>OZ024930.1:74401583-75021328 GCA_964017235.1 Sabellastarte sp. h YS-2021
GACATATAAGAGGAGCACTCAGGGAGTGCATACCTCTGTCAAGGGTATATTTTTTTGGTGTCCAGTTGATGATCCAGATCACTCTCAAAATCTTTTGTGATCAAAGTTGGACCAGGACCAATCTCCTGGTTTTTTTTCCATTAAGATCCAACCAGTGGTGTTTGCGTAATCCTACTAACAAAGAAGTAAACAAACAAACAAAAAGACAAATAGTCATGAAAATAATACTTCCTTGGTGGAGATAATGATCAACTGCAGCAATCCATATGTCTTTGTGATAAGAGAAATATACCTCAAATATGACTATAGAAAACATTCTGGCAGAGTCAAAGTCAATTGTTGGACTAAGGTCAAAACTATGACATGGCATATGTACAACCCCAATCCAATATCCCTACCAAGTATCAACATCTTTACACCTTACTGGGATACTTTCTGAGATACAGCCCGACAAGATATTTGTCCCTGCCCATCCAAGCTGCCTGCCTATGGAGCTGGATGCCATGGGAGAAAAAATACCTACATGTGGACAACGTAAAATCGTAATTTGGTCATTCATCAGTGACCACAGGTGAGAGTACATACATAAATCTTTGAAGTAATCAGTCAAGTGTGACATTTTTCCAAATACACCCATTAAGTGATATCATTGTTTTAAATATTACTACAAATATATGAGAAAAATTATAAACCAGTAGTTTTTTTTGCAGAAATACACAACTGATAATTATGTATGCCTCCCCTTTGCCATCATGTACACTGCCAACAAATATTCAAAAATAAATTGAATCTACTTGAACACACCATGACCTATTCTATTGGGAACACATGCTATGTAACTTTTGTCATCAACATCCATGAAAAACACTTTTTCTATAATATTTTCAACAGGAAAAATAACTTGGTCAGTTGTTTTCATGACTCTTATAATATGTTGAGGACCAATGTCACATATGAAACTATCTGAATGAACCTGGATTTTGTGAGCCAGTGCATAAACTGAATTGAGCAGTGGGTTAATAATGAAATATAAAATCTCTCGAATGTCACCATTCTTACAGCGTACCACATAACAAATGCGTTTTTTCATTCGAGTGTACAGCTTTGAATACAGTTTCTCATTGTTTAATCTCACTCTGGCACATTTCCTGAGAGTTTTAATATTATCAGTCCCAGTTGCTGTAATGATTTCACAAGGCAAATCATGCATTTTCAGAAGACTTCCTGCCACTTTAACATTATTCACAGATTGTACTGATTTCCACATCTTTCCTGTTTTGGTCATTCTTTTAAGGAATGACCTAGTGGCATCATTGGGTATAGAATCAACATCAATTGAGCTTAGTTTAAGTTGTATTTCTTTCATTTGGAGGCACTGCCTTGTTACATCCCCTGTACCATGCACAGACTGCAAGAGAGCAGCATTCCAATCTTCAAAACCAAAACAGCTCCAGGTCCAAAGAGGTCCCCACATTCTTGCATAAAATGTCAAGTGTGCACCAATATTGTGGACATTCAAGCCACATGATCCTTTTCCATAGAGATTTGCAAACTGGGCGTAGAAAGAATCCAGCAAGTTTTCAGCTTTTATTAGTTCATTTTCCGTTATTGCATCTCCAAGAAGCAGATGAATCCCTTCAGATAACAGAGATAGATGTTCCAGATAATCCTCTCGCAAGTAGCCTTTTAAGCAAGGGAGTGCATAGAATAATAGCCATGACTGCAGCTCTGAGGCCTTGAAATGGTTGTAATTTTTTTCTAAATCACGTGGCATGCGTTCAATGTAGTCAGGAGGACACATACCTTGCAAGCGTTTTGAAATTTTTTTCAGATACTTCCCAACAAAATATGGCTTGCCGATGTTTGTTGGAGAAAAGAATTTATGCATTAGAGTTTTTGTCACACCTAGTAATACACCATGCATGTAGTCAGGCACAATGCCAAGAACCACATCAAACCATGGCATTACAGCCAGTCCAGACATTCCCGTGATACCTTTGACTCTTTGAGATGAAGTTGAATTTGGCCCCTTTTCATATTTTACATCATCTGAATTGCGAATCTCCGCTCTTGCATGAGGTGGTCGATAAGGATAATGGCGTGCAAAGCCCTTGCCTTGTTTCTCAGTTTCACCTGGTTCTTCACATGTGCTGCAACCATACTTCCCATTGTGCATCGTCATGCTCAAAACATACCCTTTGGCCTGAAGATCCATGGTTGCAAGAAAAACACCTAACCTCACAGTGAAAACTGTAGAATTCCCAGGAATGGATACTGGAAATCCCTCAGAATATAACTTGCACATCTCTTCACCAAAAGAACACATATATTGTGAAAAGGGTGGTTTACTTTTCCCCTGCCACACTGCAGCTAAAATCATATTTTCCCTGGCAAACCTGACTGCAGGAGGTAACTCATTAATAGCCAAAAAAACAGGCCATAGTTTCACATTAGATGATGAATAAAGTGGAATACCATCAGTATTGAAAACTGCACTAATATTATCACTGCTATGTAAAAATTCACCTTTTCCACATAAGGTGCGATAGTATTTGCTGTCAACAATGTCTGTCATAACTGGTACTCTGTCAGACCCAGTAACTCTCTGTTTTGTTTCTTGAACTGATTTCCATGTATTCTTTCTTTGAAACAAATACTGCAACTGTTTTCTAATGTCAGCGATCACAAAACAACTATTGGGTTGGCGATATTTTTTCATCTGTGAACTTAATGGTCCCTTGTACCTATAACCAGTACATCCATTGGTTGAACAAGAAAATTTGTCAGGATCCTCAGGAAACCTAGCAGAACAAATATTACAATAATGTACTGTCTTGTAGCTGGTATCACTGATCACTGATGATAGTTGTTCATAAGTAATATTTTGAAGATTACTAGTTCCAGGGTAGAGTAATGGCAGCAATTTTAAAATATCTTTGGATGCAGTCCCAGACAGGTTGTACCTAAGTATATATGACAAGACACACAGGATTTGTGTTTCATTCTGTGAGATGTCTGTCCCACTTGTGAACATGCTTTCTGTGAATGACCCTGATGATTGGTCAGACTCCTCTGAATCTGTCATTTTTGAAGGGGAACTGTATGATGAATCATTTTCTGATGATGAGTCAAATGAGCTTCCAGAACTTTGTTCTGTTAGACTGTTGTCAGATGGATCTAATGTACTCTCAACATTTCGAGAAAATTCACAGCAGTGAACAGGACTGTCACCAGAGGCCTCTGTTTGAGTGACATGTGAGTTTGAAGTGGTTTGTTTGACATCATTATCATCTGAATCAGAGCTGTCTTTCACAGATACTAAGCCTGGTTGGTAATTTGATTCAGAACTTACATCACCAGCTGAATTTTTATTCTGTCCTGTCATATCAGATTCAACTCTGCCACTAGTTGAGAATGCTGACTTGTGCACAGCAGCATGACGAAAGGCTGTTCTCACTGGGACCGGAATCTGTATGTCTTCTGTATACTTTTTGTACACTCTCTTTAATGGGCCTGAAAAATATTAAGCATTATGGGGTGGCTGTGGGGACTTTGTTGCCCAAGTTATAAATGTCAGTGTCAAAGTCACATTTTAAATTACTCTTCATAAGGTTAAAGTTGGTTATCATGCTAAAAATTTAATGGTTAATCAGTTATTAGCAATTAATCCAAGTGAATTACAGTAAAATAAAATCATTAATACAGGAACAATATCAACAGAAACACAAACAATTGTACTGATAGATGTTAAAAGCCACAGATGAATGACATGTGCATGAAACATTAACTTTTTCACAAAGATTAATTGATAAATTAATACTGATTCATATTTTACACAATAAATAAACTGATATAATTTTAATATTAATTTCATTTTGAATATCAAAATAACAGTTTTAGACTTACTTTTGTGGTGTTTCTTATGAAGATGGGTAAATATCCTCTGCTTTGTACTCAGTATAGAAGTACATATATTGCACTGGAAGTTAACTTTACTATTTATTTTCCTTTTCTTGTAAAAGCTTTCCTTTGAGATTGCGTCTGCTTCCATTGTGACACAATTTGTTAAAAACAATCCAAATATTAAAGCCTATTATCCACTGCCTATATCTTTCATTTTAGTTATATCATGTTACCAATGAAAATATGAAGTAACAAGCTTTTCAAAGAAACCTCAACATATATACACATGGTAAATGCCAGTATGATGGAAAATTTTGAAACTAATGTGCTGGACACAGTTGAATAGTCTTCTAAAGGGCTCCTCTTTTTAATAAATTTGTTAACTAACTGTTTGCGGGAACTTAACTCATGGAAAAGTGAGAAAAATCATTCTGTACACTAAGACAGCAACAATTCTTAAGTTTCTTGTTGGGGAAGTTAATCAGTTATAATTATCTATAATTGAACTGACTGTTCAGCGGAACTTAAAAGATAGGTTCCAAATAAACTATATAATTGGGAATGTAAACTAGTGATTATATGGCATTTTCTTATTTGAAGTGTTTTTGTTTTCTTTTTGGTTTCTTTCAATATGAATTCTGCAAATATGAATTTAAAACATAAAGATATTATTATTAACCACTATTTTAATATGACATATGTTAAAGAAATCTCTTTCATAATGCACAATTTTGTCTGTATAATTTTTTTGCCAAATGGTAAAATATTTATATAGTTTGCACTATAACTAAACCTTTATCTCATAATTGAACAAATTATCAATATTATCTTGCATCTTATAAATTTGTACCATTTTATTAGTTGTATTATGAAATGGTTTACTTTGTGGACAAAACTCAAGTGAATAACTGAGTTTGAGTTGCTTCTTGCTTTATAAGGAATCAAGTCACATTTGCTGGCTTGTTTGCAAAGGTATTTTGCACATGAACATTTACTTCTCTGTGAAAAATATTTTACGGATATTATTTTGTCAAATATATGTGTTGTAGCTTTCATAGAAATGATAATTTTCTTTAAATATACAAGAGAGTCTTGGAGGAAGGCTAGCAATGTTGATAAACACACAGCTGGATGGCCAGTGAACCATTGTAAGCTGGTCTGTCTTGTGCTGTGTGTGGTAACCTGTTACCTGGATATTATGTCCAGATAATTAGGGGTAACAAGAACTCAAAATGAGAAAAAAGCTGGAGAAAGTTGGCCTCAGTTTAGATATTTTCAATTATGCTTATGTCTTTATACTATGAAGTTTTTCAGTTTAGAATAGGAAATATATATTGATCACTACAGCATTTATCTTTCATATATCCAGTTATTCCACCTAAATGTGATAATTATTATTGAACTTAATATACTTTTGGGCACAAAGTTTACAAGTTACTCCAGGATGAATCTGCTTGTCACATAATCTCATTAAACCTGATTAAGTTTACCTTAAAGTGTAAGAAAATATGTGGTATGAACTTTTCTGTATATCTAATATGTGAATGATCAGTAAATAATATATATACATTTTATGATTAACCATCTAATGTGAGAGTTATACATCAGTATATTATTTTTGTTTAAATTTTGAGTTATGAATTTACTTTAACAAAACTTTTTGCTGTATATATGTATGTAAGGAGTGGCAATCTTAACTAATTGCCAAAATGCTATAAGGGTTGAAAAAGTGTGCTCATGTACCAGAGAGTGTCTGTGTTCTTTATTTCCATTTGCTGGATTTTGGCTCCAAATCTATTCTCAGGAGATTTGAGGAAAGCCAAGCCAAGCCATTTACAGTTTTTTTGAAACAAAGAATTTTGTGTTATTGGAATTATTTCCATAGAATCATAGTAAAAATTATATTTGTTGTTCAACATTTACTGTCTACAATGTCTACTTGTGTTCCACTTGTTGTTTTGGATTGGCTCATCTTGGATGATTGTGGGAATATAATAAGGGAAGGAAAAAGTAGTGTTAAAAGCATGTCCAGTATACTTTCTCCAAGGAGAGAGTATGATGATTATAAAATTGGAGATAGAGTCCTGGCAAAATTTGGACCCAGGGAGTACAAAGCTGACATTATCGCTATTGGGACTGCAGGTATGTATTTTTTATTTTGCTGAGGAAAGTAAGAATGTTTGTGTTTAAAGGATCTGTATAAATATTATATATCAGTAAATGAAATAAACATATAGTAGATAAATAACTACCAATAAAATCTTTACAGCAAAAACATTTTTGAAATCGTGTCTATTAAATTCCCACCTACAAGTTGCTGTAGCTTCACATTTATGAAGGTTTAATGATTTGTCAATGCTTTTATTTGCAATTTTATTTATACAATTCTAAATATGTACATATTTAATGCTATAAATAATTTTTAACTTCATCATTCTTTTTTAAAAATACATGTCAGAAGTTAGATTGTTGAACCAATCATAATTTGTATATAATATCTATGCTAAATTGTACAAAAAGGAAACCGTGCAATTGAAAAAGTTATTTCTATCTTTTAATATAATATAATATTAAAGATGTAGGAAATGATTATATACTGAATCATGGCTAGGGAATGGGACCAGAAAAATAAATTGTCCTGGACAGTATGATTTTTTCTTACTTCTTATAAAACTCAGATATTTGTGTCCCTGTATTTTAAAGCAAAGATAGCCTTATCCTTTTTATTGTTAAATATATATGATATAAAATTGTGTATACTCTCATTAGATATGATGGACAACCATCTTTTTAATCAAATCAGTGATTTCTCAGGCTATCAGACTACCTCAATAACCTTTTTTCAGATGACAAAGCTCGGTTAAACAGCATTGCTGAGGGGAAAATTAATCCAAGTGACACTCTTGTAGGGCGAACAACGGAAGCAAATGGATATAAAACTGCCTCAACAGGTAATACCTTGACACCTATTGAAACTATTGTTTGGAATGATACTTCTTTTTGGATTCACTTACTGTATTTATCTGTATAAACACCCTGAGGGTGATGCATTTTTCCAAAAAAGGGAGGGGGTCAACTTTTACAGATAAAAATATTCAATTGGGGAAGTACTGAAGCACATCTTTTTCGGAATCCCAGAATCACAAAGGTGCAGCCTGTTGAATCCCGAAATATGAACTTTGCAAAGGATGAGCTGAGGGGAAGATTAATGTGTTTGTACAGATAAATATGGTAGTAGAGTATTCAAAATGTTAAGTGAATTCGACAGTACACTTTCTAGCATGACAAAATAAACCTGTACTTGTGAGTTTTACTTCTTGAAAATTATGTTTTTGCCTTGCCAAATATTACATACAGGTAATTAACAGTTTCATTTTTAAATACAATGGTTCTACAGTTTGTGGAAAAATATCTCTGTCGAAAGTTGTTCTATCTTTTTTCATATTTGAAAAATTAATCTTTCAAGAACTACTATTTGTATTACTTGTCCCTATAAATTTACACTTTTTTCTTCCAGCAGAGCTACACTTTTGAAGTAAAAATGTGACTATATAGCATTCCACCTATTAGGTGTAAGATACAATTATGAGCAAAATGTGTAATTTACCTTTTTTGTTGAATTAGGCTGTATTTAAAATACAACCTGCTTTTGCATACTTAATTTATCAAAATGTCAATCAACTAAGAATTTGTCATTTTAAAATAGGAAAAGAAGTAAACAAAGCAGTGTCAAGTGAACCAGCAGATGATGTGGCAGTAGTGAATAGTCAAAGGTCAGCAGAAGAAAAGGAAAATTCTTGTCCTGTGGGAAACAAGACCAAAGGTATGTATAATTGAAAATTTACAAGTAGTTTATTTTCAATACTAATGACTCCTCTTAAAACACACTCTATGACATAGTTTCATAATCACTAAGTAGAGTTCAAGGGAAATTTGAAAAAATAGCATCAGAGATGCCCGTACCCCACAGCTTAGGGAAATATTTTTAACACCTTGAGATATAGAAGTACTGTATCAGTACAAAATTCAGGATACTTTCAGAGAACTGTCAGTTATATAAAGGTCTAAACAATGTTTAAATAGAGAAAATAATGTCTAAAAGAAAGATAATGCATGTACTTTATCTACATCTGGCATGGCAAAATTATGGTTTAGATGTTTTGAATATTACCATGCATACAGAAGTGGTAATACATTCAATGAATGCTTATATGTGGTGTTGAAGCAAAATCTGTGGCTAACTTGATGAAATCTGTTACAATGGGAAGTTGTAAAAGTAAAATTCTTAATGAATTCTAATATGACCTTAACAGTGTTTAATCTGCATCAAAAGACAGACCCAAAGGTGCAACAAGATTTTCAAGGGTCAAGGTCACTACGACAAGGTCAAATCAAGGTCACACCATGATGTTGCACACCTACAACCCCTAACCAATGTCCCTACCAAGCATCAACTTCCTACACCTTACGGTTTGCGAATTATAGCCCGGACAAGATTTTATAGGTCCAGGTCACTACAGCAAGGTCAAAGGTTAAATCAAGGTCACACCATGATGTTGCACACCTACAACCCCTAACCAATGTCCCTACCAAGCATCAACTTCCTACACCTTACGGTTTGCGAATTATAGCCCGGACCAGATTTTATAGGTCAAGGTCACTACAGCAAGGTCAAAGGTTAAATCAAGGTCATACGATGACGTTGCACAACTACACATCCTGACCAATGTCCCTACCAAGTATGAACTTCCTACACCTTATGGTATCTGAGATACAGCCCGGACAAACTTTTTCCTGCCGCCTGCCCGCCCGCCCATCCGGACACCATGGGTGAAAACAAACATATGACTATCAGGTCATCACAGTTTCTGTTGTGAATCCTGTATTAAGGGCATTTTATGCATATTTCATGTATTTTGAGGGGTGGACAATAATGTGAACAGGAGTGGGATTACAGATACTATTAGCTTCAGCATATCATAAATATGTGTAAATATTTTATTTGGATATATTAAAAAGCTGCACGCAAATTTATTCATTTTAAACATCACACTTTTACATTTTAGAAGTTGGAAGTTCAGTTTCAAGCAGTGGTCTGGGTGAGACAACATTGGATGAAGTAGATATACCCAGTATAACTCCTCCTAGAAAGCGTAAAACTGCATCCATGCCAGGTATGTTCACACTTTGTAAGTGACCAGAAAATATAAAGATCTAAATTCAATAAATTTATTATAAAAGGTTTTTAGACACTAGTATCCAGTGAATACAATTAAGCATCCCATGAAAAGGGGGATGCTTCTTTGATTTTGCTCCCAGTCTTCAAGATAGCCTATACTGCCACACTGCCGCTGCAGTATTTTAAGAGCTGAATATCTCCTATGAACATGATTTTACAGTAGTTATCATGCATAAGTATGAGACAAATTTTGGAGAGGTATGAATTTGACCTTTGACCGTTTTGTAGGTTAGAGGATAAAACATTTTTTCTTGTACTTCCTTTACAACAAATTTTCTCAAAAGTCCAAGATATAGATCAACATAATTTCACAAGCACTTTCCTCCCATCAAAATCTTCGAACAAGTTGACTATCAATTGAGAAATTAGGGCCATTTATAGTCTAGTGAAAAACATGCTGAAATTGACACTTTTCTACACATTTTATCTATATGTACTCACATTGAGGACCTTAACCAGGTTCAATAAAAACTAGGTTAAAAAATTCAACACACAGACTGTTATTGTATTCCCAAAAAGCGCGGATACTGTGGACCACGCATGGTCATGATCCAGGTCCGCAGAGATTATCTTGTGTTCAACCTACAAGCTACATTTCTTTTAAACTTTGCAAGTGGTTTGCTATGGCAGAGATCTGGCCACCCTATTATTTTGGTAGCCCAGGAATCAAAATTATGCTCTGGGGAGTCAAAAACATCAAAATTTTTTACTAATTTTGACTATTGCTTGTGTTCAAGCTGTAGGGCACAGTTTCTTTCAGTTTATTTTATATTTAGTGCAGGAATTAGTGGGTATGACGTCTCACAATCTTTTTTGTAGGCCTGGGATCAAAATCAAGCGAGTAATAGCTATTTTAAGGCTCGGAGTCAAAATTATGCTCTTGGGAGTCAAAAACCTAAAACAAATTGATTTGTAAATTGAAAACTATTGCATTTAGAGAATTTTGTTTAAATATGTTATCAAGCTACTTTTGGGTAAGCTATAACATAGTAAAATTGCAGATCTGTAGCTCATTTCATAGTGGAGTAATAGCTACTTTCACATTCTCACTGTTGAGGAAATCAGTTGTAAATTGAAAACTATTGCAAAAGTGCTTATAACTCATTTATTACTGGTCCTAGAGGTTTGCAATATGAAAACCAACATATAGGAAATCATGGGCTAGGATTCTTCTGATGTGGTTAAATTTGACCTTGGGCCCCTCTTTCAAGTCAAATGAGGATAGCCAAACTTAAAAGTGCTTACAACTCGCTTATTATTGGTCCCAGAGGTTTGAAATGTGAAACCAACCCATAGGAAATCATGGGCTAGGAATCTTCAGATGTGGTCAGATTTGACCTTGGCCCCCACCTTCAAGGTCAAACGAGGATAGCTAAAACTTAAAAGTGCTTACAATTCGCTTATTATTGGTCCTAGAGGTTTGAAATGTGAAACCAACACATAGGAAATCATAGGCTAGGAATCTTCAGATGTGGTCAGATTTGACCTTGGGCCCTTCTTCTATGTTACACGACAATAGCCAAAGCCTAAAGTGCTTATAACTCGCTTAATTTTGGTCCTAGAGGTTTGCAATGTGAAACCAACTTATAGGAAATCATGGGTTGGGAATCTTCATGTGGTCAGATTTGACCTTGGGCCCCACCTTCAAGGTCAAATGACATCCAAACTTAAAAATCCTTATAAATTCAGGAATCTTCAGCCTCTATGTCTTTTATTATTGCTTCCACATGTTTGTTATGTTTGGGGATACACCACTGACTCACAATACAGCGAGCGGCATTTTCCATAACTAAACTTATTTTAAGAGACACATGTTTTTGCTAAGTTATAAAATTATTGCATATATATGTACTCCTTCATTTACAAACTCGGGTAAAATTTAGTTCCCCTGCATCATCAAAAATTAACTGATAATTATATGGATATTTTTCAGTGCCACTTTAATCTATATGTCATTGTAGAGGCTGCATCCAGTAAAGACCTAGTGGATGAGGTACTGAAAAAGGTTCGCAAGCCTACATTAGAAGATACTGTCCTAAGTGAAGGCCAGATTCCAGTCAGATGTAGTTTTGAGTAAGAATTTAATTTATATTAATTGTTTTCAATCCATTTTTTTTTACATTTAGAATACCTTTCACTTTAACTAATGTGTTTTTTTTTGTATCTTCCCATTTCAAAGTAATTCTGGTTGAATATTGTTTCTCTAAGAGATATGTTTAAAAACTATCAGAATTTAATGTAAAATTAATAATAGCATGTGTAATATTTAATGTTATGATAAAAGAGTTATGGCCTTAAAAAGATCGTAGTAAACAAAACTAGCTTTTTTATTTCCAGCTGTGAAAAAAAGTTCAAGGAACTGCAACTGGAGATGACCAACATCAAAGATGAGGTAAGGCGGTTGAGGCGAAAATTCAGAGAAGGTCGACAGGAGTTGACTCCTGCACATGTGGCATCATCCTGTACAGCTAGTCAGAGTGCCACTGCCCAGGACTCTAATGCAGCCATTCCAGTCCCAGCACCATGTGAAAGCAGTCTGTCAGAGACTGAGAATATATATAATGGGCACAAAAGATCAGCACTGCAGGACTGCATCAGCCACACTGACAAGGTGTATGATGCAGTGAAGATCCTCTTACTGAAGCTCTTCTCAGAAGAGTACATTCTCAACCACAGCGTATCTGGGAAAGCAAGTAATTCAAAACTTTTGGCAAAGCCTGCATTTGATCTGAGGCTGTACTCAGCCATGGTGTTGCTGCTGAAAGAGAAATTTGAAGGACTTGCTTCAAAAGTAATCACTGAAAAAGTGCATTCTGTTCAAAAAATTTTGATGAGACAACATAAGAAGTGACCTGCCAGTTTAAGAACATTTAAAACATTTAAACCAGATATGAAATGATATAGAGGGACAATTTTATCCACATTCAAAAGCATTAAAACATTTTCTTATATGTTATTCTCTTAAAATATGATGTGTTTAATAAATCTTTGTTCACAATAAAAGAGTAATCTAAAATAATAAAATAGTGTCATTAAAGCAGTTTATACAATAGTTTGATCTTTGGTAATCTATAGTCATGTCAATGATTGTCATTGACTTTGAAATTCTTAAACATATGTAAGTCCATGGACTCTGACAGTGGATACCATTTTGTCTGTGATTTCATGTTTTTCCAGAGGCACAAGCACATGGTAATCCATGGATGTCTGTTTTTTTTGTTAAATTGCATCATGAGAAATCACGAACAATTGGACTAAACCAGTGTAAGTGACTGCATGAAGTTTAACCATAGCCAGAGTTCATGGTCTTTGACACAAGTCCATGGTGTTTTGTTAAATGGTGTAATCGTCAAAAACCATGGTTAATGAGTCAATGGAATTTGACCATGATAACTTTAGTGATGGTCAAGGCCATGATCGAAGCAATAAAGTCTATAGACTATAACCATGGTCTAAGTCTGTGAATGTCCATGTTTTGTTAAAATAAAGTATCATGGTTAAAGACCATGGATTAAATGATGGTTAATAAGTCCATGGATTTTGGCCATGGTGAGAGTCTATGATCAAAGTCCACGGACTAGACCATGGTTATTGATACCATGGACTTTGACCATGATGAGAGTCCATGGTGAAAGTCCATGACCTATGACCATGGTCCGAGTCCATGAATGTCCATGTTTTGTTAAATGGCATCATGGTCAGACCATGGACTAGACCATGGTCAGTTATCCATGGACTTTGGCCATGGTCAAAGTCCGTGGTAAAAGCTGCAAAGTCCATGGTGCAGACCATGGACTCTGACCATGGTCAGCGTCCATGGTCTTTGACCATGATGCCATTTAACAAAACATGGCTATCCATGGACTACCATGGACTTGTGCCCCTGGACATCCATGGATATCCATGGACATCCATGGTCAAAATGAGTTTGATTCGCCTAAGCAAGTGAGTCACATTAAGTCATCCTGGAATGATAAGGCAGCTGGATATGCAGCAGTAAAATGTGGTATTAATTATGTTATTAATTTTATAGTACTGGTACTATATGTGTATTAACTTCTTTAGTTATTTGAATGGAAGATTTAGATCAATAGCTGCAAGTAACCAATCCTGATCTGTAGTATACTTTGAGGTGGAAATGACAGTAATTCTGTCCAACTGACAGCATAAATTTACTGCAGGTTATTGACAATGTTACATACACATCCCTTTGGCAGATATGGCCATATAATTAACTAGACACTTAAATACCCTGATTACACTACAGGTGATGTTGCTTATGTTTATTTGTTAATAATGCCTCCTTCCTCCAGGTGCTGTCAGACTTCTGCCAGATAACTTTCCATACTGTGGCATTCAGTGCTTTATATGGACACCTGCACAGAGGTTTTGAACTGTTTACAACTTCTGTCTGGACATTTGGAGATGTTTTCACTGGCCAGAATTATGAGAAGGGCCAAAAATATCAGGACTAATGGATTCAGATAAGAATGTTTACTGGTTTTTATACTGTCTCCTCACCTTCTGGTCTGTACTTGACATAAAATGTGGTGACATCATCTATGGTTGTCGGATCTAGCCATAGCATGATGATGTTCTTTGACTCCCAGTGCGTATGGTCAATACGGAAACTAGGAACCAGAAGGCGCCGCTTCAACCGAGGTAAGATATACTACAATAAGTAAAGAAATGTAAAAAAATAGCATGAAGAAGTCAGCTTATCTTGGCTGAATAGACAAATGAACTAAATAACTCATAATATACAGTTTCTTTTCAACCTTGATGAGATTTACTGGATTAAAAATGCTTTCAATAACACAGAATGCAATTTGTGTTTAAACTCAAGTACAAAGTGCTAAATTAAATAAAACAGACACACAAAATGCATTTAAAATAGGCACCAGGAATTAACAGAAAAATACACAGAAAAGCACAAACTAGTGTTCTTGTTCAAAACCTGGCAATATGTATTGGACAAATTATTGTACAAAATAGCCCAAAATACACTTCCCTTTTCAAGATAGACAAGATTTGCAGGATTTAATTGAGAAATATAGTGAAGAAGGCCCAGTTATGTTCATGTAATGTTGTTGGTGGTTCAGTCGCTTCTTCTCTGATGACTACAGTTCAATGACATTACTGTAGTGACAAAATCATTGGCACAATAATGGACATTGTATCATGCTTCCATTATGATGGCAAATATACCATGTGCCATTGTTAGGACTCATGCTTCACTGCAACTAGTGGAAAGCAATATTTTGGGACATCTATTACCTGAGCAAGCTTGGAGTAGATTTTGAAAGTTTATTGAAAGGTTTTGTACTTTAAAATAGTAGAGACTGAATATTTCCAGTTTAAAACTTTTGAAGAGACTCGTTTAATCAATCATTCACTGCACAGGGGTTCATATTTCCCTATTTTAGTGGCTATCGATTCACATGGTATTACCATAAGATGAGCCAAAACAACCCTCAGGTTATACATACTGAGGCAGTCATTTTCTTTTCATTTGTATCATGTGATTACCGGTCATTCCTGTTTAGATAAGGTGGTTATTTCATTTTGATAGTTTTGTAGATAACCTCACCGGTTGGACTGGGCTACTGGTCTCCTCGCTGTCAAAGGTGTTTCCATTCTTGGCGACCACCCGTATCTCATACACAGCAGCTTGCTCCAATCCTTCTACCACCAGCCAGTGTTGATGTGAGTTTTCTGGCTGCCGTTTAACCCAGTGTCTAGTATCTGGAAACATATATATGTAATCAACAATACAGAGTCGATGATAAAGTTGATGTTTTGTTCATAATGTATAATTATCTCTTTGAAATCTCAAAATTTATGTTTTACAGTCTAATTAATTTTGCTTTGTTATTATTACAATGACAACTCACTCTATTTTTGGTACTTTGTTTAATTTTGATAATTATAGTGGAAACTCATTCTGATTGATGTAGTTAATGTTTGTGTATTTTGCAATTATTTTAGTAAGAACTCACTCTGATTCCACTGTGCAATTTGTTTGTGATGACATGCAATAATTGTCAATGAGAACTTACACTGTTTCTCATACCTTGTCTACCTTGTTGTAATTTTAACTGAAACTCATTGTATTTTTTATTTTTGCTTTGTAATTTGTGTAAGTTTGCATACGATATCAATGCGCTTTGAAATGGCCATGGACAATTTGCAAAAATCTTTAAAAAGGTTGGGGAGACGTTGTTATGAGAATGAAAAACCAGCCAGGTATCTCAATATAAAAAAAAGTTCCCAAAGTTTAGTATACACACCCACCAGAAGCAAAATGTGGTACAGAGAAAATAAGAAATGACATAATTGCCAAAATAAAGAAAATTATGTTGAAAAAGAATGTAATGTCATCAAATTTACCTAATATTAACTTTTTAATGGAGTTAATTTAACACAAGATCAGGGGGTGGACATTTACAAAGACTTGGTCCTTTCAGACAGATACTGGATGGTATCTCTGAGTATATATCTATGAATACTCACTCTGTTTTCTGTACTTCAGTATGAACACAGTGCCTGGGTTGCCTGTCTGTGAGGGTGTCCATGAGATGTTCACACTTCTCTTGTTTAGAGCATCAATATGGAAGCTTGGGGCCCCTGGAGCTGAAATGGGCATGTATTGCCAATAAAAACACTTTTTATGAATCAGTCACATAAAAATGGTGAAAAGATAAATGATCTTTAATCATTTGTATGGATGTCATGGGTCCTTTGTAGCTATATATGGGATTGAAAATAATATAAGCTTAAATGAAATATTTACTGAAACCACTTACCTAAAGTTTGTAAACATAAATATTTAAAAGTCTATATATATAGTGCTATTTTTCCAACATAAAATTTTGCATTTAATGTATTGTAAAATGAGGTATGCTTATTGCTAAGTATGTTCTAAAAGCAAACATAACAGAGTAAAATGTTCCAATATAATGTATATTTTGGTGTACAGTTCAATATTATACATTTACAACCAGTGAACATCAAAGTTTCAATTCACATATTCACTAAAAGTCAAACCAGTAAACTTGTGAAATAATAACACAGGTAATAAATCAGTAAATATGCATATTTACTGAAAATTTTAGAAAATACGCGTATTTACTGATTTCGCATATTTACTGTAACATATATACATTTGCAAATGTCTAGCATCAACACAACCTGCTGGCTTTGTCTACAAGAAAATGATGCTTAACTCAAACTTTTGCATTGGAACTCTAGTAAACTGAAGTCTATTTCCTTATTTTTGTTTAATTTCTTTCTGAAATATGATAGACGAATTGCTTTCATGTTCATGTTGAAAATAATTACTTGTGACGGCCTATCTGTGAAGACATGTTGGTGAGATATGATTAAAACAGCTTTAGTTTACAGGTTATTTTTGAGTTGAATGCAAAATATGTATTTCTTTACTTCTAACACCTCATGTAGTTGGTCTTCAAAAATTAATCCACTACAAATTACATTTTCAAATTATTTTATCTGCAATACAAATATTAAAAAAAACTTTTATGATAGCAGCTATCAGATTTGACAAAAAAATAAATCTAGTGACTTTTAAATTAGAATTTTACGACTAAAATTCTGAAGAAATACAGGCTTTTTATGATTCATTAAAGTTTGTCACGTCCTGCAAAGTTTTTTGGGGGGAAGATCATGGTTACTGATATCACACTGGTGTTTTTTGCTCAAATTGAAATAATTTATACTCCCTGGATAACTTCTTGTGAAATGTGTCAGTTTGAAAACCAGTTTTACGTAACAAAAAAGCAGACCGATAATGAAATCAACCGCAGTAATTGTCACTAGCAAAAATCCTAAGCACAGAGTATTTAAAAATAGATGAGACAAAATAGGGTTTAAATTGTTACATGTCTTAAAAAGTAAGGCCTTAAATAATTGATGCTGCTCATTTATAGACTTTACATAAAAAGGGTCCCCCTATAATTGCCTCTGACCTGTTCTTACAATAGCCAGACACAAGCCATCCCCTAAGTACACTCCACCTCCCCCCAATCCCTCACCCAGTAGTATTGAATCACAACTTGCCAAAAGTAATGTATAAGTAAAATGAAGGCAATAAGTTCAATTAATGAGGAGGGTGAAAATTAATTGCAAATGAAAGTTTTAATCAGTATTCATATCTGGAGTAAGCAAATGACCATCAGTGACAATTAATTTCAGTAATTATCTCCCCCAGGAGGTTATGTTACTAGGTGAGTTTGTTTGTCTCTTTGCCTGGCAGTGTTCTAGATAACTCCAAAAGTAGTGAAGAGATCTTCTAAAACTTTTTTATCTGGACATTACCTGACCAAATGAAGAAGTGATTAAATTTTGGGAAAGATCCAGATCATCTGGATACAAAAAAAAAAAAAAAAAAAAAGAAAAAAAATCCAAAATTTTCAAAAGTCCCATTTTCAATGTATTTTGAATAACTTTGGCTTTCTGGTTAACATTACCCCCACAATAACGAAAATTTCTAAGTGCATAGGGTCTGGCCAAAGAAAGAAGTGTTTACATTTTGGGAAAGACCTGGATCATATTCTGGAAACAAGAAAATTGCAAATTTAATAGGTAAATTAAATTTTTATAAGTTAATACCCTATCCAATGGACAATAGCTTATCCGGTCGGCGCAGACCGGCCCGCCAAACGTCAGAAAAAGACGTCCTGTGTTTCCACCGGCCAGGCCGGTCCAGTGCTGTGCACTCGCCAGATGGCGTGTGGTACTTCCTTCCTGTCTAGACAGCGTGACGTCATAGCATCTTTTTCGTTGTCTAAACCTATAAGACCCCTAATAAGCTGATAGCGGGGTCGGTGGGAGGGTCTTGTGTGTCCATTGGATAGGGTATTAACTTATAAAAATTTAATTTACCTATTAAATTTGCAATTTTATTGCGTTAATACATCCTATCCAATGGACAATAGCTGAATAACTACCGCTTGGTCGGCGGGTAAGCTATTAGGGACTAAAAACTCTAGTGAACCCATGCAAAATTCCTTTCTTAGCCTGGGTAGACCCTGAAGTCGCTAACCCTTAAGGCTATGGTCGAATATCATCATCCGGCTATCCGGAGACAAGCCGTCAGAGTCGACCTTGCCCCCCCCCGCCCCTTTTTAAACAGACCTGCTCTGAGGTAGGGGAAGAGAGGGATGAATTCAGTCCCATTGAAGTAAACCCCCCGGAGGAAGTACGTCCAGATTTTTTTTTTTTTTTTTTGCCTAACTATGTGCATGTATATAAAAATGTACAACTAACAAGCTATGTACAAATCTCCTCTAGGTATTTGCCTGTTGGTGGATCTGCTGAGCAGCCACAACAGGACCCAGATGGTAGAGCTCAGAATCAGCCCAAGCCACATCCTTCAGGTAAAATTGCGTGAAGGTATTATGAGATTTCCAGTGGCAGGCTGATAGAATCTGTTCTAAGGAGACTCCCGACTGGAATGCCTTAGAAGCAGCAAAAGCCCTGACATCATGAGCCTTAACTTGATGTAAGGTGTGGGCTTGGTGATCAGAGAGCTCATAGCATAGGATCACAGTTTGCTTGATCCATGAGGAGATAGTGGCAGGGGAGATGTCCTTGTCGAAACTCTTTTTGAAGGAGACAAAAACTAATTCCTTGCCCTGCCTGATGTCTGAAGTCCTGTCCAAATAGTAGCGTAGGGCTCTAACCGGACAAAGGGATCTGTCAGACTTGAGGGATCTATCCAGAGTAGGAGCTAGGGCTGGTATGACCACTGGGGCTACACTCTCTGGGCCCTCCTTTGCCAGCTGGTTCTTGGACAGAAAGCTGGGGGATGGAAACAGAGACACCTTAGACCAGTCTGACTGGTGCCTGATGTTCTTGTTTTGCCATGCATGAATCTCACTCCTTCTTTTGCCGGAACCCAGGGCCAAGAGGAAGACAGTCTTGAAGGTAAGATGCTTCAGAGATGCTTCTCTAAGAGGTTCGAAAGGAGCCTTCGTTAGCTGGTGTAGTACCAGAGAGAGGTTCCAGGAGGGTATACCCCTCCGCCCTTTGGGCCTGTCTCTGTGGAAGCTGTCCAAGAGACGGGTGAGATTGTCATCCTTGCTGATATTGAGGGTGACATTACCCAGTTTATCAGCTATGGCAGATCTGTAACCATCTATGGTGCTTGGCTGTAAGTTTTTGACCTCGAAGAGATAAAGTAAGAAGTCAGCCACTGATTTTAAAGGTGGAGAGTCGAAGTCCACCTTATTAGAGACGCACCATTTTGTAAAAATGGTCCACTTTGCCTCATAGACTGATCTGGTTGATTTTCTTTGAGGTGCCTCAATTCGTGCTGCCACTGCTTCAGAGAAGCCCTGCTCCTTGATTGCTGTGGCTCTAGGAGCCATGCGTGGAGATTTAGATTTGTCAGATTTCTGTGAGGGATCTGATTGAAGGGCTGTGTCAGAAGGTGTGGCACGTTGGGAAGACTCAATGGGATTTGGCTGGACATGTCCACCAGGTCCCAAAACCAAGGCATGTTGGGCCACCCCGGAGCAATCAGAATTATCCTGTTGCCTGGGGAGTTCAGTAATTTTTCCACTACTTTGCCCAAGATGGCCACTGGTGGGAAAGCGTAAGCATCCAGGTTCTCCCAGGGTATGCTGAGTGCATCGACTGCAATCGCTAAGGGATCCGGCACCGGTGACACAAACTGAGGCAGTTTGTTGTTGAACCTCGTGGCGAAGAGGTCCACCAGAGGTCGGTGCCACCTGAAACATATCGCATGAAAGGTTTCTGTGTGGAGAGACCATTCCGTCTGAATAATCTGGCCTAGTCTGGATAGCTTGTCCGCTACCACATTTAGCCGGCCCGGGATGTGACGGGCTTTGAGGGTTACTTGGTTGGTCGTACACCAAGTCAAAATTCTCCACAGAAGGGCACACAGAGGGCCCGACCTCATGCCACCTTCTTTGTTGATGTAAGACACTACTGTAGTGTTGTCTGTGGCCACCAGTACTATCTTGCCGGAACAGAGGTTTTGAAACTCTCTTAGTGCCAGAAAGACTGCTTTCAACTCGAGGTAATTGATGTGCAGTTTGCTTTCCGGTAGAGACCACACGCCTCTGGCTGTGTGTTCTTCTAAGTGAGCGCCCCACCCTTCTTTTGATGCGTCTGTAAAGATCTGCAGAGCATGGCTTAGTGGGTGTAGAGGTTGTCCTTGCAACACATTGTTTTCCTCCAACCACCATTTTAGATGTGGATGTAGAGAAGCGGGTATGGGAATGAACTTTTCTAATGATTCCGGTACCCTCCAGTTGTTCTTGAGGTGCCATTGCACGGGCCTCATGTGTAGGCGGCCTAGATAGACCTGCTTTTCTGTGGCCGTTAGGAGACCTATCAAGGACATGAACTGCCGGACCGGACAGGTCGGCCGGGCTAAGATAGCTTGAATCTTTGCTGTGAGAGTCTGCCAACGGTCCGGTGTGGGTCTGACCCGGCCGGACTCGAGGTCGAACTGGTAACCTACAAAGTCGAAGACTTGTTTTGGTTCCAGCTCTGATTTCTCCCTGTTGACTAACCAACCCAGGTCCTGGCATATTTTCAGTAGATCTCTGGTATGCTGGAGACAGGCTGGGTGGGAATTGGCCCTCACCAACCAGTCGTCTAGGTACTGGTGGATTCTTATACCCCTGTGCATGGCCATTAACTTCACTTCCTTGGCTATGACTGTGAATTCCAGAGGGGCTGTGGACAGACCAAAAGGCAGGGCCTTGAATTGGTATGTCTGCCCCTGGACGTGAAATCTCAGGTATTTCCTGGATTGTTCCTGTATCGGTACGTGGAAGTAGGCGTCCGTGAAGTCTATTGAGGTGACCCATTCCCCTCGTTGAAGGGAAGTTCTGATGGTTTCTGGTGTTTCCATCTTGAACTTCTCCACTTTTAGAAAGGGATTCAGATTGCTCAAATCTAGGATGGGCCTCCACTTGTTGTTGGGTTTGGGTACCAAGAAAAGCCGGTTGAAAAAACCTAAAGATTTTGGGTTTTGTACCGGTTCCACCGCATTTTTGGAAATAAGCTGATGCAAAGCCTCCGACAGGTAGCTGTTCCTGTGGTGGTTCACATAGCGGCTTATGACCGTTGGGTGCCTTGATAGAAAGGGCCTGTTCTGGAAGGGGAGGATGTAACCCGACCTTAACATCCGGACAACTTTGTGACTGGACCCTAGGTTCAACCAAACCTGCCAGAAACTCTGTAGTCTGGCCCCTACAGGTGGGTTTGTTACAGCATTTTTGACATTTACCACAGTTTTGACATAAGACGATGGAGTGACACAAGAAGCAAGTTTCACAGATTTTATTAGTCGAATCTTTGATTCGAGTTATGTACTGAGTTGCGGCCGCGATTTTCAAATGGCTGTTTAAGCCCTTAAATATCAAATTCTGCATAATATTTCTTCGCATATCGGTACATTAAGGTCTATACTATACACTCTGCCATTTTGAAGATTTTTAATGCTTTTATTCAGTTATATTTTATAAAGTAAAAAGCTTGTCTAGCACTTCGTCTGGCTTTCTCCAAGGACCCGTATGTCCTAGAAACTATTGTGTTTGCCATTGTAATGGTCTACTCGAACGAGTCTTTTTTAACGGTTTCGTCTGCTGGTTTCTAGACCTTAAACCCCAATTAATTTATTTGTCTGCAGGGTTTATCACGCAGTCACTGTTAATGTAAAATTGCTGTCTGCCCATCTACGTGTACTCAATTATTTGTCAAACAAATAAACCGCAAAGAAATTAATGAATGAAGTGACGTCACGGTAGTACTACACATTTGTCATTCAGCCAATCAAAATCGAGGACACCTCTGGCAGAGACAATGAAAATTCAAACTCCGTAGTTCTACATTCAACCACTAGAAGGCGCTTTTGTATGTCCTAGAAGTTTTCACGATGGGGTTTCTAAACGTGAGGCTACGATGGGGTTTCTAACAACATTTTACAAATATATAATCCAGCAATCTTTTACTGTCACCGCACCTCACTCTGTCTTCTCGCAATATTTAAAACAAATAAAATATCAAATGCTGGTAGTTGTACACCCACAGAGTGATGAAAACGTGAGGCTACAATGGTGTTTCTAACAATATTGTACAAATATATAATCCAGCAATATTTTACTGTCGCCGCACTTCACTCTGTCTTCTCGCAATATTTAAAACAAATAAAATATCAAATGCTGGTAGTTGTACACCCACAGAGTGATGAAAACATGAGGCTACGATGGGGTTTCTAACAACATTTTACAAATATATAATCCAGCAATATTTTACTGTCACCGCACCTCACTCTGTCTTCTCGCAATATTTAAAACAAATAAAATATCAAATGCTGGTAGTTGTACACCCACAGAGTGATGAAAACGTGAGGCTACAATGGTGTTTCTAACAATATTTTACAAATATATAATCCAGCAATATTTTACTGTCGCCACACCTCACTCTGTCTTCTCGCAATATTTAAAACAAATAAAATATCAAATGCTGGTAGTTGTACACCCACAGAGTGATGAAAACGTGAGGCTACGATGGGGTTTCTAACAACATTTTACAAATATATAATCCAGCAATATTTTACTGTCGCCGCACCTCACTCTGTCTTCTCGCAATATTTAAAACAAACAAAATATCAAATGCTGGTAGTTTTACACCCGCAGAGTGATGAAAACGTGAGGCTACGATGGGGTTTCTGACAGATTTTACAAATATATAATCCAGCAATATTTTACTGTCACCGCACCTCACTCTGTCTTCTCGCAATATTTAAAACAAATAAAATATCAAATGCTGGTAGTTGTACACCCACAGAGTGATGAAAACGTGAGGCTACGATGGGGTTTCTAACAACATTTTACAAATATATAATCCAGCAATATTTTACTGTCGCCGCACCTCACTCTGTCTTCTCGCAATATTTAAAACAAATAAAATATCAAATGCTGGTAGTTGTACACCCACAGAGTGATGAAAACGTGAGGCTACGATGGGGTTTCTAACAACATTTTACAAATATATAATCCAGCAATATTTTACTGTCGCCGCACCTCACTCTGTCTTCTCGCAATATTTAAAACAAACAAAATATCAAATGCTGGTAGTTTTACACCTGCAGAGTGATGAAAACGTGAGGCTACGATGGGGTTTCTGACAGATTTTACAAATATATAATCCAGCAATATTTTACTGTCGCCGCACCTCACTCTGTCTTCTCGCAATATTTAAAACAAACAAAATATCAAATGCTGGTAGTTTTACACCTGCAGAGTGATGAAAACGTGAGGCTACGATGGGGTTTCTGACAGATTTTACAAATATATAATCCAGCAATATTTTACTGTCACCGCACCTCACTCTGTCTTCTCGCAATATTTAAAACAAATAAAATATCAAATGCTGGTAGTTGTACACCCACAGAGTGATGAAAACGTGAGGCTACGATGGGGTTTCTAACAACATTTTACAAATATATAATCCAGCAATATTTTACTGTCGCCGCACCTCACTCTGTCTTCTCGCAATATTTAAAACAAATAAAATATCAAATGCTGGTAGTTTTACACCCGCAGAGTGATGAAAACGTGAGGCTACGATGGGGTTTCTGACAGATTTTACAAATATATAATCCAGCAATATTTTACTGTCACCGCACCTCACTCTGTCTTCTCGCAATATTTAAAACAAATAAAATATCAAATGCTGGTAGTTGTACACCCACAGAGTGATGAAAACGTGAGGCTACGATGGGGTTTCTAACAACATTTTACAAATATATAATCCAGCAATATTTTACTGTCGCCGCACCTCACTCTGTCTTCTCGCAATATTTAAAACAAATAAAATATCAAATGCTGGTAGTTTTACACCCGCAGAGTGATGAAAACGTGAGGCTACGATGGGGTTTCTGACAGATTTTACAAATATATAATCCAGCAATATTTTACTGTCACCGCACCTCACTCTGTCTTCTCGCAATATTTAAAACAAATAAAATATCAAATGCTGGTAGTTGTACACCCACAGAGTGATGAAAACGTGAGGCTGCAATGGTGTTTGTAACAACATTTTACAAATATATAATCCAGCAATATTTTACTGTCACTGTACCTCTCTCTGTGTTGCGGGCGATAATACCAAGTTTATAGATTTCAACACCCACTGCTGTCCCAAGATTCGACTCTGTGGTTGGCATTCTGCCAACCACTTCACCCTAGTTTTGTAACTTTTCTGAGAAAGACAAACTGCTGCCCCGGGACTTATTTCTTTCTTTTGCGAATGCCCGGGCGCAGAAGGAACACAAGGTACAGCATTTAAGTTTGCAAAAGTGTCTTTTTGTCTCTGTAAGGTGCTCCCGGCCAGCAGTCCTGTTGTCAAACTGTTTACATAATAACTGTCATTTGTAAGACTGCTGGCCCTTGGCCGGTCTCGAGGAGTAGAAGGAGGCCTTGCCCTTATGCTTCTTGCCTTGTCCACGCTGACCAATGTTCTTCCATGCCGGTCGTTCCTGTTTTCTATTATCTCCACGCTTTTCAGGGCGTTCATAAGGGTGGAAACGACCCTTCTTTCCCGACTGAAGCTGACCTTTGCTTTCAAAGGCGGCGATATCTTGTTCAGCTTGTCTGAGGGCTTCATCAGGGAAGAGCATTGGAGTGTGGAGAGGTGCAGTCCTCAGGGAAGCCAATGTGTCTGGCTTGATGCCCGCTTTAAGATGTGACAGATACGAATCTCTACGAGTCAAGGTCGTATTGGCCACCGACACAAAAACAAAGTCACTCAAATGTTCTAGGGTCTTTGCCATGGCCTGAGTGATGCTGGCGTTAAAGTTCAAAAGAAATTGAAGTTCGTCAGCTGCATCAGCTGTTTTGGAAGCAGACTTCCCTTTGGCCATTTCTGCTTTGATAGTTTTCAACTGTCCCTTCATATTCTCCTGGACTCTGTACAAACACCTATTGAACCCAGCCGCCTGATTACATATAGTAGAGGCTTCCCTGGCCGATTTCTCCCAACGTCTGAGGTTGTCCTGAGAGATCTGTCGGGAGGCTGGAGGTGTTGAAGAGATACCTGCTGCCTTAGCAATACGGCTGTATGTGCTGTTGATCTTTGAGGCGTCGGTATACCATGAAGTAACAGTCTTCTCAGTCCCAGTGTCACTCTTCTGCTGGCCGGGTACAAAACCGTACCATTTCGCTTGGGAACGGGCCGGCTTAATAAACTGATCTTTTAGCAGTCCCCCTGCCTCAGAACTGCGGGAGGGGTAACCCTCCACCAGTGTCAGATTAAGTTTGCCCATCTTCTTGCACAACCATTCATCGGTTGGCATTTTAACTGAGACCTTTCCTGCGGGCTGAGACTGAGGTCCGGCGAAGGGGTTGTCGTCAGATGCAGTAGCCGTTGTGTCCATATCAGGAATATGGGACCAGCCCATATAAGACCTGATCCCTCTCATAGTCTCTCTATAATTCTGATCTTCCGAGAGGGTTTGGTCAGGATCAGTAGTGGTAGCATCTGGTTCCTGGTCGGACAACTCACCTTCTTCGACAAAAATGTCTACTGGAGGTTGGTCGGAGAAATCTGAGTCAGAATCAGTATCCATAGCCGGTTGGTTCTGTAGGCCGGCCGGTGTAGGGGACGACCTGCTGGTGACCTGTTGAGAAGAGGGTGGGTCGGTACCAGGCAGATCTGAACGTCGGTCGGTAGTCGATTTCTCCCTGTGCGACTTGCTGGTCGACTGAGCTTTAGGAGCAGTCTGAGATACACCATGCAAATCTGAAGATGGGTGCTTACTCTCAGAAGATGAAGAACTCGACTTGTCGGTAGCCTGACTATGTGGGGAATCACGGCCACCAGCCAAATCTGAAGTCTGAGCAGCTGTCGGTCTGATGAACGGTCTGATGTGAGTGGTAGGCGACTTAACCGGCTTCTCTGAAGACGTAGAAGATTTAGAAGTAGATTTCTTGTCAGAAAATGAAGATTTATTCTTCTTGGCAGAGGAACTCGAACCAGGGGACTGTACCATACCCTGGCCGTCCACAGCCCCCACTACCGTCACAGAGGACGGGTGAATGAGGGTGGAACTGTCTGAGTCCTTGGTGGGAGTATCTGAAGCTTTCTTTAAATCACGTTTCTCTTTCTTTAAACGATAACTGGGGGTAGACAACTGAACACGTTGTTCCTCAGTCAAGGAATTACAAGCCTGGCAATCATTATTGGTAATGCAAGGGTCCGTGCCTTTACCCTTCTCTCTGCAGCGTGCGCAGAAACAATGGCTGTCAAAACTTGCCATGATGTGGCCACAGCTACCATGTTTCTGGCCCGGAGAAGACATAATGATCTGATGGCAGCAAAATAATAAGTTCAAAACGTTCTATATACTCCCTGAACAATGTTGATACAAGTTTATAAAACAATTCTCACCAATAATAATAAAAATCTGAAGTTAAAGTTCTGTTGAAAATATTCCGTGTACACAAGCATGCGCCAAACGAAAAAGATGCTATGACGTCACGCTGTCTAGACAGGAAGGAAGTACCACACGCCATCTGGCGAGTGCACAGCACTGGACCGGCCTGGCCGGTGGAAACACAGGACGTCTTTTTCTGACGTTTGGCGGGCCGGTCTGCGCCGACCGGATAAGCTATTGTCCATTGGATAGGATGTATTAACGCAATAAAATCTTGAATTTTGGGAAATATGTCGTGGTGAAGGTCTGTGCTCTACTATTGCTTCCTGGTTATATCGTAAAATATGAAGCTTTCTTTGATGAAGTACTTTCAACTCGTGCATTATTTGAAATTGAACTCTTACAGTGTGGTTTATTTGAAGTAATCATTGGTAGCTTTAAGTTAAATTTGATATTTCAATGACATTTCTAGTCCACCTTTATTCATATAAAATGGAATAAAACTTTTCTATTTTTTATCAGTTTTATTTCAATTTTTGTCACAGAATATTTCTGTAGTAAATGAATTATCTTATCATTTGTGAAATTGAAGCCAGTTTTCCAGGGCACTGAAACTGAATGCAATCAAGTATTTTATGCGTCTGTAACTTAAGTATGGTAAAAATGTAGATTTCTACATAAAATCCCTAACTCAAAATGATACCACCAGATATTTAAAAATTTGAAAGCCATTTTCACTTCAAATAAAATTTTGTGAGATATTTTATTAAACTTATAGGTTTTTTATTGTTTTGATGAATTGTCACCCACATAAGGTGTAAAATGTAATTGTTTTTCAGATCCACTTCTTCATAATGAAAGATTCATTTTGTCCATTTCTATCAGAAAATGAAAAGTGGAATAGCAGTACTACCTTAAATATCAAGCATTGATTTGAAAGTAAACAGGAAGCAAAAATTCAAGGTGCATAGGATGAGCAAATTTGTTGCTGTGTTGGAAAACACATTTATCTCCCATGTCCGAGTATGTGGGTTCAAATCTTGATCTGAATACTAGAAACAGGTAATTTCTTATTATTGTATTTCCAGTGCCCCCCAGACAATTAAGTGCAGACTTTTAGGCATTATTGGATATCTAATCTAATCTACTACTTTGCAGGTGCAATATCTTCCCGGAATGGCATTAACAAAAATATTAATCATTAGGACAGTCGAGGGGTGGTCAAGGTCGGTAGTCCGGAGTAATGAGTGTGACCAAAGGGAAGGAAACTAAGTGAGAAAACAAGAATTAAAGATGTGAGTTTTCAGATATTTCCTTACGGAAGTGACAGAGGGGCTATTTCTTATTTGGAAGGGGAAACAGTTCCAAAGGGCAGGTACATAATGACATGAAGAATTGTAAAACTGTTTGTGTGATTTGTGTTCTCTGTAGGCAAAGGTGGGGATGTGAAGTTTATTAAGTTTAGAGCTGCTGTGTCTGGTAATTCGAGAAGAGGTGTAGGAGTGAATCAATTCACCTAGGTAGGCTGATTGGCCATGTTTTAGATTTTTGTATTTGATAAGGCCAATTTTAAATTCTTCCCTAGATTTGACTGTTGGCCAATAAAGTTTTTTTTCAATGGGGGGGGGGTGTGTGTGTGTGTGTGACATGGGACAACCCTGTATAGTGAGTTTTTGATGCGCTACAATCTTCTTAACTCAAAATCAGTGAGTGATACAAAAAGGGGAATTGCACTAGTCCAATCTGCTGCTCACCAATGCGCATTCGCCAGAAGGAATGGTTGTTTTAACATCCAGGAGGGGACAAATTCTGTAAAGGTGCAAGCACTCTGATGGACCTTATGACTTGTGACACATGGTCAGAGAGAGATAGCTTAGAATCAGACACCATTCCAAGGTTCTTGACATTTTGTGCTGGTGAAGCCTGATTGCCCAGAATATTGATTAGAAAGTATGGGTGGTGTTGTTTACGATTGTTTTGGAGCCTATCAAGATAATTCAGCTTAGTCAGGGTTGAGTTTTAATTTATTTGTGAACATGAAATTTTGAATGTCATTGAGGCAATTCCTGAGTGTTTGTGTAATGAGAGAAATTTGCTGGTTACAGTGTAATGCATAATTGCTTATCATCAGTGTAGAAATGGTACTTGATACCACTTTATGACTTGATTATTAAGCTGACTGGGTTTGTATGGAGAGAAAAAAAGTATCGGGCCCAGAACAGAAAACTGGGGCAAACAAAACTGGAGCTCAGCAGGATTTGACAAAATGCTACCTACCTTGACTGAGTCTGTCCTTTCCAACAGGTATTATTTGAACCAGCAAAATGCCAGTTCACTGATTCCATAGAATGTGTGCATCCTGTCAAGAATGGTGTGATCTATGGTATCAAAAGCGACAGAGAGATCCAGGAGGATTAGGGCTGTGACTGAACTTTTAGCCATATTGAGGAGAAGATTATTTTGAATATTCAGGAGGGCATTTTCAGTGGAACGATGTTTTCTGTAATCTGTCTGAAAACCAATCATAATCCCAGCTTTTTCAAGGTGGGTTCGAAGGTGAGCAACTTCCCCCCTTTCAGGAATCTTTGAAATATAATTGAGATTGGAAACAGGCCTGTAAATGTCCAGATAAAAATCAGGACAAGCAATGTGGGCCAAGGAAACATGATTTACTTGAAGAGTTTATAATGATTTTGGCACCTTGGACCACAGTGACAGTGGAGGAGGAGAAAAAGGTAGGAAGAGGAGTATCAGGGGAGATGTGTTGTGGAGTGAAGGATACAGGGAAAGTTGAACAAATTTTTTAAAATTTGGCTGTGAAAAACTCAACAAATCTATTCATTGATGAGTTTCTTGAATGTTTGTTCTAAAAAATTCTGATTTGGCTCTCCTGAAGATTTTGTTGTACTGATGAACTTACTGCATGTATTGTGATCTATTGAAGGTGGACTTCTTTTTGTGCCAAATGCATTCATACAAATGTTTGATCTCTTTTGCCACTATTATGCTTTTGTTTACTCATCCTGTACAGTGCCTTGACATGTTTGGTGTGAGGTTGAGCATATTTGGCAATCAGGCTTGACAAGGTTGAGTGATATTTGCTGTACAAAAGCATCGACTTCCTCTTTAGGATTGATAAGAAGTTTAGAAGTGAGAAGATCTGTTTTCACTTTTTCTTTTTCAATTCTACAGTACTTATGAAAAGTAACAGTAGCATCAGTTTGGGACCCAGGAGTTGTGAGATTTAAGGTGAAACTAAATGAAAAATGGTCAGAAAAGGCATCAGTGATGTGGACATAAGAGATATAATCATTATTGGATTTGGTCAAAACCACATCAAGAGTATACCAATGAATATGGGTGGCAAAGTTAACTTTTTGGATGAGGTCGAATGACTCAATCAGGGAGTGAAAAGCTTTTGAGTTTGAGCATGTTGTTTCATGATGGATATTGAAATCGCTGATGATCACCGGGTTATTAGTTGTGAGATAATATTTACCAGAAGTGACTGAAACCATTCAAAACAAGTAGCAATGCTTGTAGATGGTGGTTTATATACATTTGAAAAGTGAAAAGATTCCTCATCTGAAGATATTTTAATGAGGAGATTTTCAAAGGAGGTGCAGGTAATAGTAGGAACAATGGAAGCATTCAAAGCATTTTGATGAAAAACCCCAGGCCTCCCCAAGATGTTGTGAGATGTAGCTTTTTCAAAATAAAAATCTCATTGTTCACCTATGCTTTACTTTATTTAATATTCTAACAATTAATACACCTACATATATAAAACCATGAGATTATATATACATTTATATTCATATATATTACATTAATTTATAATATAAAAAGTAATAACATAGCAATTGTGATCAGTATTTTTTTATCCCAAGAATTCCTCATGGTTTCTGTGATGCTTTATGGTCAATAGAAAAATATATTCAAATCAGGAGAGATTTTCTTCTGTACAAGCTATCACAGAAGAACCTCTTTTACCCAGAAATTGAATATTTTGTTGCAGATATAGTTCAGCATAAAATACTGAAAAAGTTTAAAGACTTGAGATATATAATTGTCCGCATTTATTGTTATCGAAGATTTCATGCCCAGCAAAAAATAGTACAGTGTATTTATTTACTGTATAACATTTGTATATTTGTGTCTTATGTCTTAGAGTTTTTAATTATAAATCATGACCTAATCTGTTTCTTTTGTTGGTACTACATTAAACTCCTTGTATATCATCTCTCTATGATTTCTTTAAATATCTAGTACCTGACATATAAAATCTTGTTCGGGATATATTTTTGAAACTGTAAGGTGTAGGAAGTTGATACTTGGTAGGGACATTGGTTGGGGGTTGTAGGTGTGCAGCGTCACGGTGTGACCTTGATTTGACCTTCGACCTTGCTATAATGACTTTGACCTATAATATCTTGTCCAGGCTGTATCTAAAAAAACTGTAAGGTGCAGGAAGTTGATGCTTGGTAGGGTCATTGGTTAGGGATTGTAGGTGTGAAATGTCATGGTGTGACCTTGATTTGACCTTTGACCTTTCCGTAGTGACCTTAACCTATAAAATCATATCTGGGCTATATCTTTGACACTATAAGGTGTAGGAAGTTGATACTTGATAGGGACACTGGTCATAGTGTCATGGTGTAACCTTGATTTGACCTTGCTATAATAACCTTGACCTATAATATCTTGTCCGGGCTGTACCTCAGAATCTGTAAGGTTTAGGAAGTTGATACTTGATAGGGACATTGGTTAGGGGATTGTAGGTGTTCAACATCGTGGTGTGACCTTGATTTGACCTTACGGAGTGACCTTGAGTTTGCAAATCTTGTCCAGGCTATATCTCAAAAAATGTATGGTGTAGCAAAATGAAACTTGGTAAGGATATTGGTTTTGGGTTGTAGGTGTCCAACCTCATGGTATGACCTTGATTTGACCATTGAACTTCCTGTAGTGACCTTGACCCATAAAATTTTGTCCAGCCTATTTCTCGGAAACTGTAAGGTGTAGGAAGTTGATACTTGGTAGGAACATTGGTTGGGGATTGGTGGTGTGCAGCGTCATGGTGTAACCTTGGTTTGACCTTTGACCTTTAAAATGTTGTCTGGGCTATATCTCCAAAAATGTATGGTGTAGTAAGTTGATACCTGGTAGGGACATTTGTTAGGGCTTAGTTGTGTAATGTGATGGTGTGACCTCAATTTGACCTTTGACCTTGGCGTATTGACCTTAACCTATAAAACCTTATTAGGGCTTTATCTTTGAAACTGTAAGGTGTAGGAAGTTGATACTTGGTAGGGACATTGGTTGGGAGTTGTAGGTGTACAATGTCATGGTGTGACCTTGATTTGACCTTTGACCTTGCCATAGTGATCTTAACCTATAAAATCTTATCCAGGCTATATCTTTGAAGCCGTAAGGTGTACAAAGTTGATACTTGGTAGGGATATTGGTTGGGGTTGTAGGTGTGCAACATCATGGTGTGATCTTGATTTGATCTTTGACCTTGCCATAGTGACCTTGACCTTTAAAATTTTGTCAGGGCTATATCTTTGAAACTTTAAAGTGTAGGAAGTTGATACTTAGTAGGTACATTGGTTAGGGGGTTGTAGGTGTGCAACATCATTGTGTGATCTTGATTTGACCTTTGACCTTATTGTAGCGACATTGAGTTTGAAAATCTTATCTGGCTATTTCCTGGATTCCATAACGTGTAGAAGGTTGACACTTTGTAGGGACATTGGTTTGGGGGTGTAGCTGTGCATCATCATGGTGTGAACTTTAACTTTGGCTCTGCCAAAATGTATTCACCTGCCATATTTGAGACATTTGTCTCTTATGACAAAGATATATGGATTGCTGCAACTGATTATTATATGTACTTTTACATAATTGTGCTATTTTCATCGACAGCTATACTCTAATTGATAAATTTTCTTGAAATGTAGTTTTGGAAGAGTAGAGATAAGGTCATAAATCTGAAAATTTGGAAAGGATGACAATCAAAAGATTGAGTGGTACTCACGTTCAGCTGGTAGAGTGGTTCCCTGCACTTCTTCACTTTGCCCTAAGCCTATCTTTGACTCAGCCCACACAAACACCTGGTATGTTCTGTTAGGTAGCAATTGTGTCAGCTTTTTCTGTGTAATACCCGGATCAGTTATAATAGTCTTCTTCATGTCCAGGATCTGAGGTGATATGACTGAAAATTAATGAAACTATTTAGTAACATGTATGATGGTTTTTTGCAGGAAATGGATGATTTATAAAATCGAACAGAAAATGAAGTACCACAAAACCTGGGAAGAAGAACTTAAAGAGAGTGAACATGTGTTAATAAAAATTGAGCATTTGGATAAAAGTAGGCTATAGAATTGACATTGTACATAACATAACTTTATTCACTTCAGGTTAATTTTCATCATTTTAACTTTCCCTTCTGTTTTCTTTTTTAAAAATCCTAAATCTACAATTGAACCATGTAAAACCGTCTGAACTACTATTATAAAGTCACTCAACAAAATAAACCCATCAAACCTGACAGTGTAAAGTCACTCTTAATTAAGTAAAACCATTGAATCCAACAGTACAATGTTGTTCTCAACAAAATTAAACCACAGAAATGAACAGCGCATTCGGTTTGATATATTTGGATTTAATATCACTTTCAAGACATTGTATAGATTATATCATGATGGGTAGTTTTAAGGTCAGAGGAAACCAGTCAAGATTCTGCATTGTAAACAGCCAGACTTTGCTAAGCAACTACCAACTTTTCCGGATAGGGTCAGGCCCGGGGTTCCGGGGTTTGAACCACCTACCTCAGAGGTGGAAGGTGAGTGTGTTGCCAACTACATCACTAACCCCCCCCCCCCCCCCCCCCCACCAACAGTACAAAGTGATTATTGAAAATATACCTCTGTAGTGTATCACATAGCCAATAATCACTCCATTTGGCTGGCTTGGTTTGGACCAGCTGATTTCAAATTTTGAGGAGTCTCGTCCATTGATCTTCAGATTTTCCACTGGACCTGGGACTGAAATACATGTAATATTAGTATTAGAGCACTCTCAAAGTGTAGACTTCTGACATGATCAAACAATATGGTGGCACTACTAAAAAATTCTGACGGCTGGATCCAGATAATAGTGATGTCACAGTATGTTACCTTATCAACTGCTCTGTCTCAACAAGATTATGATTGCAATGAATCAGATTTTGGTTAATATTGCTTGTATCTACTCCAACAATGTTCTGATAGGAATGACACAACATTTTATTACTATTATCATCCCTACAAGGGTTTCAATGTGATGGCTTAACTGAACACTGATGCTGTTTCCTGTCTAAGATTCTAAAGGTCATGGATGCAGTAAATTTCGCTACAGAAGACAATTGATTCATTAAAGATTTGAACTTTCCTCACCTTGAAAGCCCTGAAATAGACTGTTCAACAGAATATTGCTACTCATGCCATTTGAAAGTTCCAAAAGTGATGAGTGGATGGAATTTGTCTACTTACCACCCTCTGCAGTTCTGAAGGTGAGGGGTTGACTGGGAGGACCTTCATACTTTGCATTCAGTACACGTATCTGTGCAGTGATGTCTGTATAAGGCCATAGATTATAAATATGACTGCGTACTTCCTTTAATGTTGAAACCACTGAAGTCTTTTCTGACCCCCTTTCTGGACGTTTTAAGGCATCAACTCCAAATCTCCAACAATCATTGGGCTCCTGCATGATGATGTTGTGTACCCTTTTTGATGATAAGCCTTCTTTAGTCTTCCAAAATTCAATCTGAATTCAGAAAACCAAATAAAAATATTTTACTGGTCTTGTTTAAACCCCATTCAAACTACAGGCGGTATCACCTGCGGTAACCTTCGTTTGCTGAAACGTCCCTGTTCTTGGATCACCATCTGACATCCATATATGACCTTGCGAGTCAGTGGTGAACCATGCATCCTACTGAATTTTTAAAATATTTAAAATTTCCGCCTGAGGACAGTTCTGCAACCGAGTAAAACTTCTAACTGCGGGATGTATCGCCTGTATGGGGAAGTAATCAGTTTCCTTTGATGTATCTGATTTTTGATAAAACACAGTGGAAAAATTTGGAAGCCTTTTTTGATCTGATTGTATTAAATACCTGTTTTTAAAATGCAGATAGATCGCAACCAACTATCTAAAATAAAAGCACCACTTTTACTTAAAATCTCAGAAAACCCCCATTAAACACATGAATTTTTTGATTGATTCTTGTCAACACCAATCATCTTGCACAAGTTAAAACACTTCTGTACATGTAATGTATCCTCCTTAATGGTAACAAGCCCTTTTTGAGATGACATGGGAACTTCTCAACTAGTTTCCTCTAGAAATAATATTTGTTAGCTGTTATGAGGAACTTTATGGAGTAATTCTTTGACCTGAAAGCCTCTGGCTTTATATAACAGTAAGTGCCATTCTTCACTCAGTCTGGCGGATAACTTTTCTGGAATTTGTCTGAACTAGAGTTAAAGTACTATGCTTTCTTATGTGATAATCTTTGTGGAGAATATATTGAGTACTCTCGTGATTGTGCTTCATATTACTTTCCACACATTATGTAAGTCATTTACATTATTCAGGGCAATCACATAAAAGTAAAATTGACAGAAAAACCTCAGCCTTTTAAAGTGTTTTGTAGTTTGCAAGGAAAAGTTAACACCAGAAAGGCTATCAACAGTAATTAATTATTTTTAATTATTTGATGTGATTAACATTTGAAATAAAACAAAAATACTAGATCTGATATTTTTCAATTTATTTGAAATACATGATTCCTAAAGGAAACTAACCTTCATAAAAATGTACAGTGAATTTTCCAAAGAAAAAGCTTAAAAATAACAATATAACCAGAAAAGTTTTCCCCAATAAACATCTTGTCAGTACATATAACACAAAGAGCAGCATGTGGCAATAAGTGCAAATGTTTACAAGAATGAATAATTTCATTACTGAGACAGGAAAAGGAAATTGTACTAAAAAAGAAGAAGTGGGAATGAGTCGGAAATGTCCAAGTCTGGAAAGTTTGCCAGTGTTAAATGACAGAGCCAAGTGGAAATCAATAAGAGAGACCCCATGCAATAATTCAGGCCAGAGTTCTTTGATTATTTGGTTTTTGAATCAGATCTTAACAACACTCAGAAGTCGCATCATTACTCTGTTATATAAACATTTAGATTCTGCTAGCTGACAATGCTAAAAGAATTATATTATATAAAACATGTGACAGTAAACCTATTATGATCTGCAAACATCATTTTACACATTGTCCAGATTGTTTGAGGTGGCTTTTCATGAAGAGAGAGAGGTGTGTTTGTATAAATATACCACAACCAGCCTTGGCTCACAACAGGCTCCAGTTTTACCACTTGCCTCCAATCTTTCAGGAGCTGGGTTCTATTCCCATCTGAAGGGGCCACAGTGGCACAGTGGTAACACACTTGCCTCCCACCTCAGAGGTCAGGGGTTCAAACCCCGGACCCTATGTGGGAAAGTTGGTAGTTTCTTACCGATGGTTGGCAGTTTAAAGTACAGAACTTTAACCAACTGTATGCACTGGTTTCCTCTGCCCCCCAAAAATAACCATCATGATATGACCTATACAGTGTTGATAAGTGACATTAAACACAAATCAAATCTACTCCCATCTTAGACACAAATTGGGGAAGCCAGTGGTTGTTAGCCAGTGCGTAATGGTTTTCAGTGCAGAATCCTGACCACCTAGTATGCTCTGCTTTCCTTCGTCCCATTAAAATACATGTGATGACCTATAGAATTTCTTAAGTGTGATGTTAAACCCAAAAATCTTAAACCTTGACCGATTCTTTTTTATGTGGCTTACTTATTTACTCTCAATTGTCTGCACTAAATGGAACTGTAATAAGAAGTAGAGAAGTATGTTTCACACAGATCATTTCCTTCGATTATCAATGTAATTACGTTGATCACAAAATCAGACACATTTTCTTGTGTTTCAGTGAAATTGTCCTTAAACTTGGTACATTTAAAGATAAAGCTAAAATCAATGTACATGTATATATGTATATGAATATTTTTATACGATAAGAATGAAAATGAAGAAATTGTAAACAATATTTCGAAGAATGTTCAAATTTATTTAATTACAATGCATAGTCTTTTTGTATTAATAGTAATTATTATTTAATATTTTGATATGTGTAATTGTATAGCTGGTGATTTATGCTTTTCTTTCATTAAACATTAATATGTAACTCATTGTTAATGGCGTGCATGTTGTACAATATTGACTGGAGAAATAAAGATGTGAAAAAGTATGTTTTTAAGTGCAACAAATACTCTTGACTGAGGAGAGGTTCAAGTTATTAAATGATTTTCATATTTTTGCCTTCTTTTAAAGAATAAGTTGGTGGTGTCATGTTATCAGTTCTACCATCCTTGTGAACAACTATTTTTATCTCTTTGGAAAATCTATAAATTTACTAACTCTACCCCACCTTTCCTGTGTCTTTGAGGATACTGATTGGAAAGGTGCTTACTGTAGACAACTGCTGGAAGGCTGAGCAGGCATTGAGGGAGTTTTAAGCATGTAGACAGGAGTTTTTCTAATTAGGAAGATAACTGCAATTAAAATACTTAACAGGCATTATAATGACAACCACTAAAAATACTGTAGGCACCAACAACGATTAGGTGCAAAATGATTTTATAATAAATTTACTTAGTGTTTTATGTCATGCCTAGTACCTTCGTATTAGTTATATTGTGATGGATAGTTGGAAAGGTGGAGGAATCTTCAGGATTTTTGCATATCCAGAATATGATCAGTAGTTGGAAATGACAGACAAAGAGACAAACAGATAAATGAATGCATCCAAGGTCACAACCTCACGGCAGTTGTAATAATACCCTGGATCCCCAAGACATAGCCAGGCATGGTTTCTACACTGTCTCTAAAGGAAAAAATGGAAAATAAGACACTCTATCCAGAAGACTACCCACCATTGTAATTTAAGTATAAACTATAATATGTATTGCTTATACATACAAAATTTCCATGTATTATTTTTATGAAGTCTGATGACTTACAAGTACTGTTTCATTTATTCCTGTATTTTTTTTATAACTGACTTTAATACCTCTGCATGACAAAGAGTTTAGAGTAAAAAAGTCAGGCTGACAGGAAATGTCAATGTCCTGTGGTCCATTATGGGACAAATGACATTGTTTTACCATAAAATAACTCTATTTAGCCAGTGTGCAGATTGCATGGGCCAGTTTACAGATTGATGGTCGCAGTGAATGCTGTTTAATTACTGTTGTCTCCAGGAATGTACAGGTTGACAGGTGAAAGCTTTAACTTTGTGAATACTGCTACAAGTATTCACAAAGTTAAAGCTTTCACTGTGTGTACATTGGTCATATGCTATTATATTCAAAGCATGTTAATAAATAAGCTTAATATGATTAAAATTTTAGAAAAATACTGATACTAGTTATGATGTGGTAAAAAGGTAAAGTTACTTTAATTTATCTTACATGAGCAAAATGTTACTAAAACATTAGCTAGAAATACAGCATGTTTCAATGAATATTAAATAATTGTTGCCAGTATGAAATTATCCTTTAATATGTCTCTAGCAGTACAGCTTTCCAAATATTTTGCTCATTTACAATTTGGCAAATTTACTAGTGTATTAATTTAGCACCATCCTTAAATTCTCACAATGAGGAAGTGGACAATAACCAAGCTGTCACTTGTCAGTATCATTGATAACATGATAATATATATTATAAGCTGCATGCTGATTGGTTGAATGTGAATAAAGGGAGCTAATTTTAAAATCTCCTCCGTAAGGTTAATTACTTGGCTGTTACATACTGTACTTGTGTTAATCGATAGTCTAACCCACATAAACCAATGATGGCTGGCATAAGACACATGCAAGTAAGGACTTTGTATTGAAACTGTGTTAGACTACCAAGCCAACCCATGGGATAATACAAGACAGTTCACCAGTTACTTTAAGACTTAGGAGAAGCATATTAATCCATAATACACTACCCCAAAGCATTTGGCACAGGTGTCCACACATATACAAGCCTTTGGCGTAAAGCAAATGGGTTCCCTATCACAGATATAGGTCATCTCTATGTTTTCACTCTTTGGTAGCAAAGAATAACATTCAAGTATTCCTTTCATGTTGAATCGCTTTATTCCATTCTAACTGTGGGACTGCTATTGTCAAGAAGTTACAAATTGTAATAAAAATAAAACCTAAAATATTTATACTAGGAAAAAATCTGCTTCCTGCTTATGCGTAGACTGAGGGTGGATAATAAGATAGTTTATCTGCCTGATATAATTTAACTGTGTGTAAATTGTATTTCGACTGCTAATATTTTGTCAGTCTCATCAGAGGCTTTGAGATATTCAGGTCTGTGGTCCCTAAGGTACTATTGGGCTTTACAGGGGGAGCCCCCGGTTCAGAGCCGGTTTGGAGCCTGCTCAGAACCTGGTTTTGGGGCCTGGTTGCAGGCTCCAGGTGTTGTAGGGTAATCCTGAAGGGGGTGAAAATTTTCTAATTTATGTATGTTTGATTAGAAAATTAATTATTTCACTAATACAACTATGATGTCCTCATTTTGAGGTTGGTGGTGAGTATTAGAATCTCATTTCCAGGCTTTTTGTAAAGTCTCTATTTATAGGTCCCACCAAAAATGAGTGTAGTTGTTAGATTATTATAATTTTATTATTATGCTTTCATATGTAACTATATTCTATGTGAATATAAGTCATATTTAAAGTCATACAGAAACTATTATGAGTTATAGGGATATTTATTATAATAAACTTTATTTACCATATTATATTTGTTGATTAATAGGCGGTTTTTTTTATTTTTACATATGCTGTATAAAAATAAAAGAACTGTTAAAATGTATAATGTCTATAAATTTATAATCTTGGATTAGGTATTATAAATTATTTTTAGATACGTTATTTAATTGGATCAGTCTATAATTGTTCAGATCTTGTTCTCATTTTCAGAATTTGGTTGTTCTATAACTCCATTTCCCATCCTGTGGTGGGGGTGGTAGGATGATTTTCCTGGGGGAGGTGACTAAGGTTGGGCGAGTTTTTTTCCTACTGCAAATCGCCTCATAGGTTGAATTGTCAATAGTTAGGCTAGTTGGTTTTCTTATTCTACTAGATGATGTAGCCCCATCAGTTGAGTTGGTTATTTTAAGCTCTGGATTGGTAAATCTAGGAGGTGTAGGTGGTTTCGGGAATTCCCTTGGGCTCCTGGGAATCAGACTTGGCTTCAGTTTTGCGCACCACTTATTGTATATAGTAGTGCTTGGCAGTGGCATTTTGTGCCTATCCTCCCTTGATGTTACTGGTTCACTATATCCTTCCTGGCAATTTCGGACAGCATCATTTATGATGTATTGTTGCCTCTGTATTATGAGGTGTTCACTATTAGTGCACTTATGGCATGTGTTATCATCAGTTTGACATTCTCTATTCTTGTGAATGGTCATTGGTATACACCCAATTTGAGTGCTGGGTTTTTTGATAATCTTCAATATGCCCTTGGATTCCTCAGGTAGTTCATGGGTAGAAACTAGTTGGGAAGTCAGGTTAAATATTCCTAGTGGCGAGGTGTTTGTACATTTGGTGGCCTCTTTTGGGAATGTCTTGTCTGTGTTCACACCCATGGTGATTTTTGGGGGTGAAATTGATGAGTGCTCAGGTTCATCATCACTGAGCGCCAGGTCATTCTTCAGGATTTTCTCCCAGTCTTGGGTACTGTTTAGCGCACTGGTGGTGGCTTCCAAAGTATATGTAGGCTTTTGTTGAGCTATAGATGGATGGGTAGTTGTGGTGACATTATGAGTTGCTGCTGGGGTTTGTTTGTCCCAAGTGATATTTTCAGCTCCCTGCTGGAGGATTAATGGTGGATGGTTCCGGGTGATGTGATTTATATAGTCAACTTTTCTTGTGTATTGCTTATTGCATATTCCACATGTGAACCTTTTTTGGTTGTGTGCATTATTGATATGCCTCCTCAGGCTTGACTTATGTTTAAAACTGTTATTACAGTGTCCACAAATGTATCTGTTATGATCCATTGTATGGTGATTTGATTTCATTCATCCAACCATGAAAATGACTTAGTGACTGATTTTGTGATGTCATTTCATTGTATGATGTAATCTGGTGATGACGTAATTTTTGTAATTACGTCACGGCTATAAATCACTTTTTAGATGATATTTATATATAATTGTTAATTATAACTGAATTATATTTTATTTAAAATATATTTTTATATTTTGTTTGTATTTTCCAAAAAGTGATTTATTATAATATATCTCATGCTCTGGAATGAATAAACATGCTTATTATATTTATAAATAATCATTTTTGCGTGTATAGATCGTTAATTAACGATAATTATAGTCTTGCCTATTAAATAGAATTTTTTAATAGAGATTATTTATAAACCTTGTTGGGTTATTTTTTAGTGAATTCTGGTGTTCTTCATGGCTATATAAGACAGAGAAGAAGAAAAGGGTGATCACTGAGTGCATTGTGATCAAAATGATAACCAAGAAGAATCACACAAATTGGTTAATGCCTATTGGAGCTAGAGAGTGCAATCTGAATATCCAAGACAACTCAATACGCCTACGCTTGGAAGTGTTGGATGCTTCAAATTTTGGTGTACACCACTCCAGCACAGAGAACTGCATGTTTTTGTGGTTGTGTCCATCACTCTTGAAGTGGCGTGAGACAGGGGTGTCTTTTCCATGTTCCTTTTGCACTGAATGTCTGTGTTCATACATTCGTTGTCTTAATGCTCTGGAGGTTTCCCCCACATAATGTTTGTTACATTTAGAGCAGGTAATCAAGTATATGACATTGTTAATTTCACATGTGAAATTCTTGGGCAAGTTTAGTGTGTTGAATGACTTGTGAGTGAAGTTACATGTTACTGTTGGCCTTCTTTTGATCAGGGGGCAATAAGTACATTTACCTAGTCTTGTACATACTGGTAAGTATGGTTTAATATCCGTGGTAGTGGCAGGGGGGTAAATGAGACAAGCATTAGTGAGTTTGTCTCTTAGGTTTGGTAGTCTTCTGAACCCAACAATGGGTTTGTCTTTGAATATTGGCCCACAGTCCTGGCTATTTGTTATTATATTCCAGTTTTTGTGGATCAATTACTTTATGCTGGGGTTACCTGGGTTGTAATCTGTGACCATTACTGGTGTTGTAATTGGTGTTTTAACTGCTACTTCTAATAATTCATCTTGACTAAATTTAGCCGCTCTTTTATAGTGTTTTCTTAGAGCTTTTTCTGGATATCCTCTTTTGAGGTAATATCCCATTAATTTTTCTGCATTGTGATTGAAATCTTCGTCATATGTGCAGATTCTTCTAAGTCTCAAGAACTGCCCATATGGCCCTTTGGTTTTGCAAGGACTGTGATGAGCTGATTGGTAGTGCAGGTATAGATGAGTGTCTGTTGGTTTTTCATATAGGGTTGTATATAGTTCCCTATGATGGTTTACTTTGACAGTAGTGTCCAGAAAGTTAATTTCTGTGAGGCTACTTTCATGAGTGAACTTGATAGTAGGATGAATACTATTTAGGTAGGTAATGAACTCATTAAGATTATCTTCCCCATGGGTCCATACCATCCAAATGTCATCTATAAATCTAAGCCATAGAAGCGGTTTAAGTGGCCAATTTGCCAATGCTTTGGTTTCAAATCTATCCATAAATAGGTTGGCATAGTTTGGTGCTGCTGCTGTGCCCATTGCTGTGCCACCTGTTTGGAGATAATGATCACCATTGAAACTGAAGCTCATTGAATGCAGTACTAGTTTTAGTAGATGCAATACATGGGGTCCTATTTTTTGTTTGTCTGGATCCCTTCTGAGATGATCTGCCACAGCTAATAGGCCTTCCTGATCTGGGATATTCGTGTATAAGGAGCTTACATCTAATGTGACTAGTAGTGCTCCTTCTGGAATTTTGCCTAATTGTTTGACTCTGCTGATGAAATGTTGAGTATCTCGGACATAAGATTTTGTTTGTGGTACATACTTTTTTATATGTTCATCTACAAACTTACTAATGTTTGCTGTGGGATGGTTGATGGAACAACAGACTACCTACGAGAGGGATACCGACAACTACAAGATGAGAAATTTTATCAAAAAAATCCCACATGACATAACAAATAAGATTTCTGATAAAATAACTGAACAACTCACAACAATGAGGTCTCTTAATTTAATCACAGAAAAAAACTTTGATTACCTAAACATACCAAATCCCAAAGAAGCCAGGTTCTACATGCTACCAAAGATCCACAAGAAAGGTATACCTGGTAGACCCATATGTAGTTCCATCAACCATCCCACAGCAAACATTAGTAAGTTTGTAGATGAACATATAAAAAAGTATGTACCACAAACAAAATCTTATGTCCGAGATACTCAACATTTCATCAGCAGAGTCAAACAATTAGGCAAAATTCCAGAAGGAGCACTACTAGTCACATTAGATGTAAGCTCCTTATACACGAATATCCCTAATCAGGAAGGCCTATTAGCTGTGGCAGATCATCTCAGAAGGGATCCAGACAAACAAAAAATAGGACCCCATGTATTGCATCTACTAAAACTAGTACTGCATTCAATGAGCTTCAGTTTCAATGGTGATCATTATCTCCAAACAGGTGGCACAGCAATGGGCACAGCAGCAGCACCAAACTATGCCAACCTATTTATGGATAGATTTGAAACCAAAGCATTGGCAAATTGGCCACTTAAACCGCTTCTATGGCTTAGATTTATAGATGACATTTGGATGGTATGGACCCATGGGGAAGATAATCTTAATGAGTTCATTACCTACCTAAATAGTATTCATCCTACTATCAAGTTCACTCATGAAAGTAGCCTCACAGAAATTAACTTTCTGGACACTACTGTCAAAGTAAACCATCATAGGGAACTATATATAACCCTATATGAAAAACCAACAGACACTCATCTATACCTGCACTACCAATCAGCTCATCACAGTCCTTGCAAAACCAAAGGGCCATATGGGCAGTTCTTGAGACTTAGAAGAATCTGCACATATGACGAAGATTTCAATCACAATGCAGAAAAATTAATGGGATATTACCTCAAAAGAGGATATCCAGAAAAAGCTCTAAGAAAACACTATAAAAGAGCGGCTAAATTTAGTCAAGATGAATTATTAGAAGTAGCAGTTAAAACACCAATTACAACACCAGTAATGGTCACAGATTACAACCCAGGTAACCCCAGCATAAAGTAATTGATCCACAAAAACTGGAATATAATAACAAATAGCCAGGACTGTGGGCCAATATTCAAAGACAAACCCATTGTTGGGTTCAGAAGACTACCAAACCTAAGAGACAAACTCACTAATGCTTGTCTCATTTACCCCCTGCCACTACCACGGATATTAAACCATACTTACCAGTATGTACAAGACTAGGTAAATGTACTTATTGCCCCCTGATCAAAAGAAGGCCAACAGTAACATGTAACTTCACTCACAAGTCATTCAACACACTAAACTTGCCCAAGAATTTCACATGTGAAATTAACAATGTCATATACTTGATTACCTGCTCTAAATGTAACAAACATTATGTGGGGGAAACCTCCAGAGCATTAAGACAACGAATGTATGAACACAGACATTCAGTGCAAAAGGAACATGGAAAAGACACCCCTGTCTCACGCCACTTCAAGAGTGATGGACACAACCACAAAAACATGCAGTTCTCTGTGCTGGAGTGGTGTACACCAAAATTTGAAGCATCCAACACTTCCAAGCGTAGGCGTATTGAGTTGTCTTGGATATTCAGATTGCACTCTCTAGCTCCAATAGGCATTAACCAATTTGTGTGATTCTTCTTGGTTATCATTTTGATCACAATGCACTCAGTGATCACCCTTTTCTTCTTCTCTAAAATATTTATACAATGTATGTTATTTAAGATGCAGATCCACCTTTTAGCTAAAAAGCTAATACTGTATGCTCTTTATATGGTAATATGGTTTGTATCTTTTCGGGCAAATCACTCTTAAGAATATTGATAATTAAATACCATCTTTATATATATATATATTGTACTGCTAACACTAAGTCATATCCAAGTTTACCTGTTATTGTTAGATTATGAATCGTCAGTACTTTGTAATTTGGAAATCTAAAGCTTGTTGCACAGTTGAAATTTGCTTCATATGAGGTTCTTCATATAGATTAGGGGTTTATAGTAATGTAGCATTGTTCTCCTCTTCAATTTTACCCACAAAGGTAAAAATAACTTGCTCCTTGAAGACAGAATAATTATTGAAGATATGAATAAGTCAACTTCTTTTGGATTATCAAAAAACTTACATTATTTAAATAACAAGAGATGGCTCTCTTGGTAGAATTCATTTTGATACAAATGGGACAGAAGGGAGTCACTAATTTTAATTCTATACTCCTTCTTGGTTTGTAAAATGAATTCATATCAATTCTGCATATTTACTTACAGTTCCATTTTGTTCTTTAAAATTGGGTCCATTGGGCCATGGAAGTTCATTTTGCATTTCTCTGACATTGTGTGATACAAATTGAAACAAATGTTATTTATTCTCCACTTTAACGCTTGGTTTATTCATGATGTGAAAAAACCCAACCCATATTGTGAAGAAAATTACACTTGCCTTCCCCCCAAATTTTTATTCATGATTTGAAAGCATTAGATTACCCAGTATTAATAATATAAAGATAATGCTTAACTAAAACTGTATGTATGGTCATTCTAATTTTCTGTATAGGGACAGAAATTGGCAAATTATCACAGAGAAAGCTCCAATAGTATTGTATTTTGAGTTTTATGACAATTCTAGGCCATTTATATACATTGCTGCTGAATATAATCCCTTGTTACATTAAAGTGTGGTCAACTTACTCAGTATGTTGAAATTGGCTAAAGGTTTAAATTTTTTATAGCAAACACGAATAGAAAATAACAGACTCAACTCAAACGGGGCTCAATATTTGCAAAGTGCTTATTAAAGTATTTGAAATGTTAAAAATGTAACAGATCATTTTACAGAGATCCCTTTTCTAGTTGCATGCTTAAAAAGCACTGTGTAATGAGAATATCTCTCAGTTTCATCTATCAAATATTCTTTTCAATAAAAGTACATTATTTACAATGATTTTTTTGAAACAAGCAATAGTTTGAAGAGTCCTTACATCTTCTATCTTAAGTTAATAACACTTGGGGAGATATTGCAAAGAATGTCTGTACCATGTTGACTATTAATAGAAAATAATGTTCTCACTGAACAGTAAGAAATTCCCGAGGTGAAATTTAAATCTATGTTTAATTCATGATTTTTATTCTGTTAATAAAATAGTGGAGGCATTAAAGGGGTAACTATGATGTACTACTAGATAGAAACAAGCAGTAGTTTCATAAATGATGCAGCAGTAAGCTTGCCTACAAGGTGTATTATCATATCTTTACAAATAATTACACAGATGACACTGAACTGATTGTGATATTATGTCAAGCCTCTTCAAATGGAACTGTGTTAAGTAGAATTCACTTTTATCAAAATAAATATTAGATCCTTAAGGAGTATTTTTCAACAAATTATAAAACGGACACCTGCGCAGTCAAGGAATATGCATCTCTGGGCATTTCATGAGAGTACTTTATGGAGAAACTAATGTGTGCTGTTCCAATCTATGAACATGGTTGTAGAATATAATCTCCTAAAAAGTAAATTTTTTAAAAGGCTAAAATAACCAATAAATTTGAAAAATTTAATAGTAATTTAAATTTTTATTAGAAATACTTACCATTTCCTAACAATAGCTATTTGTTGGAGCCATCCAACCCAATGGCCAATGCAGAGATGCGATTTTAAGGTTTACTAACAACCTTAACCAAGCCATTGGGTTACAGTAGTCCGTCCTCCCGCCAAAGAGGTCACATGACTACATTGTTTACCTCATTATTTTTGTTGCAAGTAAAAGAATGACTTGCGGGGAGGCGGGAGGGAAATTTGAGTGTTAGGAAATGGTAAGTATTTCTAATAAAAATTTAAATTACTATTAAATTTTTCAATTTATAGCGAAATACCCTTACCATTTCCTAACAATAGCTGAATTCAGCCTTGTAGGATGGAGGGAATTCTTTTTAAGAAACCACTACCTAACCTACAACTAGACATCATGAGAACTTCATAATGGAATTACATGCATTAATGAACATATAACTTCCAAACATTCACAACATACAACTCCAAAAAATGGCAGTATGTAGCTGTAGTTCTCACAACTGCTGACAATGTTGGTGTTGCAAAAGGATGTCATAAATAGATAGCCCATCTACATTGTAACATCCGACCCCAAACAAGGTCAAACCAACCTGTAAGTGTCATCAGCATAATGCCAAATCCTTCCCAAGTCAGATTTAGGCAACATTGATATCTAACTACAAATACATCCAGCATTGCAGACATACCAGCCACAAACTGAAAATGTACCAATATAAGTATGAAACACATACTATAAAGTAACAAACTGTAACTACAACTGTAGGAACCAATTTCAAAACTGACCCTATGACAACAGAGGTTTTTCAGACAGAAATTGGTATACATACGATGCAATTTCCAATAACATGTATCAAGAAACTCATGTAAGGAAATCATCTATAAAAACTAAAGATGCAATCAAAAACATACATCAATAGTTTCCGTGACTCAATCTTGACTCAATCAAGATGAAATAGATGCCAAAAGACAAGTCTTATTAAGAAACTTTCTTAATGGCAGTAAAAACAAAAGATTTTGTTCTATCTCAAACCTTTTGATTACCAACCCCTAACAGGACAGACAGACCCACATTGAGTCAAACTGTTGTCCAAAGAGGTTAAGAGCTGGCATGACCACAGGCTTAATTGCAGTAGGCCCATCCAAAGCAAACTGGATGTGGCAATAGTGACCAATTCTCCTTATAACTAAAGGAAGAATATGTCCAAGCATTAATGCCACTCCTTTACCCTGACTCTGCAATCCACAGAGACACAGATCACTGGCTCAGTTGCAGTAATTGCAGTAGGCCCATCTGAAGCCAACTGGTTCATGGCCAAAAAGGCAGTCAATGGGCCAAAGTTACTTGTGACCCATTCTCCCTATAACTAAGGGAAGGGTCCAAACATGACTGTCACTACTTTACCTGAAGCCAAGACCAAAGACTGTCTTGAAAGGAAATAACTTCAAGAAAGCCTTCCTCACAAGATCAAAGGTTGTCTGATAAGAGCATGTAGGACCAAATGACAAATTCCAAACATTGGTCTGTCTCTTATTAAAAGTTGTTAATGTCTTATTTATCTCAACTTTTAGATACTTCTTGACCCTTTTGGCCTCAAACCATCCGCAATTGCTGTTCTATAGCCCACAATAATGGATGGTATTAGGATGTTTCCTTAAACTAGTATTACAGGAAATTTGCTCCTTGGAATGGTACGTGGCTCTATTCACACCACTTCCCAAAAAAGAACAATTGATTTTCAGATTCTCCTTGAGGAGTGCTCCTTCATTGTTTCACCACTTCCTCAGGGAATCTTCCATAATATTCATGCCTGACTTCCAGATGCCAAACATGAAGATTCAAGTAAACTAGATTGTTGTGAAGTCTGCTACTGAATGGTTGAGTCAAACAGATTTACTCCCAAGGGAAGTCTTAGAAGAAGTTTTGTGGACAGATTCACCAGATCCCAAAACTAAAAAATCCCTGGCCACCCAATCATGATGATTCTGCACCTGTAGGTGGTCATCTGTTGAAAAACCTGAAGGATGAGGGCCACTGGACATAACTGACCAGACCCTCCCCAGAGATGTTCAATGCATCTGTTCCCCAATCCCAACTATCTGGGACATGAGACATATACATGTTACAACACCTGCAGGACCAAGACCCTGGGCAAAAACACCTGTCTGTCCAGACCTTCACAAGAGATGTTCAAGCACCTGTTTTCAGGGCAGAGCTACATAGGAATCTTGTGATTCATCTTGTTGCAAACACATCAACCACTGATTGATGGCAGCAAGTGTAATATGATTAAAAAACCTGACGATTCATAGCCCCTTTAGTCTGAAATAACTTATCTTCCTAGACAAGGAATCTGCCAGAACATGTAGATTCCCTGGGATGTATTTCCCTGATTCTGAATCATTCTGTCATTGGACTGATCCATGATTCTACAGATCAAGGTACATATTCCCCGAGTGGAAGCCTCCCTGGCTGTTCACATAGGCAACCACTAAAGAATTGTCTGTGAAAATTAACTGATTTCAACTCATAAGCTGATTTCTGAATCATATTAAGGTAATAACATAGCTTCCGGCTGTATAATGTTATGTTATGAGGAGTCTTGACTCTTCCTGATTCCACAGACCAATGGCTGTGGATGCTTCAAGAGAGCCCCCAACCCTTAGGGAAGCTTCTGTGAAAGGCGGGAGACTGGGCTCCTTCTAAAGGAGTGGTGAGTTCTTCTTCAAAATTGAACTATTGGTCCACCAGTGAAGATGATCCCTGAACCAAAGACCCAAGAAATGGGATATCCAGAGACAGCAGTGTTTCCAGATACCATTGGAATGACTTCCTGTTCAGAAAACCCAATGGTATAGTCTTCTCCATTGAAACCATGCTTTTAAAGTGACATGAGCTTCCCTGAAGATAAGTGAGAAGCTTTCAACATGGTAACTGTCTTTCCAAGAAGACAATAGATTTCCTTTGAGTTGGGAAGACTAGACCTACCCTGAGGTCGAATTGTAGCCAAACTTCGATTAATGGAGTTGGAAATAAATCTGATTTTTAGAAATTTGATCCAACCCAGGCTCTCGACAAGATGCATCCCCAGTGGGTGTATCCCTGGTATTGCTGTTTTGAATATGTTGTCATTAGCCAATCGTCTATATACTGGCGAATACTGATGCCTTATGCGAGAGCCATCAGCTTCAACCCTTTTGCTACATTGGTGGACTCCAGAGAGAAACTGTAGTAATACTGAAGGGTAAGGCAGTGAACTGGTAGAATCTGTAGCCTCCAATGAAGCGAAGATACTTGTTAGCCGAGTCTACCGGTGACGAGTGTGTACCCATAAGGTCGAGTGAAGTCATCCACTCGCCTTTTATGGACGAATTCCAAATATCAAACATTCTATATTAAGTAAGGTACATGCAAGCTCATATACCTGACCTTAACAACTACTGGCTGCCATTTCTTCCTTGCTTGTCACAAGAAATAAACTGTAAAACTCAAGCGATGTGACACCGGTAACTGGTGTTATCGCCCTTTTGTCGATCAATCCATAAACAGCTTCTATCAAAACTGCTGTTTCTCTCGTTTTTTTTTTTTTTTTTTTTTACTTCTGCCAACCTCACTTCTGAAAGGTCTGGCTGAATATTATCTTGTTACCAAGACTTGTATACTACCAAAACTTCCATAGGGCCTGTAAAAGTAAGATCCTCTCCCCTTTTAACTAGCTGAGGAGTAGGAGGCACTTGTAACTCTATTTCCAGGGTAACTGTCATGATAGAAACAAAAACAATCTGCCCTGAGGCCTGGTGTCCCTTTATTAGTCCAGACTAGGAGCATGCTCACTTCTAGACTTACTAATCATCCTTATTTCCATGAAAATACTAGATGAAATCCTCTGAACATCTGATATGTCCAGCAAGAGAACCTCATTAGGAGTGAAAAATGCATTGTAGGTTGCAAAAGGCATTGTAAGTTACATCCCTCCTGTTGAGTCACATGTTCTTAGACATGGTCAAACTGCAACAAGAAGATTTGAACACAAACTGGTTGACTGGACTGGAAATGCAACCATCATTGCACCCAGTCCAAGGCATATTGAAGTCTATAACATAGCATAGTTATCTCTAGGATCCTCTAAATTTGACCTGAACTGAAGAAGTGAGACACTTCCTCTCTCTTACAGTCCCCTACCAGGGACCTTGTTTCCAAAGTGTCTGAAAGGTCATGTTCCTCCTGCAGACCTCCTGCAACTAAGGAGCTGTCCAGAAAAGTGATGTAAGTAAGGAAGTCCAAGCAAAACTTCTTCCTGTATAGCTGCTCTTTAAAAACATCAGAGGCTTCAAACTCCTTGAAACCCAACATAAAAGCCACATTCAATGCTGGCTGTTCACCCAAGGAATGCGGGAATCCCAAAGGAGGTAAATGTGACCAAACAAGGGAGCATTCACAGAAACTGCGCCTGTTAAATCAATCCCTAGCCACTCAATAACAGACAGCCAAATCTAAAATAAGGAATAGATTCCTTGTATTCTTGAGATGAATCACAATCCCCATCACCTGACAACCTGAATCTAACCTTCTGAGAGGTATAGAAACCCGATTGTACTCAATTCTTGTCTAAAAACTATTGAAACAAAAGCCTTTCCTTGTAGATATGAATGGCACTCCCGGGCATCTGACAACCCGAATCTAAACCTTTTGGAAGGAATAGAATACTCGATTGTCTTTTGAATGACGTCATGCAGGTATTTCCTCCACTGAATGTTCCGACTGGACCTCGAACGGAAGAGTTTTCCGAAGAGGTAGTCTTTCCTGCATTCAAAACTTCTGCACGATGCAGTGTCCACGGCAACGTAAAAGGCCGCCTCCAAGGGAGATTCCTTCTACTGACTCGTCGACAATCTATTTGACTGGGATGAATAAAATGATCAAAAAATTGCTTTCAACGCCTGGCTATTAGAACCCGACGTGAACAGCAATAACGGCCACTCGAATTGTCATTCTCATCCAAGATGGCGACGTCCAGATCGCTTCTGTTATTGAAGGCTACATTCTTCCTATATATGTATGCTGCAAATTATAGCTTCCAACGTCCAGCAAACTGAACCAAACGACTGGCAAGCTATGTAAAAATATCATTATTGCATAATGACCTTCTTTATGTTGATTTATTTCCTCGAGGTTGAAGACGACCGAACTTTCGATGTCGCCATCCAAAAGTCCTTTAAGTGCATAATATAATGCATACCTCGAAGATTCAATAAATGAATCAGTTCTGTATCATATATACATATAAATATGAAGAGAGATTAACAGTAAAATCTCAAAAAATAAAGAAAACCTTGACAAACTTCTACTAATTCCCAAAGACGTCCATACTGATGATGGCCAACAAAAATAATGAGGTAAACAATGTAGTCATGTGACCTCTTTGGCGGGAGGACGGACTACTGTAACCCAATGGCTTGGTTAAGGTTGTTAGTAAACCTTAAAATCGCATCTCTGCGTTGGCCATTGGGTTGGATGGCTCCAACAAATAGCTATTGTTAGGAAATGGTAAGGGTATTTCGCTATAAAAAGAAAGCTTTGTGAAAAGACCTAACAGATGTTTTATAATGGAAAGAAACTACTTATATGCTTGGACTTTATCAGTGATTCAATCACAAAAATATCCTCTAAATAAAGGACTCGGACCTTCGGCCTTCGTCCTTTATCTGAGGCTATTTTTGTGATTGAATCGCTGATAAAGTCCACGCATACATAGTTTATTTCTACATTGAACTATTAACTGGAAGCTCCAGTAAGCATGTTTCTGGTTACCTGGGATTGTAGTTGATAAAGTGCAGCAGTAAAGTTACACATGCATATGCAAAAGCTGAGTAATCAGAAGTAAAATTGTTGCTTGTTTTCATATTGCAAATTTGTCACATTTCCAAAAGATCTCACTGTTCTCAATACACAAGTTCTCAATATGTGGAAACATAGGCCTTTAAGACATTGAGTAACAGAACATTAAAGTTTTGATTGTTCTAGTAAATGATGGATACAAACTTTTAGGAGTTACAGAGTTACTCTGCTATTGTATCCAGTTATTCCCATTAAACATTGAAAGCATTATAAAATGGTTTAAATGTTTACAAAATGTTTTCAAACCCTATTTAAACTATATCTTTTGGTTACTGAATGTTTCCAAGTAAATGTTTACATTGTAATCTTTAAAAAACATTTATAAGTATTCTCTATACAAATGTTTTTGCTGAAAACAATTGTGAAACTTTTATAAAATAACTCAAGAAACTTAGGTTTGTCTGGAGAAACTTTTTAAACGTTTATAAAATAGCTCACGAAATGAAAGTTATGCTGGAAATGTTTTCCAAGCATTCATCATGAAATGTGTAATAAATAGTATACATTAAAACATTTGAACAACATTTTCTGACAATATTTTTTAAATGTTTGTTGTGAAAATGTTTTACAAACATTTAATATCAACTGGTTTTCATACCGATTATTTTAAAATGTTTTTGAATTTTTTTTCTATCAAATGTTTTGACAGCATTCTTTCACAAATGTTTTTATACCCATATTTTCAAATTGCTTATTTAATATTTTACCTTCAAATATTTGCAAGCAAAGATGGTGGTGAGCAATAATAGGGGACTTAATTATAGGACTTTGTCAAAATTACCTTACATGCAAGGCTTAAAAATAAGAATTGAATGGGGGGCACACTTTTTTTATCTTACACTTTTAGACATAAAAATAATATTTTTATTGGTCAGCAACCTTAAACATGTTTAATTTGACCTCTGACCCCAATTAAGGGTAATATAGCTGAGCAATGCCAAAATAATATTTGTGAGACATTGTGATGTTCATTTGTAGTGTTTTTCTAACATATGTCATTAAACATTTAATAAACAGTATTAATAAAATGTTTTGATAACCTGCTATTATAAATGGGTTTGGTACCCATCACTCTTTAACCTTTACCAAATGTTTCCATCCAAATGTTTGCAAATCTCAAAAATGTTTACTGGGTTGGTACATAAATTTGGTAACATTTTTTCCCTTAATTACATTATCCTTTTTATAACATTAACACATACAATGTTTAACCCTGCTGACTGAACTGACTACCAACATAATCTTATATCAACTTCATAAAATTTGATGGGAATCCCACCAGTTGAAACACTATCACTAATAATACAGTTTAAGATACATTTAAAAAATAAAAATGACAGGGATTTAAAAATTATGATTGTTCTCCAAATACATGTTTTGTGTTCTGTAGAATCTGGCCACAAAAACTTCACCTAAAAGTCATTCACTTCAATAATGAACTTATTTTGTGCTGGCAGTTATTTTTGAGTTGCATGATTCTTAAGTTACTTTGTTATCCTTCATGCTATAAACAAATGAAAAAAACCCCACTCTGAGCACTACGAAAGAACCTAGAATAATGGATAACTCAACAAATAAAGGAGACATCAGAGAAAAACCACCTATTGTCACAACTGCATGCAATGTGCAATTGATAATTCTCAATGCTTGACTGCAAGATTACAATAGTTAAGGGGCCCTAAAAACCTGAGCCCTCATTGTATATAAATTCTATTACACAGATAAACAAAGAACTGTAGCATTAATAATATTAAAAAAAAGCTGAGGCTTTATTGAAATCTGGCAAAGGACTCTTCATTGAAATTAGAATGTCATAGGTCTTTAATTGCCTTTAATGGCTGATAAGATAAGAGTTTAAGTTTGGTGGTGGAGTAATCTTGTACTATTGCACTGTAAACCACCTTCAACCCTCTACATATATTACACGTTACTTGTACTTTGAAAGGTTGCTGATAGATGAAGATATAATGTTCATATTAACTGCTTGCAGGCTGCTGCAAAAAGCCATAAGAGTAGCAGGAACTGGGTCTAGAGCATCATAAAACAGCATTAAGGATTAAATAAATAAATATATGCATCACCAATCAGAATCACTTATATATTCATTTGTGTTACTTTAGGGCACCAAATGCATTCTTAGACACTTGTTATAATTTGATAACAAGACAACTAGTGTTGTTGGTGGTAATACAACACTGTCAGCCAAGTACATATAATTAGTTCATCACAAAATATGAAATAACCTTTGAATCCCTATATATTAGAAAATGTTTAATTTCACATAAATATCGGATAGAACCACCAAGCTAACATAGCAATCTGTCAGCTTTAACAACATATGACACCTAGATCCAGAGAAATCGCGTCCACATTGTGACCAGGGAAAGTGAATGTTGAAGTTAAAAATATAGATCAATTTTAGCAGCTTACATGAGGGACAGACCCTCAATATCTTTCTTTTGTAAATGCTGACACAAGCTGGATACAAACTATTACCAACAGAGGGGAGAGCAAAGTCATTAAATATGAAAGTTGTTGACTGTGGGGCCAGCAAGGACACTCTGGATCAGACAAGACTAAAACAATGCCTGAGAACGCACTAACTCTGATGTTTAGTTTTTGGGTTATGCACAAAGACAAACAAACAATCGGACAAACAGACCTAATTACAATACCCTTGCCCTTCCTCTTTAGGGGTGGTGTGTGAGGGTAAAAATAATGATGAACAAATGGAAAAATCTAATATTTTATTATCTTTTACACCTACTTGGAAAAATTAAAAAATGACTTAAGTTTTACAAAGTTTAATATAAGAGCCTACAAAGTTTTTATGAAATATTGACTGAAACTGTATAATTTAATGCAGATCTAGTATCAGAACTATTTTAAAGATATCAATGAAGTGAAGAATATTGAGCACACATCACAATGCGATGGAGCTTCTTTGAACTGAATGATACAATGCCTGAAGAAATACTCTGTGTAACCTTGACACAAAGGCCCGTCTTCTACTCTGTCTGCAACCAATGCCCTCCATGTCTCAGCTCAAACACAGTGATGCTTGAAAAAGTGGGTTAAAACTATGGGGAAAAGTAACAGATGAGATTTTATACCGCTGGGGCTAATCTGTCCTGGTTTTTATTATCCACCACGCGACGTATTTGCCCTAAACACGGGGAAATACAGACCGGGATGTATTTTTTTTGTATACACCGGCGCCCCGGTACTATGGATATTGAGTTTGGATAACTTTTATTTTTTCAACAATATCTCGGAAAGTATGTAACTTAAAAATATGTATAATATATCATTAGAAAGGTGCTTCTGCTCATGTATGTTGCATAAATATCCATGCAGAAATGACTGAGATATTGCAAGGTAAAGAATGAAGTTTTTATATTCAGTATTGCTCATGCTTTTTGACAGATTTTTTCACGTTCTCTCATTAAATATTCGTATTATTTCACCCATAAATCGTACAAAATGGTGGATAATAAAAGTAAAACACCCCTCATCAGACATATACAGAAAAAATATATCACTCATGAAGATTAACAATATAATACTCGTGCTGCGCACTCGTATAATATTGTTATCTTCATTCGTGATATATTTTTTCTGTATATGTCATTCGGGACGTTTTCCTATTATAAACGCAATGTGGCATGCAAGCCTGTGATTTTATTCTTTCGGCAACTCTGTATATGTTTTTATCCAATACAACACCATGATCAAGTTAGTGGTTATGGTCTGTTTATAAATGGCACAGGTACAAAAACCTGTGATTTAATTTTCATAAAAAAACTTCAAATTAAACTTAGTTGACATTATCCTTTAACTATATAGAAAGCTTTGTGGTGGCTTTATAAAACAACTAGCTGCTTGAAGCTATGGTCCAGTCACACCTTTCCTTATAGCAGTATCTGTACCAGCAAGTGAACTTTGTCTTCTAGTGAAGTTCATCACATGCCATTAAAATTCTTAAGGAGTAGCAGTATTTATATTTAAGCAAATGGAACAAGCACTTACAATAGCAGAATTCTGATGTATTATTCATAAGGCTGAAAGGTCACACTTCACTGGTTGAACAATACCACATATACAATTTCAACATTTTCATGAACAATTGTGAATAGTGTTTTTAACATTGTTAACACAATTCCAATGATAAAAGTAAATAAGTCCCTGGGGCCATTTTTTTTTAAAATTTACCCTGCTATCTAGAAATCCCATTCAAGTGGAAGTGATTTTCTCTGGGCCCATATTAACAAATATTCTTATATGTTAAGATGAAGATTTTTCTTAGAAAATAGATTTTTTTATACAAAAATTTCTGAAATAGGAAAAAAGTTTAAAGAATGAGAACTTTTCAATATTTCCATGAAAAGCGTATTTGTAATACAGTTTTTGTGTCAAGTAATATAGCTTCGTGTTGCACAATGACTATAACACTTATTCTAACACTTTCTGCACAGTTATATTGCATCCAAGTTGTCATTATTACCCCTCTCCAAGGAGGTATTGTTTTCATGTCTGTTTATCTGTTTGTCCATCTGTCTGTTTGTTAGAAGGATTATCCAAATACTACTACTTGGATCTTCCTGGAAAAAAAAACAAAAGATGAGTCTTGGCCCAACTTAGATCCCATTATATTTTGAGAGTGATCTGGATCACCGTCTATATACAAAAAAAACAACAACCAGATTTTCCCGTTTACTTATTATTATGTGCCTTGGCAGAGGTTTGTGCTGTCCAAGTACTCTTGTTACCTTTATCATTCTAAAAATTACTATGAATTTAAACAGACCTATTCATAGAAGTTTTTCTTCTAATAATTTTTAGTTAACAGTCTTAGTAAAACAAGGTTCACCTGGAGTTAGTCACAATTATGTATTATATCTTCACTGTACAGGAACTGCTAAAATTCAGACATTTGTCCCTGTAACATATGCGTTGTATTAAATGTGTCCCAGTGTAATACTAACTGTTGATGGAGGTGCAAAAACTTGACTGTGACTTTGCAAATAACTTGTCCAGTTTGGTGACTGTATTTCTCTTTAAACTCCATTTCAAAATATCTTGACGTGAAGCATGTCTGGCATTTTTTCACATTTTTCTCGGCTTTTCAAGTGAAGGGAGACAGTTTGTCTTGCTTTAATTTTTGGCCAGAGCAGACACTGATATATATTACATTAGTGGTACAGTTTTGCACTTCATCTCTTTGCTGTGACTTCAGTGGTTGCAGGTTTAATTACAGATCATGACAACCTGTTGGTTTCCCTGATTGTATTGTGTGTGCAGGTACTTTTTTTGTATTTGATATCTTTATGTCAGGTTAAAGTTCACCATTACAAGTTTACAATAATAATAATATATTATACAACAGTCTATGCTGTATCTCTTATAGCATATTTTAATAAACAAAATTTTTCCATGCATGACTCATTTTCATCCTTGACATTTGTATTTTGTTTCATTACTACAACGGTATCTTTGATTAGATCTAAATATGTTGTAAAAAGTATCAGCTTTTTGTTCCTTTTACATCTGCTTATGAATAGGTTACCTATAAGTACTACCAGATTGACCACATAAAAAACTTTGGAGGTATTATTTTCATGACTGTTTGTCTGTTTGTTCCTTTATCTCTTTGTCTGTTTGTTTGCTTGTTTGTCTGCTTGTTTGCTTGATTACACATATTGATCTTGGTCCAACTTAAATCCCACTAAATTTTGTGAGTTACCTGATTCACTGGAATCAGTGAGGGAATAAAAATCCAGATTTTCCCATTTACTTTTTATTACATGCTTTGGTGGAGGTGGGTGTTCTCCAAGTGCTCTTGTATTGACATTGTGTTTTGAAATGTACATCTAGCTTTGTGGTGGTTATAAAATAACCAGCCATCTAACTATGACCTTTCAGTTTGCATTTGCAATGGATAGAAAAAACCCAACTTCCATCCGATTGCCTATAATGTCCTCATGTATAATATTGCTTCCACACTTGCTTCCACAGCACCAATGCATTAGTAATTTCACGGACTTGAAAAGGAGTAATATTTCCACACTAGACAAACACTATCATACTCAGATATCTATCACTTGACAAGACACTCTCAGTGACACTTGGTACCTCAATACTGGTTGACAAACATGTTTGTTATAATCAACAGTTCAGCACAGATTGATGTGCATGTTACTGTCAACTTGTTGAAGATAAAAAGACAACTAGTACTGACATAACAAGCATTGGTAAATGCTATTCCAGTTTCAAGAATTTATAGCTGTTAGTGTGTCATTTCAAAAAGCATTATACAAAATGCTAAATCTTCCAGAATAAACAGGAAATTACATTTTGGACAACTGTGTCTGGTATTTCTAGACAAGGTGCATTGTGAGAGTTTTTTACCAAGGTAATAATGGTTGGCCATGTTTTAGAATTTTCATGTGATCAGCCCGATGTTGAAATTTTTTTTTTAAATTTTGGAATTATGTGGGAAAACGAGCGGATGACTGATTCACCCAGAAGAATGAATTTTGAAGGAATTTTAAAAATTAGCAATACTGTCAATGGGATAAATGAAAAATATTATCCCCAGAATAATGGAAGGGCATCGTAAAATACTTCAAAATATTCACTTTCTACAAGATTTCAATCAGCAATTTAAATGGCCATACCTTGTAACCCCTGAAGAAGCCTGAGATGGTCCAGGGAGCAACGTTTACATGTGTCCACAGGAAGTCTGCCGTGATGTTAGTCAGTGGCTTTTCTGGATCCAAGCGGAAGTCGCGAACAATTTCCTTAGGAACTGTAAATACATGAAAAACTAATAAGTAAAACTTACACACAATATAACCTTCATTAGGAATTTCCCTGTAAAATAACAGTCAGTTTGATCTTATTTTGATTTGAAACACCTTATTCCAATCTGTTGGTATTACGATGCCTCATTGAAAATTTAATGACATTAATGTAAAATTCTTATATAAAAGATCATCATACGACTACATTTCTGAAAAAGGCTTTCTGATACCCCCCAAATGAAAGTCAGAGACTCAGGGAAGACCATTTATCAAATTTTCTGAGGTTGCTTAGCTTGCCACTAGGGATAATTCCCAACAATGGAGATCCAACGTTTCAAGTAATCATCCAAGCCATTATGCATCTGTCTGTATGTGGGATCAAACCCAAGTCCTCTTTGTTCCCAGGGGAGTATGTTACCCACAAGACCAGAGTGTAGTGCTTTCCTAAGACAACAAAACTCTCTGTGATAATGTTACATAGGTAATTAATAATTACTAATTATATAAAATGAAGAAAACAAAGTAAAGCCCAAATAAATTTTTTGAGTCTTGGGCTGTATTCACAGAGAAGTCTTAGGACTGAGACAAGAATGATGCTCAGTTTTCAGATTTGGTCTCAACTGAGATAAAATCTTAACTTTATATCCTTCATAAATAGGTTCTCAGCTGAGATAAATCCTAAATGTAATGTTTGTAGAAAACTGTAAACAACCTCATAGGTCCTACAGTTATTTGATCATGAAGTATTTGTGCTGTAACTCACAATAAAATGTCTGACATATATTTAAATGAAAATAATCACAAAATTTCATCAATTGTTTTCAAATTCCAGTCACATGATCTACTTCTCTCCCGCTGTGCATTCAGAAAACCCTATTTCAAAGTAAAGCAGGGCTTTTGAAGGAAAAATTTCAGCTATTAATTGTGATAAATGTTTGGCCTAAATATTTCAATATGTTGTTAATTATATTCAATTTACTTTAAACCATTAAAGTAAATAAATGTTCCTCAGAATAGATCAAATAATAATTGCTTGAGACTTTCTTCCTAAAATATTTGATACCACAATGCACCAAACTTAAGTTTGAGACCAAATCTGAACGAATTTGGTTTCAACTGTTTTGTGAATAGCCAACAAATTTGAGACCAAAAATGATGACCAAAATTTAAGACTGAAAAAAATTGATAGAAGATTTTTATTTACTGATTTTTCAGTCTTCAGACCTGCAGGTCAATGAGCATGTGAGACTTTTTTGACATTCAATCACTTTGAAGTTTCAATCTACTTTTAAGACAACTTGGACAAAAAATATATAACATATCTAGCATTACACCTATAAAAAATTTAAATTATGAATTTTCTTTTTGTTTCACAATTCATTGTATTCTGTCAGAGGCAAATTTTATTTACATGAACACTAAACAATTATAAAAACCTAAATATTATTCATGCATGATTGATAGAAAAGAATAGGCAAGCATACTTAATAAAATTAATTCCCCATCAGTTTGTACATAATAATTTATTCCTTTTGTTATGAGGCATTGTATGTAACTTATGGCGAAATAGAATCCATGTTAAAGCCCATTATCACTATTTTATCCCCATGTAAATGACCAAGAGTGTCTTGGGGTATTCTTACCACAAAGATTTCAGCTCACCTTTTGAGCATTAAAAAGCACATTAGTGGGACACCTTTGAGGATATATTTAATACCATTATTCCTCCTTTTATTAATAAGTCTGAGGCTTTTATTACTGGCGTGATGCCACAACTACTCTTGCATATCATTTATCTCTGCAGTAATGCACCAGACTTCTCCAAACTTCAAAGGGGATCAAAGTGGTTGAAATCTAACACATTAGCAGTGAAAGATAAAGTGACTCTCTGAGTAAGACTGATGCTGAGACATAAAGCATTGTCTTTGGGTGGGAACAGGGCACCCAACTGTCATGATAACAGTCCTCAGTCAACATGGCACACACATGAAGACTAAGGTAATATCTATATGTAATTAATACCCCTGTTCCACCACACAACTAAGGCTCCCAATTAATTATTTTTGGGGATCGGTTTCAGAGTCCTGGACAGTCTGCTTGGGTCTGTTTGGATCTGTCATGGTCTGTATAAAAATCAAACATGTTTGATATTTGCTAAGACTGTAACTGATCCACTCTTGCCCCTAGCCACAAATTTCCCAGTCTCAGGCTTTCTGAGGCTTCCTCAGACCAAAATTACACAATTCTGTATTGTCTGAGGCGTCCTGGGACTCTTAATGCCAAGACGGCCTTAGCCTTAGTCCCAGGAGGCCTGGACTTAGTCCCAGATCCATTCCCGATCCACCATGTAAAAAGAAAAACAGAAATCGGCTATTGCTGTCTGAGGAAATCTGTTATTAGTCTCAGGAGGCCTGAGGTGGCCTCAGACCGGTCTGATACCCAGTACTTATTTCCCTGACAGGATCAGTGTTGAATTGGATCACAAACGTGGCTTAATCGCTTCTTAGTTGGAGAACGCATTATTCATGTTTTTTTCACAGACTTTCAAGGATTAAGGGCCCCATGACCAATTGGGGATTAATCCTTTGGTGAAACAGGGGCATTACATAACTAACATGAACGTTGTACATATGGTGTTGGACTTTTGAATATATCAACAAATCTGTTCAACAAATTTTATTGAATGGTATTAAATGGCATCTAAATGAATAGAAGATGTTTTTTTAAGATAGCATAGCTTGAGTTTGATATAAATATCACTATAAGATGTAAATGTCACTGCAAGTATCTGAAAATATCCTAACTTCTATCTTGTTAGATGTTGTTGTTGACAGCAACCTGTAAAGCTCACCTGAAAAACTATAAGTCTCTGAATGTTGAGTTGGTTTATTCATTGGTTGATCGATTTAACTTTGTGTCTTGTCTCTTGTTTCAGTTATATCTAAGAGGACCACCATTAAAGTGATCATCTGAATCACTATGTTTCTGCCCATATCTGGCTCAGAACTGAGACGGTCATCCATCCAAGTACTAACCAATCCTAGTGCTGTTTCATGTCAGTACGTTGTTTCATTTACATTGTGACAGAAACACCATTTAAGTCATCATCTGAGTCACTATGTATCTGCCCATACCTGGCCCAGAACTCATCCAAGTAAAAACCAATCCTGGTGCTGCTTAACTGCTGAATGCCTGATATTCAAATGAATGTCTTGTGCAGATTCACTTGACTATAACTATATCACATTATATTTCAAATTGCACTCAAGTTTAATTATATAAAAATAATAATTATCTGGATACATTTTTTTTTGGTCTTTTTCAGAAAGATCAAGGACAAAGAGAAAGACTATGAATAGGAATGTTACTAAATGGATCCTGGTATGGTTTTAGTAATCCTACTGACAAATACCTCCAGGTAAAACCAAATTATTATGAACTGCTATAATTTTAAAAACTTTTGGGCAGACTTTGAGGTACTAGATGCCTCTGAAAGAATCACACATGATTTTTGTTCTAAAGTTTTCAGATTCTATAAACTTACTCTGGGTGTGAAAACTGGAACCAAAACTATGCAGACTGTAAGGTGTTATTTAACATGGAGGAAATCAACTTTGTCTACATCAAGGACAATTCAATTGAGCCTATTTTGATGGCAAATGAATTTCCCCTGAGAACTAATTACTGTCACCATCAGTAAAAAACCCAACCCTTGTCTCTCTTTCACCCTTTTCATTCTCCAATGTGTTTAATCATTAATAAGATGGGCTCTGTTTTTTCTCATTTTCAACTTGTATGACTTGAATTGTTTTTGTTATTTCATGTTTTGCAAATGTTTAAACATGTGTTTATTAATAGCCCACCAGAAACTACACCTTTGTAGCACCGAGACTGAATATTACCAGTTTCAAATGCTTGTATATGGGGATAGGGTGATAACTTATTCAGTTATCTTTTCTGCAAAGGATTTACTATTTGTCTCATTCTTATTTGGCATATATTCCTACATTTAGACATTTCAGAAAAACCAACCATAATATATGTGGACTGTACACGGGTGTACATAAAATCTTGTACATTCCTTACTTATCTCAACAATAATCTCCCATTTTTTTTCTGCAGTATTATAACCATGTACATTGTATGACTGTTGTACCTGTATCCAGTCAATTATAAAAACTGTACAGTATTTTAAGCTGTAATATTTGAAAAATTTTGGCACACTTTTTCTTGTTGCACAGAATATTGTGTTTATTGCAAACAACACTTCTAAGAATATTTGTTAATAATTCTGTACAACAAATGTATACTAATCTGACATACAAACTATTTATACTGGAATAAATGAAATGAGCTGGTTTCTAGCAAATTGTATTGTATTCATATTTATACTCAGCACAATATCTCCATGTATTACAGGACTCAAAGAGCTATATGACCCATTCAGCTGTACAAGTACAGTTCATATGACAAATTACTGACATTCCCCTAACTGAAAGACAGAAGCTCAAGAATGACCATTTATCAACGTCCTTGAGGTTCTTTAACTTGCCACTAGGGATAGGACCCAATTACAGATGACCGCCATTTTAAGTGGTCATCCAAGCCACTATGTATCTGCCTGTACCTGGGATTGAACCCATGTCCTCTGTGTTCCTAGGCGAGTGTGTTACTCACTAGGCCACAGTTGCAGATAAATGAGGATACATATGAGAAAGGAAAAAATCTAACTCACTGGTGCCTCGCTTAAAATGGCTATTTTTTTATCTTTCAGTGGTTTAGTTTGTATTTAACCGTCTTAATAATATATTGGTTGGCACATTCATTTTCAGCAAATGTAATCTAAATTTTGAACAGGGGCTAACATGTAGGGGGTTGGGAGGAGTAGGTAGTAAACTTGTTGATGGTCTGAAGTTCTAACTCCTGAACTACTCCTCACAGGTTACCTCCAGGAGTAAACAGGTGTTACAACCTATGCAGTGCATGAAAATGGATACCAGGCATAAATATCCGAATTAGTACTGTTGGAAAGCAAATGGACAATTTGTGAAAAATACTACAAGTTATACATGGACGCTGAAGGGCACCCGCAAACAAATCTAATAAAATATTACGTTTTTATGGCATCTGATATTTATATTTAGATTCTAAGGCAAAGAATCAGAATCACTGTTTAAGTTTCAATCAAACAGTGGATATGTGTAACTTGTAAATTAGAAATACCATGGAATCAACAGAACAATAAGGTGGAAAAGTCTTGTGGAATTGGGAGGTTTAAAGCCTTCTCTAGAACAAGCAAGAGAGGAACTGCACTCTGGATGGATATCAAGGGCAGGTCATTTCAGAGACTAGGAGAATTATTTGAAAAAAACTGTTGTTATAAAAAGATTTTTTTTATAGATTTGTGCATTAAAGGTTTAAAAGCAGGAACAGTTAAGGTGACCTTATCAGGTCTTGTATGTCTGGTGATATATTTTCTTCTGTAAGGAGTAAAGAAATGATCTGAATGATTTGTAGTCAAGACAAGTAACTTTACAGTATAGACAAAGTGCGCCTTATAATTTTTTTAATCATGAAACAATTAAATGATCAACTAACACACCTGCTTAATAAAGACACAGATTTCCACTTATTTCAAATGCCTATTCTGTAATGAAGAAGACTTTTCCTGAAAATTGACCACATTTTCTAATGTTTCTCAAAACCCTGGATTTCCTACAGTGGTTTTATTAAAGCTACTTGCCTTAAAGGTAAAGCACTCCCACTTTTATTAAAACACTGTTTAATTTTCAAGTTGGCATACAACTTAATAGCTAAATATGCCAAACTTAATATCTACATCTGTTTTATAATATGACATTAATTAGTGGCACCTGTTTAAATTAAACACAAAACAATGATAAACTGCATCTGAGTGAAAGTTGTGTATTTGCCTAAAGAGATGCTGATAAATGAGCAAAAAAAATTAAAAAAAATACTTGTAAAAGAATGTGAAGGAACAAAGCAAAGCAAGGATTTTCTATATTTTCTCTCTGAGTAACAGCAGTTAAATCTCGTGAGGCTCCATTCAATTACCTAACGCCATAGGTTGTATTTACCCAAAAGTGTTTCTTTTCACAAAGCTGAAGCAGTCATAGTGTTAGGGTTTATTTGAGAAAATGCTGCCCTTACAAGCATAAAAATGACGCAGCATGTAATTTTGTCTTTCTCACAGACAAAATTTAAAACATTAAAAAGTAGGGCTTTTTTAATTCTTCTGAAACTGATGTGTAAAAATGAAGTACACATATATTGACTGGGATGAAAGCAGTATGTCTTTGCTAGTTTTATTGTGGCAATGTAAAGCCAATGGATTCAGTGGTTAAACTCCCAAGAATTTACACAGAGCCGCGCTTTGAAGGAGGTGAGAAGAGAGACATAAAGCAAGCTGCCAGAATCCCAAAAGACCCCTTATGGCACAGTTATTTAGACCACTGCAGAACTGGATTTGCTGGGTACTTTTTTCTAGCAACAGGAGTGAACTTTGCCACGTTGAGGCATCTGTCCTAATATATTCTCGACTGGGCCGGTGACTTAGAATAAGGTCTTAAGGGTATTCCCATAACGGCCCACTAGTGGAGGAGAATGGACGTGTGACTCAGTTGGTAGTGTCAGATGGGAGGAAAACCTACCGTACATTTGTAATATATTGCCCACATTGAAATTAACACCTCACCAAAGTATTTAAACTGAATTATATCAGAGCACTATTTACTTATTTAATTGCTGCTGTGCAGATAAAAATAGAATTGGAGCACAAAAAGTTTAATTTATGATAAATTCTGATATTTTATAACTTAAAAATACCACATTAGCTTACTGGCCAGTTGTATTCCATCAGCTTTGTCAGATATGGTATAAAAACTCCTTAAGTTTTTCTTCATACATGTATTAAGACATTAAATCTACAATTTTAAATGTTTGAAATTGTTAGCTATTAATACTTGTAGCTGTTACCTGTTTCAAGTGTAAAGCGGATTAACCGATGCTGGAATCTGGTAATACTGTTTTATTTTAGGAAAAAATGGCATACCCCCTTTTCAGTTTTCTTTATATATTGCATAATACCAGGTAATGGTTGGGTCCCAAAAGGATGGTATTTTGGAGGAGTTGTTGATTTCATTACAGTTTTCCTGTTATCTCAGATCAATGGGTCAATGAGGTGAGAGGTGATTTAGATGTGACCAGAATGCCAGGCTAAGTGGTTTGCTTACTCATTTGCAACAGGCGGGTTTAATTTAATGGAGAAATGCAACACGTGACCCTGATGGCAATTATTTCAGACTTCACACATAGAGTTTCCACTGTTTTTCATCTGCAGTCATCTTGCTTAATGGCAAATACATCTGATTTTTCACACTGAATTGAGCAGGAACTCTTTAAAAAATATTATTGCTACTTTTATTCATAGTTTTGTCCAGAATGACTTCAAATGATAGGCAATTTTGGAATACATCAACCAGGTTTTATCAAAAGCCTTATGTTTTGTTACTGAAAAAATTATAGTAATTTATGTCATACCATGACTATTAAATTCTAGGCATGGAGGCAAGGTTTATTAGTTGGTCAAGTAATATAATGGAAAACACCAAACATTAAAAGGTGATTCTAAATAATACAATAAGAAAATGATGACGTGTTGATATTTATACAACTAGTAACACCAATTGGTGAAGGTCTTACACACTGTCCAGGAGCCAGCAAAATCTAGACTTAGTAATACTTTAAAGGATTCTTCAAAATTGTTTCTGTTTGTCTTTGGCAGAGATATATATTCTGATTGTGTGCTCTTATTTTGTATTTTCTCAATAGCAGAAACAAATTCAACTTTATTTAAACTTTAATATTGTATTTGACCTCTTCACTTTTAAAACTAGATGAAGGATGCATTTGTGGCCAGATGCAAGATGTATCTACCGGAAAAGGACAACATGGTTTTGAAGAAAAACAGCATTTTTCAAGATTTCGGCTAAAATTAAGAAAATTCTAAATTATTCACAGGAATTAAAGAAATAGTCCTTATTATCTAGTGGGGCCAACGTTTGCCCAAAGTCACTTTATGTGTTACATTTTTTGATATAAATGACATTTTCTATTTCCACCAAAATTCAAGATGGCAGAAAGTTTGGAAAAGTCTGAATTTTTCAGAGGTCCTGGAGGAGTCATCGTAAGTACCCAGGGGGTCCAAAATTTGCCTGAAATTGTTCTATCTCTTATGGTTTTGGAGATAAATGAAATATGACATTTTTAATTTCTGTTAAAATTCAAGATGGTGGCCAAAATTCGGAAAAGTCAAAATTTTTCAGAGGTCCTAGAAGAGTAGTCCTTAGTACCCAGGGGGTCCAATATTTGGCCGAAATTGCTCTATCACTTACGGTTTTTGAGATAAAAGACATTTTCCATTTCTGAAAATTTAAGATGGAGGCCACAATTCAGAGAAGTCTCAATTTTTCAGTGATCCTAGTAGTCCTTAGTACCCAGGGGTCCAAAATTTGCCCAAAATTGCTCTATCTGTTACAGTTTTTAAGATAAACAACATTTTTTTCAATTTCTGTCAAAATTCAAGATGGTGACCAGAATTTGGAAAATTCTAAATTTTTTCAGAGGTCCTAGAGGAGTTGTCCTTAGAACCCAGGGGGTCTAATATTTTCCCAAAATCACTCTGTTACGGTTTTCCAGTTAAATGACCTTTTCCGTTTCCGCCAAAATTCAAGATGGTAGCTGAAATTTGGAAAAGTATAGGTTGCTTTGACATCAAAAACCACTGTAGGTTGGTTTCACATTGTAAACCTCTAGGACCAATAATAAGTGAGTTATAAGCACCTTTAAGTTTGGCTACCATTGTTTGACCTTGAATGAGGGGCCAAAGGACAAATCAGAACACATCAGAAGATTCCTCGCCCATGATTTCATACAGGTTGCTTTCACCTTGCAAATCTCTAGGACCAAGAACAAGTGAGTCATAAGTACTTTAAAGTGTGGCTATCATCATTTGACCTTGAAGGAGGAGCCCAAGGTCAAGTCTGAACACATCAGAAAATTCCAAGCCCATGATTTCCTATAGGTTAATTTCACATTGTAAACCTCTAGAACCAAGAATAAGCACTTTTAAGTTTGGATATCCTTGTTTCACCTTGAAGGAGGGGGCTGAGGTCAAATATAACTATATCAGAAGATTTCCAGCCCATGATTTCCTACAGGTTGGCTTCACACTGCATACCTATAGGATCAAGAATAAGCTAGTTATAAGCACTTTTAAATTTGGCTATCCTCATTTGATCTAGAAGGAGGGGCCCAAGGTAAAATCTGAACACACCAGATGATTCCTAGCCCATGATTTCCCATAGGTTGATTCCATATTGTAAACCTCTAGGACCAAGAATAAGCACTTTCCAGTTTGGATATCCTTGTTTAACCTTAAAGGAGGTCAAATCTGACCACATCAGAAGATTCCCAGCCCTTGATTTCCTATAGGTTGGTTTTACATGCCAAACCCTCTAGGACCGATAATAAAGGAGATATAGGCACTTTTAAAGTTCACTACATGGGGTACCATGACCCTCCGTGGATGACCTTGAATGAAGAGCTTCAAGGTCAAATGTCTGCATGCTTGTAGAGGACATATATATATATATATGTTATACATATTACATATGAAGAGATTCAACCTTCCAGTTACGAGAACCAGCCAGTCGAAAAAGGTAGGTAATTTTCAAAGAAATGCCCAGGGTGGCCATTTTGTTTTTTAGAATGAAGCTTATTGTCACAGAGAAGCTTACCTCCCAATGAAGATATCCTGCAAATTTGGTGAAGCTAGGTGGTCTAGTTTTCCGCTGAGAGTGTTAATATCGAAAATCTCTCTACGCGCAGCAGTGGCGTAGTGAACGGTAAACCAAAGTATCCACTGGATACAAATATACCCGTATCAGATCTAAATGAATTTAATACAATGATGCCTTCAAATATGGGACAGGGATGTGTGGATGTTAAAGATAATCTTACCCTGTGACTAAAGTCTTTACCGACTACAGCGGTACATCAATTGGAAGTGGATGTGAGAAAAAAGTCTATTTATATGTAAGATTTTGTGTATGCTTACTAATCAAAACTTCTGCAAATTTTTAATTTTAAGTTCAACCTTAAATCTGAAGAAGGGCAGCACTAGTCCACATTGAGAAGAACATGACACTTGTGCTACCACATGTTTTTACACAGCTTTGTACAACACACTGACCCCAATAGTATGTTGTTATGAGTGTTATTGAAGAAAACAGTAAAATGTTCCTGAAACATGACAAGAGGCTCTCAAGGGACAGGAAAAGGCTAAAAATAGTGATGGGTTTACAGAGAGGGAACCTTTTTTCAGGACTGGCTACAAACAAGTGGCATTATTTTTCTAAGTGACTGGCGAAAAGTTTCATTTACAGTCAATTTTTTTTAATGATTTAATCATGAGACAGAGGGATAATGATACAATGACATGATTGTACAGGTGATTATGATCTTCTATGGCTCATTATGAATGGCTATTATGATATTATCCTCAAAAAGGCCAATACATTCCTTTTAGGGCAGTGGAAACTCATAATGTCCACAAAACAATGTTAAAACAAGTTTTACACCTGAGCTTGATAAAAAAAATGCTGGCAACTTCCTTGTACTCTTACTTATGAAAGCATGACTTACAGAAAGCAACTGGTACCATTCATTATAATATTGACAAATTTATTGGATACTACATTGATATAAATCTTTTTAAAGCTGCCTTATTTAAAAACAGGTGGTGTTTAAACCATAGCATTGTTTGTCATCCTCATGGCCAAAGATCTGTCATAAAATGGATTTATGATACTGATGATGATTATTGCTTCAGAGATATACCAGGATGACTCCCTATTTACTTAGGGTGACTGGTGATGTAGTGGGTGATACTGTCTTTTTATTGTGTAAAGTACCTTTACCTTATCTTCACTATTGCTATGTGTTGGCAAGAGCAAACATCCACAACCAACTCAAATATTTTTAAAAGAAATATTCTTGTTAGTACACTGCGCATATATGGACCGCACATGCGCCGCGTCCTTAGTTCCTCTATGTACTTCATATTTTATTTGGTCGTCGGAGAGTTAACATCAACTAGAAACCATTTGCCGTTTTGTTTATTTCAAAATGGCTGAAGTATTAGACAATGGAATACCACATACATTTAGATGGATTCATCTGAAGAATTAGAATTGTTGTAATTTCTTCATTTCTTCATCTGACAAAATGTTAAATTACAATAAAAATTTTACAATTGGTGTTGTGGGTAAGAGCTTCTTGATCAAGAGGTGACTGTAAGTTAACCTTCATCAAACACCTCTTGGACCAGGTGCAGATATTAATTAGAAGCTAGAAAATGCAGTTAGAAAATGTATTTAACACTATTCTAGGGTCACAATGCCACAAAACAATACAATATCTTGCAAAGGTATCTGGAATGTTACAGGCAAGCATCATACTCATCTGAGCTTTGAATTTTTGTGATTTAGTCTTTACAGAGAGGCCCTACATGGAATGTTGTCTATTGCTGATGTCCCATGACTTACATTATGCAGAACCTTGGTGAATTAGTAAACATTTTCTTACTTCATGACTTTGAAAATCATGACACGACCTGTTTGGACAAGCTAATGATGTATATTTGAAAGTAAATATATTGCAATTACACTCTCATAAAATATCAGGATTGTCCCCTGTAGAATAATATAGATGTGTGTCTATAAAACAGTGTTTTTCTTTTGTTGGATGACCTGTGTAGTGCCTTGTACTTGCTCAGATTGTGTTGTTCATTGTGAAGTTGTACTTTGTAAAAATTTGAAAATTACAAAAAAAAAAACAAAAAAAAAAAAACAATCTCCAAATGTATGTTGACTCTAATTCATACCTCAACATAATGCACTATCATTTCATTGGTGTTTATATGACAGCAAAACAGAATTATTCAAAAGTTATACAAGTGATTTTTATGATCCAAGGAAGAGCTAATTATAAATAAAACTAGAAAAAAGGTTTTTGCTAACAAAAACGAGTGGCCCGGATGGAGACTTGAGTTAATAAAGCTGTAGTAGTTGTGGTATGAGACTGTAAGGAGAAGGTAAGCTTTACTGTGTTTTGTATCTGATGGAAAAGTGGATTATCTAAAAACTGTATCAGTTGCAGTATTAGACTGTAAGCAGAATGTGAGCTTTATATTGTGTTCCGTACAGTGATATATTTTATGAAAAAAATATATCATTTTTGCTGTAAATTTGGGGTTGTAAATTTTTTCCAGGAGATATTTAATCCTAGATTTATCATGATAAAAATACACTGTAGTAAAATATAATTGTTTTTTTTTTCCAGTCATCTTATCTTCTGAAAGAAGTCAAGTCTATACATTTGACCAATTTACATAATGTATGTGAATAAGTAGCTAGATCAACAACTCTCTTAAATACAGGAATTTTAAGTAAAAAGGTCATTAAAAGTCTTCCTTAAACTTAATCAATGTGTCAAGTTGAACTGATGTCATTGAACAGTAAGTCAGTTGGGAGCTGAAACCCTCATTTTTACTTCAAGATGGCCATGACTGTACTTGTATTGGAACTCCAAGGTGGAAAGAATATAAGAATGTCCCTCTTTTCATCTTTAATAAGTGTGCAAAATTTAACTGAGGTCAGCTGAACAATACGATAGCCGGAGATTAAAAACTCTATAATTTCAGTGCAAGGTGGCCATAACTTCATTCATATTGGGACCTTAAGGTGACCATAAAATAAGAATGTCCCTTTTGTCATCCTTTATAAGGGCATAAAGTTTAGCTGAGGTCCGTTGAACAATAAGATGACTGGAGGCTGAAAACTTCCCTTTTTCACTGTAAGGTGACTATAACATTATCTATATTATAACTTTAAGGTGACCATAAAATGAAAATGTCCCTTCTGCCAACCTTTATAAATGTGCCAAATTTTATTTTAAAAATTGAAACATTAACTGAGCTTAAGGCTGAAAAACCCTACATTTTAAGTTTAAGATGGCCATAACATCATTATTATTTAAATCATAAGGTAGTAAGAGTCTTCTTTTGATCTACTTCAATATCAATATACATTAGATATGGAAAAAGAAAGGGTCCAGATGGCTTTATTCCAATTTTATGACTTTAGTGGGGCCATAGCTCCAATTATATTACCAGTTTAAGGTCACCATAAAGTCAGGATAATCCTTAGGTAAATCTTAATATATATGCCAAGTTTGGTGAAAAAAGTGAAAAACTAAGTGAACTGGAGGGCTAAAACCCCCTTTTTAACATTAAGGTGACCTTAAGATTGCAGATACAGGGTTAAAACTTTGGCATGTGAAAGATTATCAAAAAGTAGCTGAACAAGTTATTCCAACAAAACGCCGAAAGCCTGACCATTTTTGAGATACAGACCAAGTACCCATTTAAAAAAAATTTTCGAAAATAAAACACTTCCCATTCAAGATCTATGGTCCGATTGATCAGAAAATCCTTTCCCACCTTTGGATTTAGGTCTAGAATGTACTTGATAGATTGTATAGCACAGGTGTGTGTGGTTTTTCCTGAAATGCGATGACGGGGTGTTTTTGAAAAATGCTTAAGGTTACCTTAAGTAAACCTTAAGGTGTCCACAAAGTATCCCAAATAATTTTTCCGCCCCTATAGTTTTAGAGAAAGATAAAAAGAAAAGAAAAATTTGAAAGCCCAAGAAGTTATTCAAGGGAGACCATAATCCAGTGGCAGCGGTGATCAGTCGAACTTACATGAAAACAAATAAGCGCCCCTGATGGGCCGTTTAATTACATTGCAATTGGAACCACAAGGACACTTTTAGATTTTAGTAACATGCCATGGAAGTTAGTGATGGTAGTGAGATGCTACAGATCTCTCTGATATCTAAAACCAATTAAAGTAGTACTACCATTCTCTTTCAATCAACTTGTTTATCCCAAAGTCCAAATATGGCACTGTCATGGTGTCATTTATATTGTCTAGGAAGATAAATCTTACCCACTTTTTAACTTCATTAATTTTGAAAAAGCTTATGGACAAAATCACAGCAAATCTCTATGAACTAAGCCAAACAAAACACTCCAAATATCCTATTTCTTTACCTGAAAACTAATGATAAATAAAGGATCTGCACAAGTTATAACATGCCATACCTACACGGTGTACAAATTAGCTGAATTAGTGACAAAGGTACCTCCATAGAACTTTCACCTCTGCACTATCAAATATATTTTTAATTCAAAATGCAGACTGAGTTAAATGTGTCTCTTATTTAGTTGCTGTAAACATCTCTTATTTATGAAACCAATTGCCAAGTACTGTAAAAAATTCTCCTAAGAATTGCTCCTTGAGACAGTCCTTCATATTCTCCGGAACAAGTTCAAAGGATTCTGGAATGTATTTACAGTAATTTTTAAATTCTTTATAGTTCCTGTGGCACAGATGTATCAGTGTTGCATTCTAGATGCCACAGCTTGGGTTTAACCTTGGGTCTAAAACCACAAAAACATATTAAATACAGGCAATACCTCAGCTTCTAGATTAGTGATGCAGAAAAGCAGTACATATTTGTTGCACAAGATTGTAAACTGAGACTAAGCCATTGGGGGTCAGCAAACAACTTTTATGTTTCGACAGTTGAACACGTGACTGTAGAGGTAAGGTAAGTGAACCTTATGAGTCTAGTACTAATAAGCCCATGAGAGACCTCAGTTACCAGTTTTTCATGATTAAAAAATAATTTATAACATGTTAAGTGTACAGAAAAAAAATATAGATACAAGAACACTCAAAGAGCTCATACCTCCACCAAGGCATGTAATAATAAGTAAATGGGAATTTTTGGATTATTTTTTACATATAAATATACAGGTAGAGATCCAGATCACTCTCTAAATTTAATGCTATATAAGTCTGACCAACACCTATCTTCTGTGTTTTTTTGTTTAAGAAGATCCAACCAGTAGTAATTTGCATAATCCTGCTAATAAACAAACGGACAAACAGAGAAATGGTCAGGAAAATAATATTTTCTTGGTGGAGGTAAAAATGTACGTAAATACTCATTTAGATGAAGAAAATACCAGAAGTTAATGTGAATTACTTATTATAAGTTGTTTGTAAGTGTTGTAATTTAAAATGCAATAAATATGTGGTATGCATATGTTCAGTTGTCTCTTTACTTTGTGTTACAGGTGCTGAATTATTAATTATAACTGATATACAGATGGATTTGGTGAGAAATGTTGAAAGTAATGACATAGCACAAATGGTTCAACAGTTCAGCAAACAATATAGGAGCCTCACCCTGGTATAACAAAATCTCTTTCATGTGTCAACTGAGTCAAACAAAGGTGATATTAGATGTATTATTGAATGCTTGAAAATAGAAGAGGTATTTCGGTGAAGACAGTGTGAAACTGTATTTTTGGAATGTGAAACTAAGCTACCGTATCTATTTGTATAAATGCCCCGGGGGCGATGCATTTTTCAAAAGAGGGGGCAACTATAACCTATAAAAAACATCAACTCTCGAGTCCTGTGGCAATGGGCGATAATGGACACTTACAGCCTTGATCTCGCTTGCCAGCATGTTTAATGGCAAGATAGCTTAAAATATTGCAAACAAATCTTAAATTTAAAGAAATTATAAAGTTAATCTCGTATTTTTGCAGAGTTCATTGTGTTTTTGATCATACTTGCCATGTTTTGTTGTGACTTTCTTTATTTCTTGTAAGCTGTATTCGATTGGGGAAGTACTAAAACACACCTTTCTTCGGAATCCCAGAATCACAAAGGTGTTGGCTGTTGACAGCGATGTAAAACCCCAAAATATGAACTTTGCAAAGGTAGACAGGAGGGGGGGGGGGACTAACAGGGAGGGGGCGTTTGTACAGATAAATATGGTAATAAATATTGAATATACTAAGAATATATTTCAAACTTTCAACTTGTTAATAGGAATTTGTTTTAGTTACACTGAACTTCAAATTAGATGTACACATAAACAGTATTTTCTGCTGTTTGGACCTCAAAAACTATATAATAAACTTCATTTATTCTTGAGTACCACTTATACCATTTAAAGATATTGGTAGAATAAAATGTTGAAAGAACATTCAGAGTGCATTTTCTTCACCTAGCCCAGTAATGCCCCTGTTCCACCACACAACTAATGCCCCTGTTCCACCACATGACTAAGGCTCCCGAATTAAGGATTTTTGGGGATCGGTTTCGGAGTCCTGGACAGTCTGCTTGAGTCTGTTTGGATCTGTTGTGATCTGTATAAATATCAAACATGTTTGACATTTTCTATGACTGTAACCAATTCACTGTCGCCCCTACCCACAAATTTCCCAGTCTCGGGCTTCCTGAGGCCTCCTCAGACCCAAATTACACAATACTTTGTTGTCTGAGATGTCCTGGGACTCTTACTGCCAGGACGTATTTACCTTAGTCCCAGGAGGCCTGGACTTATTCCCATATCCATCCCCGCCCCGCCATGAAAAAAGACAAGCAATCAGTCCCCGTGAATCGGCTCTGTGTCAGCTGACTGTGTGTTTTGAGTTTCAGGGTAAAAGTGAAAAAGGAGGACACAAAATTTGTGCCCTGTAAAATAATTCAGAAGTAAAGTACCAAGTTTACTGTTAAGGCATAAAATGTAGGTGGAAAATATATTAAAACAAAATACTGTAAGTGCAATTGTTTTTGAGTAACAACTGATTTACTCAACAGTGAGAAGAGCTTCTGCTCTACTATGTAATGAGTTAAAGGGCTGCAATTTTACTATGGTATAGCTGACCCAAAATTAGATGAATAACGCATTGCAAGGAAATACTGTAGATGCAATAGTTATCAAGTTACAACTGATTTACTTAACAGCTATACTCTGAAAGTAGCTATAACTCAGCTATGCAATGAGCTACAGGTCTACTATTTCACCATGTTATAGCTGACAGAAAAGTAGGTGAATAACACATTTAAACAAAATACTGTTAATGCAATAGTTTTTAAGTTACAACTGATTTACTCAAAACTAAGAAACTGAAAATAGTTATTGCTCAGCTATCCCATGAGCTACAGGTCTGCAATTTTACTATATTATAGCTGATTCAAAAGTACATGAATAACATATTTACAGAAAATTCTCTAAATGCAACAATTTTCAAGTTACAAGGAATTTAGTCAACAGTCAAACCTCAAAGTGGCTATTACTCAGCTATGCAATGAGTTACAGGTCTGCAATTTTACTATGTTATAGCTCACTCAAAGGTAGATGAATAACATATTTATACAAAATTCTCTATCTGCAATAGTTTTTGAGTTACCAGTGATTTTACTCATTATGGAAGGTACTGAAAAGTCAGAAAGTAGCTATTACTCACTTAGCTATTGAGTAGACACACAAGTTACTCCCCATGTTGTAGCTATGGAAAAAGTAGCTGAATAACATATTTTAACAAAATGCTCTAAATGCACTACTTTTCAAGTTATAAGTGATTTAGTGCATGATTTTTATGAATTTTAATGTATTAAAACGTATTTAAAAAATTCATAAAAAATAATTAACAAAGATCCCCACCTGATACTCACAGAAGGGAATCTACTAGGGTCCAAGTACATATATGCAAGATAAGAGAAAAATCCCTTCAATAGAGAATGAGAATATGGTGATCAAGTGTTGAAATTTTCACACTTTAGGTGGGGGTACCTTACTTGTAATGCCTCTGGTGAACAGACGAACAGACAGATCCACATGGATTTTACGATTTATCATCCTCAATACTTAAGGTATCTTTTAAGAAAAATAGCATGTCTTGTAGTTTTGGAGGAGAAGTTGTTCACGTGGACGCAGACGCGGACGCCGCAGAATGATGCCATAATGTCAGCTGACTGACAAGTCAGCTGACATTAAAAACAGAAATCGGTTATTGCTGTCTGTGGAAATCTGTTAATAGTCCCAGTAGGCCTGAGGTGGCCTCAGACTGGTCTGAGACCCAGTACTAATATCCCCGACAGGATCAGTGTTGAATCACAAACGTGGCTTAATCACTTCTTAGTCGGGGAACGACCGTGACTTGTCTGAGGCTTCCTGAGGATAATCGCAGAACTGGATACAGATTACATTTCCCTGCCCATTATTCTTAATTTTTTCACAGACTCTCAAGGATTAAGAGTCCCAGGACCAATCAGGGATTAATCCTTTGGTGGAACAGGGGCATCTTCACCAACAGGTGTTATTTTTTTGAAAAAATTTAATAAATATTCAAATTTTTAGATTCTTCATGAAACTGTCATTGAAGCTTCCCTGGATGATTCTGTTCATTTCCTGCAAATGTCACCAAAACTGGATGAATACCCATACTTAGTGAAATAACCCTGTTAACATACACCATGTCTGGCCTTCAAATGTCAAATGCAATCACAATCTCACATATAAGGTAATGAGTAAATTTAAAGTCAAATCAAATTGAAATTTGAGTTTTAGTATATGCTTTGAAAAGATTTTGCTTGAGAATATGTAGAATTTGAGTGTATACTTACATAGTACTGATTTTCAATTTGAAACAGTGAGACTGAGTTTGCAATTTTTTTGTAAATACCACAGGTGAAACTCAACCTCTTTGTTATTGGGAATTTTTGTTGGTAAATTAACTATGCTTTTTATAGTAGTTAAATGTATTGTATTTATACTTATTTCAACACCTCCCTCTATGCAAGTACAGTCCAAGTTCTAGTGCCCAACATTCCCCACACTGAAAGACAGGTTTCGGATATAAATATTTGTCCCTGAGACTGTCACTGGAGATAAGACCCAATGACAGAGGACTACCATTTTAAGTGGTCATCTGAGCCACTATGAATCTGCATGTACCAGGGATGAAACCCAGGTCCTCTGTATGCCCAATGATAGTCCACAGTGGTGCCTTCCATTTTTAGTCAATTAGAATTACAGGTACACTGAAGTTGGATGATTTGTTAGTTGTAATTTATTTATTATTAAGTTTTTCATATTCTACAGGCAATTTCCATCGGTAAGTTTTCATATTGTACAAACATTTTGCATATGTTTCTTGAAATATTATTTGCCAAGTTTCACTCTATGACTGATCACATTGTCATAAGTTCTCACCGCTCAACACAAGTTACTTCTGTTTCTGCTTTTCATCACCTAATTAAGTTGTATTCCTGCATATTAAAGTGGTGTTAGTTAGGAGTGAATAAGTGAACTGTTTTAACATCTTCTAAACTGTGCATTTCCCAGGTCTAACATGGTGCTGGTTTCAAGAACAAATTTTTTTTCATTTCATGAAAGAAAGTTTCCTTTGCCAAAAGTATTTCCTGTGTAGATTTCCTTTGTCTGAAGTTTTAACCACAAACTTTGTTGATTACACCTTGCATTTACTGACCTGTTTGCTGTCAGTTGGGATTAAGGTGCAAACCAGTTGCATGTGAAAAAGATTTCAGGGAATCAGTTGTGTTATTATTTAAGCTTATCTTGCCATACTTTTTACAGAACATTGCCTACACTTATTTGTTGGTTGAATAGCTGTACATGAGGTGTCAAAGTAAACTAACAACAATAATAAAAAATATAATAAAATAACAATAATAACAACTGCATTCAAGACTCCTTGCACGAGTACAAAATTTAAAAAATATTTCATAAATTTATGTATGTGTAACTCTACATTCATCCACACCCTAAATAAAACAGTTAAAGTACATTAAAAGTAAATAAAGCTGTATAATCCAGCCTTTGGTATTTTTGTATTACACACAGGTTGTGCCATACGGAGACCCCATTTAATTACCAGGTACACAATTAATACTCCTTGGTGAAAGGAAATCTACATGACCTGGACAAGGTTTGAATCCAAGGCCCTCTGGAGTCAATCTAGCCACAAGACAACACAGAAGATAACGTTTTTAGGATCATTAATTAAAGTGACATCTTACCATCCTCAGATGAATATCCTTCAAATTGCTGGGGTGGGAGAGAGGCCTTACCCATGTTATTCACAGCATACACATAGATTTCATACAGCGTGTACTTGGGCTGGTTACCGATGGAAATCTGCAAATACAAAGCCACCAAGATTAACAGCTGCAAGTTTTATACATTATGAAAGAGAAAGAACTGCAAATGTGAGAACTGGAGACCTGGGCCCAGTTTCACAAAGGTCTACTAAATATAGAAGATAGTATGCTATTAAATCTAGATCTTAGTGGGCCGGCCCTTAGTAGCCACTACAAAAGTGTTCCACTGAGCTGATATTTGGGATCTATCAAATTTCAGAGATAGCAGGGCTTCTAGTGAGGAAAGCCTACCATATTATCGCTGTAAAAACCATCTCAGTGAAACAGATAGTATAGGCTTAGTAGACTACTAGGACTTAGCAGCCTACTAAGGAGATAGTAGGCCTTTGTGAAACTGGGCCCTGATGATTTCTTAACAGTAGAGTATATGCAGTAAAACCAGTCAATTATCTGAACTTATATCAGATGGATATTAAATCTGATGAACTGAGCTGCACTCTCTAAAATTTGGATTTCCTTAATGTTTTATATTAAAATACCTTTATCTATTTTATTGCCCCTTCTTTTTACCCAAACAAAATCTGGTATTCAGCATTTTGTTATTATTGTGGAAGATTCTTCCCACTATATCAAGTGAGCCACTTCATATATACCCATGTAGTGTAAGGAAAGCAATAAATCATTGATGTTCTTTGAGACTGATGGTGAAAGCAAATTTTATATGTTATATTATGTCATCTGATTTGAGATGGAAGCATATTATTTACATGTTTTTGTATGTGAGAACTGTACACAGGTGTACCAGAATAACATAATCCTAGGGACCCATGGTTTCTTAAATCTGGAACATAGAATCTAAAATTGGTGCCTGGATGTTTGACCTCAGCTGTATATATATATATCGAAACATATAGTATCTGTAATCTGTAAAATTTGCAAAATTTTGTAGATAGAATCCTCCATGTCAAGCTACTAATATATCTGACAGCAATAAAGTTTTTCTTTTATTTCTATAATATTCAGCCAAGCTGCACTGTGGCGCACATATGTGTAATGGCCTTTACCCGGGAACTTGCCAGAAAAGAGACTTCTGAAACATATAACCTGGCCCTATATTCAGGTATGTAATTATCGATTGTATTAACCCAAGCAAAAGTAGGCAAAAAAAGAGATCAAGTTAAATACTGTAAAAGCATCTAGATTACCTTGTGAAGCAAACAAAAGTAACCAAAAACCTTTAGTCAACCCGGCAAGTAACTATTAATTTGATTATATATTTCTGTGAGCATTTTCTTTTCAAAACAACGCCCTTAAAATTAAACTTAGGCTTATTGAATTTATATGTTATTATATTTAATAAAACATCAATTTTTCTACAAATGCTTAATTTTGTGAATTTAATGCTCTTTTAATTTCAATGAATACTGTATATTAAACCATCAATCACTGATGCTTTCTTTTTCAGTTTCCATTTGTAATGGTAATGCACCTGTGTTTAAGTTATGAACAGGTTTCTGGTTTCCCCCTATCAGTGCATTGATAAACACAGCTTGTATTTATAGTAAGGCTGGGTTTCCTTAACACCAACACTCCAAAAACAACACTATTGTTTTTACAGTCAACTGTTAAAAACTTTGTATCATAACTTTTACTAATGTTCTCAGCACAATAACACAAAGATTTTATAACCAAAAATACTGAATTTTTGCAAAATATGCCTTGTGATACTTGTTAATTATTACCGACTGCTGATGTTAACCAATCACTTTTGCTGCATTGGAACTAAGTGTAAGCTCAGTTTTTGTATTGGTCATGATCTTGCCTTAGGAAACACTTTCAATACAATTAATGAAAGATACAAAACCAGCGTCTGACTTTGGATGTCGGCCACTGGGAATGTGGAAACGCCAGCTTATAATAACACCATGCTGTAAAACAAAGCTTAAATATCCCATGAAGCCATATCTTCCTATTGTTAAGTGTTTCACTCTGTACTGATAACCCAATAACATCAGATTCCCTATCTCTAAACAGCATTTACCCATAAAAACTGGTGTTTTGATTCCACCATATTCATCTAAATAGCCATCCTGGAGATATTTTGTGCACACGAGGCCACTGCAATACCCCCTTTTTCTAGGAAATTGTACTTTCAAAAACAATGAAAATTAGGGATAGTTTTGTTCAGTCTGACTCTAAGCATGTTGTAGATTCTCCTTCTAATGGTAAAACAATTACTACCAAGTTACAGAAGATGTTGCCTTTTTTTGAACAAACAAACTCACCAACGCACCAACGAAATCTTGTTTGTTTTAACCATGGCCAACATTTCTCATCAAAGAATGCCCTGACATTCTGCTGTGATCAACCATAAAGCTATTTAATTGCTCACTCATCAAGGGGCATGTCCCTTATGTGGTTACCCCTATTATTAAGAAGGCTTCTCTTCCCGTTGATGATCTAAAAAAAACATTGTCCTGTATCTAGTTAAACTGGTTAAATGTGTTGTTCATGACAGACCTTCTCTCCATAAAAAAATGAAATTCACTTATCATTTTGAAGAGGTGAACCTGTCTTGGTATTGCTTGACCTCTCCACTGCCTGTGATACCATTGATCATTCTACACTTCGCGCTTGTCTTTGTACATTTCTTGTTGGGGTTTTGTTCTCAAGGGTTTACTTCCTATTTTCCTGAGCATTATCAGTCCATACAAAGGTGATTCTACTTTGTTGGATCTTTGCAAACTCCTGTTTGATGTACTCCAGGCTCTGTCCCAAAGTCTGTAAAATAGTTTGGCTATAGCTTTGCTTTTGATGCTCCTTCTGTTTAGAATGCTCTTCTTAATGAGATGCTCCTAATATCCCCCTCTACTGCATATTTCAGAGAGAAGCTTAAATCCTACCTCTACATCAAGGCATCCACCTTTTTCTCAGTATTTGCCTGGTCCATGTTGATTCACCATCTTTCTGTAATCGGATACAGAAACTGGCTGACTGTTTCTGTGCTGTTGTACCTAAGGGTCCCTTAATAAAGGACAGATTAAAGTCCAATCAGAATGAGAATTTCCCTTTTCAGACATCTGCACCATAGAGGATGTTCTTATTAAAATGGCATTGTTAATATTATTTTTAATTTTTACATTTTGGTAACAGAAATTAGGAGAAATCACACGGACTTCATGGCCTAGTGACGAAATCTTACTAAAATTGACTACTCAAACGCAGCCAGACATATACAGTGTTAGAGTTAGGTTAAGTTCACCTGCTAACAGAAATATGAAATCAAAATATTTGAAACAAGGGTAGAGTGACAATATTCTGGCTTTTTACAAAATTTCAAACTGGAGTTACTGCGAGTAAACTATCATGATGTCATAAACAAAGCATTCTACTAGCAATTATCCCTGGTCAACGAAAAAAGCAACCATGGGTTTGAAACACAAATTAAGTTTTTGGCCGGTTTTTAACCCTTGTTTGGATTTTTGACAGTTTTTGATGGTATAAACCAGTTTCTGACACCGTCATTTCAAAAACAATTGTGGTTGAAAACTCAACCCTGAATTTTTTTCTGCCAAGTTCACAAATTTACACCATTCTTCACGGTTGTTGAGAAAGGGGGAAAGAGACAGAGGGAAGGCTTCCATTTACATATATATGGTATATTAGGTTTTTCCACAGTTGTAAAATGAGAATACGTGTAGAGTGTTTCAGTATGTCAAAAGGAAATTGGTAAATCAGCTCAGATTTCAATGTATATATTGCTTGTATATATTGGTCTCTCTATTTGAAAACGGATCAATAATACATTGGCTTTTGGTCTCTCACTGGCTTATATTTGAACAAGAAACTACCTTTCAGCAATTTTGTTTGCACTTGTGCCAAGAGATCCCTAGGTTACCTGGAGCTAAAAACATCATCAGGACTATGAAAAAACAAGTGGAAACTTGGTAAACAGATACAGTAGGTGAAAGGAGACTTAGCAAACAGATACAGTGGCTAAAATGGTCTGATGCTTTAGATTGTTTGAAAGGTTAAAGGATGACAAGAGTTAACCCCAGTTGAAAGAGGTTTTAAAATAATGAATGAATAGTGAAAGGATTACAAATATCAGATATTGTAGTATGAATAAGATGTCAGAGACAGACTTTAAATATGATCAATTAATCATGGATATATTTAGTAGAATATTGATATGGTACGTATATGAAGTGTTCTGTGCATGTTTATGTATGAGGGACTCAGGTACTTGGTAGACCTTCTCTATTGACTTTTAGTCTGTCATTTTGAATTAATTCCTGATTAAGTAGTTGTATTATTTTGATTCCTTACAATTTAACTAAACAGGCTTAAATTGTAAAATGATTAGATATGGGTCAAAGTAACCATACAGGTGTTATGAGGATACAGGTCAGTCATAACCCTTTTAGTGAAAGTCTGTTAAGTGGAATTCCCCTTTAAGTAAAATATGTGTAAAGACCCATATTCACTAACATTCTTATTCTTAAAATTATTCTTTGAAATTTTAAAGAAAACATCGATTTTTACCATGAAAAATTCTTAGAATAAGAATTGAATGCATATATATCTGTGTGGAAAACAGGTAGCAATGGTGTTTTAGTTGTTTATCAACATCGAGGTATTTTTTACAAAAAAAAAACAAAACAAAAAACGAAAAATGTGTTGCAAATACACTTTTTACAGGAATTTTCAAAAAAAAAAAAGAAAGTTAGTGAATAAGAAAGTCATTGAATGTGGATCCAGATCTATAATAATGTATAATGCACTGAAATTTGCAATGTTAACTTGAATTCTTAGCCAAGTGGCAGTATTTTATTTTTGTGGCACCTTGTAAAGTTTAACAGGGTTCTACTCTGTTCATTGATATAGTGGGAACAAATAGAGGAGATAGCAACTGATCAGTGACTGAAGTTTATCACCCAACGAAGTTCATTGCTTGCACTTGATGATATAGACTTGCTCCAAGTCTTTGTATTTGTATCCATCAGTATCCAGAATAGTTAAATTTAAATTGGAAACTTACAGGAGTTCATTATACCACAAGCAATCTGGAGTATGGGGATCAGTCTCTAAAAAAAGCCTTTTGTCAGGGCTGGTTGTTTCTCCAAAAGTCATACAGTACCCATATATTACACAAAAGACAAAAGGACTTGGTTTATTTATTTAATTGGAGTTTTACATCGCTTTCAACACTGTACAGGTCATATCACGACGGGTAGTTGGAAGGGCAGAGGAAACCAGTACATACAGTTCGTCAGGGTTCTGTACTGTAAACTGTCGACCGACGGCAAGCAACTACCAGCTTTCCCACTTGAGGCCGTGCCGGGAACCGAACCCCGGCCTCAGAGGTGGGAGTCGAGAGTGTTACCACTCTGCCACCATGTCCCCTGACAATCCAGGGGGGGAGGGGAGTTCAGGGGGTTCGAACCCCACCCCCTTGACAAATAATGTAAAGGGGTTCAACCCAAAGTACAAAATTATTTCTTGAGAGTGGTGTTAAATTTACAGGAAATGCACTATATTTTACCAAAAATTAATATTTTTCCCGAGGGGGGGGTGCATGCCCCCCGAACCCCTTAGTTATGATATGTCTGATGTGAACCCCCACCTTACTCTGATGTGAACCCCCACCTTACTTAAAGGCAGGATCCGCCCCTGCAATACATTACTGTTAAAAGTAATTTGTTTCATTTGCTTCAATATCAATGTTGCTTGTCCTTCATAGATTTTAAGGCAGGTGACAAACTTGAGTGGATGATGAACTTCAGTAGCTGAGCAACAGCAAAAACTATGACAGGATAACTGAACTTACTGGTTAGTCTACAATCTAATGTTCAACATAATGAAGAAGATGTGTTCATAAGGCTGTTCCACTGTGGTGATCTGATTGTAAACCTAACTCCCAACTGAAACAAGGCCGAAAGGGTTTTCGGTCTACTAGCATGAGCTGCAAAGCCATCAGAGACACAAGTAGTGCACTGAAGTGGTCACCCATCCCAGTGCTAACGTAGCCCATTGCCACTTAACTTCAGTGAAGAGACAGATACTCATCAGACTACATGACAAGTCATGAAAATCCGGAGACAAAAAAGAAGAAAAAAGGAAGAAAAAAGTGATCTCTAAAAGCGCAAGCCTTGTCAGAGCTCAGATTAAAAATAACACCATTCACGATCCATGGGTGTATTAAGGAAAGCTAGGTTTAAAATATTTTCTTAATAGCTTTTGATACACCTTGTGATTGGTTCAGGAAGTCTTCTAATAGGCTCCTGAAAAGTCTGCAATAGTTTTCTGATCCACTCTAATAGTTTATGAACCTTAAGGATTGACTTTAGATGAAAAAGATTGCTTTGCAAATGTTAAGATAGCTGTAACATCAATAAGATGACTTTACAACAGGTATAATAAGTTGAAGATGAGTTTGTGATGGGTTCCCAATTTGAAGAATATCATAAGAATCGGAAACAGCTTACATTGCTTTTCCACTATGCCATCACAGTCTATAATCAGGACGATCATGTACAGAAGTTCCAGGAATTCCTGTGTGGGTCATGATTGGATGCTTTCAGGAATCCATCAGGAACAGTTTATCATATATCAAGCTGTTTGAATTCATTGTAAACTACTCCCAATTCTTATCACATCCTGCAATCAGGCATCCATTGCAAACCAAAATTATCTGTCTTTTCCATCTTTAGTTGATCTTACCATTTGCGAGGTCATCCTTTTGATCTAACAATAATTTTAAACCTATCTTTTCCATCTTAAGTTTATGGTTTGTAAACCAATTGTGTAAACTTTCACAAAATATTCAAGACCGTTTTAGAAGACTTCTTTAACTCCCTCATCGTAATTTCAATCTTAAGGCTATCAGGAAAATATTGGGAACCTATCTTAAATACGCCTATTGATTGGGAATGTTTTTATTTTTTCCAATCGGGAGGTATATTTTTGATTGGACCACTGTAGTGGAACAGCCTCATAATGATAATGCTACACGATTTAATATAATCGGGACCACGGCCCTGAACATTCTGACTGGTTCCTGATTCAAAACTCCTGATCATGGGATGTTCTCTAACGGTCTATGAATGTTCTGATTGGGTTTACGAATGGTCTGATTGCCTTCTGAATAGCAAATTTACAGGATCATCACCAAATCAGTGAGGTTTATCGCCACAGTGGAACAAGCCTAATAAAATGATGATAAATCTTTGTGACCTTGAAGATCAAAGCTGATATCACTGATATGACCTTGGGGCAAAATGTGAATAAGCCTGAATACATATGAATTGTAATCAAAATGTTACATTTATCTTTTTTTTTCAAAGCAAGTTCAAAATTTACTACATAATTCTAATTCTAATTCGACTTTTATAGCACTTAATCTCCACTGAGTCTTGAATAATTGAACCTTAATGAAAATAAGAACATAATTTATGTAATCTACATCTACACACTGTCAGTTTTTTCCCATACTATAAATTTGCTATATTTGGAAACAAAACTGAAACATTATTGTGAAATTACTTGATAAAATGTGAGTGTAGTTTCTATATTTTCATAGTAACTGGGAACTTTCTGTTAATACATGACTGTTTTCTTCATGTTTCTTTTTCTCAATGTTACTAATGGACAGTTTTCTGAACTATTGTGTTTTGTTGCATATAAAACTCACTGTCTGCATTCAATACCTGAGTTATCTGGTTAGTTTCCAATCAGTGCCTTGTTCAAATAAATGTCTGTAGTAAAGTAGCAGTTCTTATCATTGTTTCCAACATTTCACAAACACACCTGGTTCTGGATTTACCAAAGATCTTAAGTCTAACACTTTCAGAATGTTTTCTCAATGGACATTCATTAATGGTCTCATCCCAAGATTTGCTCTAAGTTTTGCCTTGAATACAAGACTAACAGGAGTGGCACGGGAAATTTCTTACACAATGTGACACATTAAGATTATATGAAAGTCTTGGCAGACACTTGACTGACAGGTAAAATCTCAAGTAAATTTTTATTTTATCCAAACTAAGATTTGTTTGTGAGTCTCAATTTGAACAAAAACTTGGTTTAAAAAATCCCTTTATTGGTATTCACAAAGAGGCTTAGCCAAGTTTTAGACTTTTGTATAGAAATATAAGTGAGCTAAAATTAATGACTAGCTAAGACCTTTGATGAGCATGACCACAGTTAAAACAAAACTTCAGAAGATATTAGGATAAGGCTGGAGACATTATTTGAAAGTTATAATTGTAGTTCATCCAATGAGATGAAACATATTTCCTTGTTTGGAATGGCAATTTCTATTCGGAAATAGATCCATTGTAAGTGCTTAAGACCCTGCACAAACAGACTCGAAACTATTAGTAATAAGTTTTGCACAGTGGACTTTCCAAGTTGCAAATATTATCAAGTGGGAGTAATGCAAACTCCTTTCTGTAGAATGAACATGCACTTAGGTTTCTTGTAAATTTAAAGAATTTGATATAATTATGATGCTTACAGACCGCAGAAAGCATTTACTTTCAGAATTTTCTTCTCTGTTAAATTTATTTAATGTTCCTTAAAATGTAGCTTAATGTTTTTGTTTTCTCAATGAATTTGTACTTGTTGTTTGAACCACTCCCACAACAACTATGTAGATAAATGATAGTTAATTAACCGAAGGCTAGGTGTCTACAGGGGAGAAACCTTAAGTACATGTAGTACATTTTTGAAACTGTAGTATATTTGTTTTAGGTTCAAAAATAGATTAAAATTATGCTGACAGGACAGAAACCTGTCTGTGAATAATGAAAAAAAAATGACTGTTTTCATCTGTTGCTATGGAGTTTATGTGATTGAAAATGGATACTTGTGTGCTTATTATAAATCAAAGAAATGGGAAAAGACATACAATCAAAAACTTTATGTCATTCCAAAGCACCTTCATGCTATTTATTGACACTTATATTACCTGATATATAAACCAAGTCAAAATAAAACACTGAATTTGACTGGGGTCATTATAAACCTTTCTCAACTGAAACTGTATATTACCTTTGCCAAGGTTATTTTCATGACCGTTTGTTTATTAGCAGGATTACAAAAAATACTGCTGGTATGATCTTCCTGAAAAAAAATCAGACGATGGGTCTTGCTCGAAATTAGATCATATGAAATTTTGAGAGTGATCTGGACTACTGTCTGGATACAAAAAAAACAATCTGGATTTTCCCATTTACTTATTTATTACTTGCCTTGGCAGAATTGTACATGCTCTCTCTGAGTGGTCCTATTTAATTAAGTAGCACATTAGTAAACATGTACTGACATCATTATGGCATTGAAATCACCACATGTGAGAACCATATCATTTAAAAGACCAATCGTATATGATAAAATATTTTTAGAACATTTTAAGAATATTCAAATTTCCAAAGTTGAAGAGGATATATGTTTACCTTCATTTCAACTTCAATATATCCTGTTCTAGCCAGTAGACAATATGACAATTGTATATTGTATATTGTGCATACTTATTTGGTGTAAATTTCATATAGTGGATTATCCAAGCTGGGAGGAAGATTCAAAACCAATACCATTAAAAGTTGGAAATAAATGTCCTCATAAATTTTCCCATATGGTAATGGTGGGACCCTGTGTGTACGATTATGTTTTTCAGAATGAGGTAATTGTACTCTCTTCACAGAATACTATGTAAGAGTTGCTTGTTTAGTAAGTGATCTTATTAGTGGAAATTCAAACATAAGAAATTCCCTATATGGACACCCACAATGAGTTGAAGTGTGCTGCAAAGTTTTCATGTGACTAAATTCTGAACAAGGAAAATGCTACTGTTGAATGTAAGGCCTGAGTCTAATGGGAGTAAATATGAATAAATGTACATAACTGTGCAGTGACTTAAGTTATGCACATTGTTGAAAATCATTCCTTATGATCAAGTTTGTACGTTGGTCCAATTATTTCCGACATTTAAAACAAAATCTACTCTAGATTGTGGTTTTTCTTTTATAAGATTTATTATTGAATTTCCTTTTTATAAGATATATATTATATATAGAAATAAAGTCTCTTTTTATGAATAGTCGAAGCATACATGCAAAGTTGAGAGACTACTTAATCTTACCAAATAAGAGGAACAGAAAACCTTATTACATGGTGGAAAATTTCCAAATCTCTAAACACATTAAACAATGGGGAAGTTTTTCACAATTTACTTCTATTAATTTGTATCTGTTAAAAGACACCTAAGATTTTGGTTAGCTAGGTCTAGTGAAATATAAATAGTTTGGATGCGTTGGTTTCACCTCATTCTTTGTGAACACATTCTAGTGTGCATACATTTTCCTTCAGTCATTGGATACATCGGTAAATATATGAACTCTACAAATATTATGATAATAGTCTAATTAATGAAGCCATTCTTGAGGCCAAGATAGTTTGGTTATTGTTTCATTCACGATAAAATTATTATACATGACATCCGATACATATATAAATACATAAATTTGATGTGCTATGGTGAAATAAACAGATAAATCTAGGTACACAATTTATGTTCCTGATGTCTTTGTAAGTACTAGTTTTATGTTTATTTTACACAGCAATAATTTTTCTTTGGTAATGTCAACATAATAAAATGGCTATGTAAGAATATTAAATTAAATACTGAGTAGGCTTAGAACATTAACTGAGCTGGCCTTGCTACAGATGAAGAATCTAAGTTCAGTTAAATGCTGGGTGTTAAACTCCAGCTAATAAAAGAAAGATATAATGTTTTACACGTTAATAAATCATTATCTTCTCACACTAAGTTACATGTTACTGAAGTTCAGATTGGTCATACTGCTTGATGTCATAATTTGGTACACTATCAACATAGGATTTTATTTCAACTAGTTTTATGCATAATAATGCAGGTTTCTTTGGATTAAAATAGTTTACAGTTCCTTTTAGGGTCAATATTATAATTTTTACTTTATTCAGTGCCCCGAATTGGTACAAAACTCAGAATCTGCACACGGAAGTTCCCAAAAACAATTTATGTTGTCATCACTTCAGCCACCATCATGACCACTTTGTTTGGTTTAGTCCATTCATGGAAATATACATGTGTTGCTGATAACAACCAGATCTTGATTTGTATTTTATGTTGTGCCAAGTTGAGGCATTTGCCAAGTTATGATGTCACAGTTCTGCAGAGAGACATGATGGAAGTTTTGTCTGATAGTTTTGGAGAGGGAAATTTTAGCACTACACTCAAGAACTCAAATCTCATGAATTCAATAAGCTGGTTCAGATAAAAGAGCTATCTAAGGATATGTTTATATATTTATTTTTTATGAAAACACAATTTTATACCTTCCAGTTATAATGTAATTTAATGTCTTTTAGTAATAATACAATTTAGTATCTTACAGTATTAATATCATTTAGTCTCTTTCAGTAAATAATATAATTTGTCTCATTCAGTAATAATATAATTTTGTTTCTTTCAGTTGTTATTTGATTTAGTCTCTTTCAGTAACAGTATAATTTTGTCTCTTTCACAGGTCAATGATTGGGGTGATGACATCATTTCCCACAGTCATAAGAGTGAATACAAAAGCATCCACAGCTGAATATCTGAAAGTTTGTTTGACTTCTACATGGAACAACGTTAAGCTAAAAACAGAGTGAACTAAAATTTTTTCTACATTTTTGTCACTATAACCAGAATATAGACTTTACTCAATACAAAAAAAAATAATACAGGGTAGTATTTTACATCCTCAATGATGAAGGGTATACCAATGATTATTGAGAACGGTCACAGACAGTCTTTTACAGGTTCTGCCAGAAGGTCCTCTTTGGGAAATATCAATGTTGATTTTTGTAAGGAGAACAAAATTCCTGATAAACCAGTGTCAGCACGTAGAAGGTCCATACATGTACCTCTGAAAGAGTCTGCTCCCAACAAAATGGTTGACAGTGAAGAGACCACAAGAGATAGTAAGCACAGTGACAGGAGTCATCCTGCAGAAGAAGAGTTTTGTGCTGTTCCATATGACGATGCCTGTTTAGAATCCATAAAATATGAGGAATATGTTGAAGAAACCAAGGTGGATGCAGATGATAATTCAAAGGAATGTACAACTGACAACACAGGGCTATTAGTTTGTAAAAATGACTTGATGGGTGAAAATATTTCAATACACTCAACTTTGATCAATCATTCTGGTCTAACATTAGAAAAAATAGATGAAGAATCTTTGGACACTGAAGAAGATGTCACCATTTTAGAAAGGATTGATCAAATTGAAAGTGATGATGAAACAGTGATATTTAACAAGGAAGAAATGCAAAACAGTTCAAAAGAAGTAGAAGAATCTTTGGATCAGGTTCAAAATCAGGAGGGATGTTTGTCTGAAGATTTTATGTCCAGTGTCCAAACCAAACCTGCCAAAGCCTTGAAACAAACCAAGTGGATGAAACTACGGCAGAAGTTTGGAAAACTGGTTTCCAAAGGAAGTGAAAATGACAGCAAACAAACAAAGGTAACCACAACAGTTAATGTTATATCATCACCACCAACTGAAAGTGACTTGTTCAAACCAAAGCTTACAGATACTCATAATGTAATGGTTTCTGCCAAAAAAGGGAGAAGTCAAAGTTTAGTGGACTTTCGAAAGTCTTCTAGTCACCAGCTTTCATCAGCAGACTTAGCACATTTGCAGAAACTCAATGAAAGGGCAATAAAGAAAAAGAAACCTTTGTCCAGAATTCAGGAAAGACAGACGGATACCATCACAAAGTCAGTGCAGATACAGGAAGGTAAGGAGTCTCTTTCTGATTTGGCCATACATTCAACAGCAAGGTTGAGAAGTCGTAGGGTTAGTTTAGATGTGAACTACCTGGCAAAGGCATCTGCTGGTGTTTCAAAGGAAGAACTTTTGGGGATGAAAAGTGCAGCTAAGTCAGGCAAAGAGGAACTTTACACACTGTTTGAAGAAGAATGGGAAGATAGTGACACTGATGATTATGAGTTGGATGACAAAGAATATGATTTCTACCGAATCCTAGAAGATCCAAACCTCTTTAAACTCTATGTTAAACATTGAGCAATGCAAACAACTGGTTTCATAAAAGGAAAATTGGTTATTAAATGTGCTTTTAGTAAATGTATATTTTCATTTAAGAAAGTCTGTGATTTAAACATGGACCACTTAAACTCCAAAATTATGCAAAACAAACAAATAAATATATTAATGATTAAACTAAACTAATACTTGTCTTAACATAAATGACTAATCTTTGTAATCAATGGTATAATTATTGAGGGAACTGGAAAAATTGGCCCTTTGCCAAATCCGTCCCTTTCAAATCAGTCCTGAAGATAAAATACCCTATTCAAATTGGCCCCAGGAAAAAAATAGCTAGTCAAATCAGTCCCCAGAAAATTACTGTGCTCTTAGAGAATATATGTTAAAGAAAGGACAAATATTACCAAGTCATGTGCTAGTGAACAAAGCCATGGGTTTACCCTAATATATTTTCTAATTGAAATTTGTATAGCAATTAATCGTCATCAAACCAGTTGCAATTGTAATCATTTAAACATAAACAAGTGAGTAAAGGACAGAGGATGAAAGGTATTGATTACAGCATCCAAATCTCATAATGAAAATTAGATTGTGAACGATAAGTTCTGAAAAATATTTAACATTTAAATAGTGCATGTGAGGATAATTAATATTGGAAGAGCTGTAATATTTGCTATGGACAATATTGGTATATGTATGTGATAGCAACTTGTAACTGACGAATTATCTTTATAACAGAGCACGGTTACTATATTATGAAGGATCAATACCACTGTTGCCACTCTTTTACCACAGTCAATTTGAAAAAAGAACAGGTTTAAGAGCAAATAGACTTACAAAATGGGAAACACATTCTGTCTAGACATTTAAATTAGATCAATTTTCCCACAGACCAAGTCTTCCTTTTAACAAAATTGACCCTAAAGGTCAAGCTTCCTATATGAACCACTTTACTAGAAAAAGTTGCATCACATACAATTTTCAGCAGGAAAATAACGGAGCTGAAATTGTGCAAAGGAAATCCACAAACAACTGGAAACAAAGCAAGCAAATAAAACACTAGGTATATGAGCCCTAGGTAAAATCATTCAATATCAGGAATGGAAATTGCTATCAAGTGCTTTTATGGTTTAGTAAGTACCATGTTTACTGATCTTGTTAAGAGTTTAAATTTCCACAGGCACTAATAATGTGGAGTTAAGTGGAGAATACACTTCACAGAAGTGCTTTACAGATAAACCTACCATTGAGAATTTAATATGTCTTGAAAGTCATGTGAAAAGTTATGTCATCACTAATGAAGCTGTCATTTCTTCAACAGCTGTTTTTGTTGATGACCATTTTCTGGTTTGTGGGCTATCCTTTCTGGAAAATCAACACTTAAAGAGGACTTTTCACATAATGGAGCAGACAGGGCACCAGTACACTTTAAAAATGGGACTGGTATTGCCTACTGTGACCTTCACCTAGTCTGGTTGCCATACCACTTTTTTAAAGTGGCCTGTTCACTGGTCTTATAATCTGTCAGATTGCCACAAATTGGGACAGTTCATCATCATTTTAAAGTGATTTAATTATTTATATCAATTGTGCATCACTTAAACTGATGCACATTTTCTTATTAAAATAAATCTTGTTAAATTAGTATGCAATATAAAATTATAGAGTAAAAATGGGACAAAATAACCAAATGTGCAACATGTAAGTAGAGCAAATACATATAAGGGGTTTTCTGCACTGTTGCTTAGTATAACTACCAATGCTGATTATACAAATTTGTGGCTGATACTGGACCCTTGTTTTGTGTGGAAAAGTGGTACAAGAACCAGACTTATCAGTTAGGTGCTATGTAAATTATTCAAACCAAATCAACTGTATAGTAAGTGTGTTAAGTTATGGTATTTCTGTTAAAAGCCAGTAAGTTACAAACATATTATTCCAGAAATTTTGTTTAGTAAGAATGAGGTTAATTTTAAAAAAGACGCATATCCGTGCATATTTAATTCCAACTGGTTGTTTTACATTACATTTGTTTTTAAGTCATACTTTTATAATCTTCCATTGTATGTTTTCACAGTTTATGATATGTGTAACTGTGTCTTAAAGTTATAAGATTGTCCTAGATTGTCATAGACCTTTCAAGTACCTAGAGTGCAGGATCTAAAATCTATCACACATGCCATAACATGATACTCTGAATAACCTCTGGTGACATTTTTTTATTGGCTAAAAACCCTTTCATTACTGCACATGGCCTGTCCATTTCCAGTTTATGAAAAAGGAGGGGTTGCCTATACAAAGATTAATTAAGTTCACTTAATTGCAGTAATTATAGTATTCATTTTTGGGGTTAATCTTACAGCATTCTATCTCAAGTATTTTTAAGACAATTCAACCTACTACTTCAGAACAACAACAAAAAAAATCTAAAATTAACTGTTTACAGCCTTAAAATAGACTTTGAAACACACGGTCAGAAATTCAGGCAAATTAAATTACATTAATAAACTGCTTCATGAGCTCTAAGGAGCATAATTACCATATTTCCCTCTAATATCGTGACAGTTAAAGATGACAGGTGTTATATCTGGCAAAAACTATCAATTGGTGTAACTTTACACAGTCATGCAGTTACCTTATTTTGAGCTTTGACATTGGAACAATAATACGGACCTTTGTTTTAATCATACATATCAAGCTAAATTTAATGCAGTAAATTCATATCTAGTTCATGTTTACAGAAATGTTAGTGGGAGCAGAGGATACTATGTAACTTCTGATCTATGACCTTGACTCACTTACCTTGTGACCTTTACAGTCTTGGTTTGACCACATGGTGTGAATTGTATTAATTTCTCAAAAGACCTTTGTATATTTTTACTGAAGATTATATTTGTTCAACTGTAATTAAATAGCTTATTTCTTAGATTTCAACAGTGCTTTTATTAAAATGTTGTATAAAATGCTACATTAAGTGCTATTTTTGTGTTTAATTCCAATTAATTATGTGTGTATTGTGAAAAGCTTTAAGTAAAGTATCATTACATATGTCTCATATGTACACTGCCTGCTTGCATTAATTCTTCTGCATTTATCAGTGTCATGCCATTTCATTTACATAATTATTCTAGAGAAAGGATTGACGCTAATTTTACAGCTGTATGTTTGTCTTATCAACTAGTCCTTGATGAAAGATTGTTTTACTTGACACCACATTTTGTGTTTGTGCAAGTTTTAAATACTTTAAAGCAAGCATGTAGTTTTATTATACATGTTTAGTTGATTTTAATATTCAAATTAATTCCATTAAAGTTTTACTGAATATATCTATGCTGAAAGTAATAATATTTTATAGTAATGAATACACACAAATTTTAAATTAAGTGGTATCATTAGCATGGTATAAAACTGTGTTGAAACTGACTCTTTTACAACATTTGTCAATTAAATATGAAACTAATGTTACCTGGTACATCTTTCACTTATGCTCTGTTGTTTTCAGGACAAATTGTACGTCAAAATTTATCAGCAGAGGAGTATTCTGTTATATTGGAATTATAGTATTCTTCTCATTACAGTATTAACAGTGGCTAATTACTTAGCTTTTCAATTAAATCAGTGCAGAAACACGCAATATGCCACTAAATTACTATGTGGAGAGACATATTTTTATATTTTAAGATAATGTTGAACATTTCACGGACACATATATATTTTCTTAAAGCTGCATTATTTTGCACTGCTTTGTGTTAAAATTCTTTAGTTGTTATCTGTTCATCAACAGAGGTTATGTTTTCCTAGTCAATAAGGTATTTTTTAAGTAATTTTTGTAAGATACCTACTTTGTTATAATTTATTTTTACTACTGCAAATATATGGCATTGTTGAGTGAAATAAATACTATTTTATCTTTCAATTCTTTTTTCATTTTATCTCCCTCTTGCGCAACAACATAACTTCATCACTGCACTACCTTGATCAAAGTCCATCCATGTACATTAAACTGCTGCACAACACACATAAATATCGTTAACTCCGGCCCATAAACCCCTGCACATATTTTAGTAAATTTTCAGGATATTTTTATTCGTAGAGGAACTGAAACTAATAAGGTTTTTGCCAACATCTGGCAACAGCTGTTGCCATGGCAACACATTTTGCATTCTCTGAATTTCTAAATTTGTGTGTACTCTACAGTCATGCATGGATGTTTACCAAATTTTCTTGCAGTTAAAATGGTAGGCAATCTGTAGACTGGGTGTTCCTGACTGCCAAGGCAGGCTAAGTTATTTTACTGTTTTCCAAGTCATGATTAGTTAGATATTATAATGCAAGTGCAATATATGTTGCTCCCTGACCACCCTATGACCATTAATCTAAGTGGAGAAGACTGAAAAATATGCAAAAAGTGTAATGAGTCAATCTAATAGCAAAAATTGCTGTAAAGTTTGTAAAAAGACTTAAACACCTGCTTCTAATTCTGTTAAAGCTGGCAAAAAATAGTCATAATATGTTTATACTTAGTACCAATGTCTGTCAACTCTGTCAGAATATCACTAAGAGTATTTATAAGTTGACCTTATGACTGGAAATGACCCACAGAAATGTTTGCCTTCTTTGTTTTAGGACTGGGGGTCACCTAACACTTAGGCAACACTGTAGCAGGAAACAACATAGCACACATAGGTTTTTCACTCACCTGACTTTGACTGGCATCTACCACATGGTCATGCTTTTCTGACTGCTTACCCTCATCCTTCCTGTACTCCACCACATAGCGGAAACCCGGACCATTGTGGTCTTCTCTCGGCATGGCCTATAGACAGAAACAGCAAAGAGATACAACTGTGTATCCAGAGACTAAAGGCACCAAAGTGATCTGAAATGATGTATTTGAATATACAAGTCTATATTATAGATACTGAACTAAATGGTGAAAGAATTTTCAAAATCCAATCAGAAATAGGAATGTTCTGGTCATTTTAAATCCAGATCTATGCTATTTCCTGATGACACCTACAGATCTGATGACAAGTCTTCAAAATAAAAATCATCAGCTTGTGTCATATCATTTTAACTATGTATAAGAAAGGTAAGTTATACTAGTTCCAAGACTTGGAACTTCCAACTGCATTTATCAAATTGTATTATCTTGTCTGGTTGCTCGTGTATTTGTGCCTTTATTACTTGGAGTAAAAGAACTTTTTTTGCAATATTATGAACAAAGTGATGGTGTTAGCTGATGTTGTCATGTGCTTATTACACAATATAGGCTTTTAAATCTGTATTGTCAATTTACATTTTGCAGGCTTGCCTGTTAGGGGCCAGTTACACTTTCATGGCCATGGTTATAGGCCATGGTTCCATATATGGTAACTGCCAAGGATCTCTTGCGGATCGTGGGGTTTGGGGAGGGGGAATGTTAGAAAAGTGAGTGACTTACGGACACGCCACGGATCACTATACGGATGATAAGGATGTCATAAGGATATTAGGGACGCGTTTCATTGCTTGCGGATGACCCCCCTGATACATGTCCGTGACCACCCACAGTGCGGCGGAAGCACCCCAGGGCACGCAAGGGCAACATAGGGATGCATCAGGACATCGCAAGGACACCCCGGATGGGTATATGGACCTTGCGGACACTCACGCATGGGGTTTACGGATCTTTATTTTTCTCGTGGATGTCAGCTTATCGATTATTTTTCTCGTGGATGTCAGCTTATCGATTATAGATTTTTATGATAACATTAAAGTGTCCTGGTGGGAGCTAGTGACCACTGGATACCTGGATCCCAATTGCTATAAAAAGGGAAGGGTCAGGCCACTAGCCAGATAGAACTTAGATGCAAAGATGAACAGACAGGACAGAAATCTGATACAAATTCAACTCTTAATCTTACAAATGGAGAGACAGTTAGTCATTATTACAGCTATGATAGACAGGCTGAGAAGGAGATGGGGTCTGCAAGGAAGACAACGAAGACACAGAAGATATTGGGTCAGGCCATGGCTATCCCAAGCAGAAACGTGACGAAGAGGGTCAGTACACCAGACTGAGGCCAAGGCTCAAGTTAGATGACCCTATGGCATACCGAAACTTCATTCGGATGCCACCTGAGTTCTTTCAAGAGCTGGAGCAGAGACTCGGCCCTGAGATCCAGAGGGAGAGGACCTGGATGAGAGAGCTCCTGAGTCCAGGACTCACGTTGTCAGTCACCCAAAGACACCTGGCCATTGGAGACAGCTACCCAACCCTGCAGTATGCTTTCAGGGTGGCAAGGTCGACAATCAATAAGTTTGTGCCTGAGGTCTGCGACACTATCATCAGGGCCTTTCGAGATGAGGTGATGACATGCCCCAGTCCGTTTTCCATCGGAGGTAGACATCCCACATGCCCTGGGTGCCCTGGATGGAAAGCACATTCCAATCAGATGTCCACGATGGGGTAATAGCCTCTACCACAACTACAAGGGTTTCCATTCCATTGAACTCCTGGCCCTGGTGGATGGAGATTACAAGTTCCTGTGGGTGGACTTGTGGGCAGCCGGGTAAAGCTCTGATGCTCAGATTTTCAAGCACTCAGATTTGAGGCACAAAAAAGAGGATGGCACCATTGGCTTCCCAGAGAGGGAATCCCTTGATGATGGTCCAAAGGTGAACTATTTCTGAGGGACTATTTCATGACTGATGGGCAGGTCCCTTGGCAAATAGACAGAATTTAGAAGAAATATAAAAGAACAAATGTAAAATATAAATGTAAAGACTGTGATACAGTGACTTTTTCAATGTAAATACTATAATGGAACACTAAGATGTATGTGCTGCCTCATGGACTATGTTAATTTACTACAGTTTTACATGGACATTTGGTGATAAGCTCGAGTCTTAATTGTGTATTTTTGTCAAAGATTATTGTCCTTTTTGTTATGTTATAATGTGTGTATTTTACACTTTTAAAATGCTTGATCTTCTTATGCTTATTATTGTGATTTTAATAGGACCACTGAAAACTTCATTTATCTAGTTAATGTTAATTGTTCAATAGCTTAACATACAAACTTTGATCTGCAAGTCTCCCGTCTGGGAAGCAGACCCCTTGGGAGCCCTGAATTCACTTTTTCCTTTAAGGTGGCACATGATGTGGTCCCTCAGGAAGTCAAAATTGTCTCTGGTCCATTTCTGCCGCTCTGTCACCTGTGGTTCCCCCAGGACCGACTTCATGTGAGTGACCTTTCCGAAGAGTGTGCATTGCCTCTGAAACCATCTTTGGCAGGTATCTTTGTCCAAGTTGTTCTCCTCACAGAACTGATCCCACACAGCCTTCCTCTTTGACCTATCCTTGTAGTCCTTTAAACGCTTGTTGTAGAGAATTTTATTGTCATGCAGAAAGTCCACTAATTTCTGCTCCTTCTCAGCACTGAACAGAACAGCAGCTTTCTTGCCTCTTTTGTCAGCCTTCTCTTCTAATACATATTGCACCTCCCTTGTCATTGACTTGCCCTTGCCTTTACCCTTGCCCTTCTGTGTTCCCCCAGCAGCATGTGTGTTCTATGTGTCAGCAATGTCCTCATCACTTGAATCCGAATCCTGCAGTGTCTCCAGCGCAATGTCACCCTGTTCTGTATCCAACATCTCTGGAGGATCCTAAACTCCCACCACCATCTCCTCCACCCCAGCTGCCTGCTGGCTCTGCTGAGTCTCTGGTTCATAAGTCAACTCATCCAGCTCTGGACTCCTTGCCTGGACCTGTGTGGACATCCTCTCAATCTCCTGACTACCTCTCCTCTTGGTCCTTTTCTTTGGTGGCATTTTACAGAAATATTCACCAAACTCCCTATTTTGAGAAAAAAACAACGTAAATATGCCAGCAAAATATATTCTCTGTATATAGCATATATCAATGCTGTAAAGTTCCAAACATTGATGTATCCTCATTGAAATGCAAAATGTGTGTGAGCAAAAGCCAAGCCAAGTGCCCCTTATATGGACTTTTATCCATGATAAAGCGTCTTTCCGTAAATTCCCGAGTGCCGTAGTACACCACAAATCTATCCGTGAACCCCATCCTTATTGTCTTTGAGGCATCCTTATCATCCGTAAACCCTGTCCCTATTATCCGTGGACAGGTCCGTAAACATCCGTGCATATCGCAGACAAATTTCATATCTGTGACCTTCTTCCAGGACCATCCTTATTGGTCCTTGCGGCTTCCGCTAATGTCTGTAAATATCCGTTGGTGCCCTTACAGCCTCCGGGAATATCTGTACAAATTTTCCAAGCCTTTATTGGTACGGATGAGTCAAGGATGTCACAAGACACCTACAATTGCTGTAAGGACGACACGGACGAGTTACGGATATTATACGGATAGTTATGGATATCAATTACAGATAAGATCCGCAAACCATTTACGGAAAAATTAAGCAGTTTGATTTTTCCATGGCATCCCCATGGACACATCGCATCTGTGGCGGATGCCACAAGGACATTACGGATGTTATGGACATGTTCACAGATGAAAATTATGATCCTTAAATCACTCAACATTTTCCTTATTAGGAAACCTGCCACGATCCGGCGGGACATCCATGGATGTGTAACTGGGATAATCCCTCATTAAATCTTAAAGGATGCTAAAAGTCATAATGGTCACATATAGGTTTTTTCAAAAGATATCATAAATAGGTCACATATACTATTAGGTTTTTTCAAAAGATATCATAAAAGCTTTTCCCCTCCTCACACACACCACACAAAGGGTTATGGACACCTCATTTATTATTGTAAGTTTACATTTAAACATAAGTGTAGCACTTAGCTCCCTGAAACATTGTTACAACTCTCGGAGACTGTTGATAGAATCAGATAATATCTCACACTTTAAAGTTAAAGCTCAGAGTTTTATGTCCCTTTCAAAAGCTAACATCCCATCGGGAACATACCCTCAGTGTGTCCCATATGGTGGACTTGAACCCCCGATCACTGAGGTGAGTCTGGTGATAAAATGCCAAATTTGCACACCACACAGCCCCTTACAACTGGATCTCACCTATTGAATCATGATCTACCTAACAGAGGAAATTCTTTTCCCTTTAGGATGCTCTTGGTGTATATTTTAATCATTATCAATAACAGCTAAACTGTAAAAACATACTAATCTCCACCAGAAGGTTATATTTTGGATGCATTCTTTCACTGTCTGTGTTCATGATAATTGCAAAAGTAATAAACAGATATTTGTGGAAATGTTTATGTGGGTAGGTATTGACCAAAGGAAGAAGTGATTAAATTTTAGCAAAGATCTGGATCATATTCTGGATTCAATAAAATCCTAAATTTTAGTGTATTCTTAATGACTTTGGGATTTGGGTTGACATTACTCCGAAAGTAATGAGCAGATCTTCATGAAACTTTTCATGGAAGAAGTGATTACATTTTGGAAAAGATCTAGGTCTTATTCTGAGGATGCAAAATATCATGAATTTTGGGAACATGCTTACTAAGAGTGCTTTTTAGCTTTGAATGTTTTAAACAGTCATTATGGTTCAATGCATATTTTAAAAGAAGTGTCAATGAGACATGCATTGTACTTAATCAATTCTTTATTAATATATAATCGAGTTTGATTTACATTTTAATTTTAAAGAAAGTAGTACAAACTAGTTGGTCCTTAGTCTGTACTCTTTAGCAAAAGATAGAAGCAAAAAACTACCCACTTTCCCACTGATAAGATCAGGACCAGAAAAAACATAAAAAGCAAGTGTATCGATCAGCTGAAGCTAAAATGCATGAATATATTAAATTTTGAATCCTGCAATTAATGAATTTTTGCAGTGAATGTGTACCTTTTTTGATTCTCTTAAGGGAATCACTTGTGGTTTAAGTGGATCATTTTATGTTTCCCCATTTATCACCCAAGGTACGCTTGAAATGACTTTCTCAAACCAATCAATGTATACCTAAAATACTTTTTATTTTCTTTTGCAATAACAGTAAAATAGGTTGTTTAAAATATATCATACAATATCAGCTTAAAGTTTTAAGGAAAGTTAAAAAGCACTACTTTTGTGTTGGTTAATTATTCTCGAAAATAACTGGAATTACAGGTCAGCATAAATTCCTAAGTTAGCTAAGTTGAGGTGAATTGTAATGCAACTGGGTGACCCAGATTTAGTGTGTATTCATTGCTACCATTTTGCTGCTGCATTTGGGATTTACTAACGAGTACTGGGAATTTTGCCCATAAATGTGTAATCATTGCCTCTCATATGAAAGACCATAGAATAGAGATTTGCTAGTGACCTTCATTTTGATCCTTGCATTAGTGTTTCAAAGGACATATGACAGAATCCTGCTTCAATGCTGGCTTTTTCAATTGAATAATTCATTGGGAAAATGATTTGTTCAGCCCCCATCTCAAATAAGTAAATTAATTTCTCCAAATGTTCAGGAGTGGTTTAGTTCAGCTAGGGTCTACAAGTTTTTTTGTTTTTTTTTCGGAAAGTGATCTCTCATAGCTCATATTACTGCAGCTATATTCATGTAAATAATTAATGCCGTCCATTCAGCTCAATGATATATTAAATAAGAAGGTATGTTGTAAGATTTACACTATTACAACTTTAGATGTAAATCGGCAACACAGCAAAACCTATTAATAATTGCAAATCTCTTTTTCTTTCATCTAATACATATTGATATCATATTGACATGAACATGGGCACTAGCCTTAGGCTAGGCTAACTAGTCTGATGCCAAAAATATTTCTTAAAATGTAAAAGTCTTGAGTAGGTGTTCTGCCATATCTATAAATAAACCATGTGTGTGCCGCCCATGGTCATTTTTTCACGACATTGTGGATGTTAATGATTATTACCCCACAACAGACAAACTGTAATGGAATATATATACACAAGAACTTTTAAAATCAGATGACATAATCCTACAAAATTAGACATATACCAACAGTTATTGAAGTTTTGAGAACATTTCAATGATTTCATACTTTTTTCAGGTCATGATGTTGGCTTTAAGAATGAGAGCCTAAAGAATCATCCTTTGCTTTTATAACATTGTAACATTAGTTAAATCAAGTCAAAGAAACAATTTATAGGCTCTTATCAAATGATCTTACAGCTTTCAACTGACTTTGAATTAATGCCTAATCCTGGATTTTAAAGCTTTTAAATCACAACTTCCTGCTTAGCTGGCAGCAGACATTCTATATATGATTGGAGAAGGACAAGTATGTGTACAGATAATACATTCAAGTACAGAAAGTTGAACCATCTATGTGATCAGACAGTCTCACCATTACACCAGGATAATGTTTCCTTCTGAAGACAGTGATTCGGTTCTTAATGAATCAGTATAATTGTCGTAATGTGATCCTTCAAGTTTGAAGGTAAGCTCCTTTAACCGCACAGTTTATCAATAACCCCGCCCCCCGCCCCCCAAAAAAGGGAAAATCCTCTCTAGGAAAATTCTCTCTAATTTTCATTGTGAAAGTAAGATGTCCAAAGGTCTAGTTTATCTCGCAGCAAAGGCTGTTATATGGAGGTATAAACAAGAAGCAGCCATTGGCTTGACATAAAGATGTCTGTTACCTCAGAAGTAGATTGTTGGTTGCTATCTCTGTAATAGTAGAATGTACTGATGTATGTTTTGTGTATACACATCAGTGGAATCACCGACTTTGAAATCCTATAGAACTTTCAGTAAGTAACATTGTGAACCTTGTAATTTCTTATCACCAGACATTTTTTAATCAAAATGGGCATAACAATCTGGTTAACTTGTCCCCTTTGGTCTATATCTGTTAAATTTTTATTGCTTAAAATCAGAAAGTTAAGAGGTAGGTCATTAGGCTGTCGGCGGAATAAGCAACTCCAAGGCAAATTTTTTGAACAACTGAGCAACCAAGGACACAATAAGAGAGCAGCAGAGGTCTCGTAAACTTATGAACAGGTATAATATGTCCCCTATTGAGATCTCTACTGTGGTCCTACAAATAGTAATTCTCACAGTAGAAAAGCACACGAGGATATTTTGTTCCAGAAAAATTTTCCATGTAGATAGTTTAATAATTCATTTAGTTTGTAGCAGAATCTAGGCCTCACATTTAAATTATTTATATTTATAAAAGTTGATGTAGTAATTACAGTGAAGAACAGCCAACTTAAGGCAAGTTATAGCATACCAAACTAAAAGTTTGTACAAATCTATGAATATGGTGGTCCTTAAGCATTTATAGAGAAACTCACAAAAAATTTTGGCAGAAAAACATAGCACAGAATAAGTGCTGAAGATCAATTTGTTACCACTGCTAAACTCAAGACACAGTGCACCCCACATTTAAAAGTGAAAACAGTTTCAAAAGCCAAATATAGCCCAGTAAACATTTTTTGATTTTGCAAATGTTTGATAGGAAACATTTGGCAAAGGTTAAAAAAAGATGGGTATAAAAACCATTTATAATAGAATGTTTTTAAAACGTTTTATTGTTACCGTTTATTAAATGCTTAATGATAAATGTTAGAAAAATGGTACAAATGAACATATTAATGTGTGAATAATAATGGGGTCAGAGGTCAAATTCAATATCTTTTTAAGGTTGCTCACTAATGAGAATATTATATTTATGTCTAAAATTGTAAGATAATGGCTTAAAAATTGTGCCCCTTTTCAATTCTTACATTAAGGGATTGCATGTGGGGCAATTTTTGACAAATTCCTCTAAAATCCCCTATTATTGCTCACCGCCATCTTTGTTTGAACATGTTTGAAGGTGAATGTTTAATAAGCATTCTGAAAATATGGGTTTAAAAAACCTTTTTGAAAGAATGTTTTAAAACATTTGATTAACAGTGTTTTTTAAACATTTTATGTGTACTGTTTATAAACCATTTTATGATGAATGTTTGGAAAACATTTCCGGCATAACCTTAATTTCTTTAGCTATTTTATAAATGTTTAAAAAATGTTTCCAGTCAAACTTAGCTTCTTGAGTTATTTTATAAATGTTTAATAAATGTTTTCAGTAAAATGTTTGTATAGAAAGTTAATAAAACATTTCTTAAACATTACAGAGTAACTGTTTACTTGGAAACATTTAGAAAACCATAAGATAGAGTTTAAATACGTTTTAAAAATGTTTTGCAAATGTTTAAACCATTTTAAAACGTTTCAAATGTTTACTGGAAGTAAATAGTAAAAATGGTAACATAAAGTGAAAATTACAAGACAAAAGAGAAGGTTCTATGATTGCAACCTAACACCATGTTATACCTCTTTCACGCTACAGGTGGTGTCGTCTTTCGGTATAATACGGTGACATAAGGTGAGTTCAGGTATTGGATGTTTCGCCACTGTGACACAAGATCGAATCTTGGAAAGTAGTTGAAGGACAGGACTGATTCTCCAGATGCCAATACTGCAAATTATACCACCTGTTGTGTGAACAACTTGGACAAAATGGGGCGACCTTGGAGGCGGTTCCGCCACTGAGTAAAAACTTCTACTGCCTGTAGTGTGAATGAGGCATTGTAACAAAAAGATTGCCGAGTGCGGAGTAATTAAGTTTCACCTCTTGCATTAAAAAAACAGAAAACTCATTTAAAAGCTTTTACAATATTCAGAGATAAAATAAAAAACCATGGCAATTAAGATTTACAATCTACTGAGTAGACTAACTGTATCTCAGTATATTCAACCCCAAAAATGAAAAAAAAATTACAATATTACCAAATTATGTTACAGTGAAAGTTGACATCATAAAAACTGTTCTTAAAATGTTGTAAAAATTAAAAGCCATAAAGATATAAAAGCTTTATGAAGCCTCCCTATGCAGTTGTAGGGAGTGGTAGTCTGATATAATGGCAAGTTCAATTAAGCTGCAGCCATCAGGGTGATGTAGTGCCAATGAGATCAGAAACCTGGCTATATCCAGAGTGAGTGGAGCTAGAAATAAGGGGAGAGTGTTTAATACAGACAGATGGTAAGAGTGCAGAACTCAAGTCTCACCCTCATTTATCAAAGTTAATTTACAAAATATACTGTCTTATTTTCAATATTATGGCTTGAGGTTTAATTTTTATGTATTTTACCTTGTAGAAAAAGTGTCAGTTACTCAAAACGTGACTTTTGTGAGGTAACTAAGCACAAACATAAAAAATATGGAGAGCAAGAAGTAAAAATAATGTCAACTTTTATCTAATTAGGATGGCTGATATATAAAATGATTAAAATTATGTTTCCTGGCGGTGTGTCAATATCTAGTGCACAAAACACATGTAACTTTGTACATTAAAGTGGAACCAGTTTAATGTTAAAGAATAACTGGTGTACGCATCACAAGGATGTTAAGTCGAAGTTGATGTTTTACATCCCATTCAACAGCCAAGGTTATATTGGGACAGGTCCTGAGCATTGTCACTTGTGGGAGTCAAACCCACACAGAGGTGAAAGCCTGTGATTGGAAGCCAAATCTGCTGATCCACTGGGCCACTGAGGACTTCCACAACGATGTAATATGACATTAAATTTGAAATGGATATAACATACCTTGTCATAAGTTTTAATGTAAATAATTGTCTTAGTTTTATGGAATTAGTAATTATCATCAGCACATACCATAGAGAACGTCCTTATTTCTGCTACAACTTAAAATTTTTTTTCACCATTTTGTTTAGTGTGATGACTTCATATTTGAGTGTATCATATTGCCATGATGAGTTTGATGCCTACAGTTCTTTGGCCTAATTACAGTGTGAGTGGAATCAGTTTTAGGGTTTTTGTATGTTCGATCATTTTTGAATATATAAAACTCTACTGTACAGATCATATAATGTCAGATAGAGTTGGGAGGCAGAGGAAAGCAATGAATGCCATTTGCTAAAATTTGCACCCAAGACCACCAGGCATAAAGCAAATAACTAGCATTTAAGTTCCCACTTCTGTATTTCACCTCTAGTCTCAAAATTCGAACTTTGCCTAGTTATGGACATCTATGTCCAAGAGTATGTTTTCATCAATTCAACACATTATAAATGTCTTAATCATTCATATTATCAAGGTCTAAGGCTCAGAATTGATAACATGACTGAAGAGGTGGGGGACACTAATGTTTTAACTATAACATAATATTCCAACTGACTATTCCTTCAAAATTCTATCTCTCCACCAGGAAGTAAAAAAAAAAATCTATGTGTTATCTTTGACTCAGAAAACTCATTTGATAATCATAGAGCCAAGGTTTGCTGTGCCAGTTACTATCATCTCAGGGATTTGCAACATATTCCTCAGTGTGAAAACTACAGTTCTGGTGGCATTGAATGCTATAATCAGTAGTCAACTTGATAACTGTAATTCCTTACTATTTGGGATGAACTTCAAACCTCTAAAACAGAGAGTAACAATAGTCCAGATGACTCCTAACCAAGGCATTTGCAGCAAGGACAGTCACTTCATGAGTAAGATACTGTCTAATTTGACAAAGGTCACACATTTGGAGGAAGCAGGCTTTACAAGTCTTCTGAACATCTTCTGAGAAAGTAAAACCTGCATCATGCCACCCACCTAGGTTTTTGACAATGTCAGCAGGTTAAAGAATACTGAGAATAGTGACAACAAATTCACTTTAATCAAGGTTGAGTTTCAATTTACTGAGAGCCATCCATTGTTGTACATCTTGAAGGCAGGCATTATTCCTTCTTACAATTGTATATATAACCTCTTTATTTTTAAGGCTCAATTAATCCCGAAAAGGTGATTTGTAGGCATGGTGTTATGGCCACACCAATCGAATAGAACATGCTTCCAGTAAATTTTAGATCACAGCAGACCATCTTGGTTTTCAGGAGCCAACTCAAGACCTACCTGTTCAGACTGGCATATCCACAACCACAGTCACCTCTTCCAGCAGCGGGCTTGCTGAGTATCAAATGTACTCTGTTTTATGCTCTCTTTTTTGAACTCCAGTGGATTAGAGGATCTTATGATATCAACTTGTTGCTATATAAATGCTTCTATTATAATTTTATAACAGATCAACAACAGTGTGTTACATAACAATGTTCAGATTGAGTCATAATTTCAAGGGCTGCATTTCTTGCCGACCCTGGATTGGCTTGCATAATAAGATGTGACAGTAAGTGTGTTGGTGAGAGCAAACACCTCCTGACAGTTGACATGTAACAAAGGGTGCTGTCATTCTAATAAAACCTGATCCCTGCTTAATGCATGCATTAAGTAAGTCTCTCCCCAAAGGGACACGCCTCAGCCTTCATAACAAGCCACACTGGCAGCTTAATTTTTTTGGCCTACCTACAAAGTCTTATGGACAATATCGACATATATGTGCTCCTTTTCACTGTTAATATAAGGACTGGTCAGACATAAAAATACAGCCATTTTACATGATTTAGTTAAATCTAATATTTTATTTCCAATGAATACATGCCTACTGTTGGATGCGGGCTGGACTGAAATAGGACACTTTCTCTAGAATTGTATTTAAAAGGCAAATAAACCATAAACTTGATGCGAGAATGTCTTTTTAAACTTTCCTTATGAAAATAAACTATTTTGTAGATCTGTCCAAAAGCTATTTTTTAATGATTTTTTAACTGTCTGAACGAACACCAGTCATTTAGATTTGATAACGTTTGAATGGAATTATTCCATGACAACATTTCTAATACAAATAATTCCCTGTAAAGCTTTTTAATATTTCCCTGGTTTATTTCAGTGGGAAAGGTCTCATCAAATGACATCCTTATGAAAATTGGGTTAAAGTTACAGTTATCAAAAGCAAAATTAACTTATAGTCCAAAAGACAGTTATGGTTCACAAAACTTATGTCTGAAAAAACTATAGCACAATGAGCTATTTTATTGTATAACTAAATTTTAGTGTAAGATGAACAAAATGAATATTGCTATATGCTATAAGATTTGCTTAAATCATTAGGTTAAATAAGATATCAAAGTGAATGTAGTTCTGCAAGATTACACCTCTATTTTAAGAAATTCTCCTCTGAAAAAGAAAAAGCAATGTTGAAATATAATGCAGAATCCTATTAAGGACACATTTTTTCATCATGCCTGTACAAATAAACCCACATTAAAGGCCAAAGACCACTACATTGTCTGGCTTTTCCCATGGAATGCAGTCATGACACCAAGGCTACTGTTTAATAGGATGAATATTGCCCAGGGCTCTGTGATTACAGAGTCCAGCTGCTATAGAGTAAGAAACAAAAAATTCACTGCATTATGTGAAATTTGCCACAAAATAGCCCAAGATATTTGATGTTTATCTTATTTTCAAACTTTTTATGTACTTATTATTACAATCAAGAAATTAAAGAGACCACGAGAAAGCCACTGGAACGTTTTTGAATCATAAATCCATTGGACAGAAGGATGTAAACATTATATAAGGCATGATTGGCTACCTGATATACAAAAACCACTCATTTGATCAGAATCTCCTGTATTTCCAACAAAATATAACAGGGTTTTCTTATGTGACACATTTTCAAATGTGGACTTTAAATTTCTTGCTTCAAACTGAATGGACTTAGGTGTTAAAGATCTTATAAAACAACAGCCAGTAAATAAGCAGTTAAACTCTATTATCTGAACAGATGTAAGCCAAACATTCAATTTTATGAGCTCAAATTGCAAAGGTCTCTGCTATAATTACTGGCAATACCTATCAATACAATAAAAGTCAAAGAATTCTTCAAAATAAGAAATGATTTTTATTGGCTCAAGTATAGATAAGGTATGTCATAAGAGTTTCTACTTAATCATGAGATTGTATATTATTGTCTTATATCATCATTGCAGGCACACTCCCTCAACTCTCATCAAATTATTCTTTTCTACTGTTTTATATTATAATACATATTCTGATTTATGAACCTTTCCATTATTCAACTGAAATTTCATTTTTCCCCAGCTTATTTGTTTGAGAAAGGTTCTGTTGTGAGACTTTAAGTTGTGTTTCTTAATAATTCAAAATGCACTAAAGTGTTAATAAAACAAACAAAGCCAGTAATAATAGCATTAAACTTGCAGAATTATTTAATGTGTTATCTTTAGCACAAACTTGATCATGGTTCTTCTGGTGAATGAACTGCTATTTTTAAACAATCTGTTGGATTTGCTACACCTTTTAATCTAAAAGTGTTAAGAAGTAGTAACATTATGAATACTCTTATTAGATTTAATTAAAACAAAGCCGAAAGGGCTTTCGGTCTACTAGTGCGAGCTGCAAAGCCATCAGAGACATCAGTAGTGCACCGAAGTGGTCACCATCCTAGTACTAATGTAGCCCATTGCCGCTTAGCTTCAGTGAACAGACAGACACTCATCACACTGTACCACAATTCAAGAAGATTATAGTTCTTGGGTGATAAAGAATTTTGACACAATGAAAATACTGAAAAATGTGTTAAAGGTTTATGTAACAAATCCCTGGATTCTTGCCTATGGTGCCCTGGGATCTGGTCTCATGAATTTCACAGTAGGTGGCCTCAATGCTGGTGATTAACATAATAGTAATGTGACTTTCCTCCATAACTTCCTTTATCAGTCACAGTAAAACCTCAAAGATTTAAATCCAGTGTATGTTGTTCCAAAATTTGGAGTCGGACTCCCTAAAGTATATCTCTGATAAGTAGAGTACCATTTGAACTGGAATTGAGTAGTAAAATCTTAAAAGGTCAATTATCCCTGTTATTTGGAAACCTGGTGAAGCAGAAATATTTTTCTTGATTCAACTAATAAGTTTTAGCTGTAATTCATTAATTTTGTAATAAACCTTTACTGGGTTTAAAACCACAAAAGAGGAAGCCTGAATGGTTCTAAATTGTCAACTGGACTATAATTGGGTAGACTATTATGCGGGGTTATAATCCAAAGATACTTTCCGTGCGACCAATCAGATTCACGGACATGGCTGTTTTGTATTAGAATTTAAGATTATAATGATTTCAAGGTAGGTTGCCATAAATACATACTTTGGTAAAATTGTGTGTTTTGGATAAACAGCTATGTGAGAAAAAGACACATCTATTGTATTCAAAAAGAAGCATTTTAACCAATAATTCAATTGTAGAGTTGCACTGTATAACATAAATAACACAAATAGAGGTAAACAATATAACTATACTGCTTAGATCTTAGATATAGGCATGTTTAATAAGCAGTTGCTTTTACCAATTCTTTTAGTATTTTCTCTTTTTCATCAAGTCTACACATACATCATTAATGTCCAACAAGGAAATATATGTGATTAACAACATTCGTTTGTTTGTTTGCACATCCAAAATGTGGATGGATTTTGATGAAATATTCAAGAATTGTTGCCAATGGCACTATGAATAGATGGTAAAATTTTGGTGGTGATTCTGATCACTGTCTAGATTCAAGAATTTTTTAAAGTATTTTATCATTGCACTCATAAGCCATACTGTTACTATTGGGCCTTTGGAGGAAGCCTGTCCTCTTCAAATGCTCTTTTTTTACATGTAGAGTAAGAAATCTAAAATTCGCCACATATCTGAAATTCGCCACATGTGAAAATACTAATAAAATAAATGAATTGTGGTGAGATTTGTTGACTGTATAGTAAATTAAGGTTTTTTGAACTGAAAAATACCAATTTTTGGACAAAAACATCATTTTCTTCATAAAATTAACTAAGGTTTTAGAGGTGGCGAATTTTAGATTCCTGGCGAATTTTAGATTTCTTACTCTAATGGTGTAAACCACAAGCATGCATTTCTCCACCTAGAATTTACTTTTAGAACGTGAAATCAGATTCAATCCATATCAACTAAACAAAGTCATGAAAATTTCAGTCATATGTTTTTTGTAAAAAGATCATTTTTGAACCTTCTTAACAACTCAAAAAGGAAAATGTTTTTTAGATATTGTAACTGCACCTTCCAGTGTCCAAGATCAAAGAGTCTGAACCATAATCCCCCATTAGTATCAGATTACTTTCAAGTCTGCAAGTGTTTTTTGCATGATCACATGCTGGTACTTAATGCATGGTATTCCAGCACAAATGGAACACAAATTCTTTATGAAAGTTCTTTCCACAGATGCCTATAAATAGCTTATTATCTGCACTTGTACTGAATATTTAAATCCTCCAAAATATTAAACAGTTCTATTGCTTCATCATTTTTAGCTGGGGAAATAGTTTTCAATACCATGAGATATAGTCTACATCTAACAAAATCCAAGAAATAGCCCGGACAACATTTTAAAACTCATAGTCACTATGACAAAGTCAAAGCTCAAATCAAGATTGCAGCATGATGTGTCACACCTACACCCCTAACCAATGTCCCAACCATGTATCAACTTCATGCACCTTACGGTTTTCCGAGATATACATTGATATTCGACTTAACAGCGTTTTATTGTGGTGGTCAGGTGGCATACAAACACTAGATGTGGAATTACTCTGAAACATGACTGAAAAGTCTTTCAGTCTAAATGACCAAAGGTGCAAAAAGCCATCAGAGACATGAGTAGTGCACTAAAATTTATGAAAGTTTGCCCACAAAAACAAATTCTGAGTCAGATACACCCATACCTGGTCTAAAAAATAAAAAAAAACACACAAAGAAGATCTAGAGTTCGCACTTAAAAAACTGTCTTGTAATCAGAACAAATCCGGGCATTTACAGCTGATCACCCTATCACAAACAGTGCTGATTTCAGAAGGTTAATAATAAAACATTTCCTGTGAAAAATGGCTCACACCTGCAGGTAAAGACGCAAATCAATTATCGCATCAAGCTGGCCAAAAGCCTTCAGAAAAATGGGGAATAAGGGAAGCCTTCCATTACTTGTACATGTCTTGTGAATTGGGATGCCTAATATTAGGCAGGAAATTGATTGAACACCCACATTGAAAGTTCACGGCCACTAAAGATTGTGACAGTTGGCACTTTAGAATGATTTTCTTAATCGGCTGAGATGCTTAATGGTGAATAAAATATTAAATCTGTGTCTGCATTCTGTTGCAGACATGAAGAATAAAGGTTGTAATTTCATGACTTGACTGATATTGTATATTACTGGCAGTACAATGACAAAATGTAATTATGTTTCCTTTTTTTCATATTACTACTATTTCAAAATAAGAATAACACATAAAATATTTAAGAAAATTTGTTCATGGTATCTGAGCAGGGGTATAAGTTGTGTCAGTGACATTTGCTGGCAAAAAGCAAGCCCATAGTTGTGTACAACTCTAATATAGTCTACTGCTTTGGCAATGTAATATCTTCCCCATGCAGGATAACTAACAAAAGAATTGACAAAAGGCATAGTCACAGAATGGTCTACATCACTGAATCTATTTTGTGACAATGATGATGATGATGATCAGATGAATTTATCTATTTGGATTATCTCTCTGTAATTGATTTCTTATTTTTATGTGCAATGGTAGTCTTTTTTTTTTGTTTAAATTTGAAGAAGTTCAACTTGAAGACAGATACCAAAAATCCCCCCAAAAATATAGAGGATTTGAGCCTTACTGTGTTTCACTCTTGTTAGTACAGATTGAATATAAAATTATTTCATTTCAGTTGCTTTTATTGTTTTCAAGACCTTAATCATTGCTTAGTTTACTTTATCTTAGCAACACAAAATAGAATCCTTTTACCAATTTAATGTGAGAAGTAAGAGAAGTACATGAATTACAAAAAAAAAAATATATATATATAAGACACCTCAAAAGCCCCTAAAGAAACTGCTCTGTCTTATATAAAGTCACATGCAGAAGCAAAACTTTTCTGTTTTGTCTGGGTGTTACATGATTTAAACTGAGCAATTGAGGTAAAAGCAGCAATAATGTGAAATGAAGGAAAGAAAACAGTCACATTCTTGTGTCCACATGCGTGGAAGTCTGACAGATTCTAGAAGACATAATGAAGTCAATTGAGGAAATAACCTGCCAGAGATGTATTATGTTTTCACAATATCACAGAATTGAACTAGTCCAACATTGAGTATACAAGAACTTTTTTAATCTTAATGTATTCATTCGGGAAAATCTTGTTCAAGTGAAATAGAATATTTGGTAAAACAGAGGACAGAGAGTGCAAAACATGGAAAAGATAGATTTCATAGTGTGAACAGGTGTTCATAAAATCCAATATTGAAACTAGAGATCACTCCTAGAGCTCAGACCTCCACTAAGGCAGTCAAATATCCCCTTATTGTAATTTCAACCAAATACTTACTGAAAATGGGAACTGTTGAAAATTTAGGATTTTTTTTTTATTTCCTCAGTATGATCCGGATCTTTCCCAAAATTTAGTCACTTCTTCCTCTGGTCATGCCCTACCCACTCAGAAAAGTACACAGAGATGCATTCATTAGGGCTGAAGTAATCATGAACACAAAGAGACAAACAAACAAATGCACCCAAAAACATAACTACCTCGGTGGAGGTAATTTAGAGTAAGAAATCTAAAATTCCCCAGGAATCTAAAATTCGCCACCTCTAAAACCTTAGTTAATTTTATGAAGAAAATGATGTTTTTGTCTAAAAATTGGTATTTTTCAGTTCAAAAAGACTTAATTTACTACACAGTCAACAAATCTCACCACAATTCATTTATTTTATTAGTATTTTCACATGTGGCGAATTTCAGATGTGGCGAATTTTAGATTTCTTACTCTATATTTATATGGACTTTTGACAACCTATTGTTGCTCTGTTGCTTTATGAAAATTAGTTTGTGGTACTTTATTCACTCCATAGATATGTGGTTTGCAAAGTCAGTTACAATATAACAATTAAAGAGCATAAATTTCCCTCCATCACTAACCTTAGCCATCAAGATATGAATTACAGTTCTGATAACAATATCAAAACCAACAAATCATTAAAATTCTGATAAAAGTGGACTAACTACAAGTAAATATGCAAAAACCAATACAGCTACAATACACAGGCTATAAATACAAATCTGTTTCGAAGATTTCTAAATCAAGGTTCTTTACATTTTATATTTTGAGGTTGTTGTTATGAAGATGAAAATGTAGCAGATAGCCAAGCAGTTTGTCACAACTGTCTTGTTTTTTTCAGAATGATAATAAGTAAATGACATGACAATTTTCTTTGAAACATACACAACAAAGGAGTCTGCCCTACATGTATATCCAGTTTTCTTTTCAAACAAAGACTCATTAAAAGGTAAAATATGAGCCATTTAAATGCTAAATGAATTGTTTTCTGTTATGTACTGCAAGTAACTTTTCTGTATATTTCCAGTCTGATATGAAGTACAGTTTTGAATGACAAAAACATCTTTGGTAGTTATGCAGATTTTTAATTCAGCATTAGCAGGTATGATCTTGGATGCTTTCAAAGCTTACTGATCAAATGAAAACACTTAAGACAAAATATTCTATAAAATATTTTATATCAAGCTTTTTTAAGCACTGCATTCGAAGAAACCAACCAATATCATATTTTTCAGCACATATTTAAAGTCAAGTCTTGGTGACACATCTGACTCTTACTTTCACCTAAGCCATATCCTTGTATATGTAAGGCGCTACCAACACCTTTACCTTGTAGCACTTGCCTTTTATTTCAATGCTAATATCTTTGACTGGCCATTCACAGAGCCTGCTGTTTATATTCCACATTGCATTCTTGTAATACCATAGAAGTGTGAAATTTGCTTGAAGAAAATTTTACTCATTTTTAAATGTTAGGAAGTTTACAGTCATATTGAAAATCCTGAAAATTCAATAGTTTTGAAGTTACAAGTGATTTACTCACTGGCAAAATGTCAAAGTAGCTATTACTCAGTTATCTATGGAGCTACAGCTTTGAAAATTTGCCATGACACAAAAAATCAAAAAAGTAGCTGAACAACATCTTTAACCAAAACATTGTAGCTAGCTGTTACAAAGACAAAATCATCTACTCATTTGGCTTACTGTTAAAACAGAAAATAGCTATTACTCACTAAGATCTATTGAAGTAGGCCTCTAACACCGGCATCGTCCTGTTTGTTACAGAGTAGCTAAAATAGCTGAACAATATATTTTTGTAAAATGCTCTAAATGCAGTCATTTTGGAATTATAAGCAGAAGAGCTACTGGCATTATTACCAACTTCGCTATGGACCTAAATCTGCAAAAGCAGTTAAGAATGGAGAGTATAAGTAGTTAATTTTAAGCTAAAATTATTTAAGCAAGAGTCCCAACAGCTCTCCAACCATGCATGCACTCACACACAAGAAGCATTTTATAATCTCCTACTTGGCATGCAGGCTGGGGACAATCACACACAGGATAAGGACTCAGATACAGTTAATTCACATACTAGGTAGATCTTTTGTTACATATAATGGCATTCTGCCAGATTGTCTTTTAAAGAGGACACTGCTGTATGTCAGTGCAGAGCTGGTTTAGTTAGCACTGATCTTGTTCTCTGCTGGGATAATCTATTTATAGATTTGGGGGAAGAGTAGTTCTTTTTTGAAAATGTGTTGATATGTTTAGATTTTTTCTAGAATCTCATAGTACCTGTATTGTATACATTCTTTCTAGAACATGCTATAAGTCAGAAGTATATATATATATATATAGGGTGGGAAGGCCTGACCAGAGTATAGTTTTGAGTTTAGTGTTTTATATGGACAGCAGTCTGTGGAACTGCTATAATGTGGACTTAAAATTCATTTGTGTGTTACATGAATACAAACTGCTTGTTATATACATTTTGTGGTGAACTCTTATTGGAGTGAACTTCATATAATGCGTGGATCTACCAGAGACTGGATTTGCTGAATTTTGGATATTGTCCATTCCTTGGAGGGGACAGTATAGTTGTGGAAACACTCTGAACATCTGAACATTACAAGACAATTGCTGGGTACAGTGGACCAACTTTACTGTTAATTACATGGATAGGACTGTGGTTATGTCAGATTGGTTTCATTATTGTATTATTATATGAACTATAAAGATTAACTCAGTTGACTGCATTTACTATCTTAATTCTTAAATAAATTTGTTAAGTAAAACTTTTTGTCAATTCTGATGCAACTTGAAAGCAACCGGTAATTGCTACTGTGCTTGCTCCATAAACTATAACATCTCTTTTGAGTAGAACTGAGTGTAAATACAGTCACAATTCACATACGTAGATCTCTTTTGAGTGGAATTCCCATTTCAGAAGAATACTTCCTGTTCACATATTTTGACATATTGTCAAAAAGATCTGTTTTGTTAAATGGTGTTGAAAATCCGGCAAGGTTTCGAATGGTTAAATCCCCTGCAAATCTGCCCTGTATGACTGTTTTGTTAAATATCCTTGTCCCATTACAAAAATCTAAGTAACTTAACATTGGGAATAAGAACATGTCACACATTTTCTTATGCAGTCTTCGCAGAAGAGTTAAAAAATCACAAGAAGAAACATTCTTTAAAATGAGATTTCTAAAGTCAGTTTGAGTGAAATATACAAAAACTATCTGCTGGACATTCACAAGAAAATTGAAGTTACCCAGCAATGCAATGCACCTTAGTTTCTTTAGGTATGGCTATATACAGACTTCAAATACTCACTATATACACAAGACAAACATCTGGGTCCCACCATATGAGGGAAACTTGAGGGATTATTAAATGCCAATTACTATTAAAACAGGTTTCCTAAATATTTTTTTTAGTTTTTTTCTCCTCAGTTTTTTTTTTCACTGAACAGACACTGAAAATAGCTAGTAAGAGAAAATTTAACATTCTTTACATGAAAATATATAAATGAATCTCTCCAAGAATGGAAATTAAGTTAGCATTTTAAGTAGAGCTATTTGAAATTAAACTTCAAGACTTGTTAATAAATAATAAATAAGATAGTAAAACCGATTTACCATTAAGATAAAAAATTAATGAGAGAACGTCTTTGAAGAAAATTGTGTGGACAAAAATTCCTTCTTGAGTAAAAAAAAAAAATAGGAACCCACCTGCCAAGTAGTCAGTCAGTCTAGCAAAATGAGTTATAATTTGGTCAGAGGTGGCTTAGTAGACTTCAAACACCCAAGAGAGTAAATCTGCACTCTAATAGAGTAAAAAAATGTTTTGCAGTAATTTGTATGAATAAGAATAGCCTTAAGGCCTGTTGGCCCTTATAAAATTAAATGTGATTTTATCTGAGACTGGAAAAGAATATTTTCAGTGGTTAAATTTTGGCATGTCTTATACTAGGATTAGCAGTGTATGAAAAATAGTTTCAGTGATATACAATACTCTCCTGTTGTGCATTGCATTTCCATGGTACTCACAATCAAATTGCAGAGTGATTTGGACACAGAAGACACCAAAAAACATGACAATGCTATTTTAGACAAAACAATGAAACATGACCTCTTGATTGACTTGTAATTGAGTCTATAGGCATGCCTGTATTTACATGTTTTAGTTATTAACATGAATCTGGACAATATTTTAGACATTTTTGACAGTCTAAATAAACAAAGTATGTAGTATATAACTCGCTAGACCATAGCAACTTGATTTGGCTTCTTGGTGAGTGTATAAACATTTCTCTATTTGAATTAGGTACAAATATGGCTACTTGTTAAGAATGCATATGTGTCTATTTTGATCAAAGTATCAATTTGCCTTCTTATTGAGAGCATAGAAATGTCTATATTTGAACCATATGCAAATTTGGTTTCTTGTTGAATGCCCAAATTTTCCTTCTAATTTTAACAAATTTTTATAGTGCTTATAGCAGACTCTCAGTTACAACAGTCAAGAGCAATATCTAATTTTATGGGTGTAGGTACATGAAAATTGTTTACGAAAGTAGGAGTCTGAGTCCTTCTCTGAACACTGGGTTCTGAGTAAGCAAGTTTTTCAAATATTCTGGAGCATTTCCTTGAAGGCGTTGTACACAAGCACAATCATTTTGAATTCAATCCTGGCAATAATTGGAAGCCAGCAAGGCAGCTTTCCAGATGCAGATTATTACTTTCATATTTTATTTGGAGCTAAAGAGTACAAACTCATTCTTGTCAGCATTCAAACTAAGTTTGCTGGAGGACATTCATATCTGTCATATCACTGAGACAAATATTCAACTTTTTAAACGCAGCAAACATTTTTTTGTTCATCTTTTTGGGTTATATACAATCACATAGACACCAATACATTTCACAAATACAATCTACAGAGGTTGAAGGTATAATTACAATATTGCTTCACAAGAGAAAAAGAAATTGTTTTTGCACAGCAAAAACAAAGCGTTTCAATGAGTATTAATGAGTTTGTAGAAATGACCATCTTCCTGTGTTTAATATGTTTTTGCATTTATGACAAAATGCAAGGTTTCATAGATGAATCTGGTTTGTTTATTTTTTTATTTATTTTTTTTTTTGCATTTTACGCAGAAATTCAAGATGGCTGCCAAAAGTAGCGGGAAAACTATTTTTGCGAAAAGTCGCCAGTAGACTCTGCAGATACCCTGTGGCTCAAAAATTTCGTCGAAATCGCTCTATCTCGCTCCGATTCCGAGATAAATGCATATTTGTGTTTAACAAAGAAATTCAAGATGGCCGCCAAAAGTGGCGGGAAAAAGTTTTTTTTGCGAAATAATGCCAGTAGACTCTGCAGATACCCTGCAGGTCAAAAAGTTTGATGAAATTGCTCTATCTCACTCCGTTTCCGAGATAAACACGTTTTTGCATTTTACAAAGAAATTCAAGATGGCCGCCAAAAGTGGCGGGGAAAACGATTTTTCAGAGAAGTCGCCAGTAGACTCCAAATACCCTGTGGGTCAAAAATTTCATCGAAATTGCTCTATCTCACTCCGTTTCCGAGATAAACGCGCTTTTGCATTTAAGGCAGAAATTCAAGATGGCCGCCAAAAGTGGCGGGAAAATGATTTTTCAGAAAAGTCGCCAGTAGACTCCAAATACTCTGTGGGTCAAAAATTTCGTCGAAATTGCTCTATCTCACTCCATTTCCAAGATAAACGCGTTTTTGCATTTAAGGCAGAAATTCAAGATGGCCGCCAAAAGTGGCGGGAAAACGATTTTTGGGAAAAGTTGAAAGTAGACTCTGCAGATACCCTACGTGTCAAAAATTTTGTCGAAATCGCTCTATCTCGCTCCGTTTCTGAGATAAACGCATTTTTGCATTTTATGCAGAAATTCAAGATGGCCGCCAAAAGTGGTGGGAGAACGATTTTTGCAAAAAGTTGCCAGTAGACTCTGCAAATACCCTGTGCGTCAAAAATTTTGTCGAAATTGCTCTATCTCGCTCCGATTCCGAGATAAATGCATTTTTGTGTTTTCAGCGTTAAGAAAAATCGTGACGTTTAGTTAATTGTTAATAAGTCGGCCATTTTGTATTGGATTACTTCCAAAAGTTAATGATTTCTAGACATCTATATAACGAACCTACTTTCATGTGAATAGCTGAAACTCTTTTTAAGATATCATCCAGACAAGCACACCCTTTAAAAAACATGTTTTTGGTCATGTGACTTCTCTGATTGGTTGAAATGTCATGACACCATATTCAGAAATTTTTCCCAGGTCTACTGCATACACCTATTAAATATGAAGAGAATTCGCTTTATGGCTGCAAAAAGAAAATGCAGATCCGGCGGAGTCGCTTCTCCCATATACAAACAAGACCATTTACACAAATAGACACGAGACAATATACATGACTGGGTGTTAGAGTATTGTATTTAAAAGAAATTTTATGGAAGAGCAAGGCAATAGAAATAAGATCCCTTTGGTGGAGAAGGGACATTAAAGATTTTCACTTATCATTTTATACATGCTCCCCTTCTCTTGTGAGGGTTTTAGCGTCAATAGGATTCTCAACTTTCTTTTTACTATCTCTTGGAATTCAGTAATTTGTATTGTTTTAGCTTTTGTTCTACAATTATTAATATACCATTTTCCAAGAATATTATGTAATTTACAAAGTTGATAATAGTGTCGTGTTCTATATGAATTCCGAAAATAATTTCACAGATGGTAAAGCATAGTTTTATCGAAAGAGTTTTTTGTAGTAGTTTTTCATCATTTTTCCAAAACTTAGTAGAGTCTTCACAAAGAAACAGGTGGTCTTCAATAGTGTCTATTTGGTTACTCAGACAGTTTGTGCATATCGTGCTTTCTATAATTTTCCATTTGTGTAAATTATGTTAAACTTTACAAACGTAGGAAACATATTTTTGTAGGACAGATAAAGCAAAATTCTATCATCAAAAATCTGCCATCAGCTTAACAGGCAAATCTGACACCAACATGCACAGTGATAACCTTGCTAAGAGGTGTGGTATATAGTGAAAAAACATGTGGTCCCTGAACAGGATCTAGAGTGCACAGAACAAAGAGCTTACTAAGGTCTGCTATGGATTCAGTGCCAATTTGAACTACCGGGTAGGTACAAATCTGGCACCTTGTTGGTTGTGTATTAACATGTCTAAATTTGAACTATTCACTTGTTTGAACAAGACACACTTTTTAAGTTTCTGTACTACAACTTTTGAAAAAGACAAAACTTATCTGCAGGAATTCTCATTGACTATGTGGGCACTTTCATATTTTGACAAGGATCATAAATTTAAATTTGTTTGATATTCTGGCACTTAACAGTCCTTCATATTACAAAAAAACATAACAATGGACATTTATATAATGCTATTCTATGTACAGGAACAAAACCACAGCACTTTACAAACATAAACATGAAACTGAATAAAGCGTGTTGTTGGGGAGTAGACAATTAGCCTACATATTTTTTCCCTCAATACTGACGTATTATAAAACAAAGATGTCACAAGCTCACAAGCCAGGTCAGGCCCAATTGATTTGGCTTCTTATTTAGTGTACAGGCATGCCTATAATTCCATTCAGGTCACAATTTGGTAATTTTGAGGCGTTTTAAGTCCCCATGAAGCAAACTTACCCGCCATGCAATGACAAGTTCATTAGCTTTCTCGTTGAGTGTGCAGACACGTCTGGGGTTGTGTCTCGGCACATCAGGTGGCATCTCACAGACGCTTTGTGTAGGGACACTGGGTCTACTCCATCCAATGTCATTCTGAGCAATCACCCGAAATGTGTAGTTAGCCCACGGTGACACAGTGATACGATGGGAGCGAGTCAATCTGTGGGGAAAATACACATATAAAGTGAATACGGGGCCCATCACTGTAAATAAAGACAATACTAAGACAGTAGATGTTGATATTTTTGACATCCTTACTCTTCTGGAAATGCACTTTCTTAATAAATATAAATCAGCACAAATTTAACATTTTTATTAAAAGTATGACCAAGATTTCTTTTGGCCAAAGTTGTTTGTGAGTTTCAACTCAAATATAACCTTAATTACAATCTTGGGAAGGCAATGAGGAAGTACTGAGATACACATTACCTGTAACAAAATATTATTGTAAATTTTAGTCTATCTGGTATGTCAGGATAGATTTCATTGATTTGAAACAGGATGAGATTGCAGGATCTTCATTTGTCCTGAGATAAAGAATACAGTTAAATAGCACAAGCTGACAGAAGGTAACCAGAGTACTACTGTCATCCCTTCTTGCTGTGTAATCTTTCCATGGACATTTTTCCATAGTACTGCCTGATCAGACCCAGTTACATTATTTCTGACCTGGGCTTTAATTATTGTCTATCACAAAATATGCTCGGTGCTATTTCAAGCCCTAACATCTATTCAAAACATAAGAGTTTTCCAAAATTAAAATTTTCAAGTGCCAGCCCTTTCAAGTATTCTTATAGAGTCAAAAAGACTACATCACACATTAACACAAGCCACAAATTTAAACCTATAAGATATATCAGAGAAGTGTTAAAATTCTTCAATATTAGCAAAAATATCAAGTCTGAAAATTGATTTTGAATTAGGATGTTAATTGTAGCCAATCCTACCTCCCTTTACCCCTCTGGTATGTCCATTTTAGGTTAGTACGTGAGAGCTCTTTTATTTTGAAAAATCTGCTGACCTGGAAATGCTCTCTGTGTTGTGCTCAACATGTCCTACCTAAATATGAATCCTGACTTATGTACATTTATGAAACCTAATGCATGCAACTAAAACACAAAATACGTCGAGCCACACATACAAGCCCTAATGAGTTAAATATATTGCACTCATATGTTAAGCTCCTGAGGACAGCACAGAACAGTGTAACACATAGGTGTTAGAAAATACCATCTAAAAAGGAAAACAAAGATTTTATCAGTATACCTCTATATGATACTGACTTAACTCTCTTTCTCAGGCCACGTACTCAGGTGGCAACATATGTGATTGGATATGTGAAAATGGTCCAGAGCAACAACTTTAATATGACAAAGCCTTCCCAGGCCTGTAAGCATTCAGTCTGTCTTGTAAAACATTGACTACAAAATGATTAAAAACTGAATCACAGTCTGTTCTTCTGTTATCATGTGTCCAATGTATCTCATATGTCTAATAAAATTAATCCAGGGGAAAAATAAAGTTTAGTCATGTCAGTGTATTTTAATGTGCGTGGATGTCTTCTCATTTATTCTTCTCATTTGCCTTTTGATAGACATTATGAGGATCATACATTCAGAACTTTGGTCCACATGCTCAACTTACTTGGTTTACCAGCTTAGCAGTGTCCAAGTATATACAGCTACTGGGATGTCAGGCTACTATTGCTATTTTTCACCACCCAGACACTTGAAACTTTCACGTGATCATTTTAATAGATGTTACTTACTTTTTCCACAAGTAACAAGCTTAAGGAAGCAAGACAGCTGCTTAGCTGTTTTCATGAAACTGTGGTTAACCATTTACTATGGTCAAAAATAAGATGTATATTTTATTATATCTGGCTTACTTTGCTTGAATTGGGATCTGGTAACTTTGTATATAGTTTAAATTTTCATTTACTTAAAACATTTTCAACTGGCCCCTTTAATAGCAAATCTTAAGGGACCAAAAACACTTCCACTGACAAGGTATTCTGGATAACCTGATAAATTTCATTGGGGAAGGTAATCTGAGGACCAAATATTTATATCTGCTTGACAAGGAATTCTTTTTATTTTACCGATGGCCCATTCACATTGTCCTGTGCAGTTATATCCACATGCATTTGAAATTTGCTTCACAACCTTATCGTTATTGCTCAATGGAACGTGTATGTTGGTAATGCACTTTTAAAAATAAGCCACCACGTATAGTGATTCTGCCCTCCACCACCACCCCTTCAGTGTATACATTTTAGTGTGGCATTTAAAAAAAAATCATCAAATCCACAAAATGCTGTCTGTGTTTTGTCAGATGCATTCTACCCAAATATAAATCACGACTTTATTAAATCTTATGGATACTTCCAAAATGTGCATAGAGCCAGAAATGAGGACCATTGTTTTAAATATTTTGCACTAGTAAATAGTAGTAATATTGTAGCCAGTGAGGCCAACATGGAACAGTATGATCCGTGTATTTGTGTTGTTAAATTGTGAATTCATGTACACATGTCCAAGTATGATTTATGAATGGCAGTGGAAAGCAAGTGTATAAAAGGAAGTAAAAAATAGCTTTAAAATAACCAGTTTCTCATGTTTATCTCCATATTTCTTGAAAATTTATTTAACATTAAGAAATCAGGGCAGACAGCAGGAGAATTCATGGTTTATTATTCATGAAATCAGATGGATAATTCTAGATTGAGGTTTGGTCACTCTAAATACCATTTGGGGGCCTCCACAGGGTAATCCCAGCACGGTGAATATGTGGAGTAACTCACCTGTATACAGAGTTGTAGAAGCCCAAGAATTAATCTTATTTTTGTGTAGTAATTCTCTTAATTCTACAGTGCACATAAACAGGATGTCAAAACAAAATATACACATAAATAATACTTGTAGCTACTGATTCTGACATCACAAACTACAGTGGAAAGTTGTGATATCAGTCCCGTTAGTTAATTGGAAAACTGATCTGGGGTACTGATTTGAAGTTTTAACGTTAGGATTTTGAATTGTGATATCAAAATTTCAAATCCTGACATCACAAATTCCAATTATGATTTCATGTTTGTTTCTAAGTTATGCTATGTTTATAAACAATATATATAAAAAGGGACACTAGGTATCAGGAAAAACAAAGGCTCAATAAGTGAATTGCTTTGATTCAAAGAAAGTAATGATTAAATTTTTAACCCTATTAAAATGGGCATGGTATTCAGGATAACTGAAATATGAAAGATATGAAGGTCACCTGCCTCAGGTGGCTTGATAAAAATAAAAGAGTGGGAAGTTAAAGAGAAAAAGAGGTAAGCAATTTATTTCTTCAAACTAACCTAAAATCTGAAAATCTAGACCTCAGAGAAATGCAATCTCCAAACTACAACAATGTTAGTGCATTCGTTGACAATATGTTAAGATTTTATAAGACTTTGGCATAATTTATGTTTCATGGTTTTATGTCTTTATTATTTCTTTTTGAACAAAATTTAATTCATACAATTTTTTCAGGGTGAGCGCTTTGAAATTGTTATGGCGAGCTTCCACAAGATTTTTAAGTAATAATGACCATTTTTGCACTGATTCACAGCCCCGGATAGTCAGTCTAAGAGCGTTTGTCCACATCGGTTCACAGACATCAGTAAACTATATCATCACATGCAAGAAAATATACACTAAAAAGAGCTCACAATCACACATGCGCACTGTTTCCTTTCATACTAGAGGTCCTCAGTGACCTAGTGGGCAGCATTAAGTTTGGCATCTAATCATGGGCTGTCACCTCTGTGGGCTTGAGTCCCACAAGTGGCAATGCTGAGGACCTGTCCTAATATGACCCTGGCTGTTGAACGGGATGTAAAACCCCAACTTTAACTTTAACCTTTCATGCTATGGCACATGCATTTAATCAGCACACATATGAATAATAAGAAACCAGCTGTAGCCAATCAGCTTCACTGATACACAAAATATTGCTTTGTAAACTATACATTGATTGGTTGTTTGTCGATATAGGACACTGATATCATGTAGAAATTACATTTAATTTATTACATTTTCTTTGAAAATATAATTTAGTTGGCAGCTAGCTACCATTATGTTTTTGCTTAAGTTTGATCCTGGAGTCTTCTGACTATTGCATCTTCTAATAAACCATTTTACGTATAGCTCATTGTATGCTTATACCACTTTAAATGTATTCAAACATACATAAGAACATTTTTATCCACCCCCTAATGCCGATGTTTGGGGGTATTTTAGGATTTTTCTGACTCTTTGACATGACCCTTCAAAAATAGCTCTAACAAGAGCAGTCAGAGAGTGCATACTTCTGGCAAGCCCCAACACCTCAAAGATTGCTTATATACATAAGTGCAATGATAAAAAATTCCTGTATCCAGATGGAGATCTGGAACACACACACACACACCCCCACACACACATACCCACACACAAAAGCTAATCATCTAGTGGTGGTGGACCAATTCACGCACATGTACCTATTCACGACCACCCCTAAATTAATCAAAGACAGCTATAGTTACACAATATATTACCAATGTATATGTTCAATTTTATCATTATCTATAACATGGCAGATATATTTTCCATCAAAAACTATAAACCTTAAAGAAAACTGAGGGTGGGCGTGAATAGGTACACGGGCATGAATTGATCCACCACCACTATTCTTTGTGCCATTGATGACATTTCATCAAAATCTGTTCATACCTTTTTGAGCTATTTTGCAAACAAACAGACTGCCAATTATATAACCTCCTTGGTGGAGGTAAATATAGTTTTTTTCATTTCATTGACTATTCCTTGCAGATATTGTGATTATTTTGGCTGAAAGACATATCTCATAAGGAATCACTGCACATAGAGAAATATTGTAAAAGTTAGAGGATTTTGAATAGATATACCTGGAAAGGCCAGACTTTGCCCGCTGCCACACATGGGGACTGAAGGAAGTGTTGTACTCTATGACAAACTGGCGTACTGGGCTGTTGTTCTCACTGGCCGGTGTCCAGCCAATCTCCGCTATACGGTTGTCACATTCCTTCAGCTGGACATTGGTGGGTGGATCAGGCACATCTGGTAAACAAAGGGCCAAAATTGGGATTTTTTGCACATTCCTTTCATCAGTTAGAATCACATATCTTGACAGGCAGAGTTTGTATTGTACATGATGTCATGGGCTGGGTTTGATCACATGACCCCAGAGGTAACATGATGTCATGGGCTGGGTTTGATCACATGACCCCAGAGGTAACAGTCATGTGATCAAATACCAAACTTGTTGACTAATCCAATGCTCTGACTTCAAGCATCTAGAATACAGGGACTACTTGCCTTTGAAAATAGGTTGAAATCATGTTACAAAGAAAAGCCTTGCTAGGTCCTCAGTGGCCTAGTGTTTAGCAAGTTTGGCATCTAATCACAGGCTGTCACCTCTGTGTGGGTTTAACCCTTAATGCTGAGAACCTGTCCCAACATGACCCTGGCTGTGAATGGGATGTAAAACCCTAAACAATGAAACCTCAAACATACATTTAATTAGATAGATTCAATAACAACTACAACAGGGTGGGTGATATTCTCACAGCATAAAAGTTCATTTTGCCATTTGTCATGATACCCCTGTCCCACTGTCACAAGTGTGCCATCCAACCACCTGACAAAGCGGTTTCAAGGGTAATAATTATTATATTTGTTGTACAAGATATCTTTTCACTTGTTAAAGCCGGGAGTATAATTTGGATACATGCTCATTACCAAATCTTAAAGTTAAAAAATCTTTGTGAGAGAACATTTATCTCCTGAGAACTCACGACTAATCACATTGAGTGTCAATTTTTTTTACTTTATTTTTACAGGATTAGTTGTAGCAGACTCTCGAGCTTAAAACTGGCTAGATCTTACAATAATTCATGTGAGTAGCACAGTAGTTTAAAACTACACAATGATACACAATAAACGTAAGTTATGAGGTTTTTGAATGGTTCTTCAATTGTTTGTGTTTTGTAACATATTGTGACACATCTGTTTTCTTAATGAATACATTTAACTGTATCAACAATACATTTTTAAAGGAAACACTTTTTTATCCCAGGCCCCAGGTGCAGGGATACAGTGACATATATTGTCATGTCTCTTTGACTTTGTTTTCAGTTACCTTGTTTGTTAAGGCTTCAGAATAAAGAAGCTTCAGAATTATGAAGTTAATCACATTATGTAGGTCATTAGAGTAAGAAATCTAAAATTCGCCACATATCTGAAATTCGCCACATGTAAAAATACTAATAAAATAAATGAATTGTGGTGAGATTTGTTGACTGTATAGTAAATTAAGGCTTTTTGAACTGAAAATACCAATTTTTAGACAAAAAACATCATTTTCTTCATAAAATTAACTAAGGTTTTAGAGGTGGCGAATTTTAGATTCCTGGCGAATTTTAGATTTCTTACTCTACGTATTGTAATTTTAACATTAAGTTTTGCAGTGGCATGTATGTTAGATAGTTTTGTTTTATGGTGTAAGGCACTCTCACCAACCTTATGTTCAATATTTCTTAATTGACTAACTCTTAAGATAAAATGAAGCAAATCTGGGCAATTCAATCAGTGGTAGAAATATTGGTGTGTTATTATATGCTGATGACATTGTTTTATTAGGTGAAAATGAAGTAAATTGTCAAAGGCAATTACATATCTTAAACAACTTGTGTAATAAACGGAGGTTAAATATTAAGTTAACAAATAGTGGAATTATTTTTAATAATACTTTAGGAAATCCAGGAAAGAGCTAATTGTATTTTCAAATTTGGAAATAACACATTAGTAATGGTGTCAAAGCATAAATACATAGGTATAATAATAGATGAACATTTGACATATGCGCAAATACATTGGCTAAATCTGATGGGAGGGCTCTTGTAAGTGTCATTTCAAATTTTAATTCTGATTCTTGGTGTGGTAAAATATGTAATAGCTTCAATCTATGAAATTTAAACTACACCTTTTTAAATGGTGAAGAAATTAACATTAAGCAAGCAAAAAAAAACAGATTTTATATGATTATGCATGGTACTTGATGTGAATAGCTACCATTTAAGACTATTCATATACTTATTAAAAATAGTCTTGAACCTGAGACTTTTGTTTATGGTACTCTCAATAAATTTCAACAGTCACTTATACCTCAATTATGTATTGTGGTATTCCCCCTTCCTAACTTATAAGACTGGTCATTATCACTGTACCCCACGAAAAAACATATTTGTCAAATCTGTAACGGGAACTTAGCTGAAGATGAGTTTTATTTTGTTTGTAAGTGTATAGATATTAGACTGAAATGTTTTCCACAATTTAATGAGCTTTCTTTAGATTTATGAAATGGATGTATATGAATAGTAAGTTATGGAATTGCAGGAAAATATACTTTTATTGCGCTACAATGTACTTACCTATTGAAACAGAGTGCTATTCCGTTGACCACCGGAAAAGCTGCCAACGGGTAGAAAGTTGGAAACTTTCCCGGCCGAGTGCAGGGAGAGGTCTCCCCGGAGCCGGCTCACTTCACCGGATACACCGGTACCGAGATGACCGGATATATGACGACTGCGCAGCAGATCACGTGATTCTTCCTTCTTTCCGTTGGTAGCCATCTTATCAGTTGGCTTTCTTTGGAACTCTCACCTTGTGATAGTTTTTATACAGTTTCTAAGAGGATATTTACTCTAGGAATATATCTATTGTCTCACCGTTGTTTATAGACAACTCTAGTATACTCTTTGGTGAGATTAACTTCTTGTGTCTTGTATTTTGTGACACTTATTTTTTCCACCACTAACATGGTAGGCACTCCTCCTTATCAGAAGAGGGGAAAATGTGGGCACTGGATGCCAGCATTTGATAAGCACCTGAGGTGTTACAGCTGTAGAATGCACTGTAAAGGGGAGGACCCTTGTGCCTCAGGAGCCCCTCTAGAGGCTTGCTCTGCATGTTCAGCCCTTACAGAGGTGGAATGGAATCACCTCCGGACTGTATTTCACGAAAGAAGTGCCAAGCGTGCATCCAAGAATTTGCCGGCTGATCCGGAACCGGAAGATGAGGATCCGGAGGCCGGTGAAATAGACGACTCCATCTTGGATCTAAATACCGAGGATAGCGGGACCGGTACTACCGGCTATGTGTCTCCGACCGGAGTGTCAGCACCGGCCGGCTTGTCTCCACTGCAGTCGACACAGAATCTCCCCTCTAGTGGGATACAATTTGTACAACCTTCTGTACCGCCTCCAAGGTCCGCGGCTTTTCTCACGGTGCCCACCACATCAACAGTCTTTTTCAAGACTCCAGCACCACCCAAAGCCACCATCCAGCAGGACCCAATGTTCTCGTCCGCTCCAGATCCACAGAGACTGGTACCTCCACCTACTCCTCGCACACAGATGCTAAAAGCACATTTCGAACAGCAAAACCTGCAAATGATGGAGAATTTGTCACAGCGAAATCAGAAACAAATGTTGGACCTATCCTCACAACTTCAATCAGGCCTTCAACAGTTTCTTACCTCCTCCATGGAGGAAATGTTCAAGAAATTCTCCCCAACTCCTTCAGATAGTCCAGCACCACAACCATCTGCACAGGCTCAACCTAGCCAGGTCGTTCAAACACAACCTAACCAACCGGTTCCAACACCCCCAGAACCGATGGACACCTCCTTTCACCAGACAGTCAAGAAAGGATTAAAAGGGGTAAAGGGGTCAGCTTCTATCGCTCAAGCCACTAAAGCGGTAGTTTCTCCTACTCTTCCATCTCCAACCCAACCACCAACTCAATCAGAATCTCCCCTCCAAAGGCTCGAGAAGGGAGACTATGGCTTGGAGTCTGGATCATCCTACTCATCTGCCTCTCAAGTAGATGACTCAGAACCGGAGAACTTAGCACCTCCCCCCAAGGCAGATTTCCATGCATTCATTGACCGAGTACGCCAATACCTTGGCATAGACGACCCGGCAAAGACGGAGGATTACAAACTCGGCTCAGGACTTGGACGCGATCCAAATATGTTCCGCATGGAGCAATCCTCCCGTCCACCATCTCTCAAACTTCCCCTTATGGATGACATCGCAAAACTGCTCCAAAACCAGGATACGGTGGTCAAACCTGGACCAGCCTCATCAACTTCCCTGGATATTGGACAATTTGTGCCCAACCCACCAAACAGAGGGAACTGGTACCCAGTGGCAGGGGAAACGTTTGAACAGAGACCTCAAGTAGTACCACAGGCTTTCTCAAACATTGCCAGGCCCGGGTACAAAGGCCTTCCTACAGCCTCTATCAACCAACGAGAACTGGTTAAACTGGAACTTATGGTTAGGGAGTGCATTGCTACTTCAAATTTTCTATCAACACTCTCAACCGCCAGTGAATCGACCCTTAACAATCTCAGAGCAGCTAGAGACCAAAGGGAAAAGACATTTGGATTACTGGCATCAGATCCAGACCCAAACAACAGGGATCAGTTTCTCCATCAACTGCTCAACTCAACTGTAGAGGATACCCCACAGATGCAGTTCATGCTGGACATCAGCAGGAGTACCGCTGTCGCCTATCAACACTTACTGGAGAAATTTCTCCACCTGCTAACCAACCTAGTCCTCATCAGAAGGGACTCCTATCTCAAGAACGCCCATAATAGTCTTGATTCTTATCGCCTAAAGAATCTACGGGCAGCCCCTATCTCTGGCCCAGACCTATTTGAGAGATCGTTGATGCAAGAATACAAACAACACCTGATAGGTCTAGGAGTTAAGACCGGAAACCAACAAAGCACAAGGTTTCACCCCTACGGCAAGCAGAAGAAGAAACCCAGGGGCAGGGGCAGAGGGGCGTATCAACAAGGAGGGTATTACCAGATGCCCCCTCCTCAATATGTCATGCCCCCTCAATTCTACCCACAGCAACAACCACACAGGGGTGGTTTTCGTGGTAGCAACAAAGGCAGAGGAGCTCGCAGGGGTAGAGGTAAAAACATCAGTGGCAACCAGAGCCAACAACAAACACAAAACCAATGACACTCCTCAATCCTCTCCCCCACTCAATCATGGACAACTTCCTTCAACCCCTTCAGGGCTTCCTTGGGATCCCCACAAACCACTCAACCATCCCGGGAGCAGTGGCCTCCCAGAGAGGCAAGTGACTCTGAGCAAAAACACCCCACCGGAGGGGGTAAAGACTCCGAGTGTACAGTTAGGCAAGGTACCTTTATATATCCAAGAAAACATAAAAGACCTCCCTGTAGGAGGCAGACTCAAGTGGTTTGTAGAACATTGGGAACAACAAGGCGCTCACCCCTTTCAACTGGACCTCTTAAGACAGGGTTACCGCCTACCGTTCAGGGACCATCCCAAGTTGTCCAGAACACCTTGCATCCACAGCGAATACAACGACGCCGACAAAGACAATGCCTTGTCGACTTCTATTCTGGATCTTCTAACCAAAAACGCAATAGAAAAAGTAAACAAACAAGACAGTCTCGGGTTCTACAGCCGACTGTTCTTAGTTCCAAAACCAGGGAACAAATGGAGACCCATCATAGATCTCAGCTCCCTAAACCAATACCTAACAGTCTCCAAGTTCAAGATGGAAACTCCAGAATCTATCCGCACATCGCTCAGACAAGGAGAATGGGTCACCTCAATAGATCTGTCAGATGCATATCTACACATCCCCATTCACCCTCAATCAAGAAAGTTCCTCAGGTTTCACCACAAGGGAACCACATACCAGTTCACCAGCCTTCCTTTCGGACTGGCCACGGCCCCCCTAGTTTTTACCTCCCTAGTGAAGGAGGTAAAGCTCCTGGCCTTAAAACAAGACATCCATCTACACCAATACTTAGACGACTGGTTAATACGAGCCACTTCTCAGCCAGAGGCTCAGGAAAACACAACAAAACTTCTCTCCCTGGTTCGAAGCCTGGGGTTCATCGTAAACCTCAAGAAATCGGAGCTCACCCCCCAGCAGAGGTTCGACTTCATAGGCTACCATTTTGCGTTGGACCAAGGCCTGGTCAAACCCACAAAAGACAGATGGAGCAAGATCCAAAATACATTCAACGCAATCGCGACGAGATCGACTCTCAGTGCACGGACACTTATGTCCATCATTGGATTACTTGCATCCACGGAGAAAACTGTGAAACTGGGCAGGATACACATGAGACCTTTTCAATGGCATCTCAAGACTCACTGGAGAGCTCCGATGCCCTTGAATTCTCCAATTCCTTGGACTCACAGAATGAAACAACACGGGGAATGGTGGCTAAATCCCCAAAACGTCCTAGTCGGAGAATTCCTACACCCCAGAGATCACGACATTCTAATCTTTACAGACGCATCAAACGCAGGCTGGGGCGCTCACTTAAATCACGACTCCGTCGGAGGTCTATGGTCTCAAATAGAAAAACGCCTTCACATAAACGTACTGGAACTAAAGGCAGTAATCCTAGCCCTACAACACTTCTCGCACCAATGCCACAAGAAACAAGTGCTGGTAGCATCAGACAACACAACTGTGGTAGCCCACATAAACAAACAGGGGGGAACCCACTCCACCGAACTTTGTGCCCTCATGTGGAGACTACTCACATGGTGCAACAAGCACCAAATAACACTCAGAGCACGGCACGTCCCAGGTTCTCTCAATGTTATTGCGGACGGCCTCTCCAGGAGAAACCAAATCCAACACACAGAATGGTCCTTGGCTCCTCATATCTTCACAAGGATCTCCCTACTTTGGGAACGGCCACAAATAGACCTGTTTGCCACCAACCTGAACACCAAACTTCCAACCTATGTGTCTCCAATCCCGGACCCACAGGCTTGGGCGGTGGACGTGCTAAACATCTCCTGGAAGAACATGATAGGGTACGCATTCCCTCCGACAGCATTGCTACCAAGAGTGGTCCAGAAACTACTGTCCCAACAATGCAGGCTCATCCTAATAGCCCCCGTGGTTTTGGGACCTGGTGGAACTGTCACTCGACATCCCGAGACAACTCCCACCAATTCGCTCTCTACTCAAACAACCACTGAACAACCAATTCCACACTCACCCGGAATCCCTCAACCTCCACGCATGGTATCTAGGAGCACAGCTCTCCAGAACCAAGGCTTTACCGCAGAGGTGGCAGATAGAATTGCTGCACCTCAAAGACTCTCTACTAGAGCCATCTACGCCTCAAAATGGTCAGTTTTCGAAAGGTGGTGCATCGAACAACAGGTGGACTTCAGGTCTCCTTCTATAAAACACATATGCGAATTCATGTGCTTTCTCTTCAATGAGAAGGACAGACGCCCATCCACCATTGAGGGATATAGGACAGCAATTGCTGACACATTAGGAAATGTTCCATTGGATATCAGCAACAATACAGAATTAGCCAGACTTATTGCCAGCTTCCATAGGGATAAGCCGAAAAGTTCCAGGAACTTACCCAAGTGGGATCTTTCCATAGTCCTACACCAGCTCAAACAACCTCCTTTTGAACCATTACAGGAGGCTCCCTTGAAGTATGTTACCTGGAAAACAGTTTTTCTCCTAGCCCTAGCATCAGGAAAAAGGCGCAGCGAAATACACGCCTGGACTTTAGACGGGTTATTATGCCTAGGCGAATGGGACCAAATTCAACTCACCCCCTCTCCTTCCTTTATCGCCAAGAACCAACTAGCTAAGGAAGGAAACCAAGCAGTATCTCCAGTGGTTATTCCCGCTCTTGCAACTCCACAAAACGACTCTAACGAGGACGCCCTACTATGCCCCGTGAGGGCCCTCTCTACCTACCTTAAACTCACAGCAGATTTAAGACAGGATAAAGCCTTGTTATTTGTCTCTTATAAACAAGGCCATTCCAAGGATATCCAGTGCTCCACCATATCATCTTGGATTAAAAACACCATTAAATATTGTTATTCAAGAGTGGAAAATTCGGACATGGACCTACTAGGGGTTAAGGCCCATGACGTCAGAGCATTTGCTGCTTCCAAAGCTTTTTATGGGGGTGTCTCCATGGACCAGATCCTCCAAGCATGTCATTGGAAATCTCATAACACTTTTACATCCTTCTACCTCAAGGATCTTTCAGGCCAGAATCAAAAAGACCTATCCTTCCACCTGGGATCCTTTGTGGCTGCTCAACAAGTAGTGACTCCTCCCTAGCAGGACTCTCACCTCCAAAAGAGGGGGGGGGGGGGCTACCAGACGACACATCCAGCAGATGGGGCCGGTCAGAACCCTGACCGCGTAGAGCATGGCTTCCTACCATTTAAGGTAATTATCTCTACTTCATATCTTCCATAACTAACCTGAGTTAATTTGAGGTGTCCCTTTTTTTCTCTTTACTCAGCCTTTTGTCATAGAATTGTCGTTAATTTTTCGTTAACTCACAATTCCCTTATCTTCTCTTAATTTTTCTCTTATTTTTTATCGTTGCAGCCATTATGGAGTGCCTCCCTGACGGGCTTCAGTCTACCGGACAACTTCCTCCAGAGCCTTCCCAAGGTTCCCAGAAGAGCACACCCCTCCTACCGGATCTTCAACATACCGGCACAGATGCTGAGTCCGGGTCTCCTTCCTTCACCATTCATGGCTCTTCACCGGATCCTAGTCAGTGAGCTGTCTTCCCACCATCCAAGATGTTGGAATTCAGCACTCTGTTTCAATAGGTAAGTACATTGTAGCGCAATAAAATTGAAAATTTTATTTTAAATGTAGCTTTTATAAGCTACAATACTTACCTATTGAAACAGATATAGGCCCTCCCGGTCCGTCCCCGCTTACCGACACCTCACTGCCGGGGATGGATCCCAACAGAAAGAAGGAAGAATCACGTGATCTGCTGCGCAGTCGTCATATATCCAGTCATCTCGGTACCGGTGTATCCGGTGAAGTGAGCCGGCTCCGGGGAGACCTCTCCCCGCACTCGGCTGGGAAAGTTTCCAACTTTCTACCCGTTGGCAGCTTTTCCGGTGGTCAACGGAATAGCACTCTGTTTCAATAGGTAAGTATTGTAGCTTATAAAAGCTACATTTAAAATAAAATTTTCAATTTATTGTTAGAACTCTTCTCTCTGACAATATCAAAACATAAGATACATGGTGTTTTGGTAAACAAAGGATCCAAGACCTTCACCTACATAGTTCTTCTTCTCTGGTGTTTTCTTAGAATAATATAAATGCATGTCCTTGTTTGAGGCCAGCAGCAGATTTTTGATCAGTATGATAATTACTTGTATTAGGTGTTTATTAATTACAAAACTAGCTTCTCTTTGCCGACAACATGTGTTTTGTTCTTTAAGGTAAGGTAGCTTGGAGAAATTTAAAGAAATTTTAATTAGGAATGAGACGGTTTGGATTGCGGTTAAAATTAAGTGTATTAAGATTTATTTTCAGTCAATCAGGATATAATCTTGCAATAAAGTTAACCACAAAGAAAGATTTAGTGAAAGATTATACAACACATACAGTTGTAGAACTATCAACCAAGTAACATGGTGAGATTCTTTTGAAATACTGAACAGAAAGTGCAAATAACTTTTTCCAAACAGAAGTTTAGTTTTAAAAACAGATTTAATTACAAAGTTTACAAAAGTGTAAGAGTCACTGTAAATACAAAACTCAGTTACAAAGTAAGTGTTAAACAACACAGTAAACTAGGGTTATGTACAGCCTACGGTGAAAATTGAGCCAGGTACAATGTACCTGTATTTATAAAAGTGGACCCAAATCTGGGTACTCGTGTGTTTGTGGTTGATTTAAATTTGGTTGAATATCTAATCTAATGTAATATACACTGCCATATAGGTGCAATGTGTTTCCTATATGAGTATGCAAAACTAGCAAAAGAATTGACAAAAGATAGTCAAGATATATTCTGGGTCAGTAATCCTGGGTTGTCGGTGTGCAATGGAAATTAACAATATTCAAGAGTTTGATAATTACCTAGTTTGATAGTTTGCAACACAGTCAGCCTAATTTTGAGTAACTGCTCACACTGTTACTATAAAGCCCTAATTTAAACAACATACATAGTTGATAATCTCAGATTGCATGTTATCAGATTGCCTCTCAATTAAACTGATACAAATGTTACATTGAATGCACTGGAGATGGTGCATCATGGAGATAAACAGAAAAAGTATTTATACAACTGGTAATGCTTTAGGCTTAAAACTGTTGTACAATAAGTTGGACTCAAAACTGCAGCGTGCAGCTTATGATAAGGGAAAAGAAAAAGGGTAAATAAAAGGAATAGAGTCTTTTCTAAACTGATCAGACATTTATATGCCTTAATTTTAGAACTAACTTGATTCCAAACCAGTTTTCTGAAGCCTTGCACAAATTCTGGATTTTATTTTTTTTTGTATCCAGTGTATGATCCAGATCTGTGCCCAAATTGAATCACTTACCAGTATTTTCTTGAGGCCCTACTCACATTCACACTTAACAGACTGCATATAATTGTGGCTATGATAATCTATGATATCTATCACTATTTTAACTAAAAAGCACTTGTAAAGTGCAGATCTCCATTGGGGGCTGTTTTCAAAATTTGGTATTATGTTTTTGTATGCAGTATATCATGCGGTTCTTTCTTAAATTTAATTACTTCTTCCTTTGGGCAAGATCTGTCCATTCCTTTTGGAGTTATTGTGAACACTAACAAATGGACTGACAGACAGGCAGACAAATAAATGCACCCAAACACATAACCTCATAGTAGGAGTAATAAAAGTTCTAATTCGCAGTATAAACTTCAAATGCCAAGAATAATTTACAAGGTTCTTTCAAAATAACATTTATGTGGTTCTGCTGTTCTCTCGATTATTTAAATAAGCAGGTCCAGGGTAAACTCATTTGCAAACATAAAAGAAACTGATGCAAAGCTTTGGAATTTTAATGAACATGTTTTTGTAACACTTCAGTTTTAAATCACAGTTAAAGCTGGATAGTGTTAAATAATTAATTTTTATGTTGCCTTGACATTCTATACACATCTGAAAGCATGGCTGGGCATCAGAGTATCTGTGACTAATTGAGTCTAACCGCAAGAGTATTAATCTTTCAGCTTCCAGACAAATGGAATTAGTACAGCTAAAAGCCTCTTTGCCACACTGCTAAATTTGTTGAAATGACTTAGGTACAGAGTGTTGATGGATAGTTTAAAATCTCCTCACATTGCACCAGTCAAATATATAAACACACTCATTAATACTGTTACAATTAAGCTAAAATTAATACAATATTTTAGCAGTGAGAAATTAAAAGAATAATCAGTTTCCTTATAAAGACATTAGAGTTATGTTACTGTTTTGATGATTCTTGTCCTTATCATGTCATTGTTTACATCATATTATAATTTTAATGCCAGTATATTTCTGTTGAGACAATTATGTATTTGTAAAATATAGTGTAATGTGAGTATCAATATAACCTGTACCCATCATATTTTTGTGCAGAGTGAATAATGATTTCACAGATTTAATCACATTGTTGAGCTGATAATTATGAGTATGATGGACTGTATTACTATCCATAGGTGTTTTTAAGCTTTTGTTTTTTTGTTGTTGACACATTGAGATTTTCCAGAGTATTTAGCAATAAAAAGCATGACAATGAGCAGTGAATATGAAGCAGTCAATTAAGTTTATCTCATTATTTAAAGGGGTCATTGTTTGGTGTCATTTTAAAACATATCTATTGAAACAATACTTTGTGAGATGTAGATAGGATGTTACTTTACTTTTTCAAATTTTAGACATTTTTGTCAAATTTTCAATACAATATATAAATTACAGAATGCTATAGTTTTACACAATTTTCAATGAATGTTTGACACATAAACTGTCTTTTGTAATTATTGTAATTTTTTCTGTAATATCTCTACAGTAATGCTGTACAACAGCCAGTAATATTATGAAATATATTTTTCCCTTTTTTATGAGGGAGGTTGGAGAAAGCTCTACAAATTAAGGGACACCCCCTAACCAATGTCCCTACCAAGTATCAACTTCCTACACCTTACAGTTTCTGAGATATAGCCGGGACAGACTTTTTTCCCCTGCCCGCCCATCCGGACACCATGGGTGAAAACCCGACAGCCCATTAAAAGTATTTTACAACAATACACAATTAATATTTGTGTAATTTTCAATTAGATCCTCACTGGTGTCAACTGTTTCAAGTGGGATAACATCCTTGGGCAGGATGTCAACCTGGACTGCGCCTCACTCCACCCAGGGGAAAATATGGTTACCCAGCTATAAGGGATACTGGTTTCTGCGCCTTACATGGCAGCAATGGGTAAAGTTACCAAGGCTAGCTATTCTTGCTGGGGTATTTATAACTGTGTAAAGTGCTTTGAGCTAATAATAGAAAAAATGCTATTTTAGAGCCCAGTATTATTATTATTAGTCACTGCATAACTAAAATTTTAAGTATCCACCGGAAGCAATTCTAGTCATGGCTATCTACGTGTAAATAAATATTCTTTTAAAAAGGAATTGCATTTGTGTGCTGAGGGTTCACATACGCTGGTACTGGATATCAATATTTTGGAATTTCACAAAAGATTTTGCAATGAAATGACATATAAGGAGCAATGAATGTGTATAACAGTCAAATACTAGTACATTGTTATACCCACTTCCTCAAAAACCGGGTATTATCGCCTATCTGGCCTGGTATTATCGTTGTTATTTTTCATTCAATATTTGGTACATATTTGTCCTACAACAAGTATTGGGTATTATCAACAATCTAATTTGTGTCTTGCAAGGTTTATTTTAGTTTTCCTTAGGTTTCTTACTCACGACATTTCTGTACTTGTGGCTAATGCTCTTGTTAGTAGTCGGTTGGATTACTGCAACTCACTTTTCATGAGTCTCTCCAAGTTCAATCTACGTAAATTACAGTGCATCCAAAATAGTGCAGCCAGAATTGTATCAAACACCAGTCGATACACCAGTATAACTCCTGTGCTTAAGAAATTGCATTGGCTTCCTGTTGAACAGCACATAATGTTTAAGACAGCCCCACTTGTTTACAAGTTTCTTCACACAGCTTTTCCTAGGTATTTTGCTCCATATCTCTCATCCTACAGCAGTTCTTTCCGTACCAGGTGCAGTCAAAGTGGTGGCAATTTCATTGTCATTCCAATTAGTACTATCCTTCTGTTCATAAATCTGTCAAACAGTTTGGTAATAGTTTTCCTTTTGATGCTCCTACTGTTTGGAATGCTCTTCCAGATGAGATTCGTGCAACGCCCTCCCTAGCCTCTTTCAGAAAGCAGCTTAAAACCTTCCTGTACACCAAAGCATACCCACCTTTAAGCCTTGTTCATCCTCTGGCGTTCTCCGTGGTGCTTGACCCCTCTTCTCTCTCTGGATATTGAAATTTGGATGACTGCTTTTATGGATTTGTTGTGCCTTATAGTCCTTTGTACAAGGAGATTAAGCACTATAAAAGTCCAATTAGAATTAGAATTACATGCTTTTACTGAAGGATTTCTACATATACTGTACAGTTTTTTGTGCAAACTCAACTGAAGCTCATACTCGATGTTCAGTGACTGTCCTTACCTTCTACAATAACCTGTGCGACCTTTGTGGCAACCTCTGATCCCTGTGAGGCTCGACAGGTGTAGTTTCCCGTGTCCTGTGTGGTGAGGTTTCTGATAGTTAAGGCATTGGTCTCCTTGTTGATGCGGATTCTCGTGCCCTTCACACTTTCAATTGGCTTACTCGAGTTGTCTCGATACCTTGATAATAAATAATGTAAAAAAAATGTTAGTATTGGGCAAAAAATAAGTTCCAAGATTAAGTTATTCAAAACATCTGAACTAGTTCCTTCAAATTCATCTTTAACCTATTAATGTAAATAACTCCGCCAACCTGAAGAAGTAATTTCCACTGCTGTATCAAAATTGTCATATAATAGGTGTATTAGTTTTTGCTTACTATTGCAAACAAACAATCGAATAGTTATTACAGTTTCACCTCTTTAAGTCAATCTCTGTTCATTAGAAGACTTTGTGAGTAACAGTAAATATCAAGTCCTAACATAGCCATTCTAACTGCAAATTAACCTCATATCAGGAATTGCTATTTAAGTAAAGTATTTTTCTGGTTACTTAAGTTGGTTTCAGTTTCGTATGATTTAACTGTGTATGTTCCCATGAGGATATTCATCAGTTGGACACTCTAGACTTCTGTAATAACCACTTGAAAAAAGTTGTTGCTGTCTTGTAACAAAGACTGATTGACTGGAAGAACCATTTTAGCATATAATTTAAAGTTTAAGCCATACACATAGGTGAATGTTAGTTGAGTTGTATAAAATAAAATGTTAATGCATGTTTTATTGAACTTTTAGATGTATTTTTGTGGTGAAACAAAATTCTATTTAAAGATTAACAGTGTGTCCTGACACTGAGCCAATCAACCAACAGATTACAAAACCACAATAGTTGTATCAGTGATCTTAATTGGTTATTTTGTGTTTGTGAATATTCAGGCTATGTGCTGTATTACCTTGCAAAAAGCACTAGTTTTCTGTGAGCTTACCATTCAATGGTGGGAGGCTGGGGTCCCATGGCTTGACATTCAAGGAAGAGGTTTCTGCCTGCAGCCTTTCTTTGACTCTTTGGACCATGTGTAATTTGAACACGACCTGTAAGAATATCAACTTTCCATCTCATTACTGTACACCTTGTAACACAATTACAAAAACTACAGTCAAAACAGGCATTCAGCGGCTGCTCTGAATATAATTATAATTTAATTTTATAATCTCATAATTTGTATTACTCTGAAGTAAAAGTAAGCTGACAGTTGAAAGAATAAATGAATCATGCCTAGTTTGAAATAAAATAAGATGTGGACACTGAATTGGCAGATCTGAAGAGTATTTTGTTACTGCCCATTAAATTTCTATTTATATTAAAAAAATATTTTTATATAAATATTTCTTTTTATACAAATGGGGTTAAATATGCCAAAAAAAGAGAAAAATTAGTTTATCAGTTGAAAGCAGTTTATAAAATGCCTTACTATTTGAATTATTATAAAGCTGTGACAGTTTGCCCACATTTGTCCATACAGTTTCAAAAGATTTACATATACATGTATATATTACAGTAAATATGTGAAATCAGTAAATGTGCGTATTTACTGATTTGGTCAGTAAATATGCATCTTCCCTGCAAATTTCAGTTTTTTTTGGTCCAGTAAATACACGTTTTTACTAAAATCACCATGAAGACTTTATATCTTTAATAGTTAGGTGTTATCTGGTATGTATTCATATTAATAGTTATTTACAACTTTGTATGGCTTTGTTGTATTAAAATTTGATACTTGTTTTCAATCCAGCACTGGGACAGCTATTTAACATCAATTTATAATCTCAAACGCAATTGCATGTGATATGTGATACAAACTTAAAATATTGTTTTTATTTAAAATAAATTGTAATGTAAATTTGCAAATTTAATAAGTAAATTAAATTTTTATAAGTTAATACCCTATCCAATGGACAATAGCTTATCCGGTCGGCGCAGACCGGCCCGCCAAACGTCAGAAAAAGACGTCCTGTGTCTCCACCGGCTAGGCCGGCCCAGTTCTGTGCACTCGCCAGATGGCGTGTCGTACTTCCTTCCTGTCTAGACAGCGTGACGTCATAGCATCTTTTTCGTTGTCTAAACCTATTAGACCCCTAGTAAGCTGATAGCGGGGTCGGTGGGAGGGTCTTGTGTGTCCATTGGATAGGGTATTAACTTATAAAAATTTAATTTACTTATTAAATTTGCAATTTTATTGCGTTAATACATCCTATCCAATGGACAATAGCTGAATAACTACCGCTTGGTAGGCGGGTAAGTTACTAGGGACTAAAAACTTGAACTCTGGTTAGAATAATGACCATTTCTTCCTAAAGCCTGGGTAGACCTTTAAGTCAAAAACCCCTTAAGGCTATGGTCGAATATCATCATCCGGTTATCCGGAAAGGAACCGTCAGAATCGACCTTGCCCCCCCCCCCCTTTTTTTAACAGACCTGCTCTGAGGTAGGGGAAGAGAGGGATGAGTTCAGTCCCATAAAATTAAGTCTCCCGGAGGAAGTACGTGAGATTTTTTGTTTTGTTTTTTTTTGTTTGCTCCTTAACTATCTGTGCAATATATACAAATATGTACAAATATTTACATAGGTACAAATCTCCTCTAGGTACCGGCCTGCTGGTGGATCTGCTGAGCAGCCACAACCGGTCCAAGGTGGTAGAGCTCTGAGTCAGCCCAAGCCACATCCTTCAGATAGAATTGGGTGAAGGTATTATGAGATTTCCAATGGCAGGCTGCTAAGATCTGCTCTAAGGAGACCCCCGACTGGAAGGCCTTAGAAGCAGCAAAAGCCCTGACATCATGAGCTTTAACCTGATGTAGGGTGTGGGCCTGCTGATCAGAGAGCTCATAGCATAGGATCACAGTTTGTTTGATCCATGAGGAGATAGTGGCAGGTGAGATGTCCTTGTCGAAACCTTTCTTGAAGGAGACAAAGACTAACTGCTGGTGTTGTCTGAGGTCCGAAGTCCTATCCAGGTAGTAGCGCAAAGCTCTGACTGGACACAGGGATCTGTCAGACTTGAGGGATTTATCCAGGGTAGGAGCCAGGGCTGGTATGACCACTGGGGCTACACTCTGTGGACCCTCTTTGGCCAGCTGATTCTTGGATAGAAAGCTGGGAGATGGGAAAAGGGACACCTTAGACCAATCGGATTGGTGTCTGATGTTCTTGTGCTGCCAGGCATGGATCTCACTCCTTCTTTTACCTGAGCCCAGGGCCAACAGGAAGACAGTTTTGAAGGTCAGATGCTTCAGAGATGCTTCCCGGAGAGGTTCGAAGGGAGCCTTTGTCAGCTGGTGTAATACCAGGGAAAGGTTCCAAGAGGGAATCCCCCTCCGCCCTTTGGGCCTATCTCTGTGGAAGCTTTCCAAGAGACGAGTGAGATTATCATCTTTACTGATATTGATTGCTGTATTACCTAGTTTGTCAGCAATGGCAGACCTGTATCCATCAATGGTGCTGGGTTGTAACTTCTTGTCCTCAAAGAGGTACATGAGGAAGTCAGCCACCAACTTCACAGGTGGTGCCCTGAAGTCCACCTGATTAGTGAGGCACCACTTTGTAAAAATGGCCCACTTTGCCTCATAGACTGATCTGGTAGATCTTCTTTGAGGAGCCTCAATTCTTGCTGCCACTGCCTCAGAGAAGCCCTGTTCTTTGATCTTTGTGGCTCTAGGAGCCAGGCATGGAGATTTAGATTTGTCAGATTTCTGTGAGGGATCTGACTGAAGGGTTGTGTCAGCAAGTTGGGTTGGTCGGGCAGGCTGAAAGGGACCCGACTGGACATGGTCACCAGGTCCCAAAACCAAGGCATGTTGGGCCACCCCGGGGCAATCAGAATGAGTCTCTTGCACGGGGAGTCCTGCAACTTCTCCACCACTTTGCCCAATATGGCGGTCGGTGGAAAAGCGTATGCATCCAGATCCTCCCAAGGTAGGGTGAGTGCGTCCACTGCTACTGCCAGAGTGTCTGGTACTGGAGACACAAATCGAGGTAGTTTGTTGTTGAACCTCGTGGCAAATAGGTCTATCTGTGGCCGGTGCCATTTTCTGCACAATTCCTGAAAGATGTCCGGAAGGAGGGACCATTCTGTTTGGATGGTCTGATTTAGCCGGGATAGCTTGTCTGCTATCACATTTAAATGACCAGGGATATGTCGGGCTTTTAGGGTCACTTGTCGCTGGGAACACCAGGTCAAGATCCTCCATAGTAGGGCACACAGTGGGCCCGACTTCATTCCCCCTTCTTTGTTTATGTAGGCCACTACTGTAGTATTGTCTGTGGCCACTAGGACAATCTGGTTTGTACAAAGGTTTTGGAACTCTTTTAGAGCTAAGAGTACTGCTTTTAGTTCCAGATAATTTATGTGCAGCTTGCTTTCCGGCACTGACCAGGACCCTCTTGCAGTGAACTCGTTTAAATGAGCGCCCCACCCTTCTTTTGATGCGTCTGTAAAAATTTGCAGAGCATGCTGTATGGGGTGTAATGGCTGACCTTGAAGCACATTGCTTTCGTCTAGCCACCACTGTAAATGTGGGTGCAGGGATCTGGGTAGAGGAATAACCTTTTCCAGGGATTCCGGTATTCTCCAATTGTTTTTGAGATGCCACTGTATGGGTCTCATGTGTAAACGGCCTAGGTGAACTTGTTTCTCTGTGGCCGTTAACAGACCTATCAAGGACATGAACTGCCGGACCGGACAGGCCGGTAGTGAAAGTAGTGTTTGTATTTTCCCTTGAAGGCTCTGCCACCGGTCCGGTGTCGGTCTGACCCGGCCGGACCTGAGGTCGAACTGGTAGCCGACAAAGTTGAATACTTGTTGGGGCTCCAGTTCCGATTTTTCTAAATTTACTAGCCAGCCTAGATCCTGGCACATCTTGATCAGGATCCGGGTATGCTGGAGACAGACTTGGTGGGTTCCGGCTCTGACCAACCAGTCGTCTAGGTACTGGTGGATCCTTATACCCTTGTGTGTGGCCATCAGTTTCACCTCCTTTGCCAAGACAGTGAACTCCATGGGTGCTGTGGACAGACCAAAGGGCAGTGCCTTGAACTGGTAAGTCCGACCCTGGACATGAAATCTGAGATATTTCCTGGACTGTTCCTGTATTGGTATATGGAAGTAGGCATCCTTGAAGTCTACTGAGGTTACCCACTCCCCTTGTTGGAGGGATGTCCTGATGGTTTCCGGTGTCTCCATTTTGAACTTTTCCACCTTGAGGAAGGGATTTAGTTTGCTTAGGTCTAGTATAGGTCTCCACTTGTTGTTGGGTTTGGGTACCAGAAAAAGTCGGTTGAAAAACCCTAGAGATGTTTGATTGTGGACCAGTTCTATTGCATTTTTGTCCATAAGCTGATGTAATGCCTCCAGCAGGTAGCTGTTCCTGTGGGGATTGACATAACGGCTTATGACAGTGGGGGACCTTGTGAGGTTTGGCCGGATCCGAAAGGGGAGGGTGTAGCCCTCTCTCAGGATTTGAATTATTTTCGGTCCGGCACCCCTCTCCAACCAAGTTAGCCAAAAGTTTTGAAGTCGGGCCCCTACAGGCAGATTTAAGACAACATTCATGGCATTTGTTACAGGTTGAACACAAGAGAATTGAATGACAGAAGAAGCACCTTTGACATATTTTAATTTGCTTTTTGACTGATGACAACCTGCTGACCCGGGACTTAGCTCTCTCTTTTGGGAGTGCCCGGGCGCAGAATGAACATGGTTTACAGCAAGATGCTTTACATTTAAACTTAAACAGTTTATTGTCTTTCTGGGTAGTGCACTTGTCCGGGTCAACAGCCTGTCCAGTAACAGATTTACAGAGTAATTGTCATTTATAAGGCTGTTGACCCTTGGCAGGACGCGATGAGTACTGACGCTTGCCTTTATTTCTCTTGTTATGGCCACGTGAGAGGTTCTTCCAAGCCGGTCTATCCGGCTGTCTGTTGTCTGGTTTAGTTTCCAGCCTCATAAGGGTGGAAGCGATTTTTCTTATATGTTGAGACAGACCGACCCTTTTCAGAAGCACTAATGTCCTCCTCGGCTTGTTTTAGTACACTATCCGGAAATAGGGTGGAGAGGTGCTGTTCTAAGAGCTGCCATAGTATCCGCTTTAATTCCAGCCTTCAAGTACGCTAGGTACGAATCTCTCCTGAGTAAGGTGGTGTTGGCCATGGTCACAAAAACAAAGTCTGTTAAATGTTCCATGGACTTGGCCATGGCCTGGCAGATACTAGCATTAAAGTCCAGAAGGAACTGCATTTCCTCTGTGGCTTCTGTCACCTTGGAAGCTGACTTCCCTTTCTGTTCTGATTTAATTGTCTTTAACTGAGACTGTATGTCCTGCTGCACTTTCACTAAACAGCGGTTGAAACCTGCAGCCTGATTGCAGATAACAGATGACTCCCGGGCACTTTTCTCCCACTTCCTCAAGGAGTCTTGAGAGATTGGCCGCGATTGGGGAGGGCTGGTGGCGATTCCGGCCTGTCTTGCTATCCTCAGGTAGCCACTGTTTACTTTAGCTGCATCTGAACTCCAGGATGATACCGTCTCATCAGTACTCTTAGTTTGCTGGTGGGCCCCATACCACTTGGCCTGAGATCTTGGGGGTTTAAGGAACTGATCCCTGTGCAAACCACCGGCTTCTGCCCCACGGGATGGGTAACCATCTGTAAGAGTCAGGTTCAGTTTAGAGATTTTTCGGCAAAGCCACTCATCTGTTGGAAGTTGAACTGAAACCTTGCCCTGGGTTTGCATCTTAGGCCCGGCAAAGGGGTTATCATCTGAAGAGCCGGCAGCAGATTCCATATCAGGAATGTGTGTCCATCCCATGTAACTTCTGATGCCCCTCATTGTCTCACGGTATGACTGTTCTTCTGACAATGTTTGTTCGGGGTCGTTACCGGCATCCGGATCCTCTGATAACTCGCCCTCCTCTACAAAAATGTCCAGGGGAGGCTGGTCAGATTGTTCACTATCCGACTCTGAATCACTAGTGTCCTTTCTGGTCGGCTGGAAGGCACTGGAAGGTTTATCAGAGGTTGAAGGCCAGCTTTCTTAGAAGAGGCCGGTGGGTCGGTGATAGCACCTACAGCAGGTCGGTCTGAAGATGTGGCCGGTAGATCAGAAGTCTGGGTAAAAGGCTGGTCGGCAGGGTTGATAAAGGGCTCAGACCTGGTGACATTAGCTGGTGGTGAGTGGGTAGGGACCACCTTCACAGTGCTGAATGTCGGTTCCTGCTGAGGTCGGTCTAGGGTCTTAGCTAGTAAGAGAGCCTCAAGCCGGTTGAACCGGTCCGACCATTTCTGATCCATCTCTTGAAATTTCTGGTCGGTGGACACTGCAGCCGCAGTTGAGGTAGAAGGCTTGGGTTTGACCGACTTCTTCTTTTCCTCTACCTTTTTCTTTTTCTCTGCTGGCTGTGCACTCAAACCAGTGTCCTGGCCATCCACTACCCTTATTACCGACACTCGTGCCGGGTCCACAAGGGTGGGACTGAGAGTGACTGACGCTGAAGATGAATCTTTCTTAGATGGTGTAGATTCTGCCTTATCCCGCTTCTCCTTCTTGAGTTTATATGAAGGGGTTGCTAACTGGGAAGCTTGCTCTGGAGTAAGGGCTTTACAAAGCTGACATTCAACGTTAGGGTTCTCCACACACGGGTCCTTACCCTTTTTCTTGTCGCGACAGCGTGCACAAAAACTGTGCAAGTCAAAGCCAGCCATCATGTGGCCACAACCCCCCCCTACGTTGACTTGGAGAAGACATGAAGGTCTATAAGGTGTGAAGAATCCGTAGATAAAATTTCACAACACTTTAGCAACTATTCTGGCAAAAAAACTGAAATTAAGCTCAGAAAAAATATTTGTGTACACTTGAACATGCGCCAAACGAAAAAGATGCTATGACGTCACGCTGTCTAGACAGGAAGGAAGTACGACACGCCATCTGGCGAGTGCACAGAACTGGGCCGGCCTAGCCGGTGGAGACACAGGACGTCTTTTTCTGACGTTTGGCGGGCCGGTCTGCGCCGACCGGATAAGCTATTGTCCATTGGATAAGATGTATTAACGCAATAAAATGACAAGTTTATAAATTTAAATATCCAAATATTTGTCAAATTATGGTACCAGTACTTTATGTATAAGGAAGAACAAGCAAGGTACTAAGACAATTTATTTTAACAAATTCATGAAAAGGCAATCTAATTTCTAAGTTATTATAGGAATAATATATGAAAAAAATATATTGAACTTAGATACTGATGAACCTCATATATATATATATATATATAATTATATAGATACATGTACATAATATACCCTGATCCACTGCTATTTGCATCTGAATCCAGGGTTTTTAAAAAGATAATTAACTTAAGATTGCAAAATAGCTTAATATAAAACCTTGACAGGACAGAGGTTTGATCTCTCTCAGTACTCTTGTTTATGTTTACATTACTCCAAGCCTGAGCCATATTTTGGGGCTTCCTATAAGATTCTTACAGCCTGTCAACAACAACAACAACAACTAAACTCCGCCAGGAATCAATAACCACTAATAAATTCCAGAACATTCCACCCACTCATAAATCTTCATGCCACCAGTAATCCTTCTAAAAGTTTTAAATTTCCCAGTTGAACAGACAGGCAGGACTTAAAGCCACTAAGCTACCAAATCATCGTCTGAATTCTAATACAACAGAACCAGTGGAAAAAAACCATTGGAAAAATGAGCGACAAACAGTTTCACTGCAGTCATTTATCTTGTGAGTTTTTACAGTTACATGATCAGCACACTAAAATGTTGATGCGTTTAATGTATTACATGAGGTAATATGAAATAAATAGGATAGGTAAATGTATCAAATTTTTTTAATTTATAAATTTTAATACTTCACCTGCACAGACGAAAAAAGCAATAATTAAAAATGTGTCAAATGATTTGATAATTTTACGAAAAAAAAATTTTCTTAATAAACACCTTGCGCAAGTTTATATATAAACCCCTTTCCCACTAGAGGCAGTATGACTGGCAGTTATAGGCATTCGACAAAATGCCCTTGTCCTTCAACTACCGTCTGACGTCTGTATGCGAGCTTGTGACAAAGTGGATAAGTGTCCTATGGAATGAGCGTCCTATGGAAGTTTTAAAATGTTTAAAATTTCCACCCCTGAAGCCTTATCCGTCATTTACCCTGAGTCACCGTCTCTTTGCCAACCTATGACCGTCCCTTTACACATGTGTCTTGGTCCCTGTCCAACCATTTCAGTGAACTGCCACAGATAAATGTTTCATATCATGGTCATTGAATGATGTGGTCCAAGGTTTACATAAGGTTGTGATTCGTTCTCATTTGATAGCATGTGTTCATCCAAGTGAGACTTCTAACAGCGGGGTGTACCACCTGTACTGTGAAAGGGGTCATAGTACTACTGTTTTTAATTCAACAAAAAATGTGCATATTTATGTTTTCTCAAATTCAAAAGGTAGAAATTTAAACACAAGTGAAATGCATACAACTTAGAATAGCTCCTAACTTTCAAAAATATAACCGTTTATTTTTTGATGCATACAAAAAATGTGATCATATAACTCAATAGAGAGCTGAACTAATCATACTTCTCATGTTGAAGCTGATGTCTTAGATGATGGCATTTCTGGAAGAAAACATGTACTATAACACAGGATTCATATTATCTCTCCTTTTCAATCACAGAAGATATTTACATATAGTGCTAACTCAAGATAAGGCTCACATAGTAAACCCTTGATTGCTTACAACAATGCTTCAAACCCACAAAACCCACCTGATGTGATTAAGAAAGCTTACTTTTGTGAAGGAACGTTCTTGGAAAATGGGTTTAGAGCATAAGGCTGATCTTTCCTTATACCTTTCACAAAGTCTACAGTATTTCTCTTAAGTATCACCCCAGCTCAAATAACTACTTGGCTCCAAATGCATCCACCAAAGGAAAGGTTCAAATGAAGAATTCTGCAACAGAATTTTGCTGAAGAAGGCCTTTCATTTTGCCCTATTCGATTCCTATGTGACATGGCTAGGGCTTCTACGAGTAGTTATTTTTGTACTGAATACTTGTTTTACCAAAATTCCATCCAGTGACTGCACTTTCCTAAGTATACTTGTACACCTCTTTATCTCTACCACGAAGACTACCATGACTCTAAGGTGCACAATCAATATAAATCAAAGAGAGATACAGAGACATATTAAGCAGAGATCAGCAACAAGGAGTAATCCCAAGGAAGAAAAACATCTAAGACTATGGTGTGTATGCTTTGGTAAAAAGATAAGATTCCAAAACTCCTTTCTAAAGGAGAAAAGCAAAGTAGCAGAGAGAAGATCACAATGTAAATGATTTCAACTCATTGGAGCATCAGAGATGAAGATAAGACCGAATGGCTTGGTAGACATGTAGTGCAGTATGCAGTGATGAAACAAACTGTGGAACCTCAAGCAAAATAATATCTGGGATCAAGAAAATGTCCAAAATATTTTGGATAACCACTCTACAGGAACTTGGGCACTAGTGAAGTCATCTGGAACACAGAGCACTGTTCATATGGCAACTAATGCAGGGTCTTGCATACATGAGTTATACGTGAATACCTGGTAGTATTGTCGATAGTTCTAGCAAAATTGTTCCTGACACACTTAAGCTCAAATTTCGATGAGATTTTAATGATAATACAGACAAAAATGGCATATATTTCTTTTAAAAGTAGTATAGATTGATTATTTTATGCTAATTTTATGTGAATAATAAAAAAGTACCTGTTTTATTCTTAATAAAATTCAATATTATCCAGTAATTCCTCAGCCCTCCTTCTGGAACACCTTGATTTGTTATTTTTTGTTCTACACTGCCATCAACTTTTCAAGGGAATGGCTGGTTCAAATGAATGATTGGTTCAAAGCAATGCCTTGTTCAAATTAAAGCCTGGTATAATTAAAGCTTGGTTGAATTTAATGCCTAAAACTTGGTCAAAATGAATTTCCAGGTCACATTAAAGGCTGGTTACAACTAAAGCATGGTTCAAATTAAAGATTGGTTCAAATTGCAATCTACTTCAAATTAAAGCCTGGTTTAAATTACAGCCTGGTTCAAATTAAAGCCTGAATTAAATTAAAACCTGGTTTAAATTAAAGCCTGGTTTAAATGAAAGTCTGGTTTAAATAAAAGCCTGGTTTAAATGAAAGTCTGGTTTAAACAGAAGCCTTGTTTAATTTAAAGTCTAGCTTAAATTAAAGCCTGGTTTAAATTTAGGGCTGGGTTCAAAAAGACAAAAATGGTTCAAACTCATGCCTGTTGGTCTATTTGTATTTAAAATGATCAACACCAGGGCCAGATTTGAGGACACTACAGTACTTTGATTAAGAGGCCAGATGGGAAGTAGTTTAGCCTTTTTACTTTCTTTTTGCTTCCACAGACCCCTCTTTTTGTTATCCCCTGTTTTTGTCCCATATTTTCAATCTGCTCCATCATAATACTCTCAAAGAACCCATGTGTCTCTGACATGACCCTGATGGCATTTATCAATGATTAAGACTCAGATATAATATGGACAGCACTATACCAGACTGATTCAATTTTCTCTCTTTGCAGATGGGCTCCATTTGACTTTTAAACAGTTTTTCAATGGTAATAATTGTGTAAAAATTACAGTCTCCTAGTTTTGTAGTAAAAAGTAAAAGGGAAATACAGTTTGATTGAAATCATTGGGGATTTTCCATTTAGGAAATGAGTAGACTACTATAATGTGAAAAATTGTTTTCGAAAAGCTGGATTATCCCTTTGTAAGAGTTTCTAAAACATCTTTACAAATCTGAAAATGATGGATCAGTCAAATCTTGATGAAATGAAATGATTCTCATGAGCCAAATAAATAGTGAAAAAAAAGCATTTTAAGTGTAACTTTATCTTCCTATTTTTTTTACAATGAGAGGAATTATCCTCTTTTCCTAAATAGTACTTCTTTTTATTATTTTCAGTAAACCTGCTGAAGCAAAACCAAAGCTGCAATTTCCCTTTGAAGGTTTAAAACTAATTTTTAATGGTTTTTCTGCTTTCAATTTTGAAATGTCAAGAATTTAACCACTTAGTATACAATTTTTACAAATCTTCTCAAACATTTCCTATTTTATCAACATTTTCAATAATTAATACATCTCTAGATATTAATTTCTTTATGTAAAACAGGCTATGACTCCACCTATTTTGTCTTATTCTTTCATACATTCCCTTCTTTGATGTTCCCTTCTTAATACATATCAATTGAATACAAAAATAGTAACCCAGATTATGAATAGTTTTAACTCTACATTTATTTGGAACAGATTTACTTTTCAAAGTTAGAGTTTGATGTCTTTTTAACAGCCAGGGTCATATTGGAACAAGTCCCTAACAATGTGACTTGTAGAAGTCGAATGCACACAGATGGAAAATCCTGTGATTAGATGCCAAACCAGCAAACCCAATAGGCCATTGAGGACCTCCTGGATTTATTTTCACCCAGGCAATAACAGAGTTTTGAAAAATTTGGTTGGATTATAAAGGTGTTCAGGTGTTTGCAATATCCAAATTCACATGTCACAAGTTTTCCTCCTAAATGTTCCTATTATTTAGACCCTAGCATAATCCTATTGGTATATGACCTATTTTTGATCCTTTTAAGAAGGTTTGGGAGCATAATCAAGGTGATCATAGGTGCTCGTCTAGTTTTTTACACATGCTCGAAAACATGAGTGAGCAATTCCCTCATAACAATCTTGGTCAGTCCATTTGGACTGTTATGGCCCACTCTTGTCCACTATTTTATAATATGCCTAATCTTTCCATGAAAATAGAGCTGAGTCATTTTTATTACCAGTCAAGTAACATCTACAATTTAACATTACAAGAAGTTTTACCAGTTTCTGAAGAGCCTCCTTCAAAGGAAATTTCTTACCTTTTGCCCATACACTTGCAGATAATTTCAACTGTATATGCTGCTCAGTGTGCATATGTTTCACTTGCAATTAAACGAGAGTCACTGACGATTGACTGGGAGTATAGTGTGTTTCATTGTCTCATTACATGCCGGGAAAGCATATAGTATTGTAGTCACAACACATGATAAAAAACTCCAAGCCTGCCATATGTATTAATCACAATAGAGTGCCCACATTGCACTAGACATCAAGGATCCATCCCATTGTGTGCAATTCCCTGAAAAAGGGCCTTGTTGCCATTGGAGCCCAATCAATCAAATTAGGTTAATTGTTCTCCTTTTGTCGCCGGTGAGTTACAGTGTATTTTATCATGCTTCAGACTCAATATATTCCTCTTTTTGATGGTTGGGGTCCAGTGGATCAAAGATCTTATAAATGCAGCTAACCTCACTCCCCCCACGCACAACCCAGAAACTCTTCTCTTTTAGAAACATCTGTTCCACATGTCTTCCTGGAAAAATGTCATGTCTATTCCAGGAGGTGTGCGGACAAAATGCCAGTGGACAAAATTACACATTTCTGTAACAAAATAGACACTGATATCATTATGTTTAACACTTATATCACATATTTATTTTACAAAATAACAATGCCATTTCAGTCAAATGCTAGGTCCAATGCCATTCAAAAAGTCTTCAATTGAGATGGTATGGTTTGACCTCTGGACACATAGGTTAAAGAGTTTCTCTTGAAGATCTCTTGTACATTTTCTCTGTCTTTTCTTGGACAGTTGTCCACGGGCAGCTTGAAAGCAAATGGGTTACTGCCAGAGCTGCATCATCTCTCAAATGATCTATGAGTCTCCAGATTGAAGGATTGTCATGTCCAAGTGTTTGTTGAAAAGAATTGTTCCATGCTTCAGAATAATTATTGGTGCGGTCAGCTATACCAAGTGTAATGTTGTGAACATGCCACATTTCCACAGGGTACTGTGGAGGAATTTTCCTTAAACAAATCGGTGGAATGTCTTCTCCCACAAGCAGGCCTTTGAATGTGTCGAGTATTATAGAGTATTAAAGAGTATTGATTGTAATTGGTGAATACCCTTAGTCACCTTATTGCAATTTATACAGAGGGATAACACCAATCAAAGAGATGCAGTTGTTCCTGAGTAGGTTTCAAAGAAGTATTCTTAATTTTCTTAAGATCAACTACCAGAGCACTTTTGAAAGGGCCATGGTCATTTCTGCTTAATGTTCAAGTGCCCAATTATGTTTAATTAAAATAAATATTTTCAAATAATATTAATAGTACTTGAAAGGAACTGTTCCATGTAAAACTTAGTTGCATGTATAACTGTACAAATTAAAGGATAGTAAGTAACTTTCATATCAAAATACTTCATTTTTTTTTATTGAAATATTTTAAAATATTGGGATTTACTGTGAAACTGAACTAATTAAAAAAATTTTCAGAGACCAGCATTTTGCCCACCCTGCCCCTAAACTCGCAGGCATTTTGTCCACCTATGCAATTTTGACTGGCATTTTGTCCACTGGCATTTTGTCCAGCAGCATTTTGTCCTGGATTCATTTCAGGTAACAGATATCACAGTTATTCTATGATTTCATGAGATATATCAGCATGATATTCTTTTTAACCATAACAAATAGTGTTGTTTATATATGATATTGATTTAATTTTACTATCATATTTAACTTCAGCAGATACCACTCTGTTATCATTTTAGCCATTGCAGATACCACTCTGGTATTACATTAGCCATAGTAGATATATATCAATCTGATATCTGCCATACCAGATACAACTCTGGTGCAATTTTAGCCATTGTAGTACCACTTTGATATCATTTTAACTACTGCAGATACCACTCTGGTATAATTTTAGCCATTGCAGATACCACTCTTATATCATTTTAGCTATGGTACCACTTTGATGTTATTTTTAACCAGTTGATATGCTAATATCATTTCTAGTTATGGCAGACACCACTCTGATATCATTTTAATTTAATTTAATATATTCATTTATTCATTAAGTTGCACAGAGATCATTCAAGCATGTACAATAACACTTCAAACTGAACACAGAACACAGGAAAAAAAACATGAGAACTTAAATGTACAGAAATGAGATCAACTATATATTTTTTACATATTATCTGCAATTAAGTCACTCTAACTAGAGCTGAGGAAATCTATAATCTGAGATATGTTATTTTTGTCACAATCAGGTAGTAGAGCACAATCTCTCATTTCAATAAAATCTTTAGTAGTACCAGCTATAGCAATGTCTTGTTCACTGGGAACCTTGAAGCATTTGATTCTGTTGTAACAATATAGATGATATTTGTCTAATGAATATTGTGAACTTAAGTAGTTTAGACTACAAGATACATCAGATTTACTCCCATTCAAGATAAGGTTGTAACAGAGTCTAACAATGCTATTTGGACTAGATTGACAATTCTGAAGAAACTTTAATTGTCTTCTGTGTAATTGAACATCAATATCAACATCAGCACAGAGCAGATGGACAAGGTTTGAATGTGTTCTATTAGAAACCTGAAGAAGACGTCTGCAGCATTTACGCCAGGCAGTGTATACCTTTTCAGTAATACTGGAGTCAAAATTCCATAACTGACACCAATACAGTGCCATACGGTATGTTTTAAACAGAAAACACTTTAACTCACTAGTAGCTCACTACTGTAGTCACTACAGGTACAATTTTGTTATCATTTTAGCTACTGATGATATTTAGTGTACTGATAGAATTATGAGATATTTAGCTGTGGTAGGTACCTCTGTGATGTTCTCAATTGTGCTAGAATATATAAACATGTTTTGTTCATATTTAACACTAATGAGTGTTAAGAATAAAATATCCATAAACTGTAGTCTATAAAATTGAATAAGGACATATAAACTATTTACAAAATTTTAGTGATGAGAAGTCTATTAGTGGCCACCTATGTACAGAATAGTTACTCAGCATGGATAAGAGCTAAAATTATCTTCACTTAATGCTCAATTTTTGTTTTAAAATGAAGATGCATTCATGAGAATGACATGTTTAAAAAAATAAGGAAAAAAAAGATTGACTAACAACTAGTAAGGAGCTGTTTTGTCTAATTTTGTGGTTGTTCTGAAGATATTTTTGTAACATTTATCCTTTTAAACACCTACAAAAAATGCCAAAAAAATTAGCAGAGATAATGAAATGTCACCGAGGGTAACAATGCTGTATGGCTGTCATGAGACAATAAACACAATCTCAGAAGTGAAGGTTTATCACACTGGCTTCTCAATTTACTGAAACAACACATTATCACAATTTGTAAAAAAATATACATGTTGCCATCCTCTTATCACATAAAAGAGTGTCTACACTTGCTCAACAATTAACTGTGACTTTGGTGACAGGAAGGCTGTCTAGATTTTCTTTATTATAATACAGTTGAATTCCTTTAAGTAAGACTCCCTATTTAAAATATCAAGCCATTAGATTGCACTTTAATACTGTAATTATTGTTGATAATATTATTGATTACTGTTATCTGCAATTCTTCAGTAAGTACAAGGAGCATCCTTATAGTCCCTTGCTGTATGCAAAACATGTCAAAACTATACAAATTAATCAGACTTTTGTAGCACTTAATCTTTATACTAACAAATTTTAAGGCATATAATTATATATTTAGGCTTAAAGTCACTTTCAGTACACTGTATACGTTATATCACGATAGGTCGTTTTGAGGGCAGAGGAAACCAGTACATACTACTTGATTAAGGTTCCTTACTGTAAATTGCTGGGCATTGGTGAGCAGTAACTAACTTCTCCACAGAGGTTTATGTCCAGGGTTTGAATTGCTAATCTCAGTGGTACACAGAAAAGTGCCCTCCTAGAAAAGTACCCTCCTAGAAAAGTGCCCTCCTAGAAGACTGCCCTCCTAGAAAAGTGCCCTCCTTTTGAGGAGCTGGGAAAGTGCCCTCCTTTTCTCAAATGTTACACCATAAAATATTTTATAAGTATTTTAATAAGCCTTTTATAGACATTTAATTCAAAGAATTATAAGATACGATTGTGACAACATATTTATGATAATACACAAGTAAGCACATATAGGAAGTAAGCACTAATTGCACTATCAACATGGTCATGCTGATAACATACATAGGTATACATAAGAAGTATTTTTTATAATAAACATTGACAGAAGCACATCTACGTGACCACAAATATCCTTAGAAAAGTCTAATGCAGTGTCCAAAACCTCTCAGGAACCCTAGCAGATTTAACTGTACCTTTAATCATGAAAGCCTGAGCAGCTATTGGAATTCACATAGAGCACATTTCAAACACTAGCAGATTTAACTGTACCTTTTATCATGAAAGCCTGAGCAGCTATTAGAATTTGGAATTCACATTAAGCACACTAGAAGATTTAATTGTACCTTTAATCAAGAAAACCTGAGCAGCTACTTTGTGAATAAAACATTTTAAAGTAATTTCACAGTACATCATCTGAGAAGAGGAGGGCAGTTTTCGATCTCAGAGTAGGGAGGCGAGTGGGTTACCCTCTACACCACTGAGCCACCTTTCAAGGCACATAAAGTTGTAAATATTGTTGGAATATCATGAAGCCATTGGAGAGGGATACATCCATCTAACAACGTAGAGACTGGCCAATGGAAAAGAAATATACAAATATGTAGGTGTTGAAGCTAGGAGGATGTTAATTTAAGCTTATTTGTAACTAATGCATTGATATTCTCTGACACTTTACCTGAAGACTTTAGAGTGAAATATGGATTGCTTTTGCAATGCAAAACTTGGGTACTGTTTGGGATGTATTCTGCTTGGCAGTAAGCTTTTTTAAAGACTGTTACCACATTATCAAAATTATGAACAGACTGATATGTCACAGTGTTAACTTAGAACCCCATTTGGTGTAAGATTTCTTCTTTAAATTAACAGAAATGAATGACATTAAAAGGACTTTCTTTGAAGTCTCTACAAAAATAAATTCATTTTATCGATTGGACACCAAAAGCAGGCCGGTTTCACCATTAAGAGGCTTTTAAGTAGATAACACTTGTGGCAAACAAAAATCTGTATATTTAAACTGAATTAGATGATTATTTTTATACAAATTATAGATTATATAGATTATTACTCCAGGCAATGGAAAATCTGTGTGATAATTATTTGAAGAAACAGGTGCTGCATACCGAGCTAGCCCTGTGGCTTGCAGCTATACTGTTGCAGACTGATATCATATTGAGTGCAGCAATGTCAGTCTTCAGAGTGTCCAGCTCAAGAGCTTGTCAATAAAAAGCACCAGGGTTGACATGGAACTGAAATTTCAATATTGCTATGTGACCTCAATTCGTACTTCCATATTGATTTTTTTTAAATATACCCCGGTAGCGGGTAGTTTCCCACTGTACCATGCATAATTTCACAAAGAAATCCACGTTTAAAATCTACCGATATGTTGCATAATTGAATGTAATGTAATCATACAGTCTCGCAATGACAAAATATTTCACGCAACCAAAAAATGAAGAATTTTAATACATGATTATGGGATCCTAGCTCCAGTGGTAGCCTAAATATAACCATAGAGAACTGGTAACTGGTCTTCCCTGAGACCCAGTATCTCAGTTATATGGAAATGTCAGTCACTACAGCTGGGGCTATACCTGTGCGGTTGGGATCGGTCAAATGGAGATTTGAGTCCTGTAGAAAAGGGGACATTGTGATGAGTATAAAGCTACCATACAATACAGTTTCTTAGAAATGATTTTACAATTGATACTTTTATTACTGATATTCAAACTTAGAACCATCATTGATTGATGACATTATTTACTAAAATTTTGATATAATATAACACTGAAAAATCAAAACACCTGTGTGTTCTACTGAAATTTCCATACCAGGAAGGACAGACTTGGGCACAGTTTCATGAGACCAGGAGTATCTTTCATTATATACACCTACTACCCAATTATCTAGTGAAAATACACACCCAGTGGGTGAGAAACAAAGTTGTAAAGGTTGGTTGAAGTCAGAATATTAAACATGTTTGATATTTTGAAAAAAATGACGACTTTGCTTCCCAATCTGTAAAGTTGGGATCCTCCACAGCAAGATGTGACAACATTCCATTCCATTATTTGTATTATGATTTCTGGATCTTTTGAGCTTGAATTTAACAAGGCTTGTCTGTACTTTGACCAGGAGACTTGTTTTTCCTCCAAAATTTAGACATCATGCAATGTATTACCGATTAAGACTCAAATTTTCTCAGTAAACAAGTCCCTTCCAAGGTTTTCCTATCTTTATTGTGTAAACTAATAAAAGACGATTTCCTGCAATAATTTCCTGTCACTGAAAATACAGATGAGCTCCTGAAAGTGTATTTATTATCATTCTATCATTACAGCTCAGCTTGAAAAGAAAGACACAAACATGTTCATTATGTGGCTAAATGTAGTTTTTTTTAGTTTCTGTAGTCTAAAAATGATACAATAATCAAGTTTCATAAATTCAATATTAAATGAAAAGAAAATGGTATATTTAAAAGACGACACTTCAAATCAATAAAAATTAATTTCATTTTTTTCTTTTTTTTTTATAAAAAATTCATTGTAAATTACCTCACAATCCTCCCATGATTAAGAAAATGACACCTGGATTGTTTTTGATTGAAAGAAAGAGTATAATAAATTGAAAAAATACAACACAAACATTAGTTTTTTTGAGTTTTAAAATTGACATGTGACTAAGTAAAGAGAAATTTGTCTTTGTAGATGTTTGCCTTTTTTGATCTTTCTCAAACAGTGGTATTTATGTCGAACTAAACAATGTGTTTTAAAATAAAACTAGACTTAACAAGTGCACTTTGAAAGAGCTACGTTTTACATAAGGATATTGATTTTGACAGCATTGTCCAAGTTTAGAAGATCTCAAAAGTTTCAGAAAACTTCTGTGGGCTGTCTACAGCGTGATGTACTTGGTGATTTTATCTTATACTGTGATCCCTCAAAACTGTCTAATTATTGTGATTTAAAGTTAATACTTTCCATAAGAATATTTTAGTTTGACTGTAATTGTGGTTTTTGGTCACTGTTGCTTGACAAATCTGTTAATGCCACCCACTATATAAATTTAAATTTATTTATCTGTCTTTTCATCTTTCAAACTCAAGGTAACCGATAGTTGCTTCTGATTTTTCTCCTTTTAAATTGTCTCCCTCTCCAATAAGAGCCAACACTTTATAAGCTATCCTTCACTGTTGGAGAATCCTTAAAATATGTTTAAACATGAGCTCTAGTGAGGCTTGCGCTTCTTAAGATCACTTTTTTCTGTTTTTTTTTGTCCCCGGACTTTCACGAATTGTGGCAAAGCGGTATGACTACCTCTCCCATCATTGAAGTTAAGCATGGCCTACATTAGTACTTGGATGGGTGACCACCTCAGGGCACTACTCCTGTCACTGATGGATTTGCGGCTTGTGCTAGTAGACAGAAACACCTTTTGGCCTTGTTTTCCTTATCCACCTGTATACTTATTACCAGCCATGATGTCACAACAAAAATATTATCAGGTGTTTGTTGGACTGTAATAATCCACCAACTAGTTTAGTATTCTGTGTAACATAGCTCAAAACACAGACAAAATAACTCAATCTGATCAAACTTTATACTACTTAATCCCCATATTCGTAGGTTCTAAGGCACATGGCATGGAATTATTGTTCATAGTTTGCTGAGACTCTGGACTTGTTTTGATCGTTAACTAGAAAATGTGAATGGGACATTAAGGTGGGAAAGTCCTGCCAAATAACTACAGTTTAAGCTGTTTCCTGAGACATGTCAGAAGGAAGCACTACAGACATCCAGAGGCAGTTTGTTCCAGAAACTGGGTTCATCATAGGGAAAGCTGTTGTCCAAAATGTCTGCTTTTTGTTTATGACTTGATGCTTTTGAAAGCTGGAACAGAAAAGAAAGTATTATTACTTCTGCTATGGCTGGTGTTATATTAACTTGATTAAGGAGTTACATAAGAGTAAATATACTGGGGTAATCATAAGTCAAGAAATTAATAAACCAAGCTTTCTGTTTGGAACAGTGATTTATATCCGATGGGGAGGGATGTGTGTTTCTTCTTGCAGGTATTTTTATTATCCTAGCTAGACAGTCTGAATATACTGCTACTTATTGATTTCAGACCTGGCAAGATTTCTGACAGGAGAATTACACAGAACCAATAAAAAATAAATAAGACCACATAATACTCAGACTTGCTCCAAGTCTTTGTATTCCTCATTTCAGCAAATCTGACATACATGAAATCAATATGAACCCACTTGATGAGTAAAAAAAAGCTTCTGTCTAGAGAAATGCTTTTGTCAGCCCCACATTCTGGTAAAAAAGTCATTCAGTCCTCATATAATACCTTAGACAAAAGGATTTGATGAAAGTCTACATAATACTTTGGAAAAGTTGTTAATGAAAAATCTGACAGACAAATAATTTTGTTAATAAAACCCCCAAGTGAAACCATTGGTTTAAAAGGTGAGAACTCCTATCACAAACACTAAATAAAATTACTACCATGCAATTACATATTTAAATGAATATATAAAGGATTTTTGAATGGATTAATATCCTGTTCACTGGATAGTAAGACTTCTTCAATGAAAGTACATAAGCTCTTAGAACATGGTTACATAACAGTGGATGTGATTTGAGATTTTTCCACTTTTCTTATTTTCAACAGTGAATTACTCAGGAAAAAGTGAAACAAACTTCCAAAAAATGTGCTCATACTATAAAAGCTCTGGGCTACCAAACGTTATTTTATATAAGTCAAATATAATAATGTAAGTCATGTATACAAGTTAGTAAACCAAAAAATAAGTCAAATATATACGATTCAATGGTATATGTAAGATACTAAGTCATATAGGTTCAATTTAGTAAGTTGTATACATGTCATAGTAACTACAATATTCTATATACTAAGTCATATATATTCAATCGAGTAGGTTATATACATGCCATAGTAACTTAAACATACAAGTTACTAAATTGTCTATACGACCTACTAGCTGATATATATGAGTTAATACATCATATATTCTACCTAATAGTAAATTGAATGTACAAGTTACTAAGTCATATATATGAGACTTCAAGCCAATGACTATAAGATATATTAAGTCATATCTAAAAGGGCAGTTTCACTATGCCAAGTGGGTTCTAATCTTACCCCCCGACTAGTAAAAGTAGAATCATTCAAAATCCACGGGTGAGGTTACAATATGTCTCTGAGTGGTGTTTTGATTGGTTGTCGAAACCTCCCAAATAAGGATGATTTACATGGTCTTGGGGTTATCTGGGAGTATAATCGAAGATATGAAGCAGCCCTCTTAGAGTAAGTAAGTAATATGTTTGAACTTCAACATAAAATTTCCATCTAGTACATCCCCAGATGGTACATATTCAGCACACTAAACAGAACACTGCCCCAGCAGTTACTGTTAAAGTAAGACTTGGAGGTGTGTAGAAAATAGTCTAAATTCAAAGGAAAGGGGGAAAGCAAGAAATTTGAAATAGTAACTAGTAGCAGTAGTATGAAGCATTTATAAAGTGCCAAATTAATGAAAACATCCTCTAAGGAGCTGATGTCCAAGAAGGTATAGTCCAGTTTCCGAAAAATTATAAGTCTATATCCATGTTAGCGTCCGACAGGGGACAAGGGCTATATGGGTAGGCTAACATAAATAGGTAAATCTTCAACTGTTGCCTAAATCCATTTATACTATCCTGAGTTCTGACGGCCTGAGGGAGTTTATTCCATTCTGTGGGAGCAGCAACTGCAAAACTACGCATCCCCATGCATTTGTTAGGTCTGGTAGAGGAAACTGAGACGGTTGCCCCATGTAAGGTCACTACAATTAATTAAAGAGGGGTTGGCTAAAATTTATTGCCTTGTAGGTAATGAGGTTGTATTAAAACAATATATGGTACCGAATTGGGAGTGAAAAATGAAGATGATTCAAAGAATGCTTGTAAAAACCGGGCCATGTGAAGAATTACACCTTAAACCTGAGAGTCAAGCTAAACATGCTAGGCTTCTTATGTATCTGGTTCTACAGAATAATATCCACCAGTTGAACATGGTTTATTACCCAGACAAATTCTAACCGACAGGTTTAGATAGAAGCATTAGAGAATTTGTATATGTTGAAATGAATAGACTGAAATGTCTGTTATTTGTATTCCATACTGAAAAGAACCATTGTTCCATATTTGGTAGTTTATTAGGGATAGAGGAGGACGGGGTAGATGGAAATTACAATGATCAGCTATCACTCGAGACGAAGCTATTAATACAGAAAATATGGTATTTTCATTCTTATAAAAACACATTGATAGTTTCTTTCATCATTTCCCTTTGACAAATATCAATAAAAGAACTTAAGGCAAGTGAAAAAAACACACATAACTCACCGACAAAAAGGTAAAATAGCAACAGTAAGTACATTGAGCTACCCTAAAAACCCCGTGTAATCTGTCAAATTCAGACACTGAATGTCCTGCAAGAACAAAAATGATTAGATTCTTCTCCCTCTCTTTCTCTCTCTCTGTGTCTGTCTTGTCTATTTGCTCTTCACATGAAAGACAGCAAAGAATATGTTGAACAAAGAGTAAAACAAAAACAAGAAGAAAGCAAAGGTTTGAAATCACCCGGGAATAACCTGACGGGTTATGGCAAAGCTGCTTTTGGTAGTTGTGTCAGAGATGTCTAGCTGTTCTCAGATGACAGGCGAACTTGGGGAATTAATTGGCTTGTTAGACAAGCTGCATCCTATTTTCAAACCTATCAGACTGACAGGGGGACACTTAACAGCTCTGCACATTAATGCCATGCCACTTCTGACCTTGACTAAACAACACCCTCACTGAATGTATGAGGAACAAGAACTGAGAGGAAGAAACTACCAGTCAGTGACCCATTAGCTTTTACCAGTTAAAGTTTAAATAGAACTTTAATTTATGTAGAATGTTACTGTTCTTTGTCATCCAAAAATGTTCCTCAAGAAAACAATGAGTTTTACTGATTTGTGACAAATAAAAATATAATGAAAAAGGTTTTTATTTGTAAAATGCTTTGCTAAAACAATAATTCTTTGTATTTTTCAATTTAAAATAGTTATTTTTAACAGTGTTTATGGGTGATAGGATTAAAGTTTGTGCCATAAGGTTTCAAAAGACAACACTTGATCAAATTACAAATGCTGTCAAGTGAGAAAATAAACACGAAAGTACAGAATTCATGTCTTTAATTCTAATGAAAAGATTATAATAAAGGCAATAAGACAATAACATAGGTGCAGAAAAGAATAGATCACCTTGTTATTGGACATTTGACCACTGATTATTCTCAGGGCTACATTCATATATCTGGGATCCTCCCATTTCTTTTCTCAGTAATATTTTCACCTCCCAGGGATTTTAAATTTTTGTCCCCCTTGTTTGGATAAATTTGTAATAGCTTGCCAAAACCTGATGGATTGTGTGCAACGCTTGCCTTTACCTCATCTGGTAGCCTTGGTGACATGGTCTATACAATACATTAAAAAGGATGCAAAACCAAAAATAAAGTAAGGGTATATAACTTCAAATTCCTCAGCAACATATGGTTTCCTTTAGCTTTTTATTGTAACCACTCAGTGATGCTCCACTCTTTTTTTTCAAGAATTTCCTTCTCTGGCTTCTATCTCGAACTCTGACTTTTCAGCTTTGCTAATTGAACCCCTGTATTTGAAGGAATTTATATGTTCAAACATCTTTAAATTTGCATCATATTAGGTGTGACAATGTTTGCCTTTCTAAATGCATTTGAAGACTGTTTGTTGTTGGTCTTGTGGCAAGTTGCCAAATTGTCATTAGTTTCAGCTGGCTTTCAAGAGTTGCAATTCCCACAACAGTAATCAAATACAAACTGAAACTGATAAATACTTCACTCACAATGGGACAAAAACTGATTCAATTTAGGCAGCAATAGGCCAAAACCTTTCTCTTTAATAAGCAAAAAATGCCAAGGAAAACATTTCTATCAACAGAACAGAGTGTAGAAGAAATAATTCTTCATTTGAAGGACACCATTATGACCCATGTTTTTTTTTGGATGGTATTACATGTGAAGACAGAAGAGGCAGTGCATGCTAACACATCCACAATTATTTCCATTTTCTTTGAATATCAAAACGTTCTAATCCTCTCAACTGTTTCCCCTAAGTCCTCAAGATGTCCTCATTACCAGACACCCTCGCTCAAATTCCCTCGATCAAATTCCTGCTTAGATGCGTAATCTTCAAGTAGGACAGTTTTACACGAAGATTTGAGCTGGACTGATTTTGAGTGCTTAACTTACGACAGTTATTTTCATCATGTAAAATATAAAGATTAAGTGAAACCACAATTCCTGTAGTGAAAATCTGTTTAATATATACCACTGGAGTCTTATTTGTTGGAAATATTTTTTGAAAATGAGTAGGAAAACTCAAGCTACAAGACTGATACTCTTTAGAAGTTGAGAATTGCAAAAACTGTGACTGTCTTATCTCCGAACTTCAACCACAGATAGATTTTCTGTATCTTTTACAAAATATTACAAAGGTATGTTATACTTGTCATTGTACATAGGGAATAACCAAAAATAAATAATATCATGTTTGTTGTTTTGTCTGATTGAATTGTAAGGGTATAAAAATCTACTATAAATTCCAGTTTAGGTTAAAAATTATTTTGTGAAGAGACTGCTGAAAGTAGGTGAGATTTCTGCGCTAACCAGGACCTTTATTGGAATGGCCCATCAGCCAGCAATCTTACTAGAATAAGTCCCAAGGAAAACATGGCTCCAAGGGGTGTCATCAGAGAAATCCTTTGTAGGCAATACCTCTCAACTTCCCGTAATTTATACCCATCTGTAATGGATTGTGTTTATACCGGCTAAATTGATTTCATTTACCAAGTCATTACCACACTGCCAGATAATTGCTTGAAGCAGAACAGGGAGAAATGGGGTTTTGTATCATTTTCATCAAAAACACTGCATTATGCTTGTTGGGAAAAAGTGTGTTGTAAGGTATGTTTGTTTTCACTGCTTCAAAGATATGGATCTTTGAGACAGGAATTGCTTTCCATATGTATGAATTACTATGTGAAAATAAGAATGGTTTTAATCTCTGAATTCTAATACTGTACCAGTTAACTGCAGAGAATAAAAAAAACTGTTAGTGATACTAGTCCATTAGTATATGGTAGAAATGTACTTCTGTATAATATAGATGTACTTGTACTTTTACATTGAATAAATATCTTTATATCTACATTACAAAGATCCAAATTAGAGGTCATCACAAAGCAGTCACCTCTGTATGGGGTTTGCCTCCCACAAGTGGCAATGCTGTGGACCTACCCAATATGACCCTGGCTGTTGAACAGAACGTAAATCACCAATTTTGACTTTGTGCAAAGTTCCAAAAAGTTTCTAATACACCCTGCCACAGTGTGTTTTGTCTTAGACTATTTAGCCATGTGTCACCAGTTATACTCAAATTCCACAGACGCAGTTTGCCTCATGATTACCTTATTAAAGTAGTCCTAAGTGCAGTCTTATTGGTAAAATGTCTCATTTTTTCAGTTGGAGAAGCAGAGAACATGATTGATCAAGGCATTGTGGTCACACTTTTCATTTATGCTTAAACATCTTTGTGAGTGAGCATTTCTATCCCCAGTGGCTGCGACTTACACTTGTTATCTTTGGTTTATATTAATGGTGCTACACCTTATCTCAATGGTGTTACATTTTGTCTTAATGTTGCTATGAATTATCTCAATGGTGTTACAACTTGTCTTAATGATACCTTGACTAACCCTAATGGTGTGAATGAAATAACATATATAATTACCTCAATGGTGTAAATAAAATTATATATTTGGGCGAAAAATATAGATTTGGTGAAATATGAATTAACCTTTACTAGTGTTTTATTGAATACTATATCTTGTTTTATACAGTCTCCAAAGCCCCTAAGATAAGTCAAATGCCAAATCTGTCTTCACTGATTTTTTAGCATCCTGTCTTCACTGATCAGTATCCTCCCTGTCTTACCTGGGGAAATCGCCTTTCAGTTCCTCCAACAAAATCAAAGAAGATTGACATAGGCTACTCTATTTTTTGCATCACCCAGTGAATGGTATTAGCTTTTCCAAATGGTCAAGTCACAGTATCTGATTATTATTATTCCTTCAGATGTGACTCATATTTGAATGAATAAAGTAATCTAATCAGCATTATTTTAGCAGAAATAACCTGTCACATTTTTGTAAATATTTCTGAAGGCTTTTGTAAAGTAAAGCCCCTGTTCCACCAAAGGACTAAGCCCCGATCCTGTCTGGGATCCTTAATCGTGGACAGTCGCTGAAAAAAAAGGTAAAATGGGCGGGAATACTGAATCGGTATTGAAGCCTGGGATTAAGGTCAGATCGGTCTTAGGAAGCCTCAGGAGGCCCCAGGTGGCCCCAGACAGTTCCCGACTGTTCTGGGACTAAGAACCGACTAAGCCAGTTTTCTGGTCGGTTTGAAGCACGATCTTGTCGTACACATACCGACTGGGTCCCAGGACACCTCAGGCTTCCTGGGACTAAGCCCCGACTAACCCCCGATTAAGTCCCAGCCTCCTCAGGCGTCCTGAGGCCTCCTCAGTCTTCCCCAGACCAATGTGGCCAATTTTTGTTCTGCAATGGGACTAAGGGTTGCAGGAGGCCTGGGACTAAGGCACTAAGGGTCTGGGTCTAACGGTCGCAGGCGGCCTGGGACAGCATAGGACTGTTGTAAATTTGGTCTGAGGAGGCCTGAGGAAGCCTGGGACTGGACATTTTGTTTATGGCGGGAAAAAAGAGTCGGTTTGGGTCGGGAAAAATATCAAACATGTTTGATTTTTCTCACGGCCCCAACCGACAACTACCAACCCTTACAGAACGCCTGGGACTAAGCAAATTTTTGAAACTGACTCCCAAAAACCCTTAATCGGGAGCCTTAGTCGTGTGGTGGAACACCCACATTAGTATTATCACAGAGATACCACTTCCTTTACCACAGACAGTAAAGTAACCGACTTCTGAGGGGTGGTAGAGTTCATGGTTTATGCTCAGTGAGAGTAATTACTTTTATTGTTACTGCTCTTCAAATGTGTCAACGGTAATGTTTTCTTTGGGTAAATGTGTTTATTTTGTACATGTTCCGAGGTACTTCAAGAAAAATGTCACACACACTTAGCCTTGACAGAGGCTCATATCACATGTATAACATTCGATTTCAAGATTAATCGTCCCAACTGAGAAATCTACCAAAACTTACCCTGATCAAATCATTCAGGTTTTTTGATAAACTGTAGACTTACACACAACAGACATTTATTTAGAGCAAGGTTTGTTATGAGGGATATTTATGACAATCTTAATCTAACATTTAAGTCCCCTTATATTACAGTTATTGATTGTCTTTTACGATGACAATATACATCAAATATTCACGGTATGTGGTCCTTATTCTAAGATAGAACTGATTTAATTATCGGAATGATCTGCAACCAAATCTGGATCCAGGATCAGGATTTTTTAAACAGATAATTGAGCCTTGGGAGAGGTATGCACTACCCTAGTGCTCTTGTTACACTAAATATCGGGAAGAGTGTCAAAAGAAAGTATGGATCTGGCTCCTGATGGCTCCTATGGTCTCTCTTTTGTAAGTCTTTGTCTCAGCATGTGATACACCCATCACTCATATTTGTAACTGAATAAAGCTCATAAGGAAATGGGATTGACTGGGCAGTCCCTTCCTGTATGCATGTCCTTTGGTTATATTTTTTTGTTACAATGATCTATGTGTGATACTCCTCAGAATCTGGCAGTGCATCAGACTATTCAGGTCAGATTATTCCAGAGGAATCTGAAGACAATAAGATCAACATCCCTTGGTAGCAAGGCTAGTTTGCAAGAAATAAAAGCTTGCAGGGAACCCCGGACTAGCCATTATCTTGGTCTATAACACCCCCATCCAGTTCTCACTTCACTGCAATTAGTGTTCTTTGGTTTTTATCTCCAATTCACAGATGCTTACACAGGACTTTATGGCTCCAAGTTCCGTTTGAATGTATGCGACTTATTACTTCTGTTAGTCTTTGTCCATAGTGATAAGACAGAACTGTAAATCCCAATGGGCAGCTATTAGATACAAATGAGGTGCAAGTGAGTTTACAAAGTAATGACTGGAATAAAGGGCTTGTTTCTCTCGGACATTTTGAGGGGTCAGAAATGAGAGTAGAATAGAAGCTACAAAAACCAAAGGTCAACAGGTATTCACTCAACATAAACCTAAATGTATAGAGACTCAAAGCTGGATAAACTATAAAATATTCTAGTCTAAAATACTTTACTTAACAATTAATAATAGAATTTTAACACAATCTTTTGAAAATTAAAAAAAAGATAAAGTGTCAAAGGTAAAACATGTTGAAATTTTGATCAGGAACTTAAAAGGTTAAGATGACCAAACAACATCTCCATGTTATACTGGATAATGTCACTGGTCATATAAATCAACTGAGTCCTCATTAAGCAGAGTTATTGGCGGGTTTTCTTTTGAAAATGTTAACTATGTGTTATATGACCAGTTTAGGAGGATACTTTGTTTGCTAATGAAAGACAAACTATGGATTCAATTAGTGCAATGTCCTCTGTCGTTGAGTTGTAATGATATCTACCTCCAAATACTATTAAACCAGACTGACTAAAGCATATAAATAATATAAAGGTTAACGGAAGATTTTTGTGAATATTAAGGATAAGTTTCAATGGACAAATAAAAATCTCGACTCAGCAGGTATAATTTCAACCCACAGGTGCAATTTGAACAGCATGAAAGTTTGCAAGTTATTGTAAGCTTGCAGGAAACTTTAATGTTTATGCAGAGGCACATGCAGCATTTCACAAACATAGGTATAGTAGTTCTAACAAGATGTTACCTACACAAATAGACTAGCCCATAGGTATTATGAACCTTAAAAGCTCTAAAAATGTTGCCTTAAAAAATAGCTCAAATCTTTGAGCAGTTAAGTCTGTAGGTCACCCACACAACCAAGAAAAAATGCAAGGAAATACTGAAAGTTTGAATATTGAAAAAAAATTAATCACCCGATACTCATCTGCAGATAAGTATTTCCTGAAGATTGGGTGGAAATCTGTTATGGGTTTTGTTTGTAAACTGCCCACAAACTGTGTGCCTACCACTGCCAGTGAACACGAAGGGTATGACTATAAAGCCCAGAGTTTATGGGCTGGGATTAGAGAAATACAAAAGAAATATGAGAGTCAACCTTGCGAAATCAAAATGTTGTAAACTTACATTAACTGTTATTTCTGGATTAGAACAACCATAAAATGATCATTAGGATCATTTTCATGGTCGAGGTACCTCTCAATGAAGCAACATGTCTTCTAAAACTTGTTCAAATGCCAACTCAATCAAAAAAAATATTGTCATCACAAAACGATTACAAACAAATGTGAAAAAAATGTATAAACCATTTCACATTTTTTGGGAACGAAAGAACTATTCTAGCTTGATATACTGAGACAGAATTCAGAAATGTGAAAATTACCATATTTGGACGTTTTTAATGCTTGTGACAACATTAGGTAACTGAACTTTCATCCTTCCAAATGTAGAATGTTGATAATTTGGCTTACTTAGTCCTTATAAAAGACACACCAAATTGCACATTTCAGATACGTTGGGAATTTCACAATGCTTACACTAACCTATTTGTCCTGTCTACGTTAAAAAGGTAAGCAACTGTGTTTATTTGCTAAAGTTTTCATTAAAAACCTAAAGTCAACCGATTTTCCTTTCTGAGTCTAATGTTTATTCCTTGAGTCGATTTTACTCCTTAAATAAACCTTATTTAAAGGTGAACTTCTATCCTTTTTTGGTTATATTCAGGTAATAAAACTATTTGGAAAAAAATATGTAAAAGTATAAACATATTTGTGTCCTGTGAACTCATAAAGTTTGTGGGAGTTAATAACCTTCTCTTGTTTATATATATATATATATATATATATATATATATATTGCTTCAAGAAATGCAGAATCCTCTGCAAAGTGAGCAAAGCATTCTTTTTGTCAGGAAAAGCTACAGTTTTTTATCAGTTGAAAGCATTACTAGATACCAGTATGTCCCATTATCCAGAATAAATGAGCAATAACAGACTCACAAAAAGGTCATCTGAAAGTAAAGGTAGTGTCGTTTTGTCTCTAAAATGATACAAGTCACTTGCTATAAAATGGTCAGAAAATAATATATTCGGTTGACAAGTATTATCTTAGGTTCAGTAAATACACTATACATAGACAGAAACAGAGCATCATTGGATGTTTTCATAGAACCGAAGAGTCAGCCAATTACCAATGGACATTTTATCAATTTTATGTCAATCGTCAATTTATCAATTTCATCCCTTTCACTGATTTTATTGCAAGAGTTCCTCACACCTAACCATGGTCCAAAGAAGAGACTGATTGCTTATGACCAGGTCTCACATTCAACACTTCACTATTAATTCACTGTGATACACTAAGCCTATACACAATTAACAATTCTTTGTCGGTTGCCTCAATGTGCCATGTAAATGGGGTCATGTGGTCTGGCACAGAGATCTTTCTCAACTTTTGGTGGTTCTGGCATATTAATACTGCAAATTTAAGCCAACTGTTAAGCTACAATTATACTATTTCACCATGGAACGTTCGTGAAGGTAACTGTATGAATATTTACCATAGTTGTAAGACTGTCAGCAACTGATGAAGACCGTCATAAGACAATTGACAAATAATGATGACCAGTGAAAATCAATCCAAAGTTATTCTGTCTCTCATGAAGATAATACTAGTGCACATCAAGACACATCGCTATATGATTCTGGATCTTTGTATACTGTCAAGACACAGAGTGACGTATGTTGGATCTCTAGAGAATATTCTAAAGATAATGTCAACTGATACATAGACAGGTGGCGATATTATTGCAGGTGTATCAGTGGAGACATATGGCGGACAATGGAGATGAAAGAAAGACATATGTTTGGCCAAATTACTGTTTCACCTGGGAATTTGGCCAAATCCCCCCAAAAATCTTTTAGTAACTTGGCCAAATGTCTGGAATTTGGCCTCAGGGATTTGGCTTAATGTCTAAAATTAACAAAAATGACACAATTTACACAATACTATGCATTCATTTGGATATTTTCGTAAAAATATCACATTTTATGTTTGCTTTTTGTTTACAGTGAGGACATGGGTAAATAATTGTCAAAATCAGTTTTGAAATAAGAACCTTATTTTTCTTTAAGTTTAACCAAGATGACGGCTTTTCTTTTATGACTATACAAGATCAGTCTTGTCTGATATGTGGAAGCGGTGACATTGGCCATTGGAAGCAGCCTGACCCACAATTTTACCTCAGACAAATATGCCATAACTAACAAAGACACATTTGTCCAATGACCTTGCAGGTGAAAGGATATTATGGACAGACAATTGAATTACTACAATATATGACCAGAATGAGCTTACTGGAATGTAAATAACCTTTTTTCCCCTAAAGCTTAGTAACCTAAATGGAAAATAATATACATGTACATGTTGTGGCTGAGATTGTGATAAAGATAAACCAATGTCAACTTGACTTTTGTGCAATATATTCTGTCAGGTGCACTTTTTGAGGTGTCTGTAGTCCAGTAGCAATGTCAGTTTGTCCACTGTACTGACGTATGTGCTTCAATTCTTTGCTTTCTGGCTATATAGTGCTTTTTACTATGATAATTATGATTAAATATACATGTAATATCTTTGTAACAGGATGTATCATTATTTATAGATCCAGTAGTTAGAACTCCTCTATTTCCATGGCCAGATATACACGTATTCTCTTTATTTGCTGTATCACCAATGGACAGATGAATATATGACTTTCAAGTCAAAATAATTACATTGCCCATGGACTATATAACAAAAAGTAAAAATGTAGTTGTGAAAGTTGGAGATACTGTTTACCACTGCTTCACAAATATCTATTGGTAAATTTTGGATGGCAGCGTTATGAAAAGTCAAAATAAACAAGTAGTTTAAGTAGTTTAAGTTAGTAGTTTTTACCCGCATTTTAATCAAAATACAAATATCTAAACACAGTGAAACAATCCCAATGTACAATCATTTCTGTGTTTTAGAAGGCAATATAGGAGATTGGATTTTACTCCTTCAGTTCAAGAGGTCCCACCCATAAAGAAACAGAATAATTCTCAACAGGAGACATTTTTTCAGTGACTTCTAGTAATTCTGTATTAACATACCATACTTCAGAAAATTTGTTTTTTCTTTCATGCACTTCCTGACCTTTCCAATAGGCAGAACAAACTAGCAAGTGATCAAAATTACCTTCGACTGAGCTTGGTGCAATCAAAAATTATTAAATTCATACACTGAGCTAGTCTACTGCCAAATATGCCCATTCAAAGCCTGAAATATGAAATATGTCAAATACTATGTTTTTCACACTTTTCTTGACTATTTACAAAATCTTAACTTCTCAATTTTTATATGATTAGTTTTTCTTTGAATCATACCTTTGCATTCTAGAACGAGTCACCTAAGTCTCAGTATCAACTGTTTTAAATAGTTTAAAACAGTTGATACTGAGACTTAGGTGACTCGTTAACATGCATACAAACAAATAATGTAAAATAATCATCAGCCCAAAACAAATAACCAAATCATGGATCTTTGGAACATTTAGCTCATCTGAGATTTAAGACCTTTTCTCCAACATATTCTTGCTATAAACACTTCCCACTTGAGTAGTAAGGCAATGAGATCAGGCTTTTCCTTCTTAACACATTTGTTTAAGGCTAGGTCTGACTTTTTGACATAAAGTTTACTGTTGGAGTCAGTGTATCAAAGTTTATCTAAGCCGTATAAACTTATTTCTTTGCGATATAAAAGTTCGTGTTCTCATTTAAAAATATTCACTAGTCTAAAAATAACAATCTTGATAAGTTTTTCATTTCTAATTTGTGAGTGTTGAGGAATCCACATGTTGAGGACAAAGAAAACTTCAAGAGAATGACAAATAAACTCATCAAAACCAAACCGACACAGCTCGCCTCTTAAGGGATTTAGTAACGCTGCCCAGTAACTGCTCAAAGTCCCCCAGAGGAACCCCCCTCCCATTCACCCCTTACTGACACACTAAGCAGGGAGGAAAAAGGGCAAGGCTACTGAAGCTTAGGACCGCCATTACTTTTTTAAACTGTACAGGTAAACTCTTTGAGAACCAGTACAAGTTTAATTCATATATTAGTGGAACCAATAATGGGGTAACTGTATCCGAAACTCGTGTATGTTCTATTTTTGGTCTAATTTAGAGTTTATCCAGAATCAAATAGAATGACTAATGGTAGTTCTAGTTATAAAGAGTCAACAGTACAAAAAAGTAAGACCATGGATGATACTTAACTTTGGATGCATATAGTAAACGATCTACAGTGGAACTCCCTTTTATATAGCAAAAAAAAAGAAGAAATAATTTGTTCAGTTAATAGAATGGAAGAGGCTATGATAGAATAAAGTCATGGAATAGAAGTTAAAAATCCTTAAACATGGGTATGAAAGACTCTCTGGGGACCAGAATATATGTCTAATTAAATAGAACTACTAGATAACAGTAAATGTCAACAGAACCATCCACCTTATGCCAAGGTCACATATTTCTGTGTGGTCGTATCAGTAGGTATCTCATTTTATGCTTCTGAGCAGAGACCTTGCATCTGGCTAGTGCTCATTGAAGAACCAGCCAACCCATATATTCATCCTGCCCTCCTTCCATCCCTGTAACACATATATTGCATAGCAGTGAGAGGTTGCAGGATACTATTCAAACAGTTTTTTAAAGTGGTCCCGAACCCAAATTGCTTTCTGGGGTGTGTCGTATCTCCCTGAGCATGTCCTGCCCAAATGCGAATCCCACTAACTTACACCCACTAAAATATGAGGTGGACAGAACCACAACCGAAGTTAGATGAGCCCATTTATTTGTAGCTTCTGATCCCAACAGAGTACAGTGTGACCTGGGTATAAGGGAGTGATATTTCTACTGTACTGAGTTCTAGTTATGTGACTTTGACTATAGGCCTTTGACTCTGTAAAAATGATAGATTTGTCCTCTTAAAGCTACCATACATAGACACAAATCCAATTCTCTAGCAAGAGGCGCTAATACCATGAAGGCAACAAGGAAATGACAGAGAGCTTCTTTGGGGGATTGGTGGGTAGCTGAAGAAGCTCTTCCCCCCTCTAGTCACACACCACACACACTCACACCATGTCAGAGGGCTGACAGCTCTCTGGTGCTGGGCTTTTATTTATGAGGGCTTTTACATGTGTGATCTCCTGAACTTCAAATGGGACGCCAGGCTCATCCAACTGACCCCTCTTTTGTGAACTCTCTTAAGATATCATTCAGGATTTATGACACAACGCCATGGCATTTAATATGGCGTGGACATGAATAGTGATGGGATTATATTTTAATGTCCATAAGGCTATCTCTATCTGCCTGAGAAATTCTTTGGTCAACTTGATGAAAAGGCAAATATGAAAAATGCCACCTGATATTTACCAATAGCACAATGACAATATCAATGTAACAGGTATTTACTACTGTTAATGATGATATAAATAATCATGGGATTAAAAACTCAGAGGGAATAAAATGATCACAAATTTGGTTTATCTTTGGTTATTTTGAGAATACATTTCTGTAAAACCAGAAAGCAAACTCACACCATAGTAAGTAGATAGCTGTTAAAACCACTTATTCAGCAGCACGCTGATAACATGAATAGTTGGGGTGTCATCTAATTTTTATCTCAGTTTTGTAGAACCTAATTAACAGAAGCTTTTAAAGTGCAATGGGGAAAACCCCAGCGTTCATGCATGATGACATGAATGGCTCTTCTGAATTTCATAGAGGTTTCAGACATCAATCAGATTAATGTGGAAAGTCTTACATTTATCTTAAATATTATATTATTGTTTCAGCTACTGACATTACAGCATCGGGAACACCGTGAAAGGGATAGGCTCCATTTTTTTGGTCTAAAAGTCAGTCAGCAAGGAGGCAGTGAGGCTATGAAGGGGTAACCCATTTTATAGCTCAAGAGCAACATTCACGTATGGACAAAAGCATTTTGTCAAAAATTTTAATTGAATTATGACAATTGACTAAAATTTTCCAAGCTTTTGAAGTCAGAGATATTACACTGTGACTATCAAGAGGTCATTTGGTTTGTAGTTTTGGAACACAGAAGCCTTTTTTGTCCATTTTACCTGGTGTTGTTTTGATTTGTATACTAATCTGGGTAATGACTAAAATAGATCTGTGAGAGTCCTCAACTTAAACAATTACAAAGCTTCAAAGGTTTTTCTAAACATTGATTAGAAATTTATGAGAACGTGTGACAATATTTCAATGGATTTCAATGATTCTGCCAAATGACTCTGCCAAATTTTATTCCAATTAATTTGAATTAAATACCCCACACATACTCAAAAGTAAGACCTTGTTGGTTAGAAAAAGGATTTCTGGCAAAATGGATGATTTGAAATAATAAAAATGACTTCACAAAAGCAATAGTAGTGGCCTTGTTTATCTGTATCTCTGAATAATTGCTGATAACTAACAATTGAATTGGATAAAACTGCAAAATTTCCAAAAACAATGGTTAAAATTTGCCACTGAAACCGAATGCGCTTAAATTTACAAGCAAATTATTCTACAAAATTCTAAAATCTGATTACACTGTCCCATAATTGAAGAGTAATATAAGCCCTTAGGGCAATTTTCACATATTGCTGCAAATGTTACACATTTCTTTGCCAAGAGTGAACATAAGGACAATTTATTGTCATATTTCAATTATTCCTGAGAGTTTGTAATAATAATAGTAATAATATTTGGTATAACCTAACTCTACCTCAATGCAAAATACTTACATTATCCTCTGTATTACCGAGGTAGAAATATTATAGGTTGGCAGACATAAACATTCATCACAAAACAATCCTTTGTCCAAAGAGTTATAAAAAAGACCAAATAAAATATAAAGGAAACTTGTAAAGAGTTTTATTGTATTTATGGTTGTTGTTAACTGATTTTGGCATTGATTTACATAAGTCTATCACACACACAAAGCACATTTTAAATCCAGGGTTACATGGGTGCTCTTCTAGTTGGGTTTTGTTAGTGAATCTGGGTGAACTCCTTTAACCATGTAGCAAAATGTCATCACCTTCTCTGACCATGTGTCACAGGTCATAAAGTCCACTAGAGTTCATGCGAGAGATCTCTACAGAATTCGCCCCCTTCTAGACCTTAAAACATCAATTCTTGTAGCAAATGCTTTGGTGATCAGCAGATTGGTCTACTGCAATTCCCAGTTCTTATCACTCACTGATTTTGAATTAAGGGGATTGCAGCTAGTGTAAAACTTACTCTACAGGGTTGTCACCCATTCCTCAAAATTTTCTCACATCACCCTCAACTGAAAAAAAAATCCATTGGCTTCTAGTCAGGTACAGGCTACAATTCAAAATAGGCCTCATTACGCACAAAATCCCCAACCAAGGTCAACCTGTTTACCTAAGAGAATTAATTCACCTCTACACTTCTTCCAGAAATACTAGGCATAGTACCCCTAAACTCAAGTTCCTTCATACCCCCACTTTTGACTGTAGAGTTCATAAATCAATTAAAAACTTTTCTAATTCTTTTAGTCACTATGTCCCAGTTCTTTGGAACTCTTTCCCCTTCCAAATAAGAAACAGTACCTCTGTCGCATCTTTCAGGAAACACCTCAAAACCCACCTTTTCAATTCTAGTTTCCCAACTTAGTCTCATTCCCTCTCGGTCTCACCCACAACTCTGGAATACTGACCTTGAACACCCCTCGACTCTCCTTATTAAAAATGACTTCCCCACTAGCGCCCCTTAGTGGGGAAGATATTGTGCCTGCAAAGCAGTATATTAGATTAGATTTAGATAAATTGCTAAGTGGCAAGCATTATCTTCCTCAAATCTGTATTGCTAATATCAATTATGTATTACTTTACTCTTTTACAAGTAATTGAGCAATCTATTAAAAGCAATCATTGTACACAAACTGCAGCATAGACTATCCCAGTGAAACTGGTATTTCATTGAGAAATATGATGGTTGTTTTATAGAAACTCTGAAAACCAGGTCCATAACAGTAGTATCAGTGGAAACAGTCCCTAAGGGTAAAGCAAGTTCTTGCACTTATTGGCATGCTGTAGGAAATGAACTCTGCAATATTCTGGCACTAGTCAGTACACATGGCTGTCACTCCTGAATACACAGCATGCAACATTCAAATTAATAGTCATTTACACAGTGTATACTACCAATAAGGAAATGAAGGATTTTGAAGTCTGTGGCATAAATACATGCCAGGGAGATACAAATATTTAAACATAAATCATACGCCAAGAAGTTTATGACACTGGCTCGTGGAATCTTGAGATCCAGTACTGACAGTATATGACACAGTTTTTGGGTTTTACAGAAGGAAAGGAAAAATTGAAGATATACATAAAGATTAATGTCACCAAAGACAAAAAATAGAGAAGAAAGATGCACAAGATTTCAGACTGTAACATGACCAATGTCACTTTGATTTCCTGATAAATAGGAGTTCAAGGTGACCATAAATTAAAGGTCTGGGTCTACACATATGCCATATACAGGGAATTCTGTGTCGGCAAACGTGTTGTGCAAGTGAAACACAGGATGAAGAGCACCAGATTTCAGATTCTTATATATTATACATAAGTGGAACTTAGCTGTAACTGGAATAATATTCTCTGGCTATTGAAGGTTCGAATTATACAGAGTCAGCTAAAAACAGGAAATGACAAGAAATATCAAGGAAAGAACGAATAGAATGACCTCTACGTCCACTGGAAGGAAACATAAAGTTCAAGATAAATTGTATTCAGTAAAATTTTAAGAAGCAATAAACATAATTCTATCAAATCAAGGATTTCTAGATAGCTGGACACCCTGTGTTGGAAAAAGTCCCTCTGAAGACTCAGTAATATTTTACTTGATAGGAATTCCTACTGGCAGAGTTCTACACAAACGGGGTTTCACTGGGCAGAGTTTTATCAAGATCTGGTCGGATACTTTCTTGCTAGTGTTCATCTGTCATTGTACATTCCCTGACCATTTCTTTCTGCATTGACAGAAGTGAAAAGAGGGTTCTGGATTTTTTCTGACCCAATAGCATTACACAGTTGAATGCTGACGTGGATGTACACTATGTATGACAGGGCATCATTCTAACTATCAGACCTTTGCGGGCCTGGTATTAGCAGCAGCCATTGTATCACTAGAACCTGCAATATCCACAGGATTTGGTAGTAGCTATGACATGTTTTTGCCGTCTGGCACTGCAGCCCAGTGAGCAAGTCACTTCTCAAGGAACACAGATTATATGGGCTTGACTCCAAGTACAGGGAAATGCATATTAGTTCAAATGACCACTTAAAATGACAATCCACCCTCACTGGGTCCTATCCTATCCAGTGGCAGGCTAAAGAACAGTGACATATGTTCATCCTTAACACTCTTTCTTTACATTAGGGGAATAATAGTCATTAGAGAACTTGGGCTGTACTTGGGCAGTTGGGATGGCTCAAATAGTGCTAGGAATCTTATAATAAAATAAGACATTGCGCTAAGTATAAATATACAATACAATTGTTGTTATCATTATTCTCACACACACACAATATTATCTCAAATTAGGACTGCAAATCTAGTCCCTCACTTGTCCCTTACTTTTACATGAACATGTTCTACTTCAGAGTCTACAGTACTGTTACTTAAAATGTGTTAATAAAGTATGGTGCACATTTTTTTTCTGAATATCCTTTGGATGAAAACACTTATTCAAGCTATGGCAAACTGACTTTTGTGAAGAGGTTAATAATAATCATGTGAAAGATTTATACATTATATAAATCAGAAATTTAAAACTATCTGACTGAATAAAAATTGTTGTAATGTTTCATGGTGTTTGTCATCAAACATTAAAAGGCTTAATACATTCACAGGCAATTTCAACAAATTTATGGAATATTTTCCAAGTAATTTACCTCAACCATATTTGTTTAAGTCAAACCTTATCCTCATATTGTCCACTGTTTCTTGCCAAAACTGGATCCTGTAATTACTTTTATATTTATTACTCCATTCTCAATGACCTTTTTGACAGAGCAATGCATGAGAAAAAATATGGTCCACTTAATCCTGGAGAAAAAATAATTACTTTTATCATGCAAGCCACCCAGGGCGTAAATGATAAGGTATTAGATCAATTGGAGAGCTGTGGGTGTGAACGCAAGCATGAAATAACAGAAAATAGACATGATACATGAAAGTTTATACCTTTGTGTGGAACTAGTTTTTAATACTAATAATATTATTAAATGATGGTTTAAAACTGGTTAAAGTGCCAGAAATAAAAGCTCCACAAGCCAATGGATATTTCCCCTGCACATGTTTAATTTTTAAAGCTATGGGATTGATCTTGAAACCATTCCATGGAAAAATACTTTTATAAAAGGCCCCTCCAACTCATTTTTAAAACACAAATATTTGTTGACTTAAATAGAACAAAGTAAAATGTAAAAATGTAACCCATAGTATATCTTTGTATGAACTGCCTCTTACAACTTCTTTTGGTTACACTATTCAGTTTGTGAGATATGGTACAATCAAGACCATGATGTCTAAGGTCACTACTTTATTATTATCAATGGTAAAAATCGCAAAGGCCAATTCAGAGGGGACATGATGGGCAAGGTAAAAGATTGGTAAAATCACTCTTCAGGCCCGGTGACCCATATAATAATTGGTCTATGCTTATAGCTGGTTTTATTGGCATGACATGACTAAGAATATTTCTTTTGGATGTACTGTCATGAACAGGTTAAACTTCAAAGGAACTTATGCAATCCATTTAATAAAAAGGAAAGGGAAAGTTATGTGTAAAGCATCATCTTCAAGGTTATAATTTCTGTTACTCATTCAAGTGTTGATTCCCCTTCCTCCCGATTTAGTGCCCACTACTCTCACCACAATGTATACCAGTCAGATAAGATACAGCACCATTGACCAACAGGCATCGATAGGCCTCCAACTGGTTTCCCTCAGCATAGTTCAAATCCAGATTCAAATAGACAAACCTCAGAGGTTGGAGCCAAATCTGTTTCCACTGTTCCAGCGCTTAGAAGTCTAAGCACAAGTACATTGCATTTAGTTGGGGGAAAATTAAACATTAAACTTTCTTGGTAGTTCTTCAAAAACACAACAAACAGACTAACTCTAAAAGTTGAAGCAGTGTATCAAATTTCAGAACAAGTTTTTAAAAGTCTCTTCAACAGAATATTCTGTAAAAAAAGCAAAGTAAGCCATAAGCAACACTAAATGTTCTATGGATAGTGGAGATTCTTGTTATGTAGGAAATACTCCAAAGGATAAAGTGTATCAATATATCGATTAACTTCGGATAGAAAAGTTCACTAAAAGATCCACCAAATGTCCAACATTTATTTCTACTAAAGAGGTTGTTCTACTTACCAGAGTATTACCTTAAATGGGTTTTGATTTAAGGTTTGCAAATAAAGATATCCAGATTTAGGGTTATTCAGAAGCTACCTCATATACCAGCCAATAGGTCAAATGACACTTGTGGTTTCTTCTGTGAGTCTTCAGTAGAAAACAATACACAGCTAGTACTTGTATGGCCACTTAAATTTGTCAGTCTTCTGTCGCTGAGGCTTATTCTCTGTAGCAGGTGTAAGCACTTTGGAGACATTGATCAATGGTCATCAATGTTTATGTCAAGTGGCCCTACATCTTATGTCTGGCTGGTGATGTGACAATGACCTGTGTTAGGTGAGTTTATTTTGTGTGATCCACACTGGATACAAGTTTGAATGTTTAACAAACCAGGGATAGTTATACAAGGCATGATAGAATATCACTAATAAATTTAAGAGATAATCCCCTGCATTGGCCAAAACATATCCCTGTCCTTCCAAAATCAGCTTTGTAAACTTCTGTTTAGGCTATGCTGACAATAGAAAATCAACGAAACTGGTGTTCACAAAATGGGTCAGTGAAAGATCCATAAAATAACTAGCTAGAGTATACATAGCTTTTAATACTAATTTAAACTGACTTTGGGCTTATTACCTAGTTCACACTGTTCCGTACTGGCGCCATGAGGTACATACAAACTCAAAATATGTTACTCATCAGGGTTCATTTGTGACTTGATGTGTTTCTTGTGATTAGGTTTCATAGGACCAGATTTATATGTTGGGTACTTCAAATTGGTCACAACACTGACAGCATTTTCAGGATGTGATAGTTTTTTCAATATGCCAAAACCCACCATGACCACACTCATAGTTACTAAACTAAAATATACAGGATGGGTGGGTGAAGGAGCGGGCTGGAATGACTATATGTGACTGCTGATTTTAAAATGTGTATTACCTTGTTACAAAGTACATAGCATGAGTACAAGATCATGAAGCAAAATTAATATACAAGTTGTTAAAACTACCCCAAATAGTGTGAATAGGCCTTAACAGGGGTTCTTCTTAAAAGGGGTTTGAGTGTAATACTCCACAATGTTGTTATAATTTTGTAACATAGATACAGATGTCTGACTGTTAGAACAAGTATACCACTCCATAATAAATGTTTTATCTGGTTAAGCTGATTGTATATCTGTTGTAAAAAAACCCAAAAAACCATAATTATGGCCAACACAACATGGTCTTCTTTCATAGAAGTCCTGCCATTAGAACTACTGTGGCTGTTGCATCAGTCCTTACCCTCACTATGTTTATGAATGGTTAAATGAAGAGGCATGTTGTGATACATTAAGAATCAATCTTGTAACATGGACAACCCGTCTCTATGATGAACTTATATGGAGCATAGCAAACTTGGGGCTTAGATGATATATTTTTCAATAATTTAAGTTGTAACATCACAAGCAAGTTAAAAGGGAATATATACACAATGTATTACCTTATTTTTGTTCAGTTTGAAGCAACTGTAACACTCTGACCCTGTCAATGATTTAAATTGAAACTGCTCAAATGTTATCATAATATAGATTATAAATGATGAGGTACAGGCAACTGTTACAATATCTTATTTGCAGAACATTGTTATGTCCTATCACAAGAATTGGCACATCATGGGGGTCATATTTCTGCCATGACAACTTCAAAAACATGTCAATGTGCTTTGCACATTTTCCCAAATGATCCGTAATGTTTTTATTAGATTTTACCCATTTTCCAAACACTTCAGTATAAACATTTATCATTTAACAGTTCTTTCATCTGATTATGTCTCATATTATGTGATAGCCATTGCTTTAAATATACACTTTACTTGGCTTAACATCCAACATGTCACCAACTCAGGAGTATCGGGTTTTACTGTGCATTTCATTTTAGTGGTGTTTATCACAAAATGAAGCTTATTAACATAATTAAGTGACTGATTTTATTACAGTTGTATTATTGGGCTGAAATGTCATTGCAACAGTTTCTAAGTCAGATAATATAAGTTTGAAAAGTAAGTGTTTCATTCAGAGCAAAACTAGTGGGCAACTGTAGTAATTGTATTGTCCTGTTGTCCATAAACAATCATCTCAGTACTCTAGCTTATTTCAGATGTAAAGTGCCAAGAATTGAACAAAACAAGGAACATAAAAGGCGAACAATAAACACAGACAATATATACTTGTTATGTGTCACAGGAGCCTCAAATGCTAACTGCCTCATCCCATCAACAAATGTTGCGCCACCACATTAGTTTTGATGTCTGCTATTTAACAACTGCGATCGAGTAATAGAGTCGAATTGTATCACCTTTTATGTGGTGTCACATTGTTATTTGTATCACTAAAATGATTTATCTATACCAAGGTTGGAAGGTCATTTCTAACATTCACACATACTGTAGTTTTTTTACTGTAACTTTATTTAATTGAGAAGCAGGGTAATTCAAATTCTGATCTACTTTTTTCGTGCTTAATCTCCACTCAAAAGCAGATTGTAAGTTGCAACAGTCAAGGACAATATCCAATTTTTAAATTAAAAGGGATACCATGGGGATGCGGTATTAATGAAGCAGCCACAACTGATATGCTTTGTGAAATGATTCAGATTTAAGTTTCTTTCTAAAAGAATAATTACTTCAGTTTTGCTTTAATTAAAGCGACAGTTTGTTAATTTTGACAAAACATCAGAAATGACAACAAAACTAAAAACAAATTTGTAGTAAAACTATGGTTTTCAGGAACATTGATTTCCACAATATGTTAAACTCACTGATATTGTGCAATTTTATCAAAAGTTGCATTCTTAGATTGATGGATTATGTACAACATAATTATGGCAAGTGCTCCGTACTTTATTATTTTTTTATCTTCACATCATATTTCATATATAGTCAAAATAAAATAAGAAAGTAGAAGACCATGAACTCACCTGGTACGCAGACTATCTGGCTGATAACCAGCAAAAAGGTTCCAACAACCTGTATCCAAGTTGGCATACTGTTTGGCTGCCTACCTGAAAAAAAAACAGACAGATCTATTGTAATATTGGTCACTGAGCCCTAATAAGGCATGTTTTCGTGAGAACTTAGATCTCTCAATTTACAAACTGAATAGTACAATGTGTGTGTACAGAAACAATGAAATATAACAATACTTATTCTGTTTTTATCTTTTTTTTTTCTGTAGAACTATTGATATAACGAGTGAGAACATAAATTAAACCTTTCTATTCCACTGACCTTTTCCATCTAAAGGTCAGAACAAACAAAACCAATACATTACAATAGGGTGCGCTCAGATACACAATCTGTTTAGGTTCAAAATAATGGTGAAATAATTTCAGAAGAGGACAGGACATACAAATGCTGTGATCATGTTAACTGGACATCAGTGCTTTAAGATATCAATACCTACTGATTCAATAAAAGAATTCCTCAGAATAAAAATGGTTTCATATAAGCTTGTATCGTATTGTTTTTGATGTGTACAGACAAGGTATTTAGTTCCCGTTCTAGCAATATTATCGAATCAGATAATCCCATAGTTTATCATAATTGGGGCAGGCAGGCGTTGAGTCTTTGTGATAACCTGGTATAGCTGGCCCATGCTTGTCCAAATATGACAGTTATTATCTCACATCTTATCATGGTATAGACATACATATCTTTAGTCTATGTGACCGCCTGGTATAATTGACACATGTTTGTCCATATCAGACAGTTATTATCGCACATCTTATCATGGTATGGACATAGTTTACATATCTTATAAGTCTATCTGATTACCTGGTATAACTGACTCATGCTTGCCCATATCTGACAGGTATTATCTTGTATTTTATTGTAGTTGGGGCATGCATGCCTTTAGTCTATGTGATTACCTGGTGTAACTGACCCATGCTTGTCCATATATGACAGGTATTATTGCATATTCTAAGAACATGTCTTGAGTCTATGAGACCACCTGGCCTAACTGACCTGTGATTGTTGATATCGGACAGGTATTATCTCATATCTTATTAACATGCCTTGAGTCTATGTGACCACCTGGTAATATCGACCCATTCTTGTTCATATCCGACAGGTATTATCTCATATCTTATTAACATGCCTTGAGTCTATGTGACCACCTGGCCTAACTGACCTGTGATTGTTGATATCGGACAGGTATTATCTCATATCTTATTAACATGCCTTGAGTCTATGTGACCACCTGGTAATATCGACCCATTCTTGTTCATATCCGACAGGTATTATCTCATATCTTATCCTGGTTTGGGGCAAACATGCCTTGAGTCTCTGTCACCACCTGGTACAATCAACCCACGCTTGTTCATATCTGACAGTATTATCTCACACCTTATCATGGTTGGGACATACATGCCTTGAGTCTATGTGGTCACCTGTAACTGACCCATGCTTGTTCATATTTGACAGGATCATCTTTGTGATCAGCTGGTATAACCAACCCATGTTTTTACAATGGCTGTATAATTTTTTTAATAATCTCTTTTATATTATACAACTTGGAATCTACAAACACTGAGATTAGGTGCCAATTAGATTAAACTGCAGGTTGTCCTTACAGTTGGTCTTTTCTATTCCTCTGCTGCACAATGAATCATATTGACATGGAAATGCACATAAAGAATAAAAGCCTGTGTTGTGACAGAACCTTACTGTAAATCACAGAGCAGATGCAACTGCTGTGATTTGTGGTTGGTCTGCAATCTGTTCATCCATATTTAATAAAGTCTACCTGGGGTGCCTTAAAAATAGAAAGTCAAACATGATAGTTTGAACAAAAGTGACCTGTTAATAATTTGACTGTCTCCCACAGTGTATGAATGTGTGGATCAAAATATGACCAATTCCAAAAGTACATGAACTTCAACCATTTGAATGTGAATGTGTCAAAAAGTGAGGAGAGTTTTGCTATCACTGGAATGACTGTACCATGGAGAAACCCACTAAATTTTCACTTAGAATCAAGGGACATTTTCTTTAAATTTTTATTCACAACTTGCTTTCATGTAGCTAATATTTTCAAAATGTGAAAGAATTCCAGTGCAAATGTGGTGTGTTTTAAGGGTTTGACAACTGATGCCCATAAATTTTTGTTCTAAAGTGTGTCCCCCAAAAATCAAAATTTTTTGGAAGGACCATATCGGAGTTCTAAAACAATTCAAATAAATGGTACCATGTCAATGAGAAAGTCTTTTGAGGTTAAGACACATAGAACATCATTTAACTGATTAACATATAAATTAACATGTATTGTATATCATCTGTTTAAATCTGTTTAAACCATAGCAGTTCTGCTTTTTCTATTTTGACCGTTCAATTGTAATACCACTTTAACCCTCTGATGACTATGATTTTGCTTGGTAACAGAAAATGTGGAAAATATTAAGATTGAATCATTAGCTTTTGGCAAAACTATTTTCAGACAAGTCAAATATATTGTGTTTCAAAATATGAATCTTGTTTACATACAAAATTCAACAATACAAAAATCTCAATTGGGTTCAAAAACACATCTTAATGAGCAGATTCAGGCTATCATAATATAATCTGTATAAATCAGTGCTTAAAAGATACCTGTAATCACAAGAATAACACAGAAATGTTTATATAACAAATATATATTTATGAGTATCAATGGGGTGTTGTTTGTATTTATTAATTGTCCTGGGCAAAGGTTTCGGGGAACTAAGAATGTTACTTCAAAAAAGTACAATTAATTACACCTTACGCTTGTTGCACAAGAAAACAATTAAGTAATGTTAAATACACAGGATGATATTAAGGACTAGTCTCTCCCTGGTACAGTTCAAGTACTTTAGAAAAACTAGATTATTCAAAACTAAAAAAACTAGATTATTGAAATAAGCCCCAGTATTAACTAAATATCAACCAGTGGAAAGGATTTTACACAGTTCATTTAATAACGCCAAAAAGGATATCATATTTCATATCCCAAAGACCATGATAAATAGTGTAACATTTGCGTGAATCTGTGTTGCAAAGTATGGTATGCTATGAACTCGCCCTGAACATGGTAAAAACTCTATGAACATGATCTCACAAAATAATAGATACACTTCACCCTTATGTCTGGATTATATTCTGGAAAAAATACTTAGTTTGCAGGAGAGGGCTAAGTAACCTAGAAACCTCAAGGTCTAATCATTACTGATATATTTATACCTAAAAGTTCCCATTGACTTTGTTAAAAGATCTGTAGTTTATAAAAACTGTGGGTAGATGATAAAGCCACAATAACAACTAATAAGGACATGAAAGGTAACATTCAATCAAAACACATGATGTCATCTCAGCCTTGTTAGTAGGACACATCTTATAAAGGAAAACAATGTAAACAATGAGACCATCAGAGGTTGTAACAACATCTAAAATACTGTAAATATTCCACTGATTCTCTTTATAACTTTATTTTTTATATTCACAGCATATAACTCATCTTGTCCTGACTGGCAGCATGCTATATGATGGTAAGCAATTATTATATAAAGTTCAAGTATAACATTAATGTTGGTTTTACAGTTGCTTATGGCTTAGACAACTGTTTCCAATAGAGGTAGAGACATTTGCTTCTGTTATTGTAGTAAAGATTATTACCTCTAACCATATAAAATATTTAACAATATAAAAGTTAATAAAGATATGTTCATGAGTGTCAGAGTAATCACAAACACCGGCAAATGAACACAACCAACAATATAAACACCTTGGCGGAACCTTTTAGTCTGTATAGTAAGTTAATGATTAATTATTAAAAACACCGATCATGGAGCTTCCTTTTCTTTTTCACATAATTGGTACATCTTCTGTTTGTTTCTATGCTAAATTATATCTAAAATTAAACATACTGTAACTGTACTTCATGTACGACTGTAAAATAAATAAAAATAAAGAAAATAATCCAATCTGAAAACTATTTGATATTGTGTCTGACCTTTCACCTTGAACTCTAGGACAGTTCAGAAAGTAAGTGCCTTTTCACAGTGCATGAATTCTGAACACACTCAATGTTCTGGTTTAACAATGGTTCAAACCAGTGGCCTGCCGATCACTGAACAACTACTTAACCATTTGTGATTTATTTGATATATTTAAGTATAAATGTCACTTGTAACATATTGCATAGCGAGGTTGTATCATGAGAGATGATCTATGTGGAGGATGAAAACAGTGCATACCAAGAGAAAGATAATCATCAGATAGTTTTATTGTGTATTGAATTCAAAATTAAACAACAACTATAAACTTCAACACCATTTACTCACATGGGTTAAATGACACCACAGCACACATGCTACTGTAATAAAGTCCAGATCATGTCTTGCTATTAAAAAACTAGTATGAGTTTTGAATGATGTGAGATAACTGTTGTATTGTAAACAAAGGCCTGACATATTCAATGTCACAGCAGATAGAAGCTCTCACATTCCAGACACAATGCATTTTATTATAAGCAGGAGGTCAGCCCAGGAAAAGTAAATTAATTTATTATTTACATCTGTCTTACAGTGCATGGGCAAACAAGGAACCATCTTGAGGGATAACAAAAAATGAGACATTGTTTTCAGGACCTGAATTAGAAAAAAGTCCTCAATGTCAAAAACGTACAATATCCAGATCAATTACAACAAATACAGCAGCAAATATTCATGAGAATGTACCAAGCTGTACAGAAATCTTGTCTCAGATTTCAACCTCCCCCCCCCCCCCCCCCCCCCTTACTCCCTTGCACATTTTTTTGCAAAACTGTAACACGGCCACTAAAGCAGTACTCTAGCTCACACTGTGTTCATTCATGCTGTAGAAAAGTGACTAGAATTGGATATATTTTTATATTTCATTCATTTATTTATCTACCTGGGTTTTAACGTTGCTTTCAACACTGTATAGGTCATGATGGGTAGTTTATGGGCAGTACATACAGTCGGTCAAAGTTCTGTACTGTAAACTGCTGACCATTGGTAAGCAACTACCAACTTTCCCACAGAGGGTCTGGGATTTAAACCGCAGATCTCAGAGGTGGGAGGCGAGTGTATTACCATTGCGTCATGTGGGCCGTTTTTATATTTTAAGTTCTGACATTACAGCATGTTAGTTCTATTATACATACATGACCGTGACCTATGTTAAGATTATTGTGGAAATAAAAGGGTCATAATATGACTTTACTTTCTTGAAAACTGTCACATGTTTTGTGTTGGTACCACAGATATATTGAACATATTGCTGTGTTCATATTGACAAATAGTAATTACCAATAATTTATCAAAATCAAAAAGGTTTATTCAGTTTGGGTTGTATTTAAGGGACAGATAAATATTAATAGACTATGTTACAAAATTATTTCATATTTATAATCTTCACACATCGAAGTTTTAGGAAAGGACATTGGGACAAAATTTGATTTGCCCAAAGTTATGAAATGCAAATTTCTTTCATGTAAATGTCATTCTGCCAATTTTTAATGCAAGGTTCTTCATCGAACAAAATTCCTTTTTTTCAAATATTTTTTGTGAATTCTAGATACTGCAATTGGTAAATTTAACTTAGTTTTGATAGGCTGTAGTAAAGTTTGGTGTATGCCTTGTACTCTTGTGAAATTAATGAAAAAAAAAATTCCGTACCCAAATTTCCATTTTCTGTTTTTTTTTTAAATTTTGACTTATACACAATCAACTAGTATTCTTATAAGAAAAACTATGGAGTAAGATTAGCAAACTCCACCTGAACCATCAGAAAAAAACAGTATAAGGCAAAACTTGAGGTAAGACCCACAAGGGAAGAGAAGGAGAAGAAGATCAATAAAAATTGGCACAGGGCAACAGAGAAACAGTTGAAGAGAGAATAGTCTAACTGGGGGAATTTTTCAACTTTCACCAGTGTAAGAAATAGTCAGAAGAAGCTTGTCTGAGACCTGTACTCAAGACGCGGGTTGTTAAAGCATAAGTCAAGTAAGTTGCCTTATTTTCTGATTATCCACATAAGTAATTATTTTCTTTTAATAAATAAAACACCCTAAACAGGATAAACCCAAATGTAAAAATAATTAACAACAACAAAGTGGTGAAGAAGTGGTAACATATTCGCTTCCCACCTCTTAGATCAAAGTTTGAACTGCAGCCTAACCTCATGTCGGAATGCTGGTAGTTGCTTGCCATTGGTCGGCAGTTTACAGAACAGAACCTTTGACCAACTGTATGTCCTGGTTTCCTCTGCCCTTCCAACTACCTGTCACAATATAACTGATAAGGTACTATGAGTGATGTAAAACACAAAGTAAATAAATTAATTCACTTAATGTTAAGTTTCTATCATATTTTGTATTAAATCCAAACTGTGCCTTGCAAGTCTTCTGTTGATAGTTGTTCCCTCACTGTGTTTGGATGAAAAATCTTCTACTTTTAATTATACTCATGGAGGCATTGATAGATACCCAACATTTGCTTCATTCAATTACTGGATACTTAATTATATCATTGTATGACAAAAGAAAAAAAAAACAAACAAAAATGTCTAGTCATGCACCTCTTTGCATCTGTTTTAACTTTGATGCAGAAACTTCAAAAAGCTGGTGGTGGTCTACTGAAATAGAAAGTTGCATGACTAATACTTCCACCCGGAGAGTTTAGAGACTGACTTACAACAAGTGACAAGTAACGACCTTGTTGTTTGACATTCTACATGTGAAGTGCTCATGTCTTTAACTTACACTCAAAGATTCTTCGTGTACACTGTTAAATAAGTGTTTAAACACACAATAATAATTTTTACTGTGAGCTAAAAAATGGATTGTATATCTATCAAAGAAAGGTAAAATCCTGCTTTGGCATTTAAATTAAGATACTATGACTTAAAAATGTTAGGATGAACAGAGCAGAGATGACAGGAATAGTTTGTGCTCTGTTAGACACATTGTGGCTGCTTTTCAAAGACTCTCCATTAAAACTTCAGTTTGCCTTTATATCAAGCTGTCATTTCATCCAAAAGAAAGAGTCTCTAGCTTTTTGGTGAAAAATTACCTGAATGGTTTAAAATATTCTAAACAATCTTGCATCATGTCTAAAAAGAGCTGGAATTTTATTTTATGTAACTCTTTTTATCAGTGTTCTATTTAAACAGTTCAAATTAACAGTAAACTACTGTAACGTTGGAAATCTTCACTTTTCACTAATGCTCAGGTTCTGGGATTGTACAACATTGTTCTACAACAATACTTAGATCATTTCTAACTTAGAGTTCAAGTATTTCTTAGATTTCAGGTAAAAATTATAAAGCTGAACATTCCTAACTTTTGTTTCGTGAATACAAAGTGCAAGAAAACCCTTAAGTGAAAACCTTCCCTTACATAGATCTAAGGTCACCTTACTTAAGAATTGTTGTGAATATGGCCCCTGGTGTAATGATCAATTAAGATTTAAAATTTCCCTGGATATTACGTATATTTTACTACCCAGTTCATTTAGGCCTGTTCACATGGTTTTGTGCAGACTTATCAACACATATTTGAATTTTGCTTTCACAACCCATGTCCTTTTTGGTCGATCAATGGGACTTGTATATGGGTATTGCATGTTTAAAATGAGGTGTGTCACCAACCCCTGTTCACCCTACCTGAATGAATATTTTAATACAACTCCTGAGAGGAAGTTACAACTATTTCAAACATTTCAAAGATTCACCATATGCTGGAAATATGTCTGTGCTGTGTTGAATGCCATTGAATAAGAATCCTGACTGATTTACACCTATGAAGCCCAATGCCCCTATTCACACTGCAGGTAGTATATCCTGTGGTTAGAAGTTTTACTCGATGGTAGAACCACCTTCCAGGACGCCTCATATCTTCTGAGGTTTGGTGTTTCCATAAGGTATGACATGCATGTCCCACTGCTTGGGCACGGTGTGTAACTGTAAATAACAGTATGGCAGTAGAATGAGAGAAGTACAAACGTGTGTCACTGAGAGACAACCTCCATTTACCTCCACTCTCCTTTGGTCGTTGTATTACACTGAAACATGACTGAGTCACAACCTTATATACACTGTGGACCACGATTCAGTTATTGTATGCAAAAGTTTATCTGTGTATGCTCAAGGTACCAAATTCAGAGGCGGAAATTTGAAACATTTTAATACTTCCATTGCACGCACAAGGAATTGGACATTTTGTCACTGTGTCACAAATTTGCATTCAGGCATCAGGCGGTAGTTGATAAACAGGGGTGTTTTGCCCAACGCCTACTACCGCAGGGTGTACCACCTGCAGTGTGCATGGGGTATAATGGATACTACCAAAATACAAAATGCATTGAGCCACAAATGAGCTAGGATGACATTAATATTTTTGTCTCGTATTTAGCTCGTGAGGTAAGCACGGAGCGGTGTAAGCAGGTTATAAGATAAAATAGCTTCTTATTAAAATTTAATATTATTTTATACACATATTTCTTAATAAAATAAATGTCCAGTGAAAACTGACTCTTATAATATACCGTATATTGTGTAGTTGTGCAGAACCTATGTTAATTTATTTACAATCCAGTAATAATGCAAGCGGGGAAATAGTTTTGCAGAGGTTACTATAATTGGAAGAAAAGAGACCTCACACAGTATACACCTCTATCATATTTCAACAATAACATGCTGTCAGTCTCGTTTGAGGCCAAGTAACATGAGAAATGATAACATGGAAGTAGGGCATCTTTTACTAGTGTACTAGCATTTCTCACATAATATATAATAATTATAAAATAGCAATGCATTAAAAAAACTGCATTTATTTTTATAAAATCACATGACCACAACAGAGGCCTTTCAATAAACACCCCAATAACAAAGTGAGCATGGGACAAAACACTACGCGCTCCCATTCTTGGGAAAAGGCAAAACACACCAATTAATACAAACTACATGTAGTTTGACAAATAACAAATGTTAAACAAACTAAGCCATGCCTTGTTACAACAGTTTCTAACAAAATCTAGAAAATATATGTGTTGATTATCCTCGGGTTAATTACCTAATTGACCTTTTGGGATAAAAGGAAACACTAGGACACAAAAGGTTCCCATATCTGTATGCATTACACAGTTTAAGCCATGTGAAGTCACAAGGGGCCAGAAATATGTTTTTCAAAAAATTGTTCCGTATCAGCTTATATCACAGCATCCTCTATGCAGTAACACATCTTTAGACAGAAATATACCAAAGTTCATCTAAAAGGACACATAAAAACTAGGTATACAAACTGTTAGAAAACTCAGAAGCCCCTTCAAAAAGTGGTCATCAGGGTATTTTCTGAAAAGAGTAGCAAGGATGGTAAGCCATCAGGGAAACAGCTGGTTGTGTGCAGATTGCTGCAAGAATGGTATGCAATTAATTGGCAGAAAGAAAGCTTCAAAGTCAGGTTTCAAAGTAGCAGAATTGCATGCACCTTCCATGCAAAACCTCCCCTCTTCTTTCACCTGTTTTAAGGCAAAAGCAACAAAATCCTGACGACCCCTACAAACCCACCATACCCTCCACCCCAACCCCTTAAAAGTAAAATGCTATTTGATATTATTCATTTCTTTAAGAAATAGTACCATGTAGGACGACACAGATTGCAATAGCCTAGAGTTCTTTAATTATGTTTTTCCCTTTATTGCTGATTCCTTTTAGCATTGGCATAAAGTAAGAGACAATCTATCCTGGATGCACAGCTATCCTGGACTAGTAATCCAGAGAAAGTATCCAAGGCCAGTGACAATTATAAGGAGTTTTTAAGTAATAATAATTCTTACTGCTAGTATTACATTCAATAAAAATAATACAAAACTTAATTATATTCAGGAAAATACAATTTAAAATGATTACAATATAAATAAGGATTTTATCATAAAAGACAGGGGGAATTTTAAGTCTATCTTTGCAGAATTGAAATTTTGATTTTGCCAAGGTGAGCTTAAGATTTTTCAAGATTTAATCAATTTTAATCTGGTCTTCGACAGAAAGCAGAGTGGTGCTTTTATGGTTTTGGACCTACTCAAAAGAAGTTTTTCATAAAGCCTTTAAATTTAATATGTGATGTAATCAATCTTGTCAGTCTTAATCAATAATATGCTTGTTAACTGATGTTGATAATTAATGCAATTACTATAGTTTATATGTTCTATTTAATGTTTTACAACATAAAAATCTGTTCAAACAAAAATCAGTTATATTTAAAAGTTTCACCTCTGCCAAGTATTTCAGTAAAATAATTAATCAAAATTTCAAACTTCTATCTTACTTGTGCAAAACAAAATTTTAGTTTGGTCTAGCCAGATGTTAAATCTGTCCATATGGATTCTTAATCGAAATATTGTGAAATCACAATTTTAATTTGGTCTAGCCAAGTTTCAACTCTGCCAAGGCTACATCACGGTTCTAAATGTTTGTAATACCATTGTATGTATTTGCTTCCTGCTTCACATCCTCCTCCTTATGACTCTGAACAGAGACCTTATATCTTGGTAGCACATGCTGAAGAACAATTTCGATTTATTTTTTGTTTTACCTCGCATTCAATAGCCAGGGTCATATTGCGACGGGTAGTTTACGGGAGGAGGTACCAGTGCATACTAGTTGGTAAAGATTTTGCACTGTAAAACCACCAGGCATTGGCAAGTATCTACTAACTTTCCAACATGAAGTGCCTGGCCCGAGATTCGAAATGGCGACCTCAGATGTTGAAGGCAAGCACTAACTGCTACACCACCGAACCCGTCTGCTGAAGAATGAACCATCCTGTTTATCCATCCTGCCCCCTCCTTCACCCCTCTATCATGCATAGTTTAATACAGCCCATGAGAGGTCATAGGAGGTTGAACACAAATCTTGATCTGTTAAAGGTATACCAGCCATATGCAAAGCCCACTGAATGGTGCTGAGGACAATACTACCAAGACATGAGGCAGACCATATCACAACCACCCACAACCCAAAACCACATGGGCCCATTCATTTGTAGCTTTTGACCCCAGCAAGGAAAAAGTCTGACCTAGGTATGACATATGTTGATGTGAAACTTTTAAATATAACTGATTTTTGTTTGAACAGATTTTTATGTTGACATATGTTATTTTAGTCTGTAGGGAAAAGGGAGTGGGGGCTTATGTCTAATGATGTCAAAAATGAAGAACACTTTCTTAAGAGGTCTCACTTGCATTTAATAAAATGCACTCTCAATGGCCAAAGTAAATGCACTTAAAATATGCTGTATAAATTTCTGTTCTATGGCGGTAAGTGTAATTATCTAAATGACTTATGTATTCATCCCGTAACCCAAACTCTAACTTCTTCAAGGCAACTCTTCTTTGTACAGACGATATAATAATTTGACATATTAGGTTCCGTGCTTACTAAGACACACTGGTTGTAATTGGCATGGATGAAAAAGACAAGTCATTGCTATAAATAGATATATATGAGCCATTATATTCTTTCCAGTAAAATCATACTCAAAACATCACCCAATGAAATTAACATGTTGTACAAAATGGGACAGGAAATTCAAAGTTTACAGTAAGCCTATGTCGAGCAGAATCTCTATAACAGTATCTTGCAAGATATCTTGCAAAGAACAAAATGTTTTTCTGGCACCATATCACAGATATCCAAAACTCAGACATCCTTAATTTGATCCTAACACATACCTAACATAATCTAATCAAACTTCTACAGCACTTGATCTGTGCCAAGACAGATTCTGCTGTGCACAAAACAAATTCATCATTTTAAAGATATATGTTGCCACTGGACAAGCCCAGGGGATGTGTAAAGTGCTGTTGAATGGAATAATTATTTTTGTCAGAATCCATATATTGTTCAAGTGAACTGCACTTTGAGAATACTTTATGGAAATCTGTTTTGCAAAAGCAGTTTCCTAATCTGTGGGAAGTTTGCTTAGAACTGACTCTAATTAAATTATATCATCTAATCAATAAGATTTTTATATTCATTAATCTTCCATAGGACTATACACACCAAACGGAAGCCACATGATACAATAAGAGAACTCAGATATGAGCCACATTTAACTGAACACACTGATAAAGAAAATTTTATATTAAAACAAATTTTAAAGGCTTTATAATGATATTAAAAATATCATAATAAGTAGTTTGTTAACTACTAGTTCCTGCTGTGTAGTATTTATAAAGTAAATCTGATAAAGCTCAAAAAGGTTCAAAATGCCGTGTGTACGATAATGTGTATAAAATAAACAAACTGAACCACTGTCATCACAATTTCCATTGCTTACCTAAACAGAGCATATTTTTAAACCTAACCTCTAATTAAATACCACAATCTATTTATTAAAAAGATCATATTTTTTCATGTAAACACCTTCGGGCAAGTGCTTTTTATGATTTCGGTATCATGATTCACTATTTCTGCTCCAGTAAAAAGGATGTAAGTGTCTGTCGCTTGTGTCATTGACCATTTCTTTTCCTGGGTAGAGAGAGACAGACATGTGTTAAAGTATGTTTTTGCAGCTTTTATTCACCTTTTTTTAACAATGACCTCTGATGTCCTGGGGAGGCGAGGGTGGCCAACCCCCTATCAGGGGCTAACAGCTACATTCATACACAGTATGAAGTCAAAGAAAACACAAACAAAATTTGGGTACTGCATACATCAATGTCTATTGTTCTTTATGTTATTTTTTTTTTAAATTTTTATATTAATTAACTGTAAACTATCAATCTAATCAATTGTTGCTGCTTTTTCTAATTCTAATTCTAATAGTATTTTTATAGCGCTTAATCTCTATCTAATGATAGACTCTAAGACGCAGAAAGCCAAAATCAGAGATCGTAATCATTAAATCAGGGACATTGCAGGGGTCGACACCACGGAGAGATAAAATGAAAAACTAGGGATAATCTAGGGTGGGTAAGCTTTTTCAAAGAGGTAAGTTTTCAACTTTTTTTCTGAATGAGGAGAGAGATTTAGCTGAGCGTACATCATCAGGGAGATCATTTTGCTGCTTTTAATGTATTATTTTGAATACACAAAGAATGTAATCACACAGCAAGATGACAAAAGACATATCATGTACACAAGGAACACGAAACATGACAGGATGACAAAAACCTTAGAAGCACATATCACAAAACACACAAGGGCAAGTGTTGGTACATATTGGTGATGTTGGTCTTTCTTATTTTCTGAACTCAACTGAAAACAGGTAGGCAACGCCTTGAAGTTATGGCACTTGTTGAATGCAATAATCAGGTAAACAAGTTGTTGCATAAATTACATTTTTTGTAGCATTGTACTTTTAGTTTTATAAAACAGCACCCGAGAGGATATTTAAACCATTTTGCACTTTAAAATGCTTCAATTATTTATAATTGTAGTTAAAAATTTCCACAAAAACAAGCCTTAATATTTTGAATACTCTCCCGATGAATGTCCATCTAATGAAAGAGGACCCATTTTTTTTGTCTCTAGATTAATCCATTAGGAGACCCCTTGTCTTCATGAACCAATACTTGGATAAGGTCACCTTAATTCTAAGTAAGGGAAGGTTTTCATGTTTTTTCTTGGAATGTTCATTAATACAATTTCATAATTTCTTACTTGAAATCAAATCCCCATTTTCTTCGTAAAATATAATCACTCCAGACCTTCCTTTAGTCAAGTCCCACCTAAATACAAATTTCAAACAGAAAAATTCAATTATTTTTGAGTTATTGCTAAGAAAGACAAACAGATAGATAGAACACATTCTAAAACACATCCTCTTGGTGGACATAACAGATAAATGAAGCAACTCCAGTATTAGTTATATATCTGAACAGAGAAAGCTTAGTGAGCAAATGAAGAATATCTATAAATGAATAGGTAGCAAATGTAATGTGGTGTTTTATCAAAGGGAAATGCTAACCTACCCGTGACATGCATTTAGCTGGTTAGCTTTAGATCACCATATGTTGTCCCACAGATATACGTAAGATTGTTACAATACATTCCATTATAAACACCCAGGTTTCTGTCATAAGGCAATACCAAATACTCACTTTTTCAGTCTGCTGTGTCTTTTGTTTGGTTATTTATTTGGTTTGCGAGCAAAAAAAGTTGGACTAAATTGAAATGTCGTCTCCAGTGGGGGTTGCTTATATTGTATATTCCAAGCATCAATCATTTGAACTTTTTATAACAGTCTTCCATCTTCACAAGAAAATTAGATTACTTTTGAACAAATTAAAAAATCACAGAAGGAGGTTTACTACTTTGCTGACATACATTATTGATATAATTAATTTGTTTTAAATGTCACTTTCAATATATGCCACTGATCACCCATATGACCACAAGGTAAAATCATAAATAAAACTGATTTGGATTGAATTATTTAAAAACGGTAACAAAGTTACGTGAAACATCATCCAAGGTGCTGATTGTTCAAGAAGAGATAGCCTTATGGCAAGAAGGTGGTTACTGATCCCTCAAATATACTTACATTTTAATAATGGGGCTTTCACAATTCTCCAGATGACTAGAACCATTCTTTAAATGTCTCTATTTGCTCACATCACACCCAGTGCTGTAGAAAAACTTTTGATCGTGAGTGAACATGTAAATATATTCCTTATTTTAAGGTTTTTGCCCTGATGGTATTGTTAATCTAAATTAAAATCTATAATCAACAATCATATTGGCTCTTCAAACGGGATAAAACCATCTGGTTGACAAACTGCTGCTATGTTGAGAGAGTCACTTGATCATACCATATTTCCAAACAGTGTTGATCGGGTGTCCAAAGTGTCGAGTGAAGAATTTAAGGCAGTTAAAGCATCAACCATAAGCCCTTTTGAAGAGATGTTATTTTGGCAAAGCCTGGGCATCAATTTTTTTTAAAATATCAGTCTAATGTATGTTTGTTTAACTGTTCTCCCCAAAAAAGTTATCTGACAAAAAATAATAAAAATAAATAAATTGATATCTAGCAGTTGTAGATACACCATGCATCTGGCTTTATTATAACTCTGAGTGACATTTCAGTAACCCTACCGGTATAACTTTGATAGAATTTTCTCTCCAAAATACATCAATGGAAGATAATCTGATGAGCTAAAGCTGTTTTGACTAATAAATTGTGATGATATATTTGAAAAAAAAAACAAACAAACAAGCATAATTGCACAATTTTATGAACACTCATGCTTATATAAAACTACAAAGCAAATACATGTACGCTGATGTAGGCAGAGATAAGGTGTTCTGTTTGCTACAACCATATTAATATTTATAGTAGTATATATTACTACAGTGACTTAGAACCTGTAATATGAACTATATATCAATCTAATTATAGGTGACTTTGCCTTACACCTGTAATATGCACAGTATTTGAGTCTAATTATAGCCAATTTCCACTTACACCAATATAAATGAAACATTTTCTGGTGTTGGAACCTTGAAAATTGTTCCACTTGTACTTCTACCTACACAGGTTCTACTGATATCATGTTTACTGTATTGCTATTATCTTGAAAAATCAGAGTAGTAAGAATATGAAACTTGCCACAGCACGAGGCATTTGTCTAAAGGGGAACTAAGCCTTAGAATTAAACAACAAATACAAAAGTCAGGTTTCCACATCACCAATCACTGTCACCTGACCACCAATGCCAATTTGATTCCTTTCCCTAAATTTTTTGAAAATGTTTAAACTCGACCATGACCAGTGGAAATGGCTGCTCCTTGGTGACACTCTAAATTTCCTATAACATTGCCAGTGGGCAAGTAAGTAATGGACAAATACCAAATAAAACATATTTTTTATTATTATTTAATAGGATGTATAATTGTACTTGGTATCAAAATCTTCATCGAGAAAATTAAGGTTTTTGTGGTATCAACATACAAGATCAACTTTACATATGTAAACTCAGTCAACACAGTCTCATTAAAGTTACATACAACTAGAAAAGTACTCAGAAAGATCAGACCTCCTCTAAGGCCCAAGTAACCTTCACTATAGCTTTCGATTGCAATGATAAAAATATTGAATAAAACTGCCGTGGTCGACATTTTGTGAATATTTCATTAAAATTTGACTACAACTCTCCCATTAATTGTGCAAACAAACGAACAAATGAAGGCAATAACAATATGAAAATAAATTACATAAAATTATCATGAAATTAATTTGGAGGTCCCAAAGTACAAAAGAAGGGGATCCACTTCTCTGTGATGGGTTTCATATGCTGTTGCAGAAGTTCACTTTAGCAGAATTTTTCTGCATTCCGAACTGATTTAATGTTCTCATTTTGCTACACATCATCCCTGTAATAAGACATAACATAAAAACAGGGCAAATTTTAGACAGCTTACAACTGTAGCAGTGCCTTAAATATGCACTTAAGCTGCTGATATGATTCACTACAAGCCCCATCCTTTGATGTATGTATTCTCCAAATAAATAGGGACAGCCTCTCAAAACAATGGAAGGGAATTGTGTAAGCTTCATCAGAATAAACATAATAAGGGTCAATGCACAGTTATGGTTTCAAGCTATGATATACATTATTCAAGTTAAGTATAGTTAATCTAAAGGTTTCAGTAGATATTGTTGTGTGACAGAGTTTCCCAGATAAAAAACAGCGTACATTTTCTTAATTAGCAACTTTAAACAAATGCAAAATGTTAAGTCTGTTGATAAGAGCAGAGAATGTATAAATATAGTTTATTACTTTGGTATACATTGCTTTGAACCATTGAGTTATTAAATCCTGTTAAATTGCATTTCAAGTTGCCGGTAGATACTACATTAGTTTGACCTCAAATGATTCAATATTTAACTACATTTATATAATTATCAGAAAGGAAAAAAATATATGGAAAACATAACCTTTATTATACATCATTTGTTTTGTCTGGATATTGCTTAGGATGGACTTGCTTTCAGCTGGAAGTAAGTATTGTCACTACTGAGAAAATATCCCACAGAAATATTAAAAATTGCCTTTTTAAAATTTGATTGCAATTCATTGAATACTGGTATCTTACTAACAGATTCATAAGTAACTTGACAGCTTCATATTTAACTTAAAGTCAGTTTGAGAATTTTAATGAAAATAAATTGCTATTTATCTTATTATTTTATGCATGGCTTAAAACTAGCTTCAAGCAGCATTTATCTCCATACTACAGGGGGTGGGGGGTGGGGGGGTGGGGACTCTGATCTGACTGCAAGGACTTGATTGGCTAGGGGTTTCAGACAGATGGACAGACAAACCTTTCAGGACTAATATAACTTTCATGAATACTTGTACACTGTACAGTACAATTTACCATATTTTCTACAGTCTCAAACACTAATAATTGATTTTCCAAACTATGTTTTAATCTCCCAAATTAATGTTATCCTCTTGGTTAATTTTAAAACTTTTCTTTTGTTTGACAGACCTTCTAGTATCAAAACACACACTTTCCCAGTATGTCTGTGAAATAGAGGTTCTTGTATTTGAGTGTTCATGTGTAACAACAGCAAAGAAGTAAATATAGAAAATATCTTCAACAAAATAATGGATTAAGTAAAAGCATCAAAGAGAGAAAGGCTACTTTTTTGAAATGTCAAAGTTGGTAAAAAAATTTAAAAATAAATAAATAATGGGGTTATTTGTTTTAGTGGTGTCAAAAATGTCAGAGTATGAACAAGGGTGAACAAAGGACCAACAAATCAATTAACACAGCAGAAACCCACAGTCAGAGCAAGTACTCCTGCCAACACAGTGTAGTGGATAAAAATACACCATTCTATTGCCTCCAACAACAACCTATTCTATATTGAAACAATGCATCCACAAGGTGTCGGTTTTAACTACACAGTGTAACCTTTTAAGTAAACTGTTGAGTAGAATTCCCCATTAAGTTGAATAATCAATAGGATTTAATGGCATATTTTTAAAAAATTATCCCAGCGCAACCTTGTTTGAAATGCTGGTGTGGATGCTATTTGACCTTGGAAAAGGGGTCAAAGGGGTCAGAAAAGAAGAAAATTGAATTGGTCAAACAAGTTGGTGAGTCATGCAACCAACACTTACCATCAGGATGGAACAACATGAAAATCATTCTTATAAGTTATTATATGGAGATAGGTATTTGGTATTTTCAGGGAACAATTAAATATCTTATGGGGACTTTAGAACATCTTAAGGGAACAAGTTATTTTCTTGAATGGATAGCATAGTATTCTCAAGTGAGTGTAACATAGTATCTGAAAAGGTGAAGTAAAGAATCTTACAAGCTGTTATGATGTCTGGAATGACATATACAAGCAAAATTATATCACAAATAAAGATGGCAATGTTATACAAGTATCTGGTATGAGTATTATATTTTTCATCTTCCTGAGTGATGTATTTTCATATAGGTCTTATGAGGAATGTTTTATTTTTATTATCCACCATTTTGTATTCAAAGTAAGTACAATAAGTTCATATTTAAAGAAAGAATGAAAAAAAGGCCTATCAACGATAGAGTAGCACCTGGTCCAATAAATATAAATCTTAAGTTTGAGATTACTTGAGATTTCTGTGAGTATTTCAATGCAGTAAAAGTAACCAGGAGCTCTATAAAATAGCTTACTAATGCTGTATATAACATGTTTTTGTTTACATAATTTATGTAATATTAATGAAAAATTGGCAGATGTTGTCAAATTTGTAACGTTAATTATTCATAGTATGTGGCACTGGGTAACATACCACCTCAATTAGCAAGCAACTGTCATCTGTTACAGATTAAGACCACAGTGAAAATTAAAACCCACAACCAGAAGGTTGATGGCACATGTGTTACCACTACACTACCTGCTGGTTAAAGTACAAGTAATAAGGAGAACAGTGGTTGTATTCATAAAAGGAATCACTGAAAGATGTTGCAAAAATGTGCTCAAATTTCGACTGAAAAATATATATTTCAAATAATTTTTGATGATCTATGGCCAAACCATTTTGTCAATAGTAGACCGGGATGGATGAGCAAATGAAACATAATTAAAATATAAACAACAAATATTTTAAAATAAAGGAAAACAAACTTGCTTTCTCTCTTTTCAACCTAATGTGCATTGTCACCTTTCTTGGGTGGTGGAACAAGTTGAAAAGAACAGTGGTCCTTCACAAGGGAAGGCTCATTACACCCTTAAAGACCTATTATCACCCACCCTTGTGATCCCTGGCTAATCAATAATGAGCCAGGATATGCAGCAGAACTAATGCCAGATGAAACAGCTGACAGCATTCCAGTACAGCCAGGAGGGGGGCCTCTATCATGCAGCAGTGACACATTTAACACACATCTGAAGTCATGGAATACAGTGTCTCCTGGCTTACTTTTGGTAGACACCTGAGTGGATATATTTTATACCAAGGGAAACTTGCAGCATGGGAGATTTAAGGAGAGAAAGGAGAAGGATTCCTTAAACCCTTAAAGGATCTATATTCACTAAGTATGGGAGATTTTAGAACAGTTAATTGAATAAATAACCTTGTTTGTTTTCCAATATTAGGAGAAAGCCGCCTTGTGATACAACAATGAAGCAGCAGATATATAAAATCTATTTAAAATTAATAAAAACTTTAAAATATGCTATTTCAGTACCAATAAATTGTGGATACAAGGTACAATAACATAGTGTGTTTTACAGAACACACACAAAATCTTCCAACTACCTGCTTGTGTACAGATTGGTCTCCCAAATCCATAGCTTTTAATATAAAAACAGCTGCTCCTACAAATAATTCTCAGAATTTTGTCGATTATGAGATTATACATACATATACTGGTTTCTTCCCAGTGCTCAATTAACTGACTCTAAGGCTGCCTCAGCAATTTTTTTCTGTAAGGAATATATAGCTATGTCCCTATAGGGTTAGAAATCTGGGGTTATGTTTGAATATTTTATTACCACTACACACTGCAGAGAGCTTTACACACTGCAGCTAGTCAACTACATGTATAAAGCAGTCCTATATTTGAGGTGATTGTTACAATTCTACAAAAATATTGTATTAAAATTATTGGGAATTGATAAGTAACATATTTGTACACACGTGGTCTAGTAGGTCAGCAAATATTGGTAATTTTCAATTGAAACCACTTGCCTTCTACACATTCTAAGATGCATATTTTCTTAAATTTCTAACAAGTTTTTAAAATTATTATTCACCTCCAGATGTACTTACAAAGAAATAATCGACATTGCAAAACATTTTAATTTAAATTGAAACTTTCTATTGAAAACAATTTTTTTCAGTCCTGGGAAGAAGATCCTATTAAATTGTAATTTTGGTGTGTTTAGATGAGTTATATACAGGAATAAACTGCCAGAACTGGCTGTTGAGATATTACATGTCATCTTGACCCCTGAAAAGTCCCTTATATTTACATGACTGTGACTACTTTGATATGTATATTACATGGCACTTGTCACTTACGTGTATATTAGGATAAATAAGTTGACATCACATTTGACAGGGTAATGAGCAATGTTCAGTACTCTTTGACATCTGGGCTTTGGGCTTAAAGAGTCTAAGCTAACCTTGGCTATCACAATGATCAGAAAGAAACATGGGTTACTAGTATTGTCCAGGCTTGTATTAGTTGAACCTAGTGGACACAAATGTTGTAAAAATGATGAAATATAGACGTTCCTTTAATCATTGGTAGCATTTGCATATTGACCCATGTCTGTCCATCGACTATCCCTTCTTGGACTTAGAAGATTTGCATTAGAGGATTTGAATCTATTTTGCCTCTATATATCCTTCTATTATTATTTTAAAAATATTTTTTTTTTACTGTTGAAGGGCATCATAGGAAACATCAGCACATTCTAAGGTTCCAAACACGCAGTGTCACAGTTCAATGTGTGGTCAGCTGGTTTTGGTAATTTTGTACTATAAGTTGTTAATTTAGTGTAATGACTATATTATATCGCCTGTAAAAAATCTTAATTATCACCTTGGCAAAAGGTCATCTGGTCAATGTTATTCAAGGTCAAAGTGATCTTTAGCCATGAGCAGTGCTTCGGTTCAAATTTACATTGTGTGTATTTTCTTTTTGTGAATATTGCTTGAAAATCAATTTTTATTATCCATTCAAGGTCATATTTTATTGATATTGGGGGAAATACAGATGAGGATATACATTTTTAAATATCTGACAGCGCCCCATGCTTGCATGTTTCAGGGAAATTGGCTTGTAAAACATTAAATTCAAAGGTGGATAGTAAAAGTAAAACATCCCTCATTTAGCCATGCACAAAATTATCACTGTTGTCATCTTCATCCATGGTATATTTTTCTCATACATTTCAGTCGGAAAGTTTTCGTATTATTCTCCAAAGTCTCCGATCTATCTTTTTCTGGTTTGTCATAATTTATTTAGGGTTTTATGTCACTTTCAACACTGTACAGGTCATATCATGACGGTTAGTTCTGTGGGCAGAGGAAACTAGTACATGCAGTTGGTCAAGGCTCTCTACTGTAAACTGCTGACTCATAAGTAAGCAACTGACAACTTTCCTACATAAGGTCCGGGGTTTGAACCGCTGACCTCAGAGGTGGGAGGTGAGTGTGTTACCACTACACCACCGTGGCCCCCTTTCTGGTTTGTCAAGATCAGGGCACCGGAGCAACACTTTTTCACACCTAATAAGTTTTTCTACTATATTTAAGTCAGCAAAATGCATGAAATAAAAATTATGAATGATTAAAATTACAGTCAAGTTGAACTGATGTATACAATGAATATATTTTTACATTACTCTTTATGTAGACTTCCAATGCATGGTTGCAGTGAGTTATATCTCCATTTATAAAAGTAGCTGCATGCACGAGGCTGTACTACAAACTACAAAGCAATGCAGAAAAAACATTCAATTAACAGTCTGACACAGCCATTAAGCGATTAATAGACTCTGGGGTTATAAAGCCCATTGATCAAACATTGATAAACAAGCCAAGTATTCAGTTAGGATAACTGGCAGAATACCACACTCACCCGATTAATGCTTTGACATGCAAAGGACAAATCCTTGTACAGAACATGCCCTAACTATACTAATTACTTGACCCCAAACCGGTTTTTTTTCCTCTTCAGTACCAGAATCCCCCCTCCTGAAGATTTATCCTTTTACAGGGCTCTGTTAAATGGGTATTATGGACAAAACCATCCTGGACAAAAAGCATTTTCATGTAAAAACAATGTCTTTGAAAGAATCATACATACTGTACAAATACCACTCATTAATGGCTAGATGGATTAGTAATTATCTGTCTCAATAATCCCCATCATGCCACAAGTATATTTCCTGCATATGGCATAGTCTTGCATTGAAATCCTTATTTAGACAGGCAGTTTACACAGTTTACGCTTTTTAGTTTACAGTTTACGCAGTTTTTTTTACACTGAGCACAATTCGTTTATATATATAGATATACATCTAGGTTCTGTTTTTTCACTATTTTCATATAAAATACATAGCACTATATTAATGCAAAATGCAGATTCTAAGATGTAATAAATAATGGTTACTTAATTGATTGATTGATTTAAAAATGCAGCTAGAACCTTGTTTTGGTCTATTTTGATGGGAACACCATTTAAGTGATCATCCAAGTCACTATGTATCTGCCCATACCTGGCCTAGAACACAGATGGTCACCAAACCAAATTTTAAGGAATTTCGAACTAAAAATACTTTTTTTGTGACACTTTTTGTCCAGTGACTTTTTGTCTGAATATTCTTATCCTACTTCCATTTAGCAAAACCCATATTCATAACTGCATCTTTCTTTCATCTGCAAGATCCCCAATTTACATCCTAATAGGTATTTTTCGTTCCAGCTAAAAATGGCATGGCAAACAGAGCCCATTAGCATTTAACAGAGTAGGAGGGATTGCACCCCTCAGAGGGGTGGGTTACAGACCGCCAAGTCCATTAGTTATCGCCTTTACTTAAGGGATATACTAATTAATGAAGTTATTATTAATATGATAAAGTCATTTGGATAAGAGCTGTGTCAGGACTATTATATGATGTATTTAGTGTTGGCTCTGACATAAACTTACAGCCCATATCACGTGAACACCTAACATGAGAGTATGGGATATTGTGAAGAGATTTCCATCTTCTCTGATAAATATGGCGGCAACCTTACTCCTTTATTTCAGACATGCTTTAATTCATGGGTGAAATGTTATGCCCAGATGACAGAGCCTCAAATGAGTACATACTTATGTAATTACACAAACAGTTTTATTTCTTTCATGTATCAAATGATTTTTTGAGGAGTAATTATGGATATAAAATGTTCTGTTTTCCTATGTAACTCCAGAATAGTACCAATTTCAAGGTCAAAAATTAATTATCTTGACTTTAAGGTAAACTAATTAGTCTACATAAAAAGTAGAAAGCATTCCAAGGGCTCAGACCTCCACCAAGGCATCTAGTAGACTGTTCAAAATTTGCAATTCTTTTTGCTATCTAAAGTATGATCCAAATCTTTCCCAAAATGTAATCACTGATAAATCACATAATATCATTATAAAGGTGTGTTCATTAGTTTCAGAGTAATCACAAACACAGGCAAACAAAAACAGACAAACATATGGACTTATATAAAACATAACCTCCTTGGTAAAGTTAATGACTAAAATACCAAGCAATATACAAAAGTATATACAATCACAAATGTAATTTTTATAGTCTCATAAGGTGAAGACTATACACAACAGAGTACTAATTGAACTCTCTATCCACCCAACCAACCTAATACAACTTTTACTGTGCTTAATCTATAAGCCAGCAGATTCTAAGGCACAATTAGGACAGAAATCTCTATTCAGAAAAGAGTACAACTGTACAAGCATACATAGCAACTAGCTTTAGTTGTCCTGTGTCCACTATCTTGTATTTACCAAAAGTCCACTTCAGATAAATCAGAGTTATGGGTGAGAGATTCCCAATCAAAGTATCTCTGTACACAAACTTTTAACTCCTAAATAATTAGAAACTGCTGTCCAAATAACTGTTCACATATCAAGTTCCAACACTTGTTGAAAACCAATTTAAACAAGGACTAAATTTGGTGATACATCATTTTTAGTTTTGGCTACAAAGCTGGAGAATAGAATGACACCAGACATGGCACAGAAACTCTTCAAACTGTTGAATATGTTTTTTAAATCACCAAGAACATTTTTATTCATAAGAACCTTTGAAGAAACAGATATCATGCTGTCCACACTCCGCTTTACACTGCACGCACATACTCTCTCACCCATGGGCAGTTCTATTCTGTTATGGACTTGTATAGTGCTTAATCTCTTCATTTAAGCAGATCCAAAGATGCAACAATCAAAAGCAGGATTGCAAAATTCATATGTCTATGAGTACAACAATGGTCGTTATCACAGAGACACTGTGAAAGAAAAACTGGGAAAGTCGTATGATTCTTTAGAATTAATTGTTCAAAGAAATGGCTGTTAATTTTAGAATATGAATGTTACATCTAGGTCACACAGTTCCGTGCTTGACTCACAAACTACATACCAGCTTAAAATGTTTTCCTCATCTGGGCTCATTTGTAGCATTCTGTGTTTTGGTAGTATCCGTTTGGTTTGATAAGTCTACATATATCCTCATTTGTATTGGTATAGGATGCATTGGACACAAGATGGACAGCATTTCCAGCATATGGCAAGTTTTTTTTTCAAAATGTTTGAAAACCTGCCACATCCTGTTTTGAGCTGTATTAAACTCTACATGTGAGCGGGGTGAAGGCGTGGGGGCAGAATGGCTATCCGGGTATGGTTCATTTGTAGACTTGAACTACCAAGATACGAGCTCCATTTACGGATCCATAAGAACAAAGTGGTGAAGCAAATGTTAACATAGGAGTTGTTATGACCGCACGGAACTGTTTGAATGGAACATGAGTAAATATAGGCCCCATGGCTGATATCTAAATATACAACCACTTTAGTTTTCTACTCTTTGTAACCAACAAAATAAATGAAAAAACGTTTTTTTTTACTCAGAAAAGTAACCCAGAAATTAAGCTATTTGATCACAATCTAAAATACAATGTCCCTTAAAAAGATTATTTTTTCCAAATCTCCAACCTCAACACTTAAATCTGCTGCTTAAATACCTCTCTATTGCTCGTCCAGACCATTGGACATTTTGTTCATATCTGGCCACTGTATCTCAATCATAATTCAACAATTAATCATTGGTGGGCAAACTAAAAAAACCTACAAGGGTCCTGGAGTGGTTCTCATTAGAGCCATCAATCTATATTTACTGAGCCAACACAGGAGGCTTCTCCTTAATTGCTTACTTCCCCTGTAACTCATGCATCATACAAAACACAACTTATAAATAACTTACACAGTCCCACTCAGAAGGTTTTCACAAGACGGGCCATAGTACCCCTCAACAAGATGTTCAACTCAAAATCTATAAACAGTTGCGAATGTTAAAGAAACAATAAAGAAACATGGGTTGCCATATATGGAAGAAAGAAATTAGGTCATTAGGACAAATGTTTGGTTCTACCATACAAAGGATTTAAGAAGAGTTACATTGTATTGGATACATGATTATAATTTTAAATTTGTAATCCATTATATTTATGTTTTGTTAAAGATTGTTAATAGTAAAGCTAAATACTGTTTACTTTGAGCTGGTGCTGAAAATTGTAAAATCACCACATTTTGGGTATCTGGTTTCCTTTCTTTTGAACATACAGATTAACTAAAGAAATCCTGAAAACTGATATTTGACAACACTGTTCAAGAGGTGATGCAATGAATTCATATCTGAGTCATTTTAACAGGACTAATTAAAACAGGGTTTCTTATAGGATTTCTTTACCTGGGAGATATTGTGCTTGTGACAATAGTTTTAACATTTTATATTAATACAATACAAGCCTTTTCCTGACTTCTTACACAAATAGGTTCAACAGGAAACCTTGCAGAATTATAGCATAAGTATTATATTTGTTCATCTTTATGAGTGATATATTTTGGTATACGTCTAGTGGGGGGGGGGGGGGGGGGGGGGGGGGGTTACTTATATTATTCACATTTTATTCAATATCTTACATAACGTGACAAAAATCTCCCCGTTTGTCGTTCCCCAATTTCAACTTAATATTTATCTTTCAAATAATAGGTTCCTGATATTTGTTCGCCTCTGTAAAGGCTTAAAATTTAGCTTTGGCATAATAAGTTCCCTTAATGTTTGAAGTAAGAAGTTCCTTATATCTTCTTGGTCCATTTAAAGACTAAAAATTTAACTTTGTAATAATAAGATGCTCGTTATAATATGTGACCAGAGGGATTAAGCACCATATAAGTCTATTAAGATTTATATCAGGCTGACACAGTGAGGTTGTATCCATGCAGTTACTATAAAACCTGTTTGAATCAAGATCCACTATATTATGCCTTTTCACTTTATCACCCCATTATTCAAACCTTCTGCCTCACATTTACTGGCTTTTACGTTTAGAGGTCCCTGTATCGAACCAAGTTGTTGGTTTTTGTTGAAGTGGTTGTTAACTGGGTTTATAAACTCAGTTGGGATTTTTAACACATTTCACAGGTCACCTCAGAATCATGTTTATAACTGTGTACAATGGTGGTACAATCTAGATGACAACGATTCTGTAGTATTAACTACTGGCACCTCCAAGGTTTTACCACTTGAAGTCACAGGTAAGAATAAAACATTTTGGCACGGCTAGCTCAGTTTTATTTACTTGCATGTAGCACCTTGGCATGGCCCCACTTAGAAGTTGAGGTTTGATTGAAATGCTAAACTCGTCAATAACAAAAAAAAACAACAAAAAAACATTCATCTAATTCTATTGAAAGAAATTATGTACTAATTAACTTTAACATAAATACAATTTTATTATAATATCATTTTAAGCTGTTCAATGAGCCAGACACATTGTTTGATTCAACAGTAAGATAAACATTAACAAATGTAACAAAGATCTACATTTGATTAGATAATAATAGTATAATGACTAGTTACTAGAAAAAAAATTGGTTGCTTTTTAGAATCAACTCCTCTGATATTTACACTACCCAAACAATTGTCCAATGTTATAGCTGTACTTAATTGATACAGCTAATGCCTTTAAACAGATCTCCAGTTCTAAGTGTTGTTGTGTCATGGTTCTACATGCAAATAAAGTACAAATAAGGTAACTACATCTATAAACCTTACAAGCTCACGGGTGGGGAATCATTGTATTACCCGCGACTCCACCATGAGCCCAAAATGTCTGGATTATATTCAATGCAGAATGAAGGTTAACGGTTCTGCATCACTGCCTTCCTCCAATATAATGACTCTTATGATGAGACCTCAACTGTTGAATGTGAAAGAACAGAAACCTCCAAACTATATAAATTATATTGCCCTACAATGTATTATTTCCGTTTGTACACTACAACACACTTTTCTTAGTATTTCTGATAAAAATAGTGCTGAAAATATATCGATTTACAAAGGCCCACAACAAACTGTTCAAACCCCCAAAACACGATTTGCAGAAATTTGGGGGAGAAATTTGCATTATTTAATTTTAAAATACTTAAACAAGAACTGATCAAGTAATTACTTACTTTACTGTTTGCATGTAACTGTATCTCTGCAAAAAATTATTATCCAACTGTGAGAAATATTCAGATCTTTAAAATTAGCCAAATAACAATATATAACTGTGTGTGTCATTCATGAGCAGCATATTTGTAAATTAAAATGTTCAAATGCCAATTTTCCAATAGTTTTTTTCCATTGTGACAAAACCCAATTATTAAAATAGATTTAAATAGATTTAACTACATACAAATGTTCCATCCACACAACTATAGTAACTCTATTCATCAGCACCGGCTGTTATATAATTCTGAGCAATAGTTTCTCTGTAAACCCCCCTTTTAAATGACAGTTCCTTCTCACACACACATACACACACCCATACATCCTACCTATCTAGCACACATAGGCACCATAGCTACATGGGCTTTCATTCCATTGCAGAAAACCCGGAGAATCCCACGCACACTTTCAATTAACACCCACCATTTCTTTGGTCAGATGCTATCACAGAAAACAACGGATCTTTTACCTTATTTGGCATAGATTTCGGAAAAACAGCAAACCACAGATTTAAATTTAATTTTACTGTAATGGGTTCTTGTGGGTTTAATGCCAGTCTTAATCAGTGCAGACTGGTTGGCTGGTCTATGTATCTGTACCGAGTTTCAGTGGTCATTTACAAGGGAGATTATCCTCTTCCTCACTCAGTAGCCTGGACCGGATCCATGACAAATCTTAAGTCTTAAATTCCACATTTTTTGTCTTCTTTCAAATGTCAGATTTTTTTTCTCAGGTAGGATCCACTAAAGTATAATGATGCACAGGCGGGTTCAATTCAATAATCTTTTTGATGAAAACTAACCGAAAAGATAAAATTCACTAACAGAAAAGATAAACTTCAAAATGCTGGCCAAAACATACCAGTCTTATGCCCAGGTCACACCTCTCCATTTCACTAGTGCAAATGTCCCACGAATTCAGGCATGACCCAAAGTATGTCTAAGTAGGTGTAAGTAGAGATATTTAATGCATTGCCTGTAAACATTTCCCAAATGGTCACGTTTTGTCACGCTGCAATTGTATTGAAATGCAGGGGCGGATCCAGCCTTTAACTAAGGTGGGGGTTCACATCGAGTAAGGTGGGGGTTCACATTGAGTAAGGTGGGGTTCACATCAGACATATTATAACTAAGGGGGTCGGGGGGGGGCATGCCCCCCGGGGAAAAAAATTAATTTTTGGTAAAAATATAGTGCATTTCCTGTAAATTTAACACCACTCTCAATAAATAATTTGGTACTTTGGGTTTAACCCCTTTACATTATTTTTCAAGGGGGGGGGGGGGGCGAACCCCCTGAACCCCCCCCCCCCCCCCCCCGGATCCACTAGTGAAATGTTTGAAATAACTGTGGTGGGGGTATCTGTTTCTCCGAAATGGTTACAGACATGCATTGTTCTGCTACTACGTTATAACAAGTCAACACTATGTAGCAGTTTGTAGCTGTTTGTAGCCACACAGAACAGTACTTTGCAGAAAGTATGACATGTATGACAACGTAGTGAAACATACTTAATCCAAAGCATGGTCATGGAGGTTGTAAGTAAATCCTGTCAGTAAGTAACAGGCTGTAGGTCTGATATTGTGGTATTTGATGGAAAAGTGATGTTTAAGTGCCAAACGGACCTGAAAGTGAGGTAAAGTAGTACATCCTTCGGATGAAGTAGTGGCATTCTTCTGACAATGTAAACTGATCATCATAAAAAGTTGTGATGCATTTCTAAAGGTACCACAAATGTTAAAAAAAATGACGTCACTTGCAAGAAAAAGGACAGAGTGTCAGAATGGTTTGCCCAATACGTTTGAAACATGGAACTGCTTGTTCAGGCACATTGCACATATAGGTATAAATGGACAATTAATTCGGATAATCAAACAACTGTTACTTCTCCACTTAATGTCAGGGTTGAGGTCAAACACTTGACCTCAGAAGTGACAGGCGAATGTGTTAGTCACTTTGGCTAAGATTTGACACCTTATATGTTTCTGGGCTTAGAGTATTCAACTTACACCAAGCTTGTTCTGTTTAGAATTTTTGCTGAAGTTCTAAACTTTGTAACATTTAAAATGTGTGACTCATTTTAGGGTACAAAGAAAGATTACGTTTTATGTAATATATATGTATTATGTTTACCATTATCAATAAAAGGGTGTATTTATTGACATAAAGTACAACATTTGTTGTCTATGTGGGATTAAACTCAAAACACCTATCAAGTTATACATTTAAGTCTGAAACAGTTATTTATATTACTAAAAGTCCTTTGTGTCTGCCAGGTCACATGGTAACCTTGTGTTTTATGCAACTATTTAAACACAATGTGCTTTATTATTTTAATACTTTTGAACCCCCTCTCATAGATATGTAATCCTATCCACCCAACATATCCCTGGTAGAAAGAAAAGAAAAGGCAGTGGCTATTTTTTATCTGAATTTTTTACACATTTCTTTGTACCAATCATTGGGGTAAAAAAGTCTAATGACCCAATTTTCTCTCTTCACCATGGAATGAAAAGGCCAACTGAGACAAACAGCTCTTCTGTCTTAGTACTACCTTTACCAAGAATAAAAACAGATTTTTTGGTATTATGTTTTTGTACAGCCGGAGTTTTTGAAGTGTGTACATGATCTGTCAGGAAAAAACGACAACTCCCAGCACCTGCGATCCACACCAATCAATCAAGGCTTTGACAGACCAAAGCTGCCACACCTCCAGAGATTTAGGCTCCGCCTACTTTTGAAACCCGTTAATGTATTGCCTGGATTATTGAGTGCAAATGTGCAAAACCTTTTAGCAATAAATATCTGTGTGTGCCATTTCAACATTGGTGAACTTTGTGAATGGTACATTATCACAGTAAGGGGCTCCATATAACAAATATTACAAAATCATGGGCTGTTTTAGTTTTTAAAACCGATATAATACAATTGCTGAAGTTCTAAACTTTGATCTATTATCCCTGGAAAGATACTTTGTAGCATCCTTAATTTTAAATTACTCACACTGTTTTAGAAAATGGACGTTTTCTAAAACAAGTTGGAATAAGTTGAATGCAATAGCTATGCAGAAAACAGGTGGTCGTGGATATTTTAGTCGTTGACCCTGGAAATGTAATTGTTGTTTATGGAATACTGGATAGGTAACACTCTTTTGCTGGAATTTTGAAATGTTCTTAATTCTACTATTTTTTATTCTTGGAATTTTGTTTCAGAAAAAAATTACTATATTCTGGGAAAGGACAGTATTTGGTACAAAAGTATTTTACCATCAAGAATGGCCCTTTCATGCTGTTCCGTTTGGTGGTATCAACACATATTTGAATTTTTCTGCATAACCTTGCCCTTGTTGTTCTGTAATTAGATATCATATGTGGATAGTACATGGTTAAATATGAGCCACCCCATGAAATGGTACCACCCGTTTCACCCATTCAGAGTGTACATTACATTATAACACATGGGAGCTTGCAAGAGTTTTTCCAAACATTTTGAAAAAGTTGTAACATGCGCAAAAAGGTTTTGGTTCAGTGTTGTATGCATCCTACATAAACACCAATTCCAACTTATTAAATCTTATGGACACTAATAAAATACAAAACACATTGCACCACAAACTAGCCCCAGCAAAGGAGATATTTTGACACTCATTATGTAGCCAATGAGCCAAGCACAGAACAGTGTGATGGAGGTATCAGGGAATATGGACCCAAGTTGCATTTTGAGGAATCAGTGCTGGAGAAGTGAGGCGGACCAAGCCACAGGCAGAAGCCAACACAAGCCCATCTTGTGCGACATATGAAATCCGTCCATGTATCATTGTTGAGCTTTGCTGGCTGACAGACAGACAAACATATAATTACAACAAAAGATGACAATCACATCCCTTAAATTTGAAAAGAAAAGAAAGGTTAGTTGGAATGCTGATTACCACATCCCCTCCAGATAGAACCCACGGGCTAATAATTCCAAAGACAAATGACAAATCAGGGAGGTGGTTCTTCTCCATTCATTATTTATGCAGGACTAAATTGAGTATCCATCTTATATTGGAAGAATGGTTGGTTTATAAGATTGATCACCGCCTCTTGCCGCCGAAATTGTTGTCCCCAGTGACCACTATGACATTGTAAGGAATTGCAAACAGGACCTTTTGATTAAAAAGATCAACTTCACAAAGCCCACACAAAACACAAAGCCATATGAGTATGTGACTAGTTTTAATTCATCCGTTTGCTTGTTGTTGTGGTGGTGAAAGACGTCCTTTGTGATTGGTGTACACACAAAAGCCAATCACCTTTGAGGTCAAAGGTCAATTCTAGACCTTGACCTTGTTTTGGAGAAAATGGAAAGTATACTTACTGAATACTAGGACTATATTGAACAGAAGATTCAATGAACTGTTGTCAAACAGATTTCATTCAAGGCTACCATGGTGATGCTTGGGAAAACAACAATAATTTGTATACAATAGTTGTTGAAAAAGGTTTATAACAAGGTTATAACTCATTTTTAATAAATTGCACAAAACTCCACAAGAAAACTATATATTACATTGGTGCTGGACTTGAAATTTGTTTATAGTTGGAACAAGAAAGTTTTTGTCAAGTGCAAACATCTGCCAAGGGAGCTGAGTATGCATATTATGGTCCAAGTCTTTGCCAACATGTATCAATTTCTTCCTTTGGTAAGGCCATATGCATATAAAAAAATCAGAAAGATCCCTTTATTATTTTTGCAGTAATATGAAACACAAACCCCAAATCAGTAAAAAAATGGAACTGTTGAAAATTTCTTAGTGAAAATGGGACTGCTGAAAATTCGTCACTAAAAAGGGGACTGTTAAAAATTCATCAGTGAAAATGGAACTGTTGAAAATTCCTTAGTGGAAATGGGACTGTTGAATATCCCTCACTAAAATAGGACTGTTGAAAATTCCCTCAGCGAATATGGGACTGTTGAAAATTCATCAGTGATAATGGGACTATTTAAAATTCGTAAGTGAAAATGGGACTGTTGAAAATTCAGGTCTTTCAATCAAATCTGTTTGACAATAGGTTAACAGCGTTTTTGGATGTACTCATTTTTCTCTTTGCTTATGTTCTTAATAACCGTAAAAGTAATAAATAGGTCTTTTCAATTTTATATGGGCATAGAGCCTAACCAAAGGAAGAAGTGATTAAATTGTTGGCAAGATCCGGATCATATTCTGGACACAAAATCCCAAATTTTCAAAGGTCCTATTTTTTAGTGTATTTTCTGTGACTTTGGCTTTCTAGTTGACATTACTCCAAAAATAATAAGCGGATATTCATGTCATTTTTATGCGAGTTGGACCTGTTCAAAGGGAAAAGTGATTACTTTTTGGCAAAGATCTGGATCATATTCTGGTTAGCAAAAATTTTTTTAAAATGCACCCTGGTGGAGATTTGCAATCTAGGAGTGTTTCCTAGCTTTAATTTTATTGCTTGCTTTCCAATCTAAAACTAAAATAGTGATTAAAACATTCTCACACGCACGTTATTATATACAGGATGATGCCAACTCCAGAATCAGTGTTCACTTATTTCCAGATGAAGAGGAGCTCTTACTTGATTAGTCTGATCATTTATGGATGATCACTCTCCATATACTGGAGTTGAAGTCATAGCTTCCAGGATTCTATTCTCTGTTTTTGCAGTGTATTGAAACGTAAACAAGTATATAATCATAAAACAAAATATTGGCTTCTTTAGTGCATAACAGATTAATCAGCTGGAGAGTTAATCAACTAATGAGTCAGGTGCTCATTTGGGAATGGATGAATTAGTCCACTTAGTGCATTTTTTCAATAACATCAGCACTTTTAAGGAATGGAGTGTCTTTTTTTAAAACACAGACAAGGAAAAGTGGCCTCATCAGGCCAAGGAAGGTGGGGATGGGGGATTTATGGCAGTTACACATCAAGGAAGATATGTGTCTAGACTATGTATATTTAATGTAAAAACTCACATCGTGTCCTGTAGTTGTAATTACTTCTGAATCATTAATAAACAGGGACAATCAGTTGAATAATGTAAAATGCACAGTAAGGTGCAAGACCAGTGATTCTACAGATGTGAGTTTGGCTTTTTATTAAATAGAGATTCTTAAGTTGGTAGCTGAACAGATAACAATTTCAGTACAATGCTCACTTTATTTGTCAAGAGTATACTGATACCGTGGGTAACAAAGTCACCTCCCATATCTAATGGCGAGGTTAAACATTCCTTACAGGCGTATCTGTATAAAATTTGCTTTCCACTTGACAGCTTCAAAATGACAGGTTATGGCTAAAAAAAGAGAGCCCTGTATTTGGGTAGTGCACGTTAAAGAATGGGCTGCCCTGAATAGCCGATGAAGGGTTGTAACAGCTATTTGAAACATTTGAAAAACCCCACCCCAAGCTATACTGACTCATATCAACGAGTTTGTCCCAAATACAACCCCCAATGCAACCGAAGATTCCGCCCTGCCAAAATCCAAGGAATACAGATGAGCCTGTTCGGCTGTACACTCTTGATGCTACATTGCATACTGTTAGTGTTTTACCACCAGTCAGTGTCACATACTTCAAGCCTCAATCTGAAAACTGCTATGCCTAGACCATCTGGGATGAATTTTTTTTTCATTCATGAGGGCATAGTTAGTCCATCAAACAGTATTGTCTGTGTCCTCATTATGATGTATCCCAGTAAAGCAGAAAAAAACCCTTCTAACAAATGTATACCTACACAAGAGTACTTGGAGAGCACTTACCTCGGTCTAGACCCAACAACTCCAATATTGCTCATAAGTGCAATAACAAAAACCCTTTAAAAATTAATTCATCTCCGTCAATAACCATTCTAGTTATTTTTTCAAACAAACAAACAGACAAATGCACACCGATAAAAGATATCCACTTTAGCAGAAGTAACATGGATGACAAGTCTTCCACTACATGTTCCAAACAATGATGTATAATCAGTCACACGAAAATACACCTGGTGGTTGGATTGACTGCTAAAGGTTTTAGTAGTCTTGCTTACGGTTTAAATTTGGATCATATTTTTAACATGTACACAAATATTAAGTATAAAAGACTCAGGCATGTTGGGAGAAACAAGGATATCTCATAACCAAAGAACGCTAAGGTTTAAGAGGACCTGGCTTTTATTATATCCCAATATTCTGTTTGGCTTGGTAATTATATAGAGCTTAAAGATAAGTGTGTTTGGTAAATCAAGGTGGGTTTATGTTCATACAAAAAATAGGTCACAAATGGTGACCTTTACCTAGTTTGGTTCTCACAAGACTATTCTGTTTTTAAAGTGAACATGTGACCAGCCTACTAATTAGATGTCTGACTGTGGTGAAACAGAAACTTCGTTTATTTATTTAGACATCTCAAATATTTATGTCTATTTATATAAGTGTAAGTAGTGTCATTAAGTATATTAGGAATTACAACATGAAATATAGATTATAAAATGAAATAATATTTGGTTTGATAGCAATAATAGATTCACAACTGATGCACACTTTTCATTACATTGTTATTATTATACAGTAAAATTTGGAACAAAACATCAAAGTGTGCCCATATAAAAATATGTTATATTTATTACTTTCCAGTACTGTTACTATGTGGAACTAACAGCGTCAATTATCCAAAATGGTGGCCGACACTAGACCCCTTTTAGCATAGAAAAGAGGTGCAAGAACCAGACTAGCAATCAGAATCTCCTATATGAAATCGGTCCACTCCCCAACGGGCTTATTACTCATCAACTTATCACCTCCTTTGTGTGCCAATTTAAGGAGTCTGCCAAATTACCAAGCAACTAGTTCACACACTAACACCAACCGATTATGCTTCCCACTGCAGTCAGCACTCCTGAAATCGGTGAATTCATACTCCACCGAATGAGTATCGCTGGTACAAAAATTAAATTGTTTCGTTGTTGGAGAAATTATGTAATCACCACTTTAAGAGTTCTGTAAAAGGTTAATTAGTTGGCCGTTTTCCTGCATCTAGTCTATTTATAACTTGTGCTTGTATTGATAAATATTTTGATCTAAATAAATCCATGCTTATTTTCATAAAACAAGTAATAATAATGACTTTGAGTTCCAGTTTCTGGAGAGGGGCAATCCATTTCTGCATATCAGCTCCCAAGTTATCCCCAAACTGAGAAAGTGTTTCCCAATCTTGGACATTCTGGAATACTTCCTTAATGATCTGGGAGCATTCTAGATGGTTCTTGGCACTTCTGGCCCTATCCCACAAAGTTCACGATTGGTTGGTGTAACACATAATTTCTGGGAATAAACTGGGAGCTGACACATTCATCCATAACCCATCCAGCACTGGTATATGATCACTACAGGAACTATGCAGAGGGCGTAGTGTGTATCTTGATGTTCTTGTTATCCCACACTAAAAAAAGGGGAGAGGGGTGTGTGATCTCCCACACTTTTCCCTTCCACCCTAGCTGTGTCATTTGTCAAGCCCTCCCACCTAAAGGAAGTCATGGAAAGATCTGTCAACGTGTCGAACATAAGTGGACAATTGGGGGTCACTGCTGGAAGTGATGGTTAAGAGATGCCTAAGAGTGCCATCAGCAGACTCAGCAAATACAGCAGCCAATGCAGCAGAAGACTCAGCAAATACAGCAGCCAATGGAGCAGCAGACTTAACAAATACAGCAGCCAATGCAGCAGAAGACTCAGCAAATACAGCAGCCAATGCAGCAGAAGATTACGCAAATACAGCAGCCAATGGAGCAGCAGACTCAACAAATACACCAGCCAATGCAGCAGAAGACTCAACAAATACAGCAGTCAATGCAGCAGCAGACCCAACAAATACAGCAGCCAATGCAGCAGAAGACTCAGCAAATACAGCAGCCAATGCAGCAGCAGACTCAGCAAATACAGCAGCCAATGGAGCAGAAAACTCAGCAAATACAGCAGCCAATGCAGCAGCAGACTCACCCAATGCAACAGCACTACTGGTTCTATATACTACACACTGCAGCCAACTATGTTCACAAAAAAAGGTGAGACCTTAAAACACCTCTTCAGTGTCCTCACTTTTCAGGGGTTTTGAGGAAAAAAATTGGTGATGGCAGCATCCAGGTAGAAGTTTTACGGTCGCATATTCCATGCCACATTTCAATGAGGAAAAAAAACTCACATAAACCCAGTAGCACCAGCACACACTCAATAAATGTTAGTAGGCCAGCCAGCAGAAGATGCACAGTGATCAGTGACTTTGTAAGCAGCAAGCAAAAATAAAAGAATGTTGAAATGTTACTTAATGAGACTTTAGAAAATAGAAAAAAAGACACAGTTTCCTTGAGTTTGAAGTTGCTCTGGGTGAAGTTCAGATCAAAGGTCAGAGGAAAGATAGAAGGTCATGTTGATTGAGGAATTTTATTTACATGTTAGTAACATTAATAAGAGGACAGGATTAAAACTTTTAAAATTTTCAAACTCTTGGAAAATTTAAAAGCCCATTACATCACAGCAACTAGTGCCTAAAACATGACAATTTGTATAACATGAAACCATTTCACTGTAGCTCATACATCAGAGACTGGCTGAGTAATCATTAATAAGTAACTTGTACAACATATACATTTTAAACAGAATAGTAATTGTCATAATCGAGAGGGGAGTTAGGGTCTTGCCTAACTCTGCCTAACTTAACTCCACCTAATGACTAGCCTTGTGCTGTAGGGGGCTACCAGGGAATTGCCTGGCCCTGCCTTGAGTTTACTGATTTTGTAACATGCTGTGTCATTTCGAGAGGGAGTGCCCAGGGTCAGTATGGGACCGCCTAATCACTAATCCCCTGAGGGTAAGGCTTATAATGTGCTAGGGTGGGAAGGTGGGAATTTTCAAATATTTCCTTGTTCATTCTTCAAACTCCACAATCAATATGGCTAACTTGTATTGAACCCCAACAACCAAGATCAAACACTTTCCCTAATTGGTTGCTAACCAATATGTGGTTAAACCCTAGATTTTAAGGTAGGGGGTAAACTGAACTAGCAGGCCCCTAACAGGCCGTGCTATGCAGAGTAAAGAAGAAAAAAATCTAAAAATAATACCCCCTCCTGAAAAAGGCAAAACTGTTGTCGTGTATTAAAAAATGAAAAGCCCAATCCCTGTCCTTCCCAAACAAATTTACATACCTCCTCCAACACCACAACACATGAATTATTACTTATCTAGAGCAAGCTTCCTAGAATATGTCACAATCCCGGTTAGAAATATAATATATATTTAGAATGTCCCTAGTGCCCCTTTTATATAACAAATTACTTACAGTCCTACCACACTACAATACATAGGATATGGTCCACTCAGATGAACCTTAAATCCTAATTCAGTTGCCCCTTTACAGCAGAGCAGAGTACAAACACCAAACATTCCCTAGCAAGACCAAAACCTTAGCCAAAACCTCAGGTTTTCCAATGCAGGACCCTTCAATGTACAGGACTGAGACAAGACAAAACAGGTTTTCAAGCCTTGGCTTTGAATGGGCCGCCTTCAGCTTCCTTGTGCTGTGGGTTTGAACCTTGTCTAAAATGTTTGGCCTAAGAGGGAAGAATGCTTGGGGTTAAATCCTTGCTCTGCTGTTCTGGAGCAAGTGTTTCTCGGGCTGTTCGAACTCATCTGTGAGCAAACACAAACCCTGGATGATGCAGGATAGGCAAGAATGGCTCCGTACATGTCCCACATCAGCAATACCTGTCTGTACATGAGTGAAATGGAAGCATTTTTGGGGATACTTGTTACATATGTAGATCCCACTGGGATGCATATGGGGAGATTCTGCAGCAATCCTCTAAATCCGTGGACACCTTAAGGTATCCAGGAGACAAATCGTTTATTGGCTCCGCTTTTTACACCTCATCTAGCAGTAGATCTGCTTCAGAATGGGCTCAGAACTTGAGCACTACATAGTAGAATTGTTAACAGATCGGGAAGGGCAGAAAAAGCATAAAGGTCCAGTAAATTTAGGATGAATATACACCTGGATCAGAAGAATTACCCCTCTCCCGACATGTGTTTGATCTTATCCTGGATGATCTGCGGAGGTGTAACTGCCCCTTAAGTACAAATAGTATATCATCAGATGCCATATGGTGAGGTCCATCAGGTTCCAGACTATCCTCACACTGAGTTAAGCGAAGGTAATCTAACAAAACAGGAGTCAGGTGAGCAACGGATTTAGATGACTTTGTATTCTATTTGTTGCTGTGTTGGATAGTGGGGATAGTGTTTATTTTAAAAGCCTTGTTTAGGTAGTACAGACATGTAATGATTCGAAATTATGTATTATTTTATTATTATTTCAAAATTGTTATCATTTTTGATATTTCACAAATCATAAACGTAAATAAAACTATTTTTAATATTTAACATACGAAAAAACGTCAAAGAACACATTCAGTGAATTATTTATGCCAAGCAAGTAAATAAATCCCAATCTTCATAAACAATGTTCAAATGCTGATGAAATATTCTGGAATGAAACAGTTTGGTAGCACCTCCAATTTCTAGTTGAAGAGTTCACTGCAATATTCAACCCTGGGCAACCATATTCTTTTTGACCAGTTAATATCTCAAACTGCAAAACTGCAATCTAGAGTATGTCTTACCTATAATCGAGTGATCTATTTCATTGCTTCTCAGGTGCATGGGATCGAATATTATATCATAGGGCAGTATGAGAAACAATTGAAATACCTCTTTAAGTAATGATCATCCCTGAGTAGTCATCTCTTTTTTATAAGCTATCAGAGACATGAATAGTGCTGTTGACAAAAATAAATTCTTAGTCAGATTACATCTCATAGCTCGTCTTGAACTCAGTCACCCATGGAAATACCAAAGGTAACCCATTGCTGTTTAACTTCAGTGATGAAATGCACATTGGAATATTGAATTTTTGTACCACTTTTTATGTTTGTTGTTACTACTGCCCCAAAATAAATACACGGACTCGGGGGAAAAAACAAATTCTGACAAAGTATAGTTTCAAAAATAAACAAACAGGAAATTCTGAGTAACTGAAAAACAGAAAATGAAATGATTGGAATGATTAACAAAAAATCTGCATGTATTATATTCATAACATTATATAGATGCACTAAATTTATTGAATGAATAACAATCTGTATCTGTTATATTCGCATTACATATGAGCATAACGTCTCATCACCAACAAGAGATTTAGTACTTAACTTTAGTTGATGAAAACGTCTGTCACAAGACATTGAAAATATCTGTATTTTTACCATTTTGTAGCATTTTCTCAGTTTGCAAGCCACAGAACAAGTTAGTTTTGAAATATAGTATAAAATTGGTAATCATGTCCCTCACCAGGAGTTATTCAATTAGACGTAACAAATTTATATAGTTATTGCCTTAGTATTACATTTAGTACAATTGCATTTTGTTAAATGTATTGTATCATTTAAAGTTGAAGGTAATTTTTGAATCCTTTCAACAATTAAAAACCATATTACCAGCACCTAAATTGTGACAATAGTGATTGAACAAACTTAACCAACCAGAGAAGATCTTGTTTAAAATAAGAACTTATTTATTTGAGGTAAATGTTAGCCTGGCAGGTAATACATAAATATTAAGTACAAATAATACAAATATATGAATTAAGAGCCAGAGTGACTTATAAGGCCCTATGGTGAGCCGGGTGTAGAGTGTTACATTTTCAAATCTTTATATCTATTGTATGTTTGTGAACACATGTCAATATAATAAAGAAATCAATTGAATTATGAAATACTTAAACATAAAGGGCTGATGTGTTGCTGTCCAACAGGACGTAAACCATACATTTGACCTTTCGTGGGGGCTTGCTTACTTCTGGATGGACTTTGTCCTGACTAGTTGGGCCAAACTAACTGGCATCCAGGGAAAAATTGCAAGTTTTTCCATGTTAAGCCAGGTTAGACATCTGATCTAGTGACTTCAGTGATGGGAGGTGAGTACAATAATGATGGCCTAGTTTAATATATTTTAAGAACTGGCCAACCTACAAAACCATTTCTCCAGAGTTAAAACAGTTATCGCTGACTGTTGGCAACACAGAATAAATTGACAATGTGCGTTTAGAATTTGAGACTTTAATAATACTTTGAGAAAAACATATGAAACTGTGTTAGATTTTTAGATTTTAGATTATTGACAGATGTTTATCAAAAGTCATTGTGCGTTGAATGAAAAAACTCCTTCATCTGTTGCTTCTTAAGTCAAATATTATTATAAAAAATAACATTTGATGACACTGGGGGATATCCCCGCCTGCACGGCACATCCATTATTTTTCTGTAATCTTATTTTACTCTGTAAACATATGGTGCAGTCTTCAAAATGTGGCTGAATTAAAAACAATGATTGGTGTGCATATCTGATTATATTGGAAAAGAATATGGGCATTCCAAAGTAGAAAATATTTAATAAAAATCATATCTGTAAATCAAGTGAAATAGTTTGTCGAAAACATACATTTTCGGTATGTATTGAATATACAGACTGTTTCAGTAACTGTTTTTTAAGCGACAATATAATAAATATTATATTTCATACAATACTCGGGTAGTACAAACTATTATTGTGTATTATTATTATTATTTTACTAGTTGGAAAGCGATTATAAATTTTGAGTAGAAACATTTCACTGAAAATATAATATATTTTAATTTGGAGAAATTCTTCCTCTTGCCTTTAATGAGAGCAATTGTGAAAATAAGGATGTAGGACCTGGACATGAAAGTAATTACCGTGTTGTCATATTTGGTTACCAGTTTGATACTGTGTCAGTGGATGCAGTTGTCAATGTAGCATTTAATTCACTCCTCTGATCTATTATACATCATGATTGTGATGTTGCATACTTTCTATAGCTGGAAAACCAGTATATTGTTTGTTAGTTTGATATTGTGCATGTATAAAAAAGTACTTAGTACACCACACTGTAATACAATGTTTGATGTACAATTATAATAGGTCAGCAAAATAATATTTTGCTTAGTGTCCTGCAATACAATTCTACTTTGATAATACCCAAGTTTAAAAGGTTTACAGCCTTTCAGATATATTTAGGTTTGGATTAAAACTAATGGACTGGGTTTCATTAGGGGTTCAAACATTCCTTTCAAATCGTTTCTGTGGATGTTAGTTGGTGGATATCTAGGATATTGCCTATCCGATATATTTTTATTTTTTGAAATATCTTGCTCAAATTTGGTTAGGACCATACCCCGACATCCTGACTTCTTCTTGAGCAACTGGAAGTGACTGCATTGTTGAAATTGATAATGGGAGTTATCTAGGGGATAAATACCCTTCCAGGGGATGTTCATTCATGAACTGTTTGTAATAACTAAACATGTAATTAGATACACCTAAAACTTTGCAAGTTTGATTCTCTGTAACACACAGTATCTATATAGATTAAATTGTCACATATGTAGTGCATTTTCAAAGGTGTTCACACATGGTATACTGATTTGTCATAGATGTTTCATTAAGAGTTATGTGGAGATTGGCATAGTAGTTGGGTCTCTGTTCACTTGCATCCTTATTACACAGATGACATAATTCATAGGACTATTAGATTATATTATAATACCGTCTCTAGAGTATTTATCACAATGAGTCCCAGTCATAGAACCTGCAGAAAGTAAGTCTTTTGGTGTATTTGTACATTACACAGGGGTTTATATAGTCACTCCCACAAGTGGCAATGCTGAGGGCCTATCCTAATATGACCGTCTCGATTGAATGAGACGTGAAACCCACAGTCAGACTATGAACAGGATTTTTAAGACATTCAGCTTTAGTAAAAACAGAAAACTGTGTATAAAATTGTATGATTGGTATACTTAACAGAAGTTTTACGCAAATAAATTTGCTTGACGTCATAGGATTGGCAATGCCAAACAGCCCAGGTCTTTCTTTAGCAACGGGATAAATTCAAGAACATTGAGTCCTCGTTTATGAACCTTCCATTGAGATTGAAGTCTACAAAAGTATGACTGTGTCATAATGATTCCACTTTTTGGTCATGATTCTACAATCTTCTGTGATGTCTCCCACCATATAGCTAGAAGAAGTGTAAATAGAGTGAGGATGTTGACATATCATAGACCATATTTTGCTGTTATAAATGACGTTGGTCTTTGGCCCCTGAACTGACTTTAACCTAACTGTGTACCAAGTAAAATTAAATAATCTAAAATTAAGATAATGGTTGAGCTTTCAATGGAGGCAGATGTTTGAGACATAATTTTTGTTTTCAGATTTACATGTAACCTATGGTTATAATTATAATAGTTTACATTTAGTCTGTATTAATCATTGTCTCTTCATCTTTATTTGTGCTTGGATAGACAATTCTAAAATGGGAGAATACCAAAAGTTTGAATCAGACAAAGAAGGCTCTGCCTTTAAGAATTATGTGATTGGCTGCATTCTTTGGACCATAGCCATATTGATGAGATCATTCAGCTTAGTTTTGTCTCAGGTTGATATAAATTGAAAAATAAGATAGCTGGTGGTATGAATATTTTACTTTCAAATCAACTTGGTTTTGAAGTTATACAGGAACTTTCTGTAACTTTGACATAGTAGTCGATTCTACATACTAGAAAGTAAATTATCTGAATCATTAGCTTCACTGTGTTGCAAATGAAGTTTCTTAGTTTTTGAGATGTTGGATGGAATAGTGGGTGAATTTGAGCTGAATATAGGAAGGTTTGCTTCTATGCTAATATATGTTACTCCAGTACTACTAAAACAGAAGCCAAATATGGTGGTATCCAAGAAGAACATATTGCCATTTTGTGTTGAATGTCATCTCTTCTGGATAAACTACATCAACTATGCAGCAACAATATACATTCCCTCGGGCACAGCCAATGTTTGCTACATGATCAGCTATATGATCTACACCTTAACCATTTCTACTGCTGTAACACTCTACACTGAAAGACGAGTTCATGTTTGGACCATTATGTGAAACACTGTTACCATTTTGCTCTTGAGCATTGGCATAATATTTGGTCATCCAGCCAGAGTTCATCTTTGGTGTCAAACTGCACTCCAAGTACCACAGTTTCTGCAACCAATTTCGGTTTAACTCCTACAATTTCACTGTGGCACGAAACATGAGTAACGAAAGTGTACATTTGCCTCCTGAAGCAGATTACCAGTTGCCATCCATATATGCACACTTCGGATATTTGTACAGCTTTGCCGGTGGATTTATATACACCCTGCTAATCTTTTATGCAAAGTATATCTACAAGACCCGGTCGTTTCCACCTGGCTGGCAATAGTGGACACAGTCTCCTCTCTTCTTTGTACTGGACTGTTTAAAGCTGTTTGTACTCCCAAGTGGTATTGGCTGTAATTTTGTGTTGATTTTTCATTCTTTATTCACTGGGGGTATGACTGTGTTTCCGTATCTTGGTGCAGAATTTGTCCCAAGTACTGACCTCAGTGTTATTAGTTCCTTTGCCATTCCCCTTGTGTTTATCTTCCAGTTTACTGTGTTAAAAATGCAAGTCCAACTCACACCAATGGCAATTCACCTGCAATCGTTGCTTCTGTGCTTTTTGAAACTTTTTTGAAGCTTTTTGAAACCATTGACAGAATGCATTTGAATGCGCAGGAAGACAGAAATACCAACATCAAATAATCGTTGAAGTAAACACAAATGTGTCTAAGTACTATTTCATGGATGATTTTTGATATAAAACATGTTGTATTATTTAGCATTAATTTGCAACTAATCTGTGATGTTTTATTCCATGAGAGTGTCTCTCCTCCAATGGTGTGGGTGATCTGTTGTTTTATCACCTTTTTGTGGAGCTGAATGGTGTACAAAGGCAATGTTGTTTTCTGAAGTAATATTTTAGGGGTTTTAAGGTTATAGTTGGACAAACCCTCAGCATTGTTCCTTGTGAAGGTCAAAGCCAGAACTGAGATGACGGCCTGTGCTCAATTTTTGGCCTAGTAGGATGACTTTGTATTCACTCTGTTGCTGTATTAGAAGCCAGTGAGGTGATTTTAGTATGGGTGTGATATGATCAAATTTTATGATGCCACAGACTAGTGATAAAAGGTTGAAGTTTGGGAAGCAAACATAGATGTAGGCGGATTTGCATACTTCCTGTATTTTTTTGGTGCTAATGTCAAGGTTTTGCCAATCCAAATGCGAACATTTTTTTTTCTTTGACAGGGCAGCCATTATAGTATGGCCACCTAGTATTATTGAATTATGAACAACTTTCAACTTCAAGACTTTGACCAACAATCAGAAATTCAGTCTTGTCATAATTAAGTTTTCAGTTTGTAGTTAAACATCCACCCAGAAAGGTTCCTGACAGGTTCAGGACTCCACTGTATCAAAGGCTTCAAGTTGTTGTTCCATCTTGTCGGGTTTGGTGGATATGTAATTGTCCTATAAAATAATAAAAGTACAATTTAAAGCACAGAGGATCTGATGATATCACCGATAGTGTATTGAGAGTTCAACCGTTGGCACTGATCCTTCACACAGCATTCCAAGAAACAACTGATCAAAAATGAACTGGTAATGCTGACTTTTTGAGGTCTATCAGATAGTTATTTTATAGTGTCAAATGCAGCTGACAGATCTAACAAATCACAGTAGGTCAACGATTTGTTATCTATCTCAGTTCAATATCGTGGTTATGTGGTTCACAGGTTTATTCTTTGAACACTATTCCCTCGCTCCAGTGGCCGTGGGTTTGAATCCATTTCATGATAACACATAGGATTCAAAGAGACTCTACCCTGCTCTTATGATAGGTGTTTAAATACACATAAAATACTAACATTTTAAAATTGTATTTCAAAGATGGTGGTAAACTGCAGGTTGTTTTAAGTTATTTTCTATATATTTATATCTATTTTATAAGGAATATGTGGTGGCTGTTTCAAAATGGCCATAAAATGTTAATATCTCTACTCATTGTTCTAGTCAATGTTCTCCATTGACGGGATGGGCCATTTATAACTGAAGACAAATCATTTTGAAAAACCATTAAGCTCTCTACGGAAAATAAGATTGAAAATGGGTGTAATTGTATAGCAAATAAGGAGTTTTTAATGTGTGATATTAATGACTACATTTATATTTAAATTCTACACTACTAATATTGAGTTACATGAAACTTAAGGTCATTTAACAGTTACAACTGATTAATGTACAAGACACTCTGGTTGACAGTGCAAATTACAAATGAGTCAGTTCAAGTTACGTGCTAGTGAAATAATATCCAATTCTAAAGGAGTGTTTCTGTTCCTGTGACATATAATCATGCCATGTAATGATGATGATGATGATAATGATGGGTTAGCCAAATGTTCCCGGCAAATTATTTCTTTAACTTTGCTATAGTGCATTCAAGTCATTCTGTGGATCAAACCATTGACTGGTGAGTGTAGGGTACTGGATATTATGTGGTCACTTTTATACACTGTAAGATGCCATGTAATAGCATAACCTGTTATCAACTTCTTCAGTAAAGTCTATGGGCAAGATCCAAACTCGTCATGTAATATCAAGACACAGATTTAACTATGAACCATTTTAAGTTTATTGAGGAGGAACAGAGCTAAATTAATTAAATTTTGAAATTATTATTAATTGTACAATTAATCATATTGTTTCAGTTATGTTGAAATTTAAAATGCTCAAAAGAACATGTGTGAATTATATAAATCAAGATGCTCAGCAAAAAGCAGATAAATATCAGTGTATGTTTATATTTAAGAACTAGTGTTGTAACATACAAGTCTCAATACTCTGCTCAGTGTGTTAGTTTAGGAGATTTCTGTGCATTGCTGTCCTTCAAACATGTCTCAAGTTTCCAATGTGGTTTAAAGTACAGTATTGCAATGAGGTTACATGATCCTTTAAAATATGTGGTATTTATTTTAATACAATGCAGACCATGGTTCACAGGAAACAGGTTCCATAGAATTTAGGTCACATGACATAACTTGTTAGGATATCAAGTAGAGAAGCACAAGTAAATTCTCTAACTTTGTCTAGAACCTAGGTCATGTGACCACTACTTCCTCTCACATTACAGAGGTTGTAATGAATGTGAGTCATCGTTGGCATTCCAATGCTTTATATAAAAATAACAACATATGCAGTCAAAATTCAGTAACAAGAAGCAGAAATAGGTGAGAAATCAGAGACAAAACATCATGAAGAAGTAGAAGTAACAGTAACAAGTAAGGGGTATAAAAAGTGCAAGTAGCAGCAGCAGAAGAAGGGGACAGCCTTGTGCCAAAGTACTGTTAAAAGACTATTTCCAAACATCTAGCTCCAGCATGTTGCAAGAACTTTGTAATACTTTTGATGTTGATATTTTAAAATAAAAGAAGACCCAGATGATGCTGCATTTTAAACCAACCCAAACAATTGTCAAACCCTCCACCTGACAGTTTCCCTGGGGAAAAGGTACATGTAAACAGTCCCAATATGACTTAATTCGAGTCTTTTTTTAATATAATTACAATCACTTATGGGTTTCGAGCATTTCATCCCCTTATGGGATATTGTTTCAATGGAAATCTGTTCCTCTAAGACACTGTTGTGGCTATATCCCGCTGTAAACCTACACCTACATTTTACTTAACACACCTACTTGAATACAAACCTTCTTCTCTACCTTATACCCAGCCTAAAATAGAGGTTATTTGTAAACACATTCTCACTTTCAGTAAATAATTGGATTCACTTACAGACACTAAGACTTCAACTAAAGTGTGAGTAATTAAGGGCAAAGCGTAGGCTATTCACTGAAATACCAGATATATAGTTTCAATGTTTCTCATGATTTGGTACATGTTAAAATATAAGTCATGATATCCTAACGAGGGCTTCGTATATTAATTATTATATATAATTATGCCATTTTTCATTACACATCTCTGCACCTTGACAGTCAGGCGTTTTTTAAAATATAACTTGGTCACTTGAATTGACTTTATTAAAGGTGTATATTCAGAATTTTGGTCAAATGTCAAAGTTCACTCAGAAAGATAGTACAACATAGATTCTACATGTATTCACAATATTTCTACTTCCCTAAAACTTAACACATGTTCAAATAAAGACTTTTAACTAAATAGGATCACGCATGTACTTGTTTTTGTAGCCTTGCTAAAGGCTCAAGTTTGTCTTTTACACAAACCTCAGGTTTGTCTTTTACATTTTCATAATGTAGTCTTATAGATTTTCTATATCCCTATACTGCTAAGAAGCTTGCCTTCTTGATTTGAAATTCTGAATGGGTACCTTATGATTGCCAAATATTTCTGCACCTATTCTGAACATATTATACCCATATGGGCCTTAAGCAAGGCTATTGTTTTTGTTGTTCATCCATCCTTGTATCAAATGACAGTTGAGACCTCCCACTTTCACATAATACATAAAACTCCAACAAAAAAAGTTAATGATACACAAAGTGTGCCAATGAACTGAACCTGTCAATCAAAATCTGTGTTGCGAGCTGCAAAGCCATCAGAGGCATGAGTAGTGCACTTTATGAAAGTCTGGTGACAAAAATAAATTCTGAGCCAGATGCATCCTACACCTGGCCTAGAACTAAGACAGTCATCCAAATAGTGATGTAGCCTATTGCTGCTTAACTTCAGTGATGAGACAGGTCCTTTATCTATTCTGAACTGTGATTATAAAATCCTTGCTAAAGCTTTAAGTAACCGTTTAAATGGTGTTTTGCATGAAATTATAAGTCCTGACCAAGTTGGATATATGGCAGACAGATATTTTGGAGAAAATGTTAGACTGATAGCTGATGTTATAGACTATTGTAACTACTATGATCACCCTTGTCTAGTTTTTATGGCTGACTTTGAGAAGGCTTTTGACACAGTAAAATGGGATTTTTTAAAAACTTTGTTAAAGCATTTTGGTTTTGGGCCCCATTTTTGCAAATGGATTTCAACTTTGTATCAAGATATAGAAAGTTGTGTTACAAATAATGGTTACCTCTCATCCTACTTTAAATTACAAAAAGGAATTAGACAGGGGTGCCCTATAAGTGCACTTTTGTTTTTACCGATTGCTGAAATTTTTGCTACTATACTTAAACAAACTGGGAGTGTCAAAGGTTTAAATATCAATGGAACTTCTTTAAAACTATGCCAGCTAGCGGATGATATGACTTTGTTTTTAACAGACATTTCTTCAGTGAAAGCTACTGTACAAATCTTTGAAAAATTTTATCATTATGCTGGCCTAACGTTGAACAAACAGAAAACTGTGGTATTCATAATAAACTCTAATTCTGCACATATGAAGGATGAAAGTATTGGTGTACAGTGGACAAATAAACCTTTTAAGACACTTGGAACCTGGTTTTCATCAAATCCTAATGAAACTGCTCTTTTGAATACTACATCTAAATTGAATCATATAAAAGCTATACTAAGGTCTTGGCAATCGAGACAGCTTTCATTGAAGGGCAAAATTACAGTCATTAAATATCTCCTAGTTCCTCATATTTTACAATTGGCTTCTGTCACAGTTTTAAGTGATAAAGTAATCTCCAATTTCGAAAGCCTTCTTTGCAATTTTGTTTGGAGTAATAGGAAACATGTAGTTGCTAAAAGTACACTTATTCAGTTACCTGAAGCTGGTGGTTTAAAAATGCCCTCTGTCAGACATATAGTTAACTCGGTAAAAATATTGTGGGTCAAACGTTTATACAATAACTGTGAAGCAAAGTGGAAGATTCTAGCTGAATTTTTAATGGGTAGAAAACACCTTTTACAGGAACATTTCTTTGAGAGTGTTAAACCTAAAATAGTTACAAAGTTTTATTCGAATCTACTCTCAGTTTGGTATGACTTTATTAAAATTGACATCAAAAATGTTTCAGAATTCTTAACTCTCAAGCTCTTTAATAATCCAGCTATCACAATTAATAATACACCTGTCTCACCAGAATCAGATAACTGGACCAAGTCAGGTTTTGAAAATGTGGCTGATCTTTTTAATGAAACCCGAATGTCTTTTAAAACTAAACAGGAAATAGAAAATTGTTTTAATATTGTAATCAGTGACCTAAAATTTAATCAGATTGTTAGTGTACTATCTTCTATCTTGAGAAGGCTTCCCAAAAACAAGAAATCAGCTAATATTATTCATCCGAAAAATGTGAAACTGTTTCAAGGCTTGGAGAGTTTTAAGAAAATTACAACCGCAAAAGTATATCAGTACCTCATTTCTAAGATAAGCGTTATACCAAACAGCCAAAACAAATGGATAGAATTTTATCAATTTTTAGAAAGTGCAACTTGGGAAAACATATATTTGCTGTCATCAAAAATAGTAATAGATACTTATTTAATAACAATGCAATTTAAGATTTTACATAGGGTCTTTTCTTGTAACTACAAATTATTTTTATGGAATATTAAAACCTCTCCAAAATGTGATGCCTGCCAAAAAGTTGATAATTTGGAGCACTACTTTTATTACTGTAGTGATGTAGAACACTTTTGGACGCAAGTTGAAACTGGCTAAGTAACATAATCGCAAGTAAAGTTAAATTAACGGTACTAGAAGTACTGCTAGGTTTCTTGAACTTTGATTCTAACTTTTACTATTCCATCAATTATGTTATAATTATTGCTAAGTTTTATCTCAACAAAGCTAAAAAAAATGGAAAACAAATATTGTTCCTGTACTTTTTGTACACCCTTAGGGATAAATTAATTTTGGAAGAAAAAGTATATGTAAAGCAAGATAGAAGTAAAGTAGTTTCGGATAGATTTGGTAAATTAATTGAATCACTCTAATATTATTGACTTCGGTCTCTTGTGTCTTAAACTTGATCTACAAACCTGACAGTCTACGTTATGTACTATCTATGTTACATGAATTATTAGCGTTTTTTTTTGTTGCTCATTTAGTACTTATATTATACCATGAGACATGGTTGCTCTTGTAATGTTTATTGGAATCAAACCTTTTATATCAATGTGTATGTTATCCAAAAAGAAATTAAAAAAAAAAAAGTTTAAAAAAAAAAAGATGAGACAGGTCCAAAGATAAAAAAGTGATCTCTAGAAGCATGAGACTGGCTAGATTTATGACTGAAAAGCAGACAACAACCATATATGACATCTACATTATTTGGCAGACATTTTGAGAAGTCTTAAAAACAAACATCTGTGTTTTATATTTTAAATGTTATTTTCTTCAAACTTTTTATTTATGTAGGTATTATATGCAATTGTCAATGCATGGAAAGTAATATTAGACCACTTTCAAAATATGAAGGTACACCTTTAACATAGCATAACGTCACAGGAATCATAAGGTTGAAAATGGATGAATTTTGTTGGTAGATATGGATGTAACAGAGGGCTAAAACATAAGTTTTCAAAAGTTTTACAAAAAAGAAACAATATTAATAATGATAGACCACGCAGTTCATTTTGTATGTTAAAATGTAGGAACAGCAGCAGACATTGTACAAAGTTGACTGGAAAAGTTTACCATAACTGCAGCTGAAAAATGTTACATAGCAAAAGTTACCAGTCAGTATTTGAATGTGTGTGAAATCTACATTAAATTTCAAAATTGACCAAGTGTGAAGTTTCTAATGAATAAACGGTATTTCTATAATGACAGGAATGCCAAAAAAAAAGTAAAAATTTCATCAATTTCGGTGATTTTTTTATTAAAGAAAACATATCGGAACAGTTTTCTTAAGTTACGAGATACCCAAATCTGTAACTATAGAAATATACAGGTATGTGAGAATAGACCTGTAGGTGTTAATTTCCTATAAAGGCAGCAGGAATAATTTTTTTCCCATTAAATATTTTTCCACTGAACTATCTTCCTCGCTAAAAGTTATATTTATTACTCCTATGTTTTTTTGCATTGTACTGAACTGCCATGGCGCCAAACAAAGTCTGAATTCCAGCCCAAATCTGCAGTGGAAAAGGATATTGGGTGCTTGCCAGTACGTAACAGGTTTCAGGACACAAATCTGGGCCAAGTGGTGTGGACTGGTTTCGTCTATCACCTCAACTGTCACGACAAAGCCCAGACAATGTCTTTAAATAGACATTAAACAAAAATCAACATGCAAAATTGACCACCAAAGTTAATATCCTTTGTGGAAGACAAAATCCTGTGCCCATCTGCCTTAGTTCATTCTTCTTGTCACCTGCTACATCTTTTCTTATGGCTTTGATTTTTGGACTGCACCTTTTTGTGGTTTCATAATCTCTTTCCGAAACCTTTTTTATTGCGACCCATGATATATTGCTTGCAGTGGTAAAATCCAATCAACGTTTCACCTAGTTAAAAATACTGCTCATGAAGATGTAAGGTGTATCATCTCCAACTAAAGCATTAAAGATATGTAATAAATCTCAATTAAAATCTGCTGAGAAAAAGAAAATGACAAAAAATATGAAGACGTTTGGGTATATTTTTGTTGCAAAACTTCAAAGTATCAGGCTCTTTGTTTGGCAGCTAACAACAGACCATATTGGAAAAATAACAAAAATTAATGAATGATTATAAAAGAATATGAAAGACATCTCCAGATGTAAATTTCTCTTGATAAAATCTTCCAAAGCTTGACGATGAGCTTGGAAGGAAAATTAATTCCAGGTAGACCAGATGTTGTTGAGTTCATTAGAGTTATACCCCAGTCACACTCTAGGCAGTATTCCCGGCAAGTACAGACTGCAGGGAAACAGGGGCGGAGGGTGGGGTGAGGTATTTGTACCCACCTTGTACTATACTGTCTGGGCTGTGGGCCAGGTCCTTTCAACACCATTCTAGGTTGCTGAACTCTGCTGTATCTGGATCTACACCCTGGGGTTATGGGTCTTTCACACTACAGGCGGTACGTCTTTCAATCAAAAGTTTTTCTCGGCAGTGGAACTGCCCAAAAATGCCCCATTTTGTCCGACTTGTTCACACTACAGGAGGACAGCCACTGATTGGACACGGTTTTTTAACCATCAGTAACAATCGGATGACAGTACTACAAACACTGGTCACCGAGAGACAACCTCCATTAACCTCAACTCACCTTCAGTAGCCAATGGCACAAACACCTTCTGTTGCCGTGTTAGGTAGAACTCACAAGGTGATGAACGGTTCACCACTGACTTGCAAGGCTGTATACGAACATCAGACGGTGATCCAGCGACAGGGACATTTCACCAAATGGGGGTAACCGCAGGGGAGACCGCCTGTAATGTGAAAGGGGTATTAGTCTGTCTCACTACTATAACTGGACCATCAGTCCACTCAGTACCATCTACTGTTCACTATGTGTGTTTATGCAAGCTTTGGGGCCATGGTGGTGAAAGGGTAACATACTCGCTTCCCATCTTTGAGGTTGGTGGTTCAAACCCAGACCCTATGCGGGAAAATTGGTAGTTTCTTACTGATGGTCGGCAGTTTACAGTACAGAACCTTGATCAACTGTATATACTAGTTTCTTCTGACAATAAAACTACCCACTGTGATATGTCCTGTACAGTATTGCAAGGGATATTAAAACCCAAATAAATAAATTTCAATACAAAGTCTGTTCACTATATGCCCATATAATACACCAAACTACTAAGGTGAATACCGCATGTTCGTTTCCGCTAAACAGTCACTCAAACTCGCCAAATACACGTGCTTACAGTTCTAAGTTTGACTCTCAAGTTAAAGAAAAGAATGAAAATTGTTTGACACATGAAAGATACAGAAAAAAAAATATATATATATATAACGATACAAATCTGATAATGTTACAGTAAACATATGACTAAAGTGGATATACAGAAAGAGACAGAATAGCACAGAATATGGTAGTAACATAGCAGAAGAAGTTGAATAATGATAGGATATCTTCCAGTAACTTAACAAAATTTGATATATATTCTATAGTAGGTGGAAAGTTTGAACAATTTGAAACTTCTGTGTTTGTGGCTACGGAAAGCAGAGAATGCAACAGTATGTAAACTTTACTGACAGGACTTTGGCACCACATAGATTAATGAAGGGTGATATAAAAGACCAATAAGTGAACTGAATACATCTGTAGTGTGATTGGGACACCAGTTACTGTAAACTGCCAAATAATACTCAGGTACCTCTGAACACACAATTCACATAAATGACTAGTGGATAGTTTTACAGGTTCAAGCACCAGTTTTTACATTGCATGTTCATGTCTGGCTGATGCATTACTTACGTAGAAGTTGGAATTGTATTTTATTACCCAACACGAGCCGTGCTTGACCTAAATATTGAGAAATAAATCTTTACCTGTGAAGTTAAAAGTGGAATTTTGATGTTTACTCGTATACAAAAATCAACTTTAAAATAAACATAAATTGGGATATGTTTTTTAAGGCGACTCTTTTTACATTCTCAGCATACTTCATTTACAGTGGATGGATAACATAATATTGAAATGTCGAAAACATTTTAGTTTGGTCAAGATTACTGACCCCAGATGTCAATGTAGCATTAAATGTATTGCCAAATGTATTACTGTGAAGTTTTAATGCTCTGTATTATAGTTTGAGCACAACAAAAAGTATTAGTACTTGATTTTATTTGTTGTTATAAGTTGTCTGTACTCTCAACTTTGAAGCCACAAAGAGGAATCATTGGCAATCAATTGCACATTTGCAATTTGAAAACATTACCTCATGTCCTTCATAAAAAGTATTGTGGCCATTACACACATTAGCATGTAACTGTTAAGGAATACGGGGGTTAAAGAAAGTGGATAGGGGAGCCGTCCGCAAAATATACTGAAACCTTAAGAATAGAGTTTCCTTTAATGTTTGTAAGGTGTTAAAAGTCTGATAAAATGCTTAAAGCCACTTGTCAAATTGATCGCCTTCGACTACAATATATTACGAAGATTGCCTAATGGTTTGTATGCAACCGAAATTGCAATTTGATTTGCAAGACAAATAAGCAAACAGGTTTACCTAACACTAAGAACTGATTTAGTAAAGACTATTACAAGGAACAATTTCAGAAGAAAGTGTGACAAAATGGATGAAGAAATAAAAGCCTGAATCCTATCAGTTAATAGTATAAAGCACAATGTGTCTCACTATGTTTGACGTTTTATGTCCCTTCAAAATAATTTGCTAATCTTATCCAATCAGACCTTTTTGTGTAATGCTTAATTTCTGTTCCAACAGATGCTAAGGCACATAAATAAACCGTTTTAGGCACCAACTCAACAATGTCTGTCAATTTTGTTTCTAAAACAAAAACAACAAAGGAGTGATACATTGTCCATTCACTAGACAATTATGTACTGTATGTAAGTTTATTTAGAGAGGTTTAAAGGTTTAATCAGAACTGTCTACAATAGTCACATAGTGATATTGAAAGGGCCGTCATTTCTATTAGTCCTACTATTGTTTCGATTGTATGAGTTTATTCAGGCACCAATATTGATGGAATGATAATAAGAGATGCAGAGGATATAATAGTGAGATTGCTATGTTTATCATGTCAAACTATAGCATCAACATACCAAAAGATTGTGACCAAAAGTCTTCTTAACCAGTATATAGCATTATCATAATAATATTTATAATATACTGAGCTCAAATGCTTAGCCAAGGTATTTCCACAACAACTAACCCAGGAGACCATGCTAAGTGTAAATATCATTGGACCATAAAGAAGTACATAACCTTACACACGGGTGTAAAGGTTATGGTGTCTCACCATGGTAACCAAATGGCATGGTCCAATCCCCATACCAAAGATTTTAAACATGAAATGTTAAGTACTGTCTCATTAATGTCTCAACAGCTAGAATGTTATTTTGTTATATATATTTATATATATATATCTCAGTCAATTATATTTTCACAAGAGTTGATGGAAATTATGTATCTGAATATTATGCCAATGACTGTCTCAAAACCTGGGGCCACTGTGGCAGAGTGGTAACACTCTCGCCTCCCACCTCTGAGGCCGGGGTTCGGTTCACGGCTCTACCTCAAATGGGAAAGTTGGTAGTTGCTTGCCGTTGGTCGGCAGTTTACAGAACAGTACCTTGACCAACTGTATGTACTGGTTTCCTCTGCTCTTCCAACTACCCGTCGTGATATGACCTGTACAGTGTTGAAAGCGACGTAAAACCCCAAATAAATAAAATAAAAGTCTCAAAACCTACACTCTATACATCACACACAAAACCAATTCCTCTTTCAGAAAATGAATTTCTACAAACATACGTTTTTTCCAGTCCAAAGAGTGACAAAAAATTCTCCTGAAACTCTAACACCCACAAAATTCAATCTGGAGCTGCCTCCCCCCCCCCCCCCCCCCCCCCCAAAAAAAAAAAAAAAAAAGTCCCAGTAAGTTCCATAACCATCATTCATAGTTGTCATCTCTGCGGCCCATCTAATTACTTGTAATAAGATGTGCTGCCCATCCATTTTATTTCTTTTCTAGATGTATCGCTTGGAAGTTCATCATTAAATTCACCCTCACAAAAAGCCCATTGTGCTAAGGCCTAAACTTACATCTGCGGGGAAATTAAATTCTAAAACCCAGTGTTTCACTTGTCCTAAGTTTTTACTTATGGACAAAGGGTAGTTGTATAGTTTTTACCAATATTTCTTAATATTTTTGAATACTGAGTGATGTAGAGTTTAGTTGAACAATGACTGTATTTAAAACATTAGTACGTTAATCTAAGATGGGTTTATGCTCAGAGTTAATGCTTGTTTTTTTGTTTTGTTTTTTTTTTAAAAAAGAGAGAAATAATTAGCTATCCAGAGATTACTCAAATTTCCAAATTTGTCCTCTGATGGTACCCGAAAATGCGGAACAAATTAATTGACTAGGTTGTAAATATTAAAAATTTAGCCCCAAATGATACCACAGTTTAACATAACTATGAGGAAAGTTTAATAATATTACATGTTTTAGAGCTGGTATCAAAGTGCTGACTTCATCACTCAGTAGTTTTATTAGACCTTCACATTGTCGATGTAAGAAATAAGATGGTCCGGTCTCACCTTTCCCACGTATCTGTAAGTATTTGCTTTCTCCTTGATGACCCCTTCTCTTATGGCTCCAAAGTCTCTTTGAGACTATCTACGTATTGAAGAATGCACCGACCTGAATGTCCTTCCCCCATTACCCCTCTTGTTTGTATATTTTAATACAGCCCGTAAAGGGCCTCAGCAGCTATTTCAATACTTTCAAAAAGCCACCCCAAATGGAAATCAATTTCAGATTTGTGTCGAATTGCACTGAAGGTGTCCTACCCAAATGCAAATCCCACCAAATTGCACTGAAGGTGTCCTACCCAAATGCAAATCCCACCGAATTGCACTGAAGGTGTCCTACCCAAATGCAAATCCCACCGAATTGCACTGAAGGTGTCCTACTCAAATGCAAATTCCTCCGAATTGCACTGAAGGTGTCTTACCCAAATGCAAATCCCACCAAATTGCACTGAAGGTGTCTTACCAAAATGTAAATCCCATCCAACAGATTCTAAGGCAACCATTCAAAATATATATTCAATAACAGTTTTTCATTAACCTAGCCAGGCCATACCACAGAAGACATGGGGAGGTGGGGGTGTGTGACTAAGTCAGATAGGCTTTTACAAAACAGCCAAGATTTGAGCTTTTTTCTGAAGAAGGCGATAGAGCTAGAATTATGTATGTTGTCAGATAGGCCATTCACCTTTTAGGTGAATTAAAAGCAAACTATGGATTTTACTTCTCTTTTTAACAGACACTACAAATTACAGAAAATGTGCAAACCAGATCAGTTTTGAAATTGTAAGCTATAAAGACTGTGGACTGAAATTCTTTGATTTTTATAAAACTGGACCAGTAATTAAAAGATGTAAAACTTTATTCCTTAAAATGTTATTGTTTTCTGTTTTCTCTTCCTTTTACAGAGAGAAGATTTGAACAAAAAAACTAAAAGTATTTAGGTAAATGTATAGCTGTATTTGTCCACTATATTTCCTTGCAATTGGTGACAGAGTATTACTCATAATATTTTTTTTAAAGTGAGTACAAGTGAAGGATGAAGCCGCCACTATCCATTTTACAACATATTTGTACTCTGTTCTGATTAACAGTCAGCATTTTTCACTTTGACCAAAAGCAACAGAAGAAAAGCCTTTATAGCCGATGGCTTCTGACTGAGCCTTTCAAATACTAAGTATACCACAGAGGCACATTGGAATGACTTATCAAATACCTTGTTTCTACTCCAGAAGAAGTCCCCCACAAATTTAATTTGCATATTCTATAGCTCAAGGACTACTGCTCCACGGCTGATAAATGTGAACTCACATATTTTTGCTCATTCCAAGAAAAGGTTGAGATAATGTTTAATTTTTTTCTTCATTTCTTAATAGATTATGTTTGTACCTTGATTTACTGATTTGTGTGGGATATAAAACCGAAAGAGACAAATGTCAAATAACAAGAAACAAGTAAGCTGTTAAGTGCTTGTTTATATTGACTACAATAGATTGATCCCACTGTTTAAAGTGATTTTTAAATGACCTTATCAGCATTATAAGACTGACGCCTGAAACTTTCTTTAATATAAAATAAAAAAACATAAATCTGTTGATGTGTTTGTTTCTAGACCACCCACTGAGGACATCCAACTCCGCCAACTGACACAAATCACTGATGTTGTGTGCAATTTTCCCTCCATAAATAGACTTAATTGTCTTGTCATATGTGGGAGAATCACCATTATATAGTTGTAAAATGGGGAAGTTCTGGGTAAAAAACAAACCAAATATAAATTGATGGAAAGAAAAGGTAGATATGTTTTATCTGGTATACGAAAACATTAGGGTGAGCAACAGGTCTCAACTCTCAGCTGCCTTACACTATGAGAAAGGAATAGTATTGTTTAGTGACCAAAAATGCTTCACCATCCATTTTCTGAATAAAAAATAGGACCTGTGAAATTGCTAATAAAAGAGGCATTCCCCACAAATATTCATTTGAAGGAGACGTTCCAGAGGATACTTGTGATATTTCAAAAAAAACCATTTAATTAAAAAAGAGGATTCGGAGAGCATGTTCATCCACTACAGCCCCAATGCCTTCAATACTACCTGTGGGTAGATTAGTAAAAAAGTCATTTAAAGGATTTCTGAATACATATAGTGATCTGGATCACCACAAAAGTCTAACCATCTGTTCCTTATTCCATTGTTGACATTTGATGAAAATTTTATCAAAATCCTTTCATAAAGTTTCAAGTTATTTTGCAAAAAAACAGACAAATGGATGCCGCCAATAACAAAACCTCCTCTGTGGAGGTAATAGCATGTACTATAATTTGCCTTTCAACATTAAACATATGGCAAAAGTTGACAAGTTTCACCAGTATTCTGAGCAATATTTGCTCACACAAATGATTACATTGCCTGGAGTGGATGGTATTCATTCTTGCCAATAATGAGAAACATCAACAATTATTCCAAGCTTTTGGGGGTTATTGAAATAAGGGCGAGATGTGAAAAGCAGTGGCCCGCTTAAACAGTCCCCACAAAATGGAGAAATTATTCCAGATGAACTTTACAGCTGAAGTGGTTTTTATTCACTGTATAAAGTGATATTTTCCACCCTTTAATAGTCGACAAAACACCAGCAGGAAGTAATAAAAAACCCTCAATAAGAATGAAGGACCAATAGATGCTTTCATTCAAGTGATGTGAACTGCAACAGCTTCCAGATTACCAGAGCTAAAATTGGCCAGCTTGCAAATAGAGCCGTAATATGTCTTTTAAACATATCCAGGCAGCATCTAAATAAACAATAGCACTCGGGGAAAGCTTAACTCTGCTAATGTCCAACACCTAGAAGAATATAGCCTTGAGATTAAAATGAATTCCATTTGGACCAGTTTCAATATAAAGGGGTAATTTAGAGGAGCCAGATATCATTGTATTTGGTACATCATGCATTGACTTTGGGGAACAAGGTGACATTGGTAATACACTCACCTCTCACCTCCGAGATCAGACTTTGGATCTCGGCCCAACCTCAAGTCGGAAAGCTGGTAGTTGTTTCCAGTTAGTCAGTAGTTTACTGTATAAAACATTGACCAACTGTATGTATATAATAAATAATATACCTTCAATCAATCCATGTTTTGCCTTGGGACATATTTTCAGGATATTATTTTGGAGTAATATATGGTAAAAGGTAATCTTTAGTGCAGCTTTGGAAACACTTTGAATGGCTCTACTGCAGTATATACTTACCATTAAAACAACAATTATTCTGCCAAAACTCTCTGAACAGAAAAAAATATCCCGAACCCTATGCTCGCTTTGATGCTTTCAGGCAACCAATCCTACTTCAAACAATGTACAAGTGTACGGAAGTCTGGATAGGCCAAAATATAAAGTTGATTATGCTGTAATTATTATATTCTACTATGTTATAATTATGCTCTTAAATATTGATATCTTGTAATTAACGCTCGACGATAGGAGAGGGTTATTGTGATCAGTTTGTTTCTGTCTGTCTGTCTGTCTGTCTGTCTGTGCACCGTTTCACCCTTATAACTCAAAAACTATAACACCAATCACGCTCAAATTTGGTGGGCAAGTATTTCATGGGGTACAGACGGATTCTTCCAAATTTGGTGTAATTTGTTTGAAAATTAAAATCAGGAGAGAGTTTTTCTTATTTTTAATTGGGAATACACAGTGAAACTGTTTCTGTTCATCACATACGTAAAAAATCAATATTTTACTTTCTGATGATTCAGTGGTGTCACAATGCAATTGTCACTGTGAGGTCACAAACCTTGCTTGTGATACTTGCTGTCTTTAAGTAAAATATTTCCTCTCATTTTATGTCTTGAAATTCACATAAAGATAATAAAGAGAGGGGTGGTATAGTCATCATTTTTATTAAATTATTATTTCTGTTTTATTTTCTCTTTTTTCTTTCAATTCCTTGACAGTCCATCACAAAAAATGACCATGCTTGATGTTCATCAATAAGTGATCTTTACACAATATTTTTACCTCCACCAGCAGTTTATGTTTTTTTGTGTGCTAATTAAGCATCCCTGAAAGGGCGCTTATTTGTTTTTGCCTCAGTTTCCTCGCCGCCACCGCCGCAGCCGCATTATGGTCTCCCTTGAATATCTCCCTTATTATTAGAAGGTTTCAAACCATATTTAGCAGTTATATACCTTAGGCGTGGGAAAATGTTTCTGCATGCTTAAATTTGACCTTTACGAAGGTCACATGATCAAAAACAATTTTTTGAAGTACACCCCCTAGTCATCACAGTTCAGGAAAAACTACTTGCTACACAGCCTTATAATTTGACACACCTGTTCATACTATCGAAAACGCGAGCTGATTAGATTTTGGGAGCAATCTCTTGAAAATGTCTCATTTATGAGTGATTTTCTGACACCTTCCAATCTGAAAGCCTTAAATTTAGGCCAACCCCCCCTATTATATTCTTAAGTATTGCATTTAGAGCTATAAAATGTACTGGGAGGTCATAGGAAACCATATGTGGAGAGTCTGAATAGCCGGTCAGTTTTACCCCTCGCCCCCCCCCCCCCCCTTATGGGTCAAACTGGGGTCATAAAATAGCTGATTTTGAATTTTTGCCTTATATCTCCTTTATTGTTGCTTTTATAGCATCAGAATGTATTAAGAGGTATTGGGAAAGCATACGGTGCAGCTTTGTGCATTCTTAGCTTTACAGCATGCTTATTAAAACCACAAAGCATTTTAAACTTTAATGGATGCTTCGCTTTTGTTAGCCAAAGCATTCCTCTAGTTGTTTGCCTATTTTTCTGGTTTTTTTTTTTTTTTTTTGTGTGTGTGTGTTTAGATTACTCCAAAACCAATGAACAGATCTTTATTAAAAAATTGTGGGTAGGACCTGACCGAAGGAAGAAGTTACTAAAAGAAAGATCTGGATCTTATTATGGATACAAAAAAATCATAAATTTTCAGAGATCCCATTTCAATGTATTTTTATTGACTTTAGCTTTCTACTTGATATTTCTATGAAGATTAATTTACATTATTTGGTTTTACTTATTGTCTTCCTTACAATACTTTATATCACTTGAGACTGGTCATATGGAGTCGAGCGTTTTGCTCTCTCTGAGTGCATCTTGTTTTGCTATGTAATTATGAAATAGCAGGCTGTTGTGATTATGAGATAACACCTCTGGTAAATATGATTGAACAGTATCACTAAGTAAAAATAACACTACCTTGTAGTTATGATATACCACCGTCTTGCAGTGATGATGTGTCAATATCCTGTAAACAAGGCATACCACTACCTTGTAATTATGATATAACACAATTTACTATATAACACAGTCTGCAATTGTAAGACCGCATTGTCTTATAAACACAAAAGGGCCCACTATTGTAATTACGAAAAATGCCAGATTAAATAGATCTTGCAATTTCAAGATGAATTTTGTTAGTCTTAAGATAAACTCCCAAAAATTGGCATCAACCAATTTATGTGATTCTTTTTTGGGTATTATTCAGATTACAATGCACTCAGTAATCTACCCTTTCTTTGTTAATCTTAAGATAAACCTTGTAATTTTAAAAGATATCTTACAGAATTCCAACATTTTGTTCCTTTCAATAGCTAATATGTTGCATCATGACTATCCTTAATTGCATTACACTTGTTGCATTTTGCTGGACTCAAACCAAGAAGCATGGAGGTAAGAGTCAAGTGATCATGTGCCAGACTTGTTGACCACACCATCACTGAGGCATCTCGTTGTGAGTTACAATTTGAAGATAAAAGTATCTTGCAATTAGGCCACAGGCTTATTTTGCAATTGCAAGTTATGTATGCCAATTGAAGATAAGATGGTGCCATAATTATGAAATATCTCCATGTTGCACTTACGAGTTAGCCATATTTTTAAATTGAAAGGTGGCCAGGGGTCACGGCGAGGCAATGGTAACACATTTGCTTCCCACCTCAGAGATCCGAGTTCAAATCCTAGCCCAACCCTCATGTGGGAAGCTGGCAGTGGCTAGTTGTTAGTCAGTGGTTTAAACTACAAAACCTTGACCAATTGTATGTACTGGTTTCCTCCACCCTTCCAACTACCCGCCACAAAACACTGAATAAATAAACAAATAAATAAATAATTAAAATGTGGCCGGCATGGGCTTCTGTACACTTTCAATATCTATTTATAGCTATATAAATCCCCATTCTTTTCCGTTCTTATGTTTGTGTATTGGCCATGAAAAAATGTAAAAAAAAATAAAATAAGGGCCGGGTTAATACCTACTGAACCCTATACCCATTCAACAGGTCTTCTGTCCCATCATCTAGCCAATTGACAGTGGGCACCCGGCTTAGCTAAACAAGCCAGCTATGCAAAATCAAGTCAGAACACCCAATATTCACCATGAGTTCCACCTTGAGGTTGACTGTTTGCTAAGCTTTAAAATCACCACTTTAACACCGCCCTAACTTTGTATTAATTGCATAAAGATCTTAAACAAAAAGGCACACTACTAAAAAGCGGCAAATCTAAAGTGAAAATGTTCAAACCGGAAGTTTGTAGCCGGAAAGTCATTGATTGTCCTAGAGAAAGTTAAGAGTGTGTTGTAAGGGCAGCTGTATCAGTTAACAGCCCTCACTGTGGGTTATTAGACAAGCTCCATTGACTTATAAGCACGAGGGTCTTTGGGATGGCCAGTCAATGCCTTTACGAGATACCTGTTTGAAATATTAACATGGCTACTGTTGTGAGAGGATCTAACAGTCTCTGCACACATCTAATAGATCTATTTTCTGTGCTTTTTTGGGTGGCTTTTATGTGTACAGAGAATTGTTTCTTCTATTTTATATGACAGTAAAAGTAAGACTTCAGCAACTAGAAAACGCTCATAGAGTGCACATCTCTTTCCTTTGCTAGGACCTACCTACATAAAACTTCATAAAGATATGTTCATTACTTTTAGAGTAATGTCAACAAGAAAGCAAATTGAAATTTGAAAATGAGACCTTTTCTAAGTGAACATTTTTGTACTGTTCTGGCTGTAAATCAACTACGACAAACTTTTAATGGTGTTATAACTTATCTTAAGGGTGTCACGCCCTACCTTATCTTTTTGCTGTTAGGATTAATTTTGCAAAATATTCTGTTGGGATTAATTTTTCACACTATTCTGTAAAGATATAGCCAAGCAATCCTTTGCAAAGAGAGAATGTGTCGCACGAGTCCTGTAGCATTCCACAAGAGTTATCAGCGCTTGTTATTACTGGTTATCTTGACGAGTTGTAGCAGTTCATAGGGGGTCATAAGACTGATAAAATGATTTATCGTTCGGTCAAAATTCTAAAAGTGCTTTTTATAGTGCTTAATTTCTATTTTATGTGGGTGTTCCACTGGAGCCGACCTTAATTGACCCTAACTGACGCTAGAGTTGGGAAAATGATTTGAGGATCCACGCCATTGTAGCATGGTGAAATGAAGGGACAGTTAAACCTCTGCAACAAGACATAGTACACCCCGGCTTGACTTGGGATTGAGTTGTATTTCTACACAATCAAATGTGAAAGTATTAAGACAAGCTGTGTTCAAGCCCACAATGGGTCACAGTGGCAAGAAAATAAGACTGGAGCAGTCCCCCAACTCATACTGAGGGAGCTGATTCACAGAGTCGGGATAGCCCGTCTCAGTCCAGTCTCATCATCTCTGCTGAAGGAAAGACACTTTGCTACTGGAAAAACTTACAAAGTCCTTGGCCTATCACTGGATGGTTGGACGATCCACCATATGTAGATTTGTCCCTAAAGTCTGCAGGACCATCCTCAAGGAATTCCAGGAAGTGTATTTGGCATGCCCCACCACTCCTGGAGAATGGAAACAGATCTAGGAGAGGTTGAGAAGCTGATGGAATGTCCCACCATGCTGTTGGTATGATAGATGGGAAACATACGGCCATGAAGGATTCAATAGATTCGTGGACGCTGCTGCACTGTCACAACATGAAAACATCATCTTGGGTGATGTAATTATCTATATTGATAGTGAAAATCTATGGGCTGAAATGTCACGTCAGTTTTCTCAGGCTTTGATTTTATGCAACATTTTCTAACATTCACACACATACATGGACATATTCTTAATGTACCTTGTCCTAGCAAATCCCTCTCTCCTTCAGTTTGTCATTATGTAAATGATAGTATATCAAACCATATGGCTGTCTTCTTCACAACAGCATTTCCTGTCAGAAATTGATGTAGTGTAAAACACTTTCAAGTTAGAAAACTTGGCAAGATAAATGCGAATTCATATCCTATATTGCAAAATCCGAACTTATCTAGGCCCAATACAGAACAGCTAGTTTATTATCGCACCAATACTTTTACACACTGAGGGATCGGCTGGACAAGCATGCACCTATACATAAACACAAAACTCATGACATGACAATAAAGGGTTCATGACTAGCGAGATCATGGCAGCAAAAAGACACAAACTTGAAAGGGTGTAGCAAAAGGACAAGCCTGTCTTAAATTGAAGAGGGTATAAAGCTGCAGTGAACCACTTTAACCATCTCTTAGAACTCTCAAAAATCAGATATTACAGTAACATGGTTAGGGAACATGATGATAACTCAAGGCCTTGTGGAATTTCTTTCAGGAAAATCCCCATAAATCACCAAAAATAGTACTCCCAGATCATACAACTATCACCAGTTTAACCAACTTTTGCAAAGTACTTGCAATTAACTGCTAACTGCAAAAAGGTTTGGATTAGTACTGACTGAGGCCAATCCCCTTGTCCCAGGCCCCTACAAGAATAAGTTTGTTTTATTCCAGATCATATCGGAGGTACCAAATAAATCATGTGACTTGGACCCAATTCCTATTTAAGGATTACTTCAACCACGCTGGTGCATTGGCTTGTCAGGAGGATGGGATGCGAATATGTGATATGAGGACCTAAGCTGGTGGCAGAAGTAGCTGGCATCTATCAGTTCTTTCAGGACTACCCTATTCAAGTTAGTGTTACAACAATTTCCATAAAGTTTTCCAAGAAATTTCCAATACGTTTCCAAGAATTTTCCAATTAGTTTCCAACAAATTTCCAATAAATTTCTAACAAATTTCTACCAACTATCAAATAGTTAAAGAAATCCCAAAGTATCAGAGAGCCTCTAGCCAAATAAGTTCTTGCACTATCACCCATCAAAATTTCAGCATATCCTAACAACAAAAAATTGCCAAGGCAAAATATTCCAACTTCCCATGTCAAATGGTTATCAAAGTTGTAAAGTTTTAAGTTCAAGTGTCCATGTTTAACAAAGTTCGTCTTTTTATAAAATTTTTAAAAAAAATTACAACCAAAATCAAACAAAAATTGTTGAAAAAAATATAAAATCATTCATTCTGTCCCTCACTCACTCAGCTGGTCAGCTGGTGTATATGGTTGTGGCGTGTCTATCTGCTTGTAGCTTATGACTGACCGAATGTGCCAAAAGAGGCTTGACAGGCCAGAGATGTTATGTGCGATGTTATCATTAACCATGGCAGAGTAGACATATGAAGAGTTGAAAGTCTTTGTTGGGCTGATTGCAAAATGAAATTGTCTTGATGTCTCTGGCACTTGGGCTGCTATTGGTTGGAGAGATGGTCAGGATGCACTCCCTTGGAGCAGCTGCCGGCTGTGGCTGAGTAAAGAGAATCCATGGCAAATAGGTTGAAGTGGTTCTGGTTGGACTTGAGAATGTTCTCTACTTTGATTGGTACTGGGACCTCTGTGTGGTGGCTTGAACCCTGAGGATTTGCCATTGCCCTTGCTTCTGATGTGTGACTTGAGAAAGTAAAACTTGTCATGTATCCAGTTCTGTCTTTCAGACAACTCCTTCGGGGCCTGGCCTGACTTCGACTGTGTGAGCTTGCCATAGCATGTCCTTTGGGACTCGAACCACGTCTTATAGGTCTGGTCAGAGAGTTTTTGTCTACTTGTAAAGGTTTCCCATAGGCACTCCTTTCTGCCTTGTTCAGTTGTCTTGTAATACAATTCCTCAGGGTCCTTCACAAAATCAACTATCACCTCCTTATCAGAGTCAGTAAGTAAAATGTTGGTCACTTGCCCTTCTTCTTGCACGACTGAGAGTATGACTGACTTGTATCCCCTGCAGCCACCAGCTCCATATCACTCTCACTTCTTTCCGCCCACTGTCTCTTCTCTTGTAGTTCCTCCTCCCCCTGTGGCCCGTGATTTTCCTCCTCTGTCTCCTCTCCCTGTGGGCTCTCCCTTTCCCCCTCTCTCTCGTCCCTGATATTTACTTAGCTGACCCACGAAGTAAAGCCGTGAACCCCTAAGCGACCATGTAAACATTGCAAGTTGACCCTAGTCAGGAAGGATCAGTTCTAGTGGAACATGCCTATTAAAGACAGCCTATAAATAAAATAAATAATTAAAATAACCAGAGACATAGCATGATTTGGCAGCAGAGAAAAAACTGGGGAAAACAAGGAACTTGGATGGGTATGCTTTTGTAAATAGACAGGTTTTTAGGCTCTTTCTGATTGAGTAGAGAAGAGTGGCTGAATAAATCACATTCTTTGCCAGTGTTCCCTTTGGTTTTCCACAGCAGCCTCTCAAGCTATATTAATTAGCTAGCTCTTAAGATAACTCGTGAGGTCCTCAGTATCCTAGTGCCTAGCAAGTCTGGCATCTAATCAGTCACCTCTGTGTGGGTTCGACTCCCACAAGTGGCAATGCTGTGGACGTGCCCAATATGACCCTAGCTGTTGAACGGGACGTAAAACCCCAACTTTGAACTTAAGACAACTCATAAAAGTGAAACAGGGGTAATGGCTAGCGATATACTCATTAATAGATTTCTCTCATCTCATGATGGCTGCCCCTCTTTTCGATACAATATATAGAACTATGGAAAACTCTTGTTGCCTCCACATAAACAGGACTTTGGCATTTATGATTCTTGTTAGAACCGACCCTGGAACAGCTGTTGTATTTCCGCAGTATTTATAAAGAAACTATATATTGTTCTTCTACAACGGAAAAAGAGACAGAAATAACTGTATTGTGATGCATCTAGCTTTAATCCATTACAGACCCATTTAAAAGATTACTGACCTTTTCTGCATCTCACACATAGTCTCTTTCATACCATTGCTGCCTTCTTTTTAACATACCTACTCAAAAAAGAAACACAAGTTTTATAAAGAATAAACTACACTATATCTTGCATTTCCTTTTTGTGTAAGTATATATAGACTGTTATAAAGGTACAAAACCTTATAAAGGAAGAAATGTTGTTTCCCAGTAACACTACAAGGTTTATTGTATAGACATTTTGTGTAATGCCTCATTCCCTCATGTACTGATACACTTCTGCCAGTGAAGTTTAGACACTGAGGTATTCTCTGCCTTCTATAGCCCACACACATGGCAGATTTAAACTGTTGAAATTTTTGTCTATAATATGTAGTATGGAAGTCACCTCCTATAACTGGCGATGACTACAGGGTGTCCTATAATTCCTCGAGCTTACTTCTGCTGCCCTTCCTGCTAATTCTGTATTATTCTGCATCTTTCTGTGTCTCCAGGGAGGTTAAATGTTTGTTTATAGTATCTTTTCTGTGTCCATTTGTGGTCATTATCCTCCCCAATTCTGATTCTCTTCTTTAGTGAAACTCCAGCTAGAGGTGTGTAGGAGGTAGTGCATTTCACCCTCTGGTTTTTTTCTGCTGTCTGAAAAATCAGAAATACTGCCTTTATTGAGACTGGAGCATCACAATTCTCTACAGCATGCAAAATTAACCACCTGGAGATTCCACTTAATGTGTTTAAGTCGTGGGATGTTTAAAACCCATTTGGTGATTTTTGTGTCAGTTTTCCGGTAATTTATCTAACCTACCTTTCCATGTGGTAATTTGGCTTTTGGCTGATTTGTGGTATTGGTCACAAATATGTTAAATGCCAAAAGTACAACAACAAAGTAAGTACAACTGAGTCCCTGTTAACCAACTAACAAACAATGTTTGGAGATCGAGGTTTTGTTCAGATAAGTCGGTTGGGACTTTTAGGGGTGTTCCATTGATGGACTTTCATATCTGCCTTGTATGACTTTTAGGCTGGAATATAAAAAATTATAAATTACACCTGCGAGTTTTTCTTTGTTAAAAGTGTCCAGTATCTTTCATTATTGGCCAGTTGTTTCACTCAGTGATGATGATCATAAATGGGAGCCTCTTTTTACACATTTCTAAAGAAACCCTTATACTTTTTGTTCAACTAAAATGATCATTAAAAATACATACATGAAATATAGAAACGAAAAAAAAAATGTTAAACAACCTCTTATGAATTACAAATTAGGGGAGATCGAGAAGTGTAATTTAAATAGGTTAATAACGTATTAATTTCCAAAATGTCCAATATTACCAAATAATGTATTGTTGACTGGATTCCATTATTTTCTAATATTGGACACTCACTTGGCCATTACGATATACTTCATGACTGGTTGTAGAGGGACGAAGATCATACCTGCAAACAGTGTTCTTAAAACTCATGACTTAAAGACTTACCATGATGACTGGCTGCATATCAAGGATGACTAAACATCCATGAAACATACAGGCTGGGCGGCTCATAACACAGCCCCCGGGCAGGACTGCCGACAGATCTTTTGTCCCTTTCTTCTGGTAGTCCTAAAATGGAATCAAAACAGCATTTGTTCGGGTTTTTTGCCAAATAATGCAAATAGTTACAGACGGATTTTGATGTGATTTTCATGAAATATTCTTAATGACACATGGAACAGATGATCTCATTTTGGTAGTGATCCGTATCACTGATCCAGAGAATTTTTTATAGGATTTGTTATCGTTAAAAAACCATAATAGAGGTATTGGGCATTAGAGGAGTACTGGACTTAACTTTACTGAGAATGCATATCTGCATTTTATGACTTTTAGACAATATATTCAAATGAAACAGAACACAACTTGCCCAGCCCAAGTGGACTGAAAAAAAATTAAAGCCAAAGTCATATTGCAAAAATTTATGTGATGATAATAATCAGTACAGTGTTGTTATTTAATACACTACTATATAGATACATTAAGTCTGATGCACTTGGTATTACAGATCATTACAGCAATCAGAATTGTTTATATTGTAATTAAATACCACTTCTCAGGCTGTTCCATTATTGCGATTGTGTTCCCGATTGGAATACAATTCCTCATTTTTGCCATTCATGAGGTCGATCTTCTCAATTGGAACAATATTAAAGCCATCATAGCTAGGATGATCATGTATGGAAATTCCAGTACTTCCTGGATGCTCCCTGATTTAATGCTTTAGGGAATCCATCTGCAGCAGTTTATGACAATATCCAACTGTTTGAATATAGCTTAAACTTTTCAAAATGCTTATCAGATCCTGGAACTGGGAATACATCTTTAACCTATCTCACCATTTGTAAAGTCATTTTTTTATTTAACAGCAATCTTAAACCAGTTGCTTGCCGTCGGTCGGCAGTTTACAGTGCAGAACCTTGACGAACTGTATGTACAAGTTTCCTCTGCCCATAAAACTACCCATCGTGATATGACCTATACAATGTGTTGAATGCGACGTTAAAACCCAAATAAATAAACAAATGATAAACCAATCAGATGGATCGGGAAACTATTAGCAGAATTCTTGAAGCAATTTCATCATTAATCGGAAAGCTGTCAGGAAGAATTGGGAACCTATCTTAAACCTAACGCAAACTAAACCCAAGGATAGTGAATGATTTTTTTTTCTATCGGCAAGTAGGTTTATGATTGGATCACAATAATGGAACAGACCTAATGAGAAGGTTTTTTGTGTTTCAGAACACCATCAAAAAGGTCTGTATTTTGTCATTTTGAGATCATCTCCAAATCTGATCATTTCCAAGTCTTCTTGGACGATAAAAAAATCAATAAATATTATTTGGCTCCGGTCTCTTTACGCATATTTATACACAGTTTACATGGAAGGGTGACATAGTTAACAAAATTCCAAGTAATATAACTTATATATAAGTCATACAAAATTCCCTCTCACAAATGTATATCTGCACAGCCACAAGTATCGTTCAACTAAATCTTTATTACTGATTGCCACAGCCAATCAAGTGACTTAAAATGTTGTTTTGCTACAAAGGGGATTTCATTGAATAGAAATACCATCAAGTCTACTGAATGTTTATGCAGTCATACATACTAGTGAGGGCATCAGTGGCCTATTTACATTAACACAACTTGGCGGGGTTTATAATTTTATTAGATTTTTCTATGTTATTTTTACTACTCTTTGTACATAATCAGACAATAACTTTACACTGCCACTTAGTGTGACCAATATAGCAGTATAATGAAGATTAACACTGGGGTCACTTTCTGGTGACCTTATATACATAAAACATTTACATTGAAACAGCACGTGAAAGACGTGCCCTGAACATTACGAAGTCACATATCACTAAAGGTGACCATAACTTGGAGACATTTAAACATTGAAATGCGGACTTAGAGTGAAAGTTACAAGTGTTTCAGATGACATTTTAGGAAGTTAAGCTCAACTTAATGTGAAAACCTTATGTGTGATTGAGTTGAAATGTTAGGGTTCACTTAAGGTGACCCTAATGTAATAATTTTATGGATACTAGTTAGGGCTCACTTAAGGTGACCCTAATGGAATGAATTTTAGGGATAGTGTAACTAGAGTGAAAGGAAATATTACTGGTATTAATAATGTAGTGTTTAAGACATAACTTAAGATGGAATATAAGAATAGTGATTTTGAGTTAAGGTGGCCTTAACAAAGCTTCTAAATATGATCAACAGTAATTAAGAAGAGACCACCAGTGGTATAACACTGAGTGTTATAGTAAGATTTAATTTAAGGTTATGTTAAAGTTTAGATTGAGAAAATGTACTACTTGTAGGTCAGAGATGAGATGCAATACTACCATTCTAAAGAAAACCCCAAAATCCATGAATTATATGGCCAAATTAACGTGGCCTCATGTAATTACAGGTGGTAAGATACTAAAAGATAAGATAAAATAAGTACATAGCCAGTTAGGCAAGATCAGCCAAGTTAAAAACACAAGATTAAAACAAGTTCCAAGGTAAAGAGTAAAACACAAATAAAACAATAAAATTGATATACAATTGGGACATAGGGTGGGTTTAGGGAAATTTTTGATTTCATAAAAGGGGTGTTTCCTTGTTGAAAACTTAAATATTAATGAAAATGGCTGCATTTGGCGGGAGCAGTAAGTTCAAAGGTCATGACCCCATTATTTAAAGGAGGTTACAAGAACAAAAAATTTTTTTGCAATAGTCACTGACAGTTCAGACACCCACCATGCCTGACCAACACAATGACCACCTACTTATAAAGTTTTGCAAACATTTACTTGTTTTTCACCTCTGTGACAGTGGGTTCCAATCCAGGTAATGACATGCTATAGTAACTATTATTGCTCTGTCCCAGTTTAACCCTGGTATTTAACAGGGACACCGACACTAGGTTATCTTCCGGTTCAGCTGCTGGACAGCAAACCCTGCATAAAACACAATACTCCCCTTTGCGTTCTTGTTGGTCCAGGTGATTAGCAGAACTTAGATGAGTTCATTCGACAATGAAGCCAGTCAGATGTTATAAAACACTGGGTCCAACCAATTTATAAATTTCCTGCCTAAAGCTTGTGACAAAAAAACTTGTCAAAGAATGCGTCAATGGCTGAATTATAGCAAGTGTTTCAGGCAATAGAGAGACGTCTTTCACCTCTTATTCATATTTCACAGTAATGGAGGGGGGTAACTGAATGGAAACTAAGCCATTTAGTGAGTGCTTTTGAAAAAAAAACTATAGCTCAGAGGGAGAAAAAATTGTCATTGTCAAAAAAGAGGTGTTGATATAATCTTAGTTTTATTATATTTTTAAAATTTGTTTTGCAGTGTGGGACAGGAAATTGGATTGTTGACATAAGATCAATCTTTGTAACATTTACTGATGAATGAGTTACACACAGAAAACACATCTCATAAAGTTTCAGTTAATAAGATGTGTTTCAACAGATTCAATACTTAAGAAGACGAGACAAAAGGAGAAGTATAAATTAATATCTACGTACCTGCGATGATTTGTAATGGTGGACAATATTCAATAATTCTACCGTTTTATTACAAAACATAGATCTAAAAGACAAGTAGCCATATATCATGCATTGATTCAATCACATTAAATATTAAGTCAACATTGCACTGTACAAACTTAAACTTGACAAACAGGTTTTAAGGGCATATAATTGCAAAAATCTACGAACCAGGTCTCTGCTAATGTATGCTAATGTATAATGTTGCCGTCAAATTTAATGCGAGCCAACCCTAAAACCCTATCACATTTTCCTTAAGTTAAAACCCCTGTCACACTTTTTCACTGGTGTCACATATTATCCCACTTGTCAGGAAACAAAGTGTAAGGGCGTTAATCTGTCTCCTGGTGGCCCGCAAAGCTGTTTGATATTTCAACCTATACCCTCTACAAGGGCATCTGGGGTAAATGTTTTTAACCTAATCTTGCTACGGAGTTGCTGTATATTGATGTTTTCAATACAGGGTTTGTATTCAGACTAACATGTTGAAGGTACAGAAAGAACTATCAACAAAATAAGAAAAGAATGAGCCTTCTTGATGTATTATAGCAAACGTGAAGCTTCTGAAATTTGTGAACACTACACCATACATAAGTAGAAATTTCAGCCAAAAGAAAGTTTCACCAATTCTTCAGTTGAAAAAAAAAATCACTAGAATTTTCCCTAATGGCTAGATATTAATTAAGAGATGAATATAGATATAAGATATCACTAGAAATTAATATTCACTGTCAAAATTCATTAGCTAAAATAGCTAAAAGTAATGCCTAGTGAAGATCATATTCACGCATACAGTACAATACGGGTGACAACTTGGAAAAGAATCTGAGAGAAAGATCAACAGGGATCAGAAAATAAGACAACAGCCATCGTGTTATTAAAGTATTTAGAATGAGTTGTTCTTGACTATTCCTGTACGAATTCCCTCTAACAGTTTTGTCGAATTTATTTGGGGTTTTACGTCACTTTCAACACTGTACAGGTCATATCACGACGGATAGTTGTAAGAGCAGAGGAAACCAGTACATACAGTTCATCAGGGTTCTGTACTGTAAACTGCCAACCAACGGCAAGCAACAACCGTGCCGGGAACAGAACCCCGGCCTCAGAGGTGGGAGAGTTGCTGGTCAAAGTTTTAGATGTCTTCTCTCTCCAGTTACGTCCAAAGTAACTCAGATGGACCAAAAATGAGATTTTTTTCAGAGACAATGTTGTAACCCAGATTCTTCTATTTCTATACCTCATCCAGTGGTCATGCTACAGGTATGAAAATAACGGCATGCCAATGTCTAAGCCCATCAATAGATTATTACAAATAAATCAGTATAGCAATGGCGGTATTTGCAAGTTTTGGCAGATTTATACTGGTGATGTAGCTCTATCTGCCTGGATTCAGAATTAAGAATGGGCAATGTACCCTCATTTGTCTAATTTATAATTTGCTGGACCTGTTTGTCAAAGTACATACCCACTATATTCGTAAAATGTATGAGTAAGTAGGAAAAACAAGGTCACTCACCAAGCAAGTGGCTTCACTATATAACTCCATCCTCTGAAAAGGAAGATCATATAGAAAAGGTCCACTCAGAATCATAAAAGTCCTCATTCAAACGTAAACGTATCGAAATTTGCATGAAAGAGTATTTCCCTTGTTTGATGTAAGTGTGCATTATTTTTCCTTAATGTGTAGTTGTTCCACTCAGTGATTTTGACCATATATGGAAACACTTTTACCCGTTTCCAAAGAAACCTTTTACTTTTATTTTAAACTAAGATTGCCATGAAAACAAAAATACATACAGAAATATAGAAATGATAAGTAATGATGTTTCACAACATCTTAAAAATAGCAAATTAAAGAAGGGGTGTAATTTAAATACGTTAATAGCCTCGCAAGTGTCCAATATATGAAAATAATGGGCCGTTAACAATATTGGCCACTTATTTGGTCATTAACCAATACAGGAATGTAATGATCGTATAGAGCAAGGTGGCTAGGCCCTAAAGAGAAAACTATTATCTTTAGCTGCTGTCTTTAAGTTAAGGGAATATAAGTCACTATTGAAGCCTGGGCTATACTTGTACAGTCAGGATGGGTCAAATGGCACTAAGTGTCCTGTAATACGAGATAGGGCACTGAGTATCACTGAGTATAAATATACAATATATTTAAAATGTTTCTCTCTTATTAGCAGCAGTTGTTCTTATAGGACTGGTTTTATACAATTTATACACGATTCTTCTTGATTGACATGTTGCCTTTGTTTGTCGCTGATCATGTCAATTTTACCAAATAAACTGGTCTGATGCAATTTAAAATAAAACCTTCTGGCAATCTTTATTTTTGTTTAAATATTTTATTTCACTAAATTGTGCAGAGAATGATATATATTCATATTTATTTATATACTATAAAGGTCACATTCTTGACAAATGGGATTTAATATCTGACTGACATAGTGTTTACTTTAATTATCGGGTGTTTCATGCATAGAGAGAATTTCATACATCCGGGACCTGGACTCTTCATTTATTTATTTTTCTTCTTAGCCCTTTATTCTTTTCAAAGCATGTATACGGACATTGTTGTTTCACAATAATGCCATTTTATATAGCGATGTCAACTAAACAACTAATATCTTTCTGGCTTGGATGCTTTAGTTTTAATATATTGCTTTACATTCAGCAAAAATGTCCATCCACAATGACCATCTTCTATCAAAAGTGTCAACACAATTATTAATACAAGACAACGTTTCTTATAAGTGTACTTAACTTACTGATTTTATTAACTTAAGTAGTTTTGATAGGTTCACCTCTTTGTTGTGTTTTTTCACACTAAGTACATTGTGATATAGTATATTGTTATGAATGAAACAAAATTTATAGGCCAAAGAAATGTTCAATAGATACACAGCCCAACATTTTATCTGTGTCACTAAAGTTAAAAGTTGAACCAGTTTTTGTCTCAGTCCAGGTTTGTAGATTTTTACAAAGATTATCTGCTCTGCTGCAGCCTACAAATAAATGTGTACATGTTTCAAAGTTACGATGACCGTAATCTTTCCAATGGGTTCAGCTGCCTATAATTCCAAGAGCTTTCTCAACCTTAGCTAAGGTTTTATTGTAGTTTATTATAGAAATGTTGAGTTAGTCTGTTGAAATAAATGTACCAAGAATATAAAAGTAAAAGTCAATCCATTATAGTTTGGTTGTACTATGAAGCTTTTTCCTTTGAATGCTCTTTGCTACTTATTTAGATGAACTTTGCCTTTTTGGAATTTACATTCACACCATATAAGGATCTAAAAATTTCAAGTACTTTCATAGTTGCCTGCAGAAGAGACCTGTTTACAATTTGAATTACAAACAACCTTAATGGTTAAATACTACTGCAACTACTGACCATCTGAACTACTGGAAATATTAATAGTTTAATACAAAGTTTACATGGACTCTTCTCTGCCGAAAACAGTATGAGTATAACGTAATGAACTAAAGTGATGTGTTTACATAACAACATTATTAATATGTAATTTTTAAGCTATCATACACATTTGGCTCAAGTCTTGAGTGCACAATGAACCTATTGTTAAAATTATTTCTCTTTCTGGCTTTCCATGTTTTCAAAATGACTTTCCAGATCTGAAAAGTCTGTTAGTTATAGGCTCCCAAAACGGCTACTGTACAGAGCTCGTGATGTATGTATGGGAATTTCACTTTTTTCTGACAAGTCATTGGTTTCCAAATTACAGAGAAACAGAGAGAGAGAATAGTTTGATAAAGTGACATCTGCATGCGCCTACCCCTTCATAATACAATAAATATTTAGTACAAAACTTTTACGCGGTTGTGTTGTTTTTAACTTTTCTGAAGATTATTTTCAGAAATGGCAATTACTGCAATATTATCTGCATATAATAAAGATAATTTTCACCATCTCCAATAGAAATACCAAGTCTACACTGCAAGTTATGTCACCTTGATGTTGACCTTGGTCTGCTACAAACAGAATATCAATTTATAAACAAGATCATTCTTTGTGTAAAATAAAGCCAATTGATAAGGTTATTATTAGTACATTCTTGGTGCTGTAAACGTAAGGAAACTACTGTTGAAACCACAAAGACTCCTGATAATTACAGTGATCTGAATTGACATGCATAACCTTGGTTTTCTTATTACTATTGATATTTCAGAGTGTCACTGGTATAAAAAAATTTTTGAAAATGTCCTGGGATACATTTATCAAATCAAATGTAAAGGTTATTCGACTCATATAAATATATGATAGATTTCAGGTCAAAGTTCTTTTTCAAAGATAGGACAAGAAGCTCAGTTTATAATTGTCATTATACATATTTTTTTCATTTAGTGTCTCGACTGTAACATTAAAGTACAATAGTTATTTGAATGATCTGTCAAAGACCATGAAAATCAGGAAATGATACTCAGAGAAAGTTATATCCAGTGAGAAAATAACTGTCATGTATAAATGTTTCATCATGTCATACTCAGAGTTAAAGGCAGTATTTTTTGCCAATTCCAGGAATTATTAACACACTAGTCCACATATTTATTACAATTAGATTTTACATTAAGTATTAACATAAGTAGATTGAAGTATGGAATTAAAAATTGTCGATAAGCACTCCCGAACAAAATTGGATGCGTAAATTACAAAATAAACTCAGTAAATTTGAATACAAAATGAACATGTCTGTTGTATACTGCAGCTTCAAATGCAATTACCCCATTTTAAGAAAACTGTATCATTCATATTCTCCACGAGGGGAACACAGTGAGCCAAATCAGCAGGAGAGTAGGGTACAAAACATAGTTGAAGGACATACTCCATCAATAACCCTGGGTTGTGGGTTGTGAACGAGGGAAAACACAAAGGTGGGAACCTTGATTTGGATAGGTGAGTCTTAAAATGCTTCCTAATGAATAGGCCATACCTTTCCACTCTCAGACTGTTCTTGTTTCATTTCTGCTGTAATATCTCGCCCTTAGGCCTCAGGACCGAGATCTCATATTGGGCTAGTCCCTGGACTTTTGACTTCAAGCACATTAGTGGATATTGTGCTAATTTTGTGCAATATAAATGTTTCTTTTATATTCTAGCAGGTTGAAAAATGAACGGCAGTGCATGTCTATCTCCCCCTTTCTTCTCTGTAGTATGTGTATTTTAATATGGATCATGAGGGCATATTGTTGCAGCTATTTCAAACAATTAGAAAAACGGTCCCGAAAGAAAATCACTTTCTCAGTCATCTCTAATCATCCAAATATGCCATATCCAGATGCTAATCCCACCAAATTCTACCAAATGCATCCTCTCAAAGTACAAGGTGGACTGAACAAGAACCAAAAGCAGATGAGCCCCTTGGTTTATAACTCGTGACCTCAGCAGGTGAAGATGAGACTTAGTTATAACAGATGTTACTGAGGGACGGCTACTTGGATGAACTGATTTCCAGAATGTAGGTACATAGTGTCTTAAAGATTTAGGAAAATCATTGTGGGAGTTATTAAACTCTATGACTGAAACGGGGGGGGGGGGGGGGGGGGGGGGGGGGGGTTGTAGAAGCACACAGAGGACAACTGTGATATTTCGAGATGAGGCTATATGAACGAATATTTCATTGAGGTATGTTGGTCAGGTTTTAAAACTTTATATGTGATCAACCCAGTTTTAAAATGTGATCAATATTTCACTGGTAGTCAGTGAATGTTTCCTAGTTGTGGACAATCTATGAGAACATGTGTGGACTGAATAATCAGTTTAGAGTAATTGCCACCTTGTAAAAATTGAAAAAATATATGGTAACAAATGCCAGTTCTTCCTCAATACATCTTCAATTAATAACTGTTTATACATAACACAAAGTATATACTCCTAGTGAAACTATAATCTTCACTTTGAAATACTATAACTTGTTTCTTCTTTATGAGGCAATTACTAGAAAAGAAAAGAGAAAATGACAAACCTTATTCATTCAAACACTGCAATCCATTGGCAGCAAGTAAAAATCACAAGCAAAGAAATGACAGAGATCAACTCTTGAATTCCTCCAGTGGACCATATTTGCTGATAATAGGGACGGGCTGCTGTAATTGCCAACATATCGCGGGGTTCTTTGCTTGTCAGATTACTGTCAATAGGTAATGTCTGTCACCCTTGTGGGTCTTACTGGCAAGTGATGCATGGGTGCTGAGGGGACCATTTCCCTGCCATTGATTCCGCCAGATCAATGGGATCTTCCTGTGAGTGATGCACCTCTTTATCTATTTAACCCTCTATTACCACGGCGACAGGAAGAGAAAAAAACAAACGACCCCCTTCTTACAAAGTGGCATTATATTAGTCTATATATTAGCTCAAAGGACTGCAAGGTTTGCATCCTAATATACCCATATTGTGTCCAAAATATGGCCTAGGCGGTTTAATGTTTTGAACACATACCAATATTATATTGACATTTTTTTTTAAATATAGCCATAAAATAAATATAAATAAAAAATTATATAAAATACCATTTGACCAGGTCCCACATCATCTAGCATAAATGATTTTCATTTTGGACGGCTTCTGTAAAAATGTTTGGAGCAGCTGTTATGACCCTTCATGGGCTGTACAGAAACAAACACACACTGGAGAGGTGATGGATGGTTAGGTGGAATAGTTTGTTCTTCAACATACACTACCCAGACAATAAGGTCTCTTTTTGGAGCTGTAAGGATAAGGTCGTCAAGCAAAGACTTCACAGATACAAGGAAAGATGTGACCGGGCCATAAGTAGGATAATTTAAAAAAAATATGAAAAGATGAATGAAATATTTCTTGTTACAAGATTAATATTTATAAATGTGATGAGTTTACTTTAATAATAGAAACAAACCATGAAAGTGGAGGTGTAGTGATTGCAGTAATTTTGAACAATTGAAACACAAAAATGTTTGGCTTCATGAGTTTGCGTTTCAGGTTATATATTAATTGTTACAAGCGCAAATTGTTTATAGAAACCATACGAATAGGCTTTTAGAGGATGTTTTGCAGGCAATAATGCAATCACGCCATAAAAATTGTGCCCTGAATTTGCAACAAATCACTGTGGAACTTATAATGTTAATGCTTTTACACAACAATATCTCTTAGTACTATTTTCTGAAAACATCTTTAGTATTAGTATTCAATATTCCAATACTATTTGAACTTTTATAGCCATTAATCACTGTCATATAACCAGATACTAACATGACACAGATGTGTCCATGAATCTGATTGGCTAATTGACGAAACATTTCATAGGTAAAATCAGCATAACCTCCTGTTTTCTATTATCGCTAACATTGGCTGGCTTGACAATAACCCTTTTTTGTCATTAAAATATCAATAATAAAAACTATATATTGACATTAAAAATTTGTCATGTTAGAATAGGATTCGCCTTCCGGGTTTATAACCTCAAACCATGGAAAATTCTGCATATACCATGGTTTGCTGGTTGTTATTCTTATATTCTAAGGTAAACAATCAAAAGTATAAAACATATATCAAATATCTAGGAACATATACATAGGTCATTACTTATATTATTACTACTTTTAGACTTCCCTAAAAATTCTTTTAAGTTTGAAATTTGTTATATTTAGATTTTTTAATTCCAATGGAAAGGGGTCGCTTTTAAAGAAATTTGTAACAAAGAAGCAACTCTAAGAATAACAATGGTTATAGACACTGGTGTTTATTTGGCTTTGGACAAGATTTGGTAGTTTTACTGCATCACAGTAATATCCAGTAGTCATCAGGCATGCAGGACAGAACCCAACTTCTAAGCTGTCAGCAGATATTGGAATTAATTGTCAGAGGCAGACCTGCTAATGAATCAGGTGTCTCATCCTAATTGAGAGTTTCCCATTCAATATGCACTCAGTCTTGCCCTTTTTTGTTGCTCCAACAGATCTCGTCCACTGTGACAAGGTTGACATGTAAACATAGATAAGCTGAGTGTATTATAATAACAATTTGTGCCTTGTGGATTTGTGAGTTTTATATTTTATATTTGTACAAGCTTTATAATACAGTTTAAAAGTATGGAGATCATGACTTACTCCCGACTGCATTGTTTCATTAAGACAACTCGTAACACAAAGTCTTGATAACTCGTAGGCTATGAATTATTATATCGAAAAAGTTTTGGAAAAATTGATAAAACATGAAAAAAACTGTGAAAAGATTTGTCATATGACCAAATATATTGGCCTTATGATCTACTGCTGACCAGCTTGAGCCAAAAAAAAAATCATCTGCAAGACCATATCCAGATCACTTGAGGGGAGCAATTACCTGACTTGTATTACTTATGTTCTTTTGTGACAAGAGGACTTGGTTCCATTTTAACAGAAAGATATAGGATGCAGCACTGAAAGGATAAGTCATAACAACTCAAAACCGGGTATAAGGGAGTTACTACTGAAAAAATTAGTTGCGAGTACTCGGAACAGAAATGCTCACTCACATAGGTTTTCAGACATGTTAAATATTATAGCTTGATGTGTGAACCATCATTGTAATTACACTCAAATATAAAGATTGTTAGTTGTATAACCAATATAGTACTATGCTTAGGACTGCAATAGGGGAGTTTTGAGGCAAACTTGTGGCAGTAAAACCAGGGTATTATTGCGAATATATGTTGCAAAATCATGGGATTACTTAATTAGAAATTATATACATGTATACCTTAAAGCCTATTCACACCACTCCGTGTGATCCTAATAATATGTAGTGGAGTTTACTTCATGACTTTGTCCTTATTATCTCATAAATGGACCTCATACGTTGGTAATACAAGTTTAAAAATGAACCGCTCCATACAGCCATTCCCACCCCCTTCACCCTTCTGTCCTGTATTATGTCTTGAAAATGCAGTCCATGTTATGTCAAACATGTCCTATGAATCCTAACTTATTACACCTGATTGATACTACTAAAACACAAAACACATTGAGCCACAAATGAGGCCGGACGAGTTAACATTTTTGGCTTTTATATATCTCATTAGGCCAACATAGATGGTGTGAACTAGATCATAAGGGTTTATATCTCTATGCATTATTCAATGATAGTCAACGTTAGAACATTGATAATTTAGTAGTTACAATTTTAAGTGTTATTGGCAATATCCATCTTTGTTTAAATATACATAAATTCACACATGATTTACTGTAAAAGTTTGGACAAATGTCAGAGTTAATGTTTTACGTCCCATTCAACATTCACCTATTTTTATACACATGAAAACAATAACAAACCATAGTAGCTTATATATGTCTACACCACTACACGCATGAAAATGTTTTTAGAATAAAAATCAAATTTCTGCCCACACTTTACAAAAGCATCTGAATTATAAAGGTAGTCATTATAAGGGGACTGGTCCCAAGGTAAAACCTGTCAAGACCTATAACCAGTTTAACAGAGATTCAAGATATGCCAAGCACTTAATTATTCATTTCATCAGTGCTTCATCCAACTAAGCCTGTCTAATCTTTAAACCATGTAGGCTGTACAGAACGCTTATCAACTTGGATGTTAAATGTCAATGTTTATACTACAAGAAATATTAAAAATCCCAAGAGCCAACAGGTCACCCACACAATCTAGGTCAACGCTTGTACTCGAAGCCAAAATGGTTCCCTGCAAAAATAAAAATAGACAATTATGATTTTGATTTTGTGAACTGGTACATGAAACAACTTTCACATTGACAGAACACTCTCAAGCAACATAACAGAACATTGCATTTGCTATCAGTTGATCAGTTATAAATTCAATTATGAGACAGCGATCTTCCTTTCATGTTTTGCGATCAAGAAAACTGTGTATAGAATCAAAGATTTTGACATTAAACAACTGACAACACATTGCAGGAAAATCAACCTTATCATAGAGTCTGTTCAGCTGTTTCTTTTTCTACTTAACTCTTCTTGACCGCAAAGACCCACGCATGGTCAGCAGCTGACTCAAGTTCCAGAATTGAATTAGCTTTACCACAATGTCAAATCACAGGACAGAGTCACAAATTTCAGAAGTCATTTTTAAAATATGTGATTGTCTGGTCTATTCTCTTTTTTTAGTGTCACAAAAGTTGTGTTCTTTGCAATGCCCTACTTCTGAGCACTGGGATTTCCCTTTAAGATGCCAGTAATCTACAAGATCTTATCATATCCTTAGTGTTTTATGTATGCATTATGATAATTATTATTATTCAAATGAAGCTCTTTGAACATCAGTGCAGAGAACCACTTTTAAACGTCAAATTAGCTGAGGGGGATTGAATGTTACAGGGTTTTACTGATGAGGGTGGAAAAGCTAACATATCATTAGTGGCTTATCGGTGCTAATTGGAAGATTTAACCTGGAAATAACAGGATACAGAGCTAGGAGCATTTCACAAGGAACAAAGTTGTCTTTCTCTCGGCCCACTTCCTCACAGGGATGTTATGGGGTAATGAGGCTTTTTGATGATGATCTGCAACACATATTGCAGAATGTTCCTCCTAAATAGAGTGCAATCCAATTGGATTTAACTGCAATCCTTCTAGCTGTTATATGCTATAAAACTGACTTTGTTGTCCTAACAGTTGCAAATTCAATCAAAATAACTAGTTTATGAATTGGGACATTGAGAAAAAAATAACAAAGAAATAGAAACTTTGAATGCAAAATATTGTGTTTTCCAGTTACACGCCCACTTTCTCATTTTCTTAAAGCTTACACTGGTACTGTGCTTATACTTGTAGTTTTACTGCACTTAAGACATTACTTTAACGTGTTTAAATTTAAAGCTTTGTATGTCAGGCTATAATCTGTGTTGGGGTGGATATTCAACCTGAATTGAGAACAATTTAGTTTCAGTTGCTTCAACCCCTAACTATAATTATTTGAACTGGCCTTCAGACTTTTGAGAGTTGGTGACGTTGTTTTATTTTTGTGCTGTAAAGTTTTGATTTGTTCACAAACTGGTGTCGTGCAAATTACGGTCATAATAAGTCATAAGAAAACATTCTCCTATGTCTGTCATTTCATATAAAGATGTTAAATATCTATCGCTAGTCTTCGTTTAGAAAAGAGGATTTCAAGTAAAATAACCCGCTGGTGAGATTGCTGCTGACATCTCAACAATAGTGTTATTGCAAGGGTGTCATTGTAGATACATACCTATAGAAATAGCTACAAATTATAGCAGTTAAAATTAATTTGCACACGATAGTTTGAACCTTATACTACACTACATGATGAAATCATCTGTCTTGAAATATAAGGAAACAAAGTATACTTACAAAAGAATCACTACTCATTTCAGAATATGTTTTCCCATTTCAATAAAAGTGCCTGGCTCAATGGAAGTGTCTAAGGGTGGTCACATCTGATTAAATTGAGGTTATCGTGGTCACGATGGCGCAGTGACAACACTCTCCTCTCGCGTCTGTCATCGAAGTTCAAATCCTTGCCCGACCTTTAGTGGGAAACCTTGTAGTTGTTTGCTGCTGGTAATTTTTTTACTCTACAGAACCTTGACCAACTGTATCTAGTGGTTTCCTCTGACCATTTAACTACTTGTCATAATATAACTGACACAAACGTCCTAGGCATGACATAAGAGACTAAATAAATAGATGAACAAGGATGAAAGTGGTTTTGGTCTACTAGCATGAGCTGCAAAGCCATCAGAGACACGAGTAGTGCACTGAAGCGGTCACCCTTCCCAGTACTAACGTAGCCCATTGCTGCTTAACTTCAGTGAGGAGGCAGGCACTCATCACACTATGCCACAATTCGTAAAAGTCCAGAGACAGAAAAAAAAACCATCAAAAAAGTGATCTCTAGAGGCGCAGGCCTCACTAGAGCTCTCACTTAAAAATTAAAACATAGACCCATCTTTAATATTACACAACATATTTGGAGTTTCTTGTAGTTTTAAAGCACTTAGTGTCAGGTTATCTCTCTCATTTGTCAAATAATCAATCCATTGTAGAATCTATGTCTATATTGCTAATATTCAAACAAGGACATAGGGATGATTACATTTTAATGTGCCACTGATTACACACCTCATGTTATATTCTTGACATACTTAAACTGACAGGTAGGAATAATATAATAAATGTTTTTTTCCTAAATCATAAGGTTTTATAGGAAAGATTCTGTTACAGATTTTAATCAAATGAAATTAACCTAGTAAGATGTAGAAAGCACTCACGGAGTGCAGACCTCCGCAAGGGTACATTTCTGAAAATTTGAGATATTTTTTGTGCTTACATTATGATCCAGGTATTGCCCAAAATGTAACCACTTCTTCATTTGATCAGACCCTAACCACGTAAAACATTAATGAAGATATAGTCACTAATTTTGGAGTAATGTCAACTAGAAAGCCAAATTCATTAAAAATGGGAACTTTTGAAAATGCAGGATTTTTTTTAGTGTACAGAATACTAGCTGGATCTTTACCACAATTTAATCACTACTTGTTTTGGTCAGGCCCTACAAACATAAAAATTTTCAGGAAGGTCTGTTCATTACTATCGGGGTTATCATGAACACAGGAAACGAACAAACAGACAAATGAACACAACCCAAAAAACATAACCTTTCATCGGAGGTAATCTTAGGATTCCAACTGAAAACAGCTCTACGATATAAACTCAGTACCCTCACTATTTGGAGAACATTTAACAATCCTCCATTTGATATTGGACACAAAAAAGTCCTCAGAATGTTTTCTACTTTTTTTGCCAATCAAGACCAAACAATATTTGTAGTAATTATTACAGGCATGAGTGAATTCTCTATTGAAATAAACCTCTGTCATTTTGTGAGAACACCTCACACGAACCAGTATTTTATTTTCTCATCAGCCTGACATTTTACTCTCTTTACAGAAGCTGAATATGATATATTAATGGATATAAAACCACGGAAAGATGATGAGCAGATTTTTTACTGAGAAATAAATGGGAAATTCACCAGAGTATGTGAAATTCCTCAACATGGAAACACCCTTTTATATACCTGACTTGTGTGTGAAATTTTTTACACATTTGTGGTTAATGTGACTACATGAGGTCTCTGACCTCCCCTGGTGGAAAATTCATGCAGTTATTTTTAGTAGTATAGCTTTTAAAGGGTGCTTCCTTGTGCTGAAATGCACATAGAAATCTACTCCAGTAAATACCAGTCCGTACTCTATTTGTACCTGTAATAAAGGGTAAGAAAATAAAACTTTTATGTGTAATAAGTTTGCCAGAAAATTGTATGCTTATCTTTAATTGTACATGTATAACTTTATTTTCCAGACTATCATGGAAAATTGACCTGTGCACTGCAACACTTCTGTATACTTTCCCCCTCCCAATTAATGGCAGTTCTGAGCATTATCTTATTTATTGTGTGACCTATCATTACCCCAGTGAAGGTCACGAGCGTAATTTAGGTTATCGTAAAAGCCTGTCGAAAAAAAAAAACAATATTTAACTTTAAACGAAACCTTTAGAGTGAACATTTCTGTCATGCGTACTTTTGACCATTACATTCCAAAATATCTTTTGGATGCAATGACTTATATTTACAGTGCTACAACCTATCTTATCCACTCCTTTCATGATATGGCAAATCTTCCTGTAAAAACACAGCCAAGTGATATTATCCTGAAAAAAAAAATGGTCATGCTAGTGTGTGACTTTTTCTTCAAGAGTAACTGGGACTTCGGGTTAAAAGTGATCTTTCTAAATCGTGGTGATAATGAGTGCTTATAATGGTCGATAATATTGGTCATGTGACAAATCAGACATCTTGTCAGTTTTTTTCCTTTTTATAACCATATCACTCCTAGTAGCCTTACAGGTTTACAATTTTAAAATGGGTTAGGTCGTACAATCGATCATAAAAGTGGGACAGGGGTATTAACTGATATTTATATCACTGCTGCATAGTATTTTGACCACATGATTCTTTACCTCTTGGTAAAAAAAAAACTCAAAGGATATTGTGAAAAGCAACCAAACTTGTCCATCTGGGGAAGTAAAATAATACAAGTTGAGATAGTGCTTAATTCTAATAGGACGGACGTGCAAATGTGTCTCTGAATTAAATGAGTGAAGCAACAATGTGTGGGCAAAGCTAAATTCATTGCAACTCGTATTACAAAGCATTTCTCTACTATTAAAACTATGTATTGGTTTAAAAACTGGAAAATATATTAAAAGGGATGTGAAGCTTCAAATGCAATCCAGGATACTATTCAAAAGTTTGATATATGGCATAACTTATTCTTTTACTTCAATGCAGGTCTTCTATGGTGGGGGTGGTTGGTTCAGATTCTGCCCTGAAAACCATTCTGCGTCAGCAAGAAACATTTAAAATTTTGTACAAAATATCCAGAAATGAATTTAGGAGTTTTGGGTTGTGGTTTAATTTTTTTTCAAATAACCAGAATTTATAATTTATGGTCTCAATCTTTTTTACAATATAATAACAACAAATTTAGAAACCATTAAAAAAAAATTTATTTACCAACATAATCATCATAGGCTTCCTTATCTTCGTCAGTGTGTCAGTTTTTCTCAATGTTTGGTGAATTACAATACAAATCGTAATCAACCATAGCCTTTTATTACAAAATCTGTACGTCATTATATAAGAGTGACATGAAAACTATGAATAGTTAGAACGGTTAAGGTCTGTGCACACTGACACGATACAAGCCAATTCAATAATAGAGTTGGAACAGATTGGATGATTTAACAAACCTTGTCACACACTGATGATAAGCCTTTTTTATTTTTCAAGAATCCTACAACTTTTATCATAATTGTTGGTATAATCATTTTATTGTACACCGTGAGTTGTGTTTGATCCGTATATAGGGGGATATACGAAACAGGATATATTTTTTATACAACTGCGCCTCCGTACCATGGATAGTAACTGTTAATAACTTCTGTCCCCCCCCCCCCCCCCCCCCCCCAAATATCGGAAACTGTGTAGCCTACAAATTATATATTATATATCTTTAGAAAAAGATCTTTTTACAATGTATCTCTTCCTCTTTGTTGCAGAAAAATTCATGCAGAAATGACGCAAGTTAAAAATTGAAGTTTTTATATTCCCTGGTGTCCAAGTTTTTTGACAGCCTTCTTCACATTCTCTCTTTAAATATGGAATTATTTAATCCATAAATCATACAAAATGATGGATAGTAAAAGTAAAACATCCCTCATTAAACATATATAGAAAAAATATATCACTCATGAAGATTAACAGTATAATACTCATGCACTCGTATAATATTGTCATCTTCATTCGTGATATATTTTTCTGTAAACCCCACTTGCAGGTCTTCACTATTGACTTATATATCCAATACTAATCAGTACTGGACACTTTCTCTCAGTGACCATTTTTGGGGAATTAATATGTTCCTGTAAAAAGAGAAGTTACAGAATTCGGGGACAGAGTATGATATATCTTGGAACCAGGCATAAACTAGTATATAGAGTGGGGTTTACAACAGCCAAACTCCTCAAAAGTGGCCAATACCAGAAAATATTGAAAATCTCGGCCCTATCGGGCCTCGCTCTCCAATTTTCTGGTATTGGCCACTTTTTCGGAGTTTAACTGTATCAGTATACGTCATTCGCGAAGTTTTCCTATTATATACAACAGACTTCCATTTAAAAATGATAAAAACTTCCTTATATCAGGTGCAATTTTGAATGTTTTTTTCACAATTTACTTCAGTTTACAGAGTGTTGTGGTAATACGTGTGTTTATCAGGAGAAAGCATCAGGGCCGGGATTCACAAAAGGTCTTAAGCAAAAAATTGTCATAACTTTAAGAGAAAAGTCTTAACTGTGCAAGAATTTTGTCATAAAGTTAACACTTTTTTTTTGCTTAGACAAAATGGGATTCACAAAAGGTCTTAGACAAAAATTTAAGACCACTGCAGGGCAGACTTAAGTCATTTTTAAAATATTCCATTGCATGTATTTACATTTTACCCTTTGTTATGAAAACAACATATATACTATTTGGATCTATACTTCCTGTAGAAGTAATTTCTGTGGATTGTAATAGAAATTTACATCATTCAATTACCTATAAATTTCCACATTTTACCTTCTTGTGGTAAAAATATTGTCATAAAAATGGCTGACTCACAATAAAACACAAATATTACTATTTTTACATAATTTTACCAAAAATATGTAACAAATCTGTTTTATAATTTTAAAGAGAATGTTTGGTTTATTTATCGATGAAAAATGTTTTGGTTTTACTAAAATTTACTAATTTGAATTCAAAATAGTTAAGACTATTTGCACAAATTTTGTCTCAGCTGAGATTTTGCTAAGCACTTTTTGGGAATCCCAATTTAAGAGAAATCTTAGCTAAGACAAAAGTCATAACTTTAAGATTTGTCTAAGCAAAAAAATTGCCTAAACTTAAGACCTTTTGTGAATCCCAGCCCAGGTCAGATGATAACATATTCACTATGACAATCATTGTCAATAAGGTATGTTACTTGTAAATCAAATAATCAGTGTGTACATACATTGCGTGCATATGTTTTGAGACACAGGTATCTAACATTTATTAACTTATACCAAATTCAATAATGTAAAATAATAATAATAATAATGAAGCTTAAGAGTATTTAAAGTGGCAGCATTATATTTTTTTCACTGGTCTAATTGATATTTTGAATAAATTTGAATTTGATTTCAATTAAGTGTGGATGTGTGTCATTTAAAATAACGAAATTAAAAAATGAACATATAAGTGTTTTCCTGATGTATAGAATTTGGGAATGAGAATCGCATTATGCAACAAAAAGCTGAAGTAATGTGATACATATATGTAAAGCAAGAAATGAAACCACTTGAATAAATGAAGCGATGTAACTTTATTTAATGATCACGGATGTCTTACAACTGAAACCAATCTTTGTTTTTAATAAAATCAGCACTGCCCACGTGTTCATATTTACTTTCACTTTCAGATTAAGGTACAATTAGATGACATTTGGGATTTCTATTGGTTTTCATGATAAAGCGTAACTTAAACGGTTTTATAGGTTATTATGTCTCATAGACAGACCTTGAAACCCAGTCCAAAATACAAGTAGCAGTAAGGGTAAAGTCAAGCTAATCAGCTGGCATCTAGTGTCAGTCCGACAGTAAATGGCATATGGCTTAAATGTCTGATGGTCATCAAAGTTTGGCAAATGATCACCAAGGTTTTACCTGTGTGGGTATGGGTTTGAATGCCGCTTAATGATGTCCGGATAGGTGGGCGGCGGGAAAAAGTTGTCTGGGCTGTATCCCAGAAACCGTAAGGTTTAGGAAGTTCATACTTGGTAGAGACATTGGTTAGGGGATGTAGGTGTGCAACGTCATAGTGTAACCTTGATTTTGACCTTGCTGTAGTCACCTTGAATTTGAAAATCTTGTCAGAGATATATCTCGGAAACCATAAGGTGTAGGAAGTTGATACTCGGTAGGGACATTAGTTGGGGGTTGAAGGTGTGCAACATCATGGTATAACCTTGATTTGACCTTGCCGTAGTGATCTTGACCTATAAAATCTTGTCTGGGATATATCTTGGAAACTGTAAGGTGTAGGAAGTTGATGCTTGGTAGGGACATTGGTTGGGGATTTTAGATGTGCAACGTCATGGTGTGACCTTGATTTGACCTTTGACCTTGCTGTAGTTACCTTGACCTATAACATCTTGTCCAGGCTGGATCTCAAAAAACTGTAAGGTGTAGGAAGTTGATACTTGGTAAGGACATTAGTTAGGGGATGTAGGTGTGCAAACGTCATAGTGTGACCTTGATTTGACCTTGCTGTAGTGACCTTGACCTATAAAATCTTGTCCAGGCTATATCTCGAAAACCATAAGGTGTAGAAGATTGACACTTGGTAGGGACATTGGTTAGGGGGTGTAGGTGTGCATCATAGTGTGACCTTTAAACTTTGGCTCTGCCAAAGTGTGTTCAGCTGCTGTATTTGAGACGTGTTTCTCTTATGACAGAGATATATGGATTGCTGCAATTTATTATTATATGTACTTTTACACAATTGTGCTATAAATTTTTATTGACAGCTATTCCCCAATTATAAATTTTATAGCTTCATAATTTTGAGTTTTCTGATTAATGCTGTCATCTTGTTATTGAATTGTATTGTTTTAATGCTTTATCTTTACACACATGTTCTTTCTCCTAGATGTTTTTTCTCTCTAAACATTATTCAGACCTTTATATAACTGACACTGCTCTGAAAGTATCCTGATCTTTGTACTTTTCACTACTTCTATATCTCATGGTGTTGAAAACTATTTCCCCAGGCTGTGGTGTATGGACATCTCTGATGTTATTTTTATATTGTTGAGGTATTTCTTTTTATTGTTTCTTCTCCTTTTTCACCATAAATGTTACAACTAACAAATAACAATCAGATAAAAATATTTTTGGGAAATTTGCATCTTTTTTAATTCAACCACAAATGTTTGTGCAAATGGTAAGCATGCCACATGTCACTAGCTGATACAGACAAGTTGCAGGTTTGATTCCTACTTTATTCTTGCTACTAGTTAAATCTACTAATAAAAATTCTTGAGCAGTGTCTAGTTAAGAACTTCTGTCTGTTGGAAATTGGTAATCCAGTGACTGGTCTATGTGCTGGTAGAACTAACGCTGATGAAGTGCTGGAACAAAGGAACTGGAACTGTGGTTTGTTTATGGGAGCTCCTCTGGTACCCTTGTATTCCCATCACTATGGTGATATAGACCCCAAGGTAGTGGACAGTAGAAAAAACCAACAACTTAAACTGTGTTTTGGTGGAGGCCAATTTACCTCCAAAACATCAGGATTGCTCCAGAACACTCAGAAACATTCAGGAATGACACAAGAAACAGATACAAGTATTTGCATCTTTGGTTATTAGTCTTCTGTATCTTTTATTGACATTGTTTTGCCTCTGTTGCCATGATTTATTTTTTACTCGATGTAGTCTTTGTTTTAATAACTAGACTTTGACATAAACTTTCTTGTAATGAAAAGTTAATCGATTTCTCTATAGTATCTATTTATTGCTTAAGTTTTTGATTTTATGTAACACAATCACACCTTGAAGTTCCAGCACCTAAATCTTAACTTTTAATCTTAATTTTGAATAACTATTTTAAAATTTTCATCCAGGAAAGTTTTTCATGGCCGTGTATTGTTAGTTCAATATATCCCACATCATTTTGTGATTAAACTCTACACTGGAAATCATTTCTTGACATATTATACAGGAGGATAATATACAGACTGGAAGTATCTTTGCTGGGTGTGAAGCTTACCACCTGAAATTGTAAGTTTCTCACGTTTGACAAATACAAGGACTTCTACACTCAGGTTTTACATATTTTAATGTTGGAAGTTATTCATCATACAGGTACTTTTGCAGCAATGTATGTGCATGTCAATAATGTCATATTCTAGCAAGGATCATTGCTTGGGTTAGATTGCTGAAAGAAAGAGTATAATAGATAAGACATAAAGCCGAGCAAGTTATTTTTATTAACTACATTTGGTATTTACATTAATATAATTGGTTTAATTGTTTCTCTGAATTCTGTCAATGCACACATTTCACACTGTGTGTCACATAGTTTATATGAATATACTGTAAAATACTAAGGAAGAAAATAATTAAAGATTTACATAGTAACTTAATCAATGATAAGAGGAAAAACAACTATAATATATAAAAAAATAATTGCTATCAAAATATCACAGTCATTTATCACAAAACATATTCAAATAATTTATATAGTACCAAACTCAGTTTAATAAACTCAATACAAATTACTAAGACTTAATTATATCATCTTCTCACGTAAATCAGATTTGGCACACAATGAAAAATATAGGTATTACAAAGTTCTGGCCTGCAAAACTGCATGTACACAGAACAAGAGTACAAAAAAACAAACCATATTTGTGATGATTTCCAGAAAACTTTTAAATGATTACACATGAAATAATGTAACACAGGTAACACAAATATAGGCTGCACTTGATAAATTAAACAATAATGTTTATTTAATACAAATCAGGTGTATTTGTAACCTTATGGAAGATGGCTGTTGTCAACATACTGCATTAGTTTGTGAAGTACAATATACACACACTACATTAACCTCTATTATAAATCTATATAAGATTCTGTTTCTAGAACAAAAAAAATGCACAATATATAAATGGTAATTTAAGGATGGGGGGCGATTTTGGCTACGGAAGTCCAGATAATACAGTTTTCACTACATCACCACAATAAAAGTTCAACATTTATAGCCTAACATTTATCTGGTTTTCATCAAAAAAACTTGAAAATCTGTTTTGGAATTCAAACATATTTTATTACCCTATTTGAAGAGGAAGTTCACCAAATTGAATATACAAAGTCAGCTAGGAAGAATACACTGGTTTTGTGCCCATTTCAAAGTGCTGGCGATGGAAGTGTGACTTATTCACTCTTTCCACGAGATGCATCCAGTGGATACTTACAATTAGTAAAAAGATATTTTAACAGTAAAAAAACATATACCTTAAAATTCCAAAATAAGGAATTAACTACTTTCAAACACTAGTAGGCCTGGGGTGGTATTCACCAAAGGTCTTAGCCAAGCCATAAATTTTTTATAGAGATATATTCAACACAAGCCTAATATTTGAGTAAGACCTTCGGTGACTTAACAGCCCCTGGTGTTCATATAAATCTGATGTCAATGTTACTCTAGGTGAAATATTGCTAATTTGAAAAAATAACTGACAGCGCTGGGGCCGATTTCACTAAAGGACTTAGACTAAGTCCCTTTATTGGCTAAGTCTTGGACTTAAATCTAAGACTCTGGGGCCGATTTCTCAAAGGGACTTAAGTCCAGATTTAGACTTAAATTTAAGACTTTGGTCTTAAATTTTGTCAAAAGAATGTTAAGTCTGTGGTCTTAGATTTAGCGGATTTCACAAAGTCAGTGGACTTAAATTTAAGTCTGCGAGGTAGTGGGCTTAAATTTTGTAAAGAGGACTTAAATATGGCCGCCATAAACTTTTCTCCACTTCAAAATTTGAAATGGCTGTAAAGAAAGTATAATTACACAGAACACCTCACTAAAGTAGTCTTTGGGAAGTTTATATGTGGCAACAAGGTTTTCCATTTCAAAACATTTTTGAAGAGATATAAAAGGTCACATGACACAGAAAACCACTGTGGTTATTTGATAAGCTTGGACTTAGCTAAGTCACCTTTGTGAAATCCATTTTAAGTCCCAGACCTATGACCTTTGATATCCTTCATTTGATGCATTTTATCAAAGGATAAGTGCTGATTTGAAATAGAAAACCTTGTTACATCATATAAACTTCCCAAAGACTACTTCAGTAAGGTGTTCTGTATAATTATACTTTAATTACAGCTATTTCAAATTTTGAAGTGGAGAAAAGTTTATGGCGGCCATATTTAAGTCCTCTTTACAAAATTTAAGCCCACTGACTTAGCAATTTCATGGACTTAGCTGCTTTGTGAAATCGGCTAAGTCTAAGACCACAGACTTAACATTCTGTTGACAAAATTTAAGACCAAAGTCTTAAATTTAAGTCTAAAGCTGGGCTTAAGTCTCTTTGTGAAATCGGCCCCTGCTGTTTGAAACTAACCATGGTTATAGCTACATTTAGGAATAGTGTAGTGCTCTATTGTAAAAACAATTCAAACTTTAGGAATATTATCTAATGACAACACCAACTGGATTCATTACAACATCAACTGACAATTATATCTTTGCAATATCGCTTAAATATGTACACTTAATTATATTAAAAAAATATCAAGTTTTAAGCGAATTTTTAGCTGAGACAGATATGTCCAAATTTTTACTCAACATTCAAACTTGGAATCTCTTGATAATCTCTTTTTTGGTGAACGCTTTGTAAGTACCATTACTCTGTTGACCCACAAAGAATATTAAAACTTGTTTGAACCTTAATATCACAGTAACAGTAAATTTCAAAGGCAAAGGCTTTTCTGATGCACAAAATTTTAACATATCTATGGATTGAATTGAATGCCTCTAAATGGTCTCTTTTTATGCAACCACTGTAAATCAGTACATCTATTAATCTTAACAGATAAACCTACTGACACCTTGTAGCCTTATGTACTTAATAAAGCAACAAATATATTTGTTTTCATGCAAGAAATATGGTGTTGTTTACATGTATAATTGCTTGTTAAAAGCAGTTGACTATGTAAGAGTGGACAGGCTCGGGCAGCTCTTGGTATTAATCTTTTCTTGTAAGACCTTTAACAATTTAAATATTCCATTGTTTTTATTGTTTTTATATGTAACCTTATGAAACAAAACAGTTGAAAGTATGGTCCCTCTCTGACAAACAATACAGGTATTTAGTACTACTGACTGGAGTAATCAGCCAAAGTTCAGCAAAAAATTTTCTAAAGTATATAGCACTTTCTGTTAAATTTGAGCTGAGTTTTGGCTCACCTTTCAGTTATTCATCTAACATATACAACCCCTAATTTTAAGTACTTGAATTTCTTTGTGTATACAACCATCTAAACAGCCGTGTTTCTTGTTTCATCTGTTGCATTTATCCAAGTTTTAGGATAGTTTATTTTTGAGTGACTTATTTTTGTTAAACTGCTAGGATGTCTTTGTGAATATACCCCTGTAAAAATAGCAGCATTTCTTGCTGCATTTGTCTATGTTTTGTGATGGAATATTTTACAAATGTCTGTTATTGTTGAACTACTTCAATGTCTTTGCGTATCTAACAGTCTAAAACAATAGCTTTTCTTGTTTCATCTCTTGCAGTTGCTTCAGTTTCAGAATGGTCTCATGGTGATCTGGTGGGTCCAACTCATTTAAGAGCTGGTCTGCAATACGGCTGCGTAGTCTGCCCATACTCTGAAACATGCACACATCAAAATTACATAAACGTACATATAAAAAATGGCAACACACTGTACAAATACAAAGTGACTGAAGGGTTTGAAGCACGAAGATTTAGTAAACAGTATAAAATCTGAGAAAACCTTTCACGCTACTGAATCATTGTTGTTCTCAAAAATGATGAAAGTCTAAAAACAAAGAACTTTGTCTTGTATGTTTAGGGAGTTTTCTGATTCCATGATTTGCAGGTATTTGCAGGGACTTCATTGCAAATAGTTTCACTACATAAGTGTCCTCGAACACCCTATACCAAACAGAATCTTATATTCAGGCAGATGAAGTGATTAAAAATGTGTGTAGTTGTTAAGAAAATTGAAAAAAAAAAAAAATTTTAAAATACATAGAGGTTAAAATATATGGTGAGCTATGGTATCCAGTTTGAGAACACATACACCAAAATTTTCTAACTGTTGCCATTGCGATTGTGAGAATATTAGAATCACCCAATATCAAACTTCAGCATACAAATATAAAGAGAAAATGAACCGGGGTTAAAATGGCAAGCTTTCTATTAATCTAAAACCTGAAGGATCTGTTTACTCAAAAATGAACTGATGACAATATAATTCTTCCCATCTTTTGTTTGTTTAAATGCAAGAATATTTGAACTCAATCTTTGCTGTTCTGTTGGTGAATATGGTTACATGACTACTTTACCAAAACAAGATTTTCCCTAAATAATGCGTAGGGTTCTTGGTGATGCAGTGCCATAATCTGAGCTGGTCCTAATATGTAGACAGTTGTTGAAGGGGATGTAAAATGATTTGTTCATGCCATACTCTGCAAAATAAGTGTAACATCCAAATGCTTGCAAAAATTTATGTTGCAGATGAGATCAATTACAGGAACAGATGTATAAACAGTTCCCCAAAAAGCTGGGGCCAAGGCAAACCTACTTGGTATGACCCAGTATACATGAAATGAAAGCAAAACATAACTCAGTTAATTTCACTGTGGGTTAATCAGTTTCATCAATATTGTAATCCACTACTTCTGTGTTAAAACTTTCACAATATCATCATACAGGTATCAATGTTAACTAGAGGATCGCTCGCAAAAAAAAAAGATAATGTTTTTGCATAGCAAAAACAAAGCGTCCCGAAAAGGATATAAAGGTGAGTGCTAAAGTATTAAGAAAATGCTTCGTTTCTAGCCTTATACTGTTGTGGCAACCAAAGTCAGCGCAGTCTGCTCTATCTAGCACGGTTTTCAAGATATAAGCATTTTTGTGTTTTGCAAAATTTAAAAAAATTCAAAATGTCCGCTATATTTGGCGAGACAAAAATATTTTGAAAATTGGCATGGCTACTCTGCAGAGATACCCAGAAGGTCAAAAATTTTGTTGAGTTCGCTCCATATAGCACGGTTTTCGAGATATAAGCATTTTTGTGTTTTGCAAAAACTTTGAAAATTCAAAATGGCCACCATTTTTGGGGAGACAAAAATTTTTGTCAAGACCACTGCCGTGGTGTGTATCTCCCGCCGAGCATTAAAGGAGAAGAAATAGCTTTTCCGAGATATTCACAATTTTTCATTTTCGTGTGTGAAAGCTCTTGCAAAAGTAGGTGAATGAGTTATTTGAGAAAAATTGGCTATCTGCAATACTATTAAGAGATAATTCACATTTACTCATTTTGAGTAGGTGAATAATTAGTTATGGGTCTGAAACTTCACCAAGTGAAAGCTCTCCCAAAAGTACGTGAATGAGTTATTTGAGAAAAATTGGCTATCTGCAATATTTTTTGAGATAATTTGCATTTACTCATTTTGAGTAGGTGAGTAATTAGCTATGGGTCTGAAACTTCACCATGTGAAAGCTCTCCCACAAGTAGATGAATGAGTATTTGAGAAAAATTGGCTATCTGCAATACTTTTAGAGATAATTCACATTTACTCATTTTGAGTAGGTGAATAATTAGCTATGGGTCTGAAACTTCACCAAGTGAAAGCTCTGCCAAAAGTAGGTGAATGAGTTATTTGAGAAAAATTGGCTATCTGCAATACTTTTACAGATAATTAGCATTTACTCATTTTGAGTAGGTGAATAAATAGCTATGGGTCTGAAACTTCACACAGTGAAAGCTCTTCCAAAAGTAGGTGAATGAGTTATTTGAGAAAAATTGGCTATCTGCAATACTTTTAGAGATAATTCACATTTACTCATTTTGAGTAGGTGAATAATTAGCTATGGGTCTGAAACTTCACCAAGTGAAAGCTCTGCCAAAAGTAGGTGAATGAGTTATTTGAGAAAAATTGGCTATCTGCAATACTTTTACAGATAATTCACATTTACTCATTTTGAGTAGGTGAATAATTAGCTATGGGTCTGAAACTTCACCAAGTGAAAGCTCTGCCAAAAGTAGGTGAATGAGTTATTTGGTTTTCGGTTTTCGAGATATAGGCATTTTTATGTTTTGCAATTTTGCGAAAAATTCGAAAATTCAAAATGGCTGCCATTTTTGGCGAGACAAAATTTTTTTGAAAATTGGCATGGCTACTCTGCAGAGATACCCTGTGGGTCAAAAATTTCGTCAAAATCGCTCTATCTAGCAGGGTTTCGAGATATAAGCATTTTTATGTTTTGCAATTTTTGCGAAAAATTCGAAAATTCAAAATGGCCGCCATTTTTGGCGAGACAAAAATTTTTTCAAAATTGGGAGAACTACTCCGCAGAGATACCCTTTGGGTCAAAAATTTCGTCGAAATCGCTCTATCTAGCACGGTTTTCGAGATATAAGCATTTTTGTGTTTTGCAATTTTTGCGAAAAATTCGAAAATTCAAAATGGCCGACATTTTTGGCGAGACAAAATTTTTTTGAAAATTGGGAAAAGTACTCCGTCGAGATACCCTGTGGGTCAACAATTTCGTCGAAATCGCTCTATCTAGCACGGTTTTCGAGATATAAGCATTTTTGTGTTTTCCTTATTTGGAAAATTCGTAATGATTAATTAATCATTAATTACTCGGCTATTTCTTAACCAATCAATGCCAAAATCTAATGATTTCCAGATTTTAATAGAATGAATGTATTTGCCAAGTTTCAGGTGAATTGATAAAATTCCTTTCAAGTTATCATCCGGACAAGCTTCCCCATCGAAAAAAAAGACATTTTTGGTCATGTGACCTCTCTGATTGGTTGAAATATCACTGCAGCATATTCAAAAAAATTCCCCAAGGCTACTGCCTAAACCTGCCAAATTTGAAAAGAATCCGCCTAACGGTTACAGAGTTATAAGGAAAACAAAATGCGGAGCCGGCGGAGCCTGGAGATCTCCCATACACAAACAAGCGCTTAATTACCAGACAGTTTCATGAGGGGAGAAGCAATTTAATAAAGATTTGGCACTAAATTCAAACTATCAGTAAGTACTGTATAAGTGGATGTTCACTTGGCATTCATTTTGAGTTCTATTGACAACTGATCTTGGATACTTAAATTTTGATTATTTATTATTAATCTTGGTTATTTATTATATGTAGATTATTAGAGAAAAAGATTTCCAGTAAATTTCTTAAACTTTGAAAATGAGAGAATTTTTTTCCCAGGTAAAAATAATATTATTTTTCCTTGCAGAAATAACTGTAAGATGATTCAATAAGGTGATACTTGAACCTACATAGCTACAGCAGGGAGGTAGGTGTATAACCACTTCACCATCATCGAGGTCCAATGGTTTAAATTTCATGGGTAAGTTTACAGGTCTAACACAGCATAAGATTAATAAAATAAATGAATTGAGGTGAGATTTGTTGAATGTATAGTAAATTAAGGGTTTTTGAACTGGAACATACCAAGTTTAAGACAAAACATCTATTTTTCATAGAATTAAGTAAGGATTTTAGAGGTGGCGAATTTTAGATTCCTGGCGAATTTTAGATTCCTTACTCTAGTTTCATTTAAATGAATAGGAAAATACAAACTTAGGAGAGTGGGACTAAGGTCATAACATTGAAAATTTGGATGTCAGGTATCACTGTATGTATTTGAATTTTGTTGGAAAAGCATATATTTCATTGACGACAAATTATATCTAAGACCTGATTACTAATGTTAATTCTGTACAATTTTTACAAAATTTTATTTTATATAGTCACATAAAGCACAAACACTAGCAATTTAGCATTTAATGAAGTCCTGAGAAAGTAAAAAAAAACAATGTAACCATAACTGGCTACACAGCAAAAAGCAGAACATTATGCCTTTGGTGTGGCTGTTAAAAGTCACTTCAAAATTCCTTTTGTGGGTTTTACAAAAACAAAAAATATTATTAGTTTCTATACATAACAATCACAAACCCACTGTGGATACCTGAAGTTTATATTTACAGAAGAAAAAAAAGCAAGCAAAGTAGGCAAGCAAGCAACAGCAAAGCAGTTGTTACTAGAAAGCAACAAAACACACAACAAAACAAAAACAATTTACTATATACATCTACCATCACCCCAACTTGGCTCCCGACCTTCAGAAGTGGAAAGATAAGTCATATGATCTCCAGAATTTTGCCCCCACCCATAAACTCTTGGCAGTCGGGAAGCAAATTCATGAGAGCGGAACTGGTCTATTAGTATCTAGAACTCTGGGCATCATGGCCATCAGGATAACAGTGCTTAGTACTTCCAATTTTCATGTGTAAGACTCTCATGCCAATTAACCTCTTCACCACCAACAGATCAATATTAAAATATTCAAAAAGAAATTGCTAAGACACACACCACAGATGTTCTTCATAATACATAGAGTAAGAAATCTAAAATTTGCCAGGAATCTAAAATTCGCCACCTCTAAAAACCTTAGTTAATTTTATGAAGAAAATGCTGTTTTTGTCTAAAAATTGGCATTTTTCAGTTCAAAAAGCCTTAATTTACTATACGTTAAACAAATCTCACCACAATTCATATATTTGATTAGTATTTTCACATTTGGCGAATTTCAGATATGTGGCGAATTTTACATTTCTTACTCTAATGTCACCACATTCATAATGTTTTATTATAATTTATTTCAGAATCCCAAGAGTTTTAATTCCACAGTGCAGAAAGAAAGTAAAACAAACATATAGGGGTGTCCGCTGTTAGATGACTGACACATGGCACTGATAAATACACTTTGCCATCAAATGGTGATCGACATATAACAACATTAAGGTATTAATGAGGTTCAATCCACAACTGAAGCTTCTATCCATATCACACCTTACAGCTTGTATTATCTGTATATGTTGGATAAGAGATATTATGTTCAGATAAGTTCAGAAGGCTTGTAAAATAGAACATGCAGTTTTAGTGCATAAAACAACAGGAAAATATAAATCTGGAAGGACGGAAATGATGCCATAAAGTTTTCAGATAATAGTAGGTTGGATAAAGAGGCTCTATTATTCTAACCTAACTCAAGATTTCAGCTGCTATAGTATTTTGAAAATACTGGCTACTGAGTCATCAAAACAGACATTCAAATTCATACTTTTAGTATTGATCCAATTCTAAAATGTCATCATGACTCTTTCCTTGTACATGGAGAAATTAGAAAGTTTGCATGCTTTGTTGGTGAAAATAACTGTGCCACAGGTCATTTAAACACATACTCAAGCTCCTTTTCCATTGAAATTACATCTAGAAGTTGTGTCTGTGTTACTCTGTATTTTGATAAAAAGAAATTCATACTAGATTCCATAAAACACATGCAAATGAAGATTCTGTATCCTAAATTACCTTGCAAAGCACTGGGGAGCCATTCAAGACTGCAAAAGTTTTATGAACATGTGACCTGCTTTCAGAAAAGGACACTTGGGGAAACCTTTTGTAACAGGAATGCATAATTGAAGTCTGATATGCCTTAGTTTACATAAAATGCAAATAAAATTGGATATAAAATATGCATCAACTTTAGCACTGAAAACACATCAAGTGGCAGCAGATATAGGAAACAGACACATTTTTTTTCTGAAGGTGGACTATTATGGAGAGATGAGGATACTGATATATTGGCCCCACACAGTTCAATTATCAGCATGATTGCTCAGTAACTTGAGGCATTTATTGCACCAACGATGATAATGATACATTCCAATCTGAGCCGGTAATATAGCTGGAATGGCTACAACATTATTACTTATTATGAATTTATTATTAATAAGTCATTTAATATGTAGGGCTATATCTTGGCAAATACAATATTCATATTACCCTGTCTTTATGCACCAAGAACAGTACCTGGGCCTGTATTCACGAAAGGTCTTAGCCAGGGCTTAGGCTTAAAGTTGAGACTTTTGTCTCAAGTTTCTGCCCAAAACCTGCTAAGACTTTTGTCTTAGGTTTAGTGGTATTCACAAAGAATTTAAGACTGGTCTTAGGCTTAGCCAAGGGACTGGTTAGTAGTGGGCTTAAATTTTGTAAAGAGGACTTAAATATGGCCGCCATAAACTTTTCTCCACTTCAAAATTTGAAATGGCTGTAAATAAAGTATAATTATACAAAACATCTCACTAAAGCAGTCTTTGGGAAGTTTATATGTGGTAACAAGGTTTTCCATTTCAAAACAGCACTTTTCCTTAGATAAAATGCATTAAATGAAGGATATATGTCACCAATAGTATAGTTTGAATAGAAAAGAAAGGTCACATGACACAGAAAACCACTGTGGTTATTTGATAATCTTGGACTTAGCTAAGTCACCCTTTGTGAATACAGTTTTAAGACGAAACTTAGCTGAGACAAAAGTCTTAACTTTAAGACTGGATTCAAGCCTAAGACCTGGCTAAGTCTAAGACCTTTCGTGAATAAGGGCCAAGGTGATTAAAGAAATCATTCACATTTTGAGGAATTTTCCACACTTTTATCGGAATGGGAAGGTATTGTCAATATATAACATACACTCCCAGTTCTTTTTACTTTTTTCACAGATGTTGAATTTTTTTTCATTTATTTTGTCAGTGTGACAAGGGCTCCAGCCTAAGTGTATTTATTGGCTTTCACATGATCAGTGTACATGTGGGTCTAAAGAAAAGGTATGACATACATACAGATAGGGGGTGAGAGCGTGGAGGGTGCAAACATTCATTTTAAAGTGAAGTGACTACTTATAATTCAGATGTACCTATTCAATATTTGCACTGATAGTCAATTTTAAGTTAGTATAAAACTGATTTAAAATTTCCCAATGATGAATAAATTTACACTAATCAAGCTTATTAGCATAAAATAGCTGAAAGTAATTCTCTGTCCAAATTGCCACTGATAGTATTTCATAATCTGTAGTCATATTGCAACCAATGATTATTTTCTTGCCTGGTTGATCTGGGTGCATTGTTGTAGTTCAGCAAATGACTGCCGGAAAGTTACACACTGCTGATAATTGACCTGCGTGTATCTGAAGGAGGTTGCTGCAAACACGGTACAGCTTTTTACAAAGCCCACAAATTGTCAACCACACAGGCGCTATATACTGCAGGTATACTACACACTACAGTAGAAACTCTATTATCTGAACATTCTGTAAAGTGAATCTCAAAATATTACTATAAAAGATATGTATGCCAGGTGTAAATTTAAAGATATAAAAATTATACTTTGAAATTTGTAATTTAAAAGTTTTATTTGAGACATTTTTTTTTCAACCTGGACAATGCTGAAGAATATCATGATATTTCCATTTATTTAGTTCACTTATAAGTCAATGTTATTTAATTTTTTTTCTTCAACTCTCTAAATTAATTTGTTTGTATTCCAATGTGTCTTGTTATAAAACACCAGCTTTTAATATATTTTCATAAAATCTCCAAATATTTTCAGATAATAGATGTTCTACTATTTATATCTTTTTAAAGAACCTGGATATTGGGGAACTTCACTGATCTAGAAGCAGCCTCCATCTTAAAACATCAAAAAAAAAAAGAGATATATCAAAAGTAAAATAATACTGTCAATTCATTTAAGTCCTGAGGGTTGCCATGAGCTAGTATGTATAAGGTGAAAAGATATGAGAAGATGTAAAGTGACACATGGATAAGTGTTATGAAAGTGTAGAGATGTGAGTAAACCAGTGAATATAAGTCATGAGACAGTGTTATGAACATTTTCAAAATAATAGGACAAATGACTGTCAGTAATGGAATAAAGTGCTAAGAAGATGCATAATGAGATTCCCAGTGCTGTGAACATTTACAGGGTAAAAAAACAAGGGACCACAGGATGAGTTACAAGTTGTTATGACTGTGTATGTGTTCATATTATTAATGTCTCTCAGTGTTACACCTGTGTAATGTGTTCATACCATTAATGTGCGTCAGTGTTATGACTGTGTATGTGTTCATATCAGTAATGTCCCTCAGTGTTATGACTGTGTAATGTGTTCATACCATTAATTTGCATCAGTGTTGTACCTGTGTAATGTATTCATACCATTAATATGACTCCGTGTTATGACTGTGCAATGTGTTCATATCAGTATTGTCCCTCAGTGTTGTGCCTGTGTAAGGTGTTCATACCATTAATATGACTCAGTGTTATGACTGTGTAATGTGTTCATACCATTAATTTGCATCAGTGTTGTACCTGTGTAATGTATTCATACCATTAATATGACTCCGTGTTATGACTGTGCAATGTGTTCATATCAGTATTGTCCCTCAGTGTTGTGCCTGTGTAAGGTGTTCATACCATTAATATGACTCAGTGTTACGACTGTGCAATGTGTTCATATCAGTATTGTCCCTCAGTGTTGTGCCTGTGTAAGGTGTTCATACCATTAATATGACTCAGTGTTATGACTGTGCAATGTGTTCATATCAGTATTGTCCCTCAGTGTTGTGCCTGTGTAAGGTGTTCATACCATTAATATGACTCCGTGTTATGACTGTGCAATGTGTTCATGTCAGTATTGTCCCTCAGTGTTGTGCCTGTGTAAGGTGTTCATACCATTAATATGACTCCGTGTTATGACTGTGCAATGTGTTCATGTCAGTATTGTCCCTCAGTGTTGTGCCTGTGTAAGGTGTTCATACCATTAATATGACTCAGTGTTATGACTGTGCAATGTGTTCATATCAGTATTGTCCCTCAGTGTTGTGCCTGTGTAAGGTGTTCATACCATTAATATGACTCAGTGTTATGACTGTGCAATGTGTTCATATCAGTATTGTCCCTCAGTGTTGTGCCTGTGTAAGGTGTTCATACCATTAATATGACTCTGTGTTATGACTGTGCAATGTGTTCATATCAGTATTGTCCCTCAGTGTTGTGCCTGTGTAAGGTGTTCATACCATTAATATGACTCCGTGTTATGACTGTGCAATGTGTTCATATCAGTATTGTCCCTCAGTGTTGTGCCTGTGTAAGGTGTTCATACCATTAATATGACTCCGTGTTATGACTGTGCAATGTGTTCATATCAGTATTGTCCCTCAGTGTTGTGCCTGTGTAAGGTGTTCATACCATTAATATGACTCAGTGTTACGACTGTGCAATGTGTTCATATCAGTATTGTCCCTCAGTGTTGTGCCTGTGTACTGTGTTTATACCATTAATATGACTCAGTGTTATGACTGTGCAATGTGTTCATGTCAGTATTGTCCCTCAGTGTTGTGCCTGTGTAAGGTGTTCATACCATTAATATGACTCAGTGTTATGACTGTGCAATGTGTTCATGTCAGTATTGTCCCTCAGTGTTGTGCCTGTGTAAGGTGTTCATACCATTAATATGACTCAGTGTTACGACTGTGCAATGTGTTCATGTCAGTATTGTCCCTCAGTGTTGTGCCTGTGTAAGGTGTTCATACCATTAATATGACTCCGTGTTATGACTGTGCAATGTGTTCATATCAGTATTGTCCCTCAGTGTTGTGCCTGTGTAAGGTGTTCATACCATTAATATGACTCCGTGTTATGACTGTGCAATGTGTTCATATCAGTATTGTCCCTCAGTGTTGTGCCTGTGTAATGTATTCATACCATTAATATGACTCAGTGTTACGACTGTGCAATGTGTTCATATCAGTATTGTCCCTCAGTGTTGTGCCTGTGTAAGGTGTTCATACCATTAATATGACTCAGTGTTATGACTGTGCAATGTGTTCATATCAGTATTGTCCCTCAGTGTTGTGCCTGTGTAAGGTGTTCATACCATGAATATGACTCAGTGTTACGACTGTGCAATGTGTTCATATCAGTATTGTCCCTCAGTGTTGTGCCTGTGTAAGGTGTTCATACCATTAATATGACTCAGTGTTACGACTGTGCAATGTGTTCATATCAGTATTGTCCCTCAGTGTTGTGCCTGTGTAAGGTGTTCATACCATTAATATGACTCTGTGTTATGACTGTGCAATGTGTTCATGTCAGTATTGTCCCTCAGTGTTGTGCCTGTGTAAGGTGTTCATACCATTAATATGACTCCGTGTTATGACTGTGCAATGTGTTCATATCAGTATTGTCCCTCAGTGTTGTGCCTGTGTAATGTATTCATACCATTAATATGACTCAGTGTTATGACTGTGCAATGTGTTCATATCAGTATTGTCCCTCAGTGTTGTGCCTGTGTAAGGTGTTCATACCATTAATATGACTCCGTGTTATGACTGTGCAATGTGTTCATGTCAGTATTGTCCCTCAGTGTTGTGCCTGTGTAAGGTGTTCATACCATTAATATGACTCAGTGTTATGACTGTGCAATGTGTTCATATCAGTATTGTCCCTCAGTGTTGTGCCTGTGTAAGGTGTTCATACCATTAATATGACTCAGTGTTACGACTGTGCAATGTGTTCATATCAGTATTGTCCCTCAGTGTTGTGCCTGTGTAAGGTGTTAATACCATTAATATGACTCCGTGTTATGACTGTGCAATGTGTTCATATCAGTATTGTCCCTCAGTGTTGTGCCTGTGTAAGGTGTTCATACCATTAATATGACTCCGTGTTATGACTGTGCAATGTGTTCATATCAGTATTGTCCCTCAGTGTTGTGCCTGTGTAATGTATTCATACCATTAATATGACTCAGTGTTATGACTGTGCAATGTGTTCATGTCAGTATTGTCCCTCAGTGTTGTGCCTGTGTAATGTGTTTATATCTGTAATGTCCCTAAGTGGTATACCTGTGTAATGTGTTCATGGCAGTAATGTGCATCTGTCTCATTACTGCTGTGAATTCATTACACAGTCATAATCCACAGTCCTTGTTTGTTTACACTGTTCACAACATTACTGAAGCCAATACTCAGTCCGGGCACTGTGTTATGAACATTTATAGTATAAAGAAACAAGGGACCATGAGATAAATTATAAGATGCAGTACTATGACCATATATGGCATATATATCTGGAATTAAACCATGTTATCAACATTGTGTGGTTTAAACAAACAAGTGATGAAAGGCAATATGAAACAGTGTTATGCCCATCTCCAGTATTAATATCAATCCAGTGTAATTATCAGGATCAGAACAAAGTGTTATAAGTAAGGATGTGACTCGAGAACAGAAACAATATTGGGTCTCCATTTGGCAAGAATGCATCTGAATCCATTTTATAGTTGTCACCAAATAACAGTACTAATAAGGCAAACAAGGTTATCCACAAAACAGTCCAAATTCATTGAGAAACTTGGTAACTAATGTTTACTTATTATAATAATAAGTAGTTTATTTATTTAAACTATATTTCAATAGTTTTTTTTTTAGTTTCTCACTTTGCTACTTTGTACTAAGTTTCTCAATGACTTGGGACTGTTTTGTGGGTAACCCATCACAGATTTAGTTTTGAGGGTGTATAATTTTGATATCCATTCTCACCTTAAGTTATTTGTCAAGTGGGTATAAAGATTAGGTAAGTGACTGAACATGGCATAGACAGCCTTAGAAGTAAATGCAATGAAAAAGTGATGAAACATGAATTTTTTTTTTTCACAATTTTAAGTGTTATGATCTTTGTGGTTCGCTTGTGTCAGAAAGTATCAATACAAATAATTACATAAAGCATTCAGTAACTATAAGTGACAAAATGGCAAAATAAGACCTTTGTTCCTGAAACACTCTCTTGATTCCGGTTTGTGTTGCAATTGTTTTAAATAGCTTCAATTAAAACTCTATTCTGTTTGAAAAGTGGTCATTATATAGATCCCATAAAAAAGATGGATATTCAATGCCGAGGCTTAACTGAAGAAGACCATCAGTAAAAATATAGTGCTGTGAGCATGTTTTAAGTATACTGGAATGTACGGCCTTAACTACCAAAGTTTGTGATGCAAATCCAACAGTTTCTTAAACAAAAGTAAAAGGAAAACAACTAAAGGAGAAGTACGTATACAATGCAGTTTTGATATTCGCTTAAATAAAATGCTACCAAAACAAAAAACACTCCTTATACTGGAGAAATGTGGAAAGTGGAATTCTCTGTTAAATAAAAGTCATTCTTCAGGGGCCGTATTCACAAAAAGGATGAAGCTCAAATTGAGCCAAAAATCAGTTCAAGTTTATCATAAAAAGCTATAAACTTGAGCTAATTTTCGGTTCAACTTGAGCTTGCTCTCTTTTGTGAATACGGTCCCTGGTCACTTGGAAATTTGACCTCTTTCTAGGAACGCAGGTTTAATAGATGCATTATGTTGTTTTTAAATAACTCTCCTGAAATTCCACTTTATAGTTTAAACTGTGTCTTGTAAAAAAGATAACCCAAAGGCTTATTCACTTAGTTTATCCAAGTTTTCCACTTACACTAGTGTTTATGGCGGTGATTTTGACCTGGATGTCTTTTTGATACAAAATCTATAGAGCTTGATGTTATGTGCCTAATAAGTTAGAAACAACATAAACACATAAGCCATTTTTATAATGAATTTTTTTTCCATATCTAAATTAAAACAATTATCGGTAACTTTCTATTAGATTCCTTCTGTCTGAAATTCATCTTGCCCTTGCACATTGTTATCATTTTGTACTTCAAAACATATCATAGAAATTTAAACATTACATGAAAAGAAAACTGGCAAAAATATACTGTATGTTGTAATTATATTTTAATTTTTGCACTTACAAGGTTCAGGACCAATATAAAATATAAGATAAAATTTAAACATAAAATCAACTGATATAACATATTTAGCAGAACACATTTTTCAACATTTTGAATCGATGCAAATGTATAAATCCTTCTTGAAAACTTTGATTAAAACATTTTACTTTTTGACTGAACCTGCTGAAATATTTCTTTTTTTTTTAATTTTTACACACAACAAAAATAAGCATGGGTTTGTTACAACCCCTAACAAAATCAATCAAACTGAGAAAACCATAACTTGAAACTTTAATTTTAAAAATTAATAGAATGTGATAGTCCAGGAAACATATTTATAAGCTGTCAACGACAGTTAAGTGATGTGTGAAAATTCTGTGAGTACCAAATGAAAAAAACAGACTGATTTTATTTCAAGTGTTGACTGCATTCATGCATGATAACAAAAGTTATTAAAAGGTAAAGTTGTTAAAAAGTTTTTTGTGTTATGTAACATTATTTATATTGTGACATTATTTATATTGTGACCAAAAAAAAAAAAAAAAAAAAAAAAAAGGTAAAGCACAAAATCAAACAGCCAATCAAACAAAAATGCCTCGTTAAAAATAATAAACAACCATATTAGATAAAACAAAGGGAAATAAAATTATCAATTTTAGATATACAGGGAACTGGAGACAGCATATGACTTTGTCTTTTGTAGAGTAAGAAATCTAAAATTCGCCAGGAATCTAAAATTTGCCACCTCTAAAACCTTAGTTAATTTTATGAAGAAAATGATGTTTTTTGTCTAAAAATTGGTATTTTCAGTTCAAAAAGCCTTAATTTACTATACAGTCAACAAATCTCACCACAATTAATTTATTTTATTAGTATTTTTACATGCGGCGAATTTCAGATATGTGGCGAATTTTAGATTTCTTACTCTATTAATATAACACAGGTTGCATTAATACCCTGCATAAGCTGAAAAGAAACAAAATATTCTCCTGGAACTTTTTTGGCAATTCAGGTTTTGGGTAGAGAAACATTCACCAGCACTTGGCTCAATATTTATAATGCCCAGATTAGGTAAAAATATGATCATAATAAGCATCCAGATGAACACGAATATATCAGCAGACAAAGTTTTTAGAATTAGAAACGTGAAATTTGCCATATTATGTAAAATTCAGTAGTGAAGAAAGCCCCTCCCCTGGTTATTTTATGTTCCCATTTTTTAAGGTTCCAGAAGATATCAATGCACAAACAAAATTTAATGTCTTTTATATATTTTCAAGCATAATAAGTGGACAACTACAATATCACACAGCTGAACTCTTTGTGTCTGTGTGTATAACATTTAATGGATCACAATGTAAGTATGCAAGAGTGTTTATAGGTTTACACATTCTATATTTTATATGCAGAATTAGACAACAAGATAGATAAATACACTCCCTTAAGCTGATGGAGTTATAATGTTTTCATATCTTTACAAGTAAAATAAGAGGGTAACATCCAAGGATTTACAGACAGACAACAAGATTTAATGTCCTTTTGTCTTTATTAGAAGACAGGACAAAGCCATCACCCCTATGCCTGCATACTCACAGTTTTTGGTCTCTGTATTTTCTTTGGTGAGTCGACGATGTTGTTTGGCATGTCCCCGCTAGGAGAGGAGGCTCCAGCCATTCCAGGGGTTGGGCTGAGAGGGGTGGGGCTTCTGTTAGCTGGCCAGGGGGTGGCAGGTGGCCATACAGGTGTTACTCCACTTTGAGGAGTCTGACTGTTACGTCCCCCAGTCTTCTTGGCTGAACCAATACGTGGCTTGGTCCTCATAGCTGTTATGGACAAAGGGATAAATTATACGAAGCTATACAATGCATAGGACAAAAATCATTGGATAACATATCACAATGTCAAACGGATAATAAAACATAAATGCTCTGATAGAAACTATAGTAAACAACCAAATTAGACAAAACAATTTATACTGCAAAATAAAGGACCATATTGGATGGTGTCTAAGAACACAAAAACGTATAATTACAACAATGTAACAGGTTGTACAAGAGGGGAAATCCAGATGATACAATTAGTGTTGATATAAACAGCCAGAAAAGCACTCTGGGAGCTCAGATCTCTGCCAAGCAGCTTGTTTCCAACCCTTTTTCCCTCTTCTGGATTATATAGTAAATACAGAATTTTGCTCAGATCAGGATCAAACTTAGGAATATTATATAGAATGCTGGATTGTCCTGTATTTTTTTCCAATCAATCTGCAGATTTAGCACTGAGGTATATACACATATACTAATAATGACCCTGTCTTGTAATGATAAACGATCCTTCAAATATCCCTAGACTCAAACAGTAATCCAGATACCACCAAAATCCAATCTTTTGTTCCTAGTGTACAAATTGTCAGCATTTTCTGAAAATTTCATCAAAATACATCCATAAGTTTTCAATTATTTTGCAAACATAAAAAAAACAAACAAATCCCTGCACTTGACTTTATTAACTCATTTCCACAAGTCTAAATATGTACAATGTATATCCCTCTTGTTTTATACTAAAATAGCTCTTCTATTTTATGAACATTTCATTATCAGACCATAATCTGGTCTCCTAGCATGGTGGAATAACAGAGGTTTTACTGGACTCAATTCAAATTATAGAGGCTCCACGGTGAAGTCAGAATGTTGAGAAATATGGAAGATATCAAATTTATCACGGGGTCTATTGGTTAACATGGAGGAAGAAGAGGTACAATTCAGCCATCAGAGACACGAGTAGTGCACTGAGATGGTCACCCTCCAAGTACTGACATAGCCCATCGAGTGATGAGACAGGTACTCATCACACTATGCCAAAATTCATGAAAGTCCGGTTCACAAAAAAAAAAAAAGAAAAAAAAAAGTGATCTTTAGAGGCTCAAGTTTAAAAAACCCTGACAAATGTGATCAGTATGTGTCATAATTAACACAGTTATCAGGGACCGCTTTCCTCATGGACACCTCTGGCAAACTATGGTACAATTTTAGATAATTTCTTCTCCAATTTTAAAAGTGTTCCCACACTCTAAAACTGTCACATAAAGAACAAATGTTTTAGAAATAGGTTTAATGTTTATGCCGAGAATCCAGTGATGTGAAAAGAGATACTGGGAGGTGCCAAAAGTGAGTAGATCATTACAGTATCAAGTACTAAATTTGGTACTGACAGAATATTAACCACCCCATCAAATACCCGAAATCCATAAAGCTTTTAGAAATTTTCTGTTGAGACTACTTAATTGTGGCTGTCGAGATAGGCTTAAAAATACCACAATTTACTTTTGTTTCATAAAATATACTGGCTTTCTCAGTGTGAACTTTTGTTAGAGCTTCAGTGACTTCAATACTTTATGGGCCTTAAAAATTATTTTCACAGTCCAGACAGACAGAGCCCCATGTTAGTACATTGGCATGCTTCCAGCATTATAGAAATTTTCAAAGAAAAAATTCTGAGAATAATAATACTTTTTTTTAGAATATTTTCAAGTTCTCAGTTTATGTACAATTTTACCACAAATACTACCTTTATGCTTATTAAGAACTGAAATATCGGTGCTATCTATTTTTTTGGCACAGCTATAGTAATCTAATTTATCATTACTATTTATAGAATTGTCAAAATGCTCAGGAATTTAAAAATGTTAAATGTTGTTAGAAATATTTTTTTTCTTAGAAAAGGGTAGTTTTTCTATATAATTCAAAAATAAGAGCACTGTTTAGGAATAAGGAATTTAGTGAATATTAACATGAATCTTAACCTAATGTTAACTTCACATGTAAAAATAAAGTTACAACTTGTACTAGAGGCATTTTAAACCTGAGACACTTATTTGTACAGGGTTATCATTTCCTCTTGGCCAACATTTTGTACATTTACTGTACTGAAATCAGTGGGGGTCATCACACAAATGAATGGGGACAAAAGCACATAAACTGACCACAAACCCAAGCAATAAAGGATGGGTCCTGGATATGAGAAAACAAAGAATTGCAAACCACAGTCTCTCCCGGAACTACAAGTTTGCTTTAAGTTTCCATTTCTCTCGTTTTATGGTCATCCTTTTATGTTTTAATGACAAGACTAGAACAATCAATTAACATTCTTTTAAGAGAAATAAATGGTTGTTGCCAAATTAAAGTTTCTATATTTAAAGGAAATGTGAAGAATACTGAAAAGTAAGGTTTCAGTAAAAGTCTAAAATGTTGGTGTTCTTTTAGTGTTGTATTAGACAAGTCCTGGATAAGGATTTTCACAGTATACAGTTTTCTCCTAAATCATAGACACCAAACTGTTATTTTCATGCATGGACTTACCAAGGGTGTCTTTTGGTGTGAAAAAATACCTGCATATGTAGTTTTTGGGGGGTAAGGGGGGGGGGGGGAAGTACCTTAACGTTTGTTCTTTTCCATGTTGGGAGAGTTCTCTAAGTTTTAATTTAAAATGACTGGTCTGCTTTATATTATCTGTGTTAGTCTTTATATAACTTAGTGAATCGGGTTTGCATAAAACTATTAAAATATTGCTTATGTTGATAACAAACATGGGTAACCTTGCTTTTTGGTCAGATATTCTACGTTATCTCTGCTTTTCAGGTAATTTTTCATAATTTCAGATATTTTTCATTTATTTTTGAAGAATTTGTCCACATAAGCTGCCATATTTGGTAAATAAGAATTTCCAGCTGCTTCATACTAAAATATAGTTACCAGAATTCACTTCACCTACTGCAAAACAAATACCCCAGCAGGGTCAAACCCTTATTTAACTAGAAATAGGCCGCCCTGTTGATAGTAGATGCGAATAGAAACAGGATAGCATAGAAGAACACACATTATCATGTGTAATGTCCACCCATGAACCTTTTGCCCAAATTGTACAGTAGTCTTACAAGACCCTGTTTCATTTGTAAAATATATCAATGATGCTTAAATATTTGTTAGTGTAGATGTAAATTATTTCAGCTTCATGCCTTTTTGCATTGGTTGGGTTGAAAATTTTGACGAAATCACTCTATCTTGCACGGTTAAGAAGATAAAAGCAAATTCCTGTTTTTCTATTTTTGGCAAAAATTTGAAAATTCAAAATGGCCGCCATTTTTGGGAAAAGGAAATTTTTTTGAAAATTGCCAAGAGTACATTTCTTAGATACCCTATGGGTCCAAAATTTCAACGAAATAACTCTATTTTGCACGGTCAAGGCCAGTTTGTGTTTTTCCATTTTGGGCAAAAATTCGAAAATTCAAAATGGCTGCCATTTTTGGGGAGGGGAAAATTTTTTGAAAATTGCAAAGATTACATTCCTTAGATACCCTGTGGGTTGAAAATTTCGACGAAATCGCTCTATCTCGCATGGTTAAGGAGATAGAAGCAAATTTGTGTTTTGCCATTTTTGGCAAAAATTCGAAAATTCAAAATGGCCGCCATTTTAGGGGAGGGGAAATTTTTTTTTAAATTGCCAAGAATACAATGCTCAAATACCTGTGGGTCGAAAATTTTGACGAAATCGCTCTATCTCGCATGGTTAAGGAGATAGAAGGAAATTTGTGTTTTGCCATTTTTGGCAAAACTTCGAAAATTCAAAATGGCCACCATTTTTGGGGAGGGGAAAATTTTTTGAAAATTGCAAAGATTGCATTCCTTAGATACCCTGTGGGTCGAAAATTTCGACGAAATCGCTCTATCTCGCACGGTTAAGGAGATAGAAGCAAATTTGTGTTTTGCCATTTTTGGCAAAAATTCGAAAATTCAAAATGGCCGCCATTTTTGGGGAGGGGAAAATTTTTTGAAAATTGCAAAGATTGCATTCCTTACATACCCTGTGGGTCGAAAATTTCGACAAAATCGCTCTATCTCGCACGGTTAAGGAGATAGAAGGAAATTTGTGTTTTGCCATTTTTGGCAAAAATTCGAAAATTCAAAATGGCCGCCATTTTTGGGGAGGGGAAAATTTTTTGAAAATTGCAAAGATTGCATTCCTTACATACCCTGTGGGTCGAAAATTTCGACAAAATCGCTCTATCTCGCACGGTTAAGGAGATAGAAGGAAATTTGTGTTTTGCCATTTTTGGCAAAAATTCGAAAATTCAAAATGGCCGCTATTTTTGGGGAGGGGAAATTTTTTTAAAAATTAACAAGAGTACAATGCTCAGATACCCTGTGGGTCGAAAATATTGACGAAATCGCTCTATCTGGCACGGTTAAGGAGATAGAAGCAAATTTGTGTTTTGCCATTTTTGGCCAAAATTCGAAAATTCAAAATGGCCGCCATTTTTGGGGAGGAGAAAATTTTTTGAAAATTGCAAAGATTGCATTGCTTAGACACCCTGTGCGTTGAAAATTTCGACGAAATCGCTCTATCTCGCACGGTTAAGGAGATAGAAGCAAATTTGTGTTTTGCCATTTTTGGCAAAAATTCGAAAATTCAAAATGGCCGCCATTTTTGGGGAGGGGAAATTTTTTTGAAAATTGCAAATATTACATTCCTTAGATACCCTGTGGGTCGAAAATTTCGACGAAATCGCTCTATCTCGCACGGTTAAGGAGATAGAAGCAAATTAGTGTTTTGCCATTTTTGGCAAAAATTCGAAAATTCAAAATGGCCGCCATTTTTGGGGAGGGGAAAATTTTTTAAAAATTACCAAGAGTAACAATGCTCAGATACCCTGTGGGTCGAAAATTTTGACGAAATCGCTCTATCTCGCACGGTTAAGGAGATAGAAGCAAATTTGTGTTTTGCCATTTTTGGCAAAAATTCGAAAATTCAAAATGGCCGCCATTTTTGGGGAGGGGAAAATTTTTGGAAAATTGCAAATATTACATTCCTTAGATACCCTGTGGGTCGAAAATTTCGACGAAATCGCTCTATCTCGCACGGTTAAGGAGATAGAAGGAAATTTGTGTTTTGCCATTTTGGGCAAAAATTCAAAATGGCCGCCATTTTTGGGGAGGGGAAAACTTTTTAAAAATTGGCAAGAGTAGAATTCTCAGATACCCTGCGGGTCGAAAATTTTGCCGAAATCGCTCTATCTCGCACGGTTAAGGAGATAGAAGCAAATTAGTGTTTTGCCATTTTTGGCAAAAATTCAAAAATTCAAAATGGCCGCCATTTTTGGGGAGGGGAAAATTTTTGGAAAATTGCATAGATTGCATTCCTTAGATACCCTGTGGGTCAAAAATTCTGTCGAAATCGCTCTATCTCTTACGGTTTCTGAGATATTAGCAAATTACTCAAAAGTAGTACTGAAAATACACAATGAAGTACCTAAATGGCTATTACTCATGTACTGACAAAGCTATCAGTCCTAAATGCAATACCAAGCGAGCTATGGACATAACAATCTTGTATTCAAAATTGTAGTAAAATATCTTTAATTATTTTGGCTTAAATGCACGGAAACCAATGGGTACTGAAAATAGCTGTACTTAAGTATTACTCAGTAAGCAAAAGAGGTACAACAGCCAAAAGCAATCCCAAGCAAGCTACTGACCCAATAAGCCTGCATACCAAATTTGGTGACAATAGCTCTAATACTTTTCCTTTAAATGAGCGGAAACCATGCGTGACGCTGGACATCGGATGCCGGACGCCGGACATCGGACGGCGAAAAAAGCAAAAATAATATATCCACCCCCCAGGGGGGTGGACATAATAAAATGCAGCTCAGGTTGACTTGTCATGAAAATAAAATCCACTTACTCCCAATGGCTGTCTGGGGTCGGCCCCTAGTTGCTGCCTGTGGTAGTGGAGTAGTAGGACTCACTGCCCCAGCACTCTCAAAGTCATAAATCTGAATTAATACACACAACAAAGTAGTTCCATGAAATATGACCAGAACTTTAACACAACATTTTGAAGTATAAAATTTATTTAAAAAGTCCTTCATTGACTCTTAAGGGGACTAAATGATTTTATTTTTGTCTTTGATATAAAACTCCACCTCATAGTTAACATCTTCAAAGTAGCATAAAAATGTGGATAATATGTTAAAACTTTAAAATGAAGAAGTTGTAATAGCATGCTGGTAAAAATAACCATACATATATATATATATATATGGTATTCCTTATTTTTTTCAGTCTGTCAAACTTTTCACAGCAGTAGCTACATAATGCAGTAATTTTCCAAATGTAAAAGAATGAAGTATTGATAAAATGTATTTCAGAAACAAGAGGAGAGTGCCCGTGAACGGGCACTGTGTCAGCTGACTGAATGTTTTTGATTTGTGATGGTGATAATGAGAGGAAAGCATAATTATCAGGGAAAGGGCTGTACAGAAATACAGTAAATGGTAACTGAACAGCATGTTCGAAAGATATTCCGAAGCTGACAGAAGAAAAGGACAAAAAAGTTGTGCCCTGCAAATGGTATTATGAAATAAAGTAACAAGGTAATTGTTTAAGTGTAAAAAGTAAAAGGTTAAAAATATTTAAAGAAATACTATAAATGCAATATCCTCGTTCGACCATGAAAAAGGGGTCCAAAGGTCAAATCTGACCATACCAAAAGATTCCCAGCCAAAGAATTTAGGATTGTTTACCATCCCAAACCTCTCGGACCAATAATAAGTGAGTCATAGGCACTTTTTAAGTTTGGCTATCCTTGTTTGACCTTGAAGGAGGGGGTCCAAGGTCAAATCCGACCACACAAAAAAATTCCCAGCCCATGATTTCCTGTAGCTTATTTACCATCCCAAACTTGTAGGACCAATAATAAGCGAGTTCTAAGCAATTGTAAGTTTAGCTATCCTCAATTGACCTTGAAGGAGGGGTCCCAGGTCAAATCTGACCACACCAAAAGAATCCCAGCCCATGATTTCCTATATGTTGGTTTACCATCCCAAACCTCCAAGACCAATAATACGTGAGTTATAAGCACTTTAAGTTTGGCTATCTTCGTTTGACCTGGAAGGAGGAGTCTAAGGTCAAATCCGACCATACCAAAAGATTCCCAGCCCATGATTTTCTATAGGTTGGTTTTCCATTCGAAACCTCTAGGACCAATAATAAGTGAGTTATAAGCACTTTTAAGTTTGGCTATCCTCATTTGACCTTGAAGGAGGGGTCCAAGGTGAAATCCGACCACACCAAAAAATTCCCAGCTCATGATTTTCTATAGGTTGGTTTTCATTCCAACCTCTAGGACCAATAATAAGCGAGTTATAAGCACTTTTATGTTTGGCTATCCTCATTTGACCTTGAAGGAGGGTTCCAAGGTCAAATCGGACCATATTAACAGATTCCCAGCCCATGATTTCCTACAGGTTGGATACAATGATTTACTCAACAGTGAGAACCCGAAAGAAGCTATTGCTCAGCTATGCCATGACATAGAGGTCTGCAATTTCACTATGTTATAGCTGAACAAAACGTCTGTGAATAACATATTTAACAAAATACTCTAAATGTAATAATTTTCAAGCTACAACTGATTTACTCAAGAGTGAGAACCTCAAAGTAACTATTACTCAGCTATGCAATGAGCTACATGTCTGAATTTTTGCTCTGTTATAGCTGACCTAAAAGTAGGTGAACAACATATTTAAGCAAAATACTGTAAATGCAATAGTTTTCAAGAAACAACTGATTTACTCAATAGTGAGAACCTGAAAATAGCTATTGCTCCGCTATGCCATGAGCTATAGGTCTGTAATTTCACTATGTTATAGCTAACCCAAAAGTAGGTGAACAATATATTTTAACAAAATACTCCAAATGCAATATTTTTCAAGTTATAGCTGATTTACTCAACAGTCAGTGCCTGAGAATAGCTATTGCTCAGTTGTGCCATGAGCTACAGGTCTGTAATTTCACTATGTTATAGCTGACCCAAAAGTAGCTGAATAACATATTTGCACAAATTTCTGTAAAGGCAATAGTTTTCCAATTACAACTGATTTACTCAACAGTGAGAACTTCAAAGTAGCTATTACTCAGCTATGCAATGAGCCACAGGTCTGGAACTTCACTATGTTATAGCTGATCCCAAAATAGGTGAATAACATATTGCAACAAAATACTCTAAATGCAATAGTTTTCAAGTTATAAGTGATTTACTCAACAGTGATAACCTAAAAGTAGCTATTACTCAGCTATGCCATGGGCTACAGGTCTGAAATTTTACTATGTTATAGCTGACCCAAAAGTAGCTGAATAACATATTTATACTAAATTCCCTAAATGCAATAGTTTTCAAATTACAAGTGATTTACTCAACATTGAGAACTTCAAAGTAGCTATTACTCAGCTATGCAATGAGTCACAGGTCTGGAACTTCACTATGTTATAGCTGACCCCAAAATAGGTGAATAACATATTGAAACAAAATACTCTAAATGCAATAATTTCCAAGTTATAAGCGATTTACTCGACAGTGATAACCTAAAAGTAGCTATTACTCAGCTATGCCATGAGCTACAGGTCTGAAATTTTACTATGTTATAGCTGACCCAAAAGTAGGTGAACAACATATTTAAGGAAAATACTGTAAATGCAATAGTTTTCAAGTTACAACTGATTTACTCAATAGTGATGACCTAAAAGTAGCTATTACTCAGCTATGCCATGAGCTACAGGTCTGAAATTTTACTATGTTATAGCTGACCCAAAAGTAGCTGAATAACATATTTATACTAAATTCTCTAAATGCAACAGTTTTGCAATTACAACTGATTTACTCAATAGTGAGAACCTCAAAGTAGTTATTACTCAGCTATGCAATGAGCTACAGGTCTGAAATTTTACTATGTTATAGCTGACCCAAAAGTAGGTGAACAACATATTTAAGCAAAATACTGTAAATGCAATAGTTTTCAAGTTACAACTGATTTACTCAATAGTGATGACCTAAAAGTAGCTATTACTCAGCTATGCCATGAGCTACAGGTCTGAAATTTTACTATGTTATAGCTGACCCAAAAGTAGCTGAATAACATATTTATAAGAAATTCTCTAAATGCAATAGTTTTCCAATTACAACTGATTTACTCAATAGTGAGAACTTCAAAGTAGCTATTACTCAGCTATGCAATGAGCCACAGATCTGAAACTTCATTATGTTATAGCTGATCCCAAAATAGGTGAATAACATATGAAACAAAATACTCTAAATGCAATAGTTTCCAAGTTATAAGCGATTTACTCAACAGTGATAACCTAAAAGTAGCTATTACTCAGCTATGCCATGAGCTACAGGTCTAAAATTTTACTATGTTATAGCTGACCCAAAAGTAGCTGAATAACATATTTATACGAAATTCTCTAAATGCAATAGTTTTTAAGTTACAAGTGATTCTACTCATGATGGAAGTTACTGAAAAGCCCAAAAGTAGCTATTACTCACTTAGCTATTGAGACAGGCACCCAACTTACTCACCATATTGTAGCTATGAAAAAAGTAGCTGAATAACATATTTTAACAAAATGCTCTAGATGCAACAGTTTTCAAGTTATAAATGATTTTGTGCATGATTTCATGAATTTTAATGCATTAAAAATTATTAAAAAAATTTATTAAAAAAAAAGTAAGACAGATCCAGGTCTCATACTCACACAAGAGAATCTACCTCTGGCCTAGTACATATATGCAAGATATGAGAGAAATCCCTGCAATAGTCACTGAGAAAATTGTGATTAAGTGTTGAAATTTTCACACTTTTGGTGGGGGTACCCCCCTTGTAATGTCTCTTGCAAACAGACGAACAGACAGATTTGCATGCCTTGAACAATTTTTCATCCTCGATAGATAAGGTATCTTTTAAAAAAAACAGCACGTCTCTAGGCCTTGTAGTTTTGGAGGAGAAGTTGTTCACGCGTACGCGTACGCGTACGCCCACGCCGCAGAGTGACGACATAATGTCAGCTGACTGACAAGTCAGCTGACATAAAAAAGCAGTACTTCCTGGGCTTTCTAGCAATTTTTGTTTTTTTTGTTTTTTTGTCAGACCACTGTTTTATATAAAAAAAAACCAGCCTGATTATATAAATGTAAAAAGGAATGTAAATAAAATTTATAACTTAATGAGAATACTACTTTAGATGACATAGTACACATATATAATATAATAGTGCAGGCATTCAAAATTGGATGCAGTTATTAATATTTTCTACTCATGAATGACAAAAGTATCAATTTTGAAAAAAAAGGCACCAAAAATAGTAAAGTACATCTATTTAAATGAGTAAAATGGACCTTTTACTTTTTCTTTCAGAGGATTTTTATCTTATGATTTATTTACCTTGCTTGAGGGGACTTAGGGAGTACATAAGGTCACAGTTCCTGCCACTTACTTTGGTAGCAGGTGGTGTGGAGGAGATACCAGTATTTACTTATTTAGAAGACAGTGGGACATACATGAGTAATGAGAAAATCACCACAGTAACAGAAATTTGCCATTGGAGAGACATGCCTTTAAATTAAGAGAAACTTCACAAAAATTTACTAAAATTCTGAACTAGATGAAATGAATGTACAAATTAAAATAGTCACAGAGAATACAAGTTTTATCGTAATTTCCTGTAAGTTAAAGCAAGATGAAAGGGCTAGCTCTGGGGTTAATGTGATATTGGGCAAATTTCAAACTTTTACTTCACACAACTAATGTGTGCGTGGGCTGGAAGACCTGCCCAAGAAAAACAATTTAAAAAAGCGCATTAACTCATCAAAGGAATAGTCAACACACTGAAGTCAGGAAACTGCCTTGAACTGGTATCAAATCATTTATTGTGGTCAATGTCTTGACTATAGCTTATTTTCAGGACTTTGACTTCTGCAGACTATTGTAGTGCTTAATCTCTGCATTCAGGCAGACTCTGTTCGGGCACAACAACCATAAGCCGTATTCCAATTCATCAGTCCATAGACTTAGTAATGGTCTTTCCATGGAGACACCGGCTAAGTCGGAAACTATGGTAGAAAGGCATTGGCAAACAAATATGATTTGAGTTTCTTCCTGACGACATTTCAGTCTAGATATTTAAGAGGATTAAATGCAAAACTATGACTGAACTGCTTTAGATTTGTGCAAGGATGGGCAAACTTGAAGAACCACACCTTCAATGCAATCTTCCTCACCTTGTGTTGTATTTACTGCTACAGGGGAGCAGAAATGGACTGAAGTAACTTGGGTATTCAGTTTGCTAGTAATTTGTGAGACATCAAGCATTTACCTCACTTTCAACACATTCTATAGCTTACATTTACTGGGAAAGATATATGTAAACAATTGGTCACTGGTAAGTAATTAGTAGCTGTCACATTTAGAGTCGGTGCCAATATTCAAACCTGCAACCTTAGACATGGGAACTTCATGTGTTACCACGACACCAGGCCCGAACCCCATTAATTACTTAAGTTTAATGGGGTTTTTAATGAGTAGTTTTTTCAATATTTTGTCTATCAATGACCTGCAGTATTGTAGTCACAACAGTGAGAAGCATATCCAATTCATTAAGTTTGGAGTTTTATGAGTATTATATCCAACATTTTAATTGTCACACTGATTTTACTCACAAGAGTCTCAAGTTTATCAGAGTAAGAATTAGTTGCTAATTTTGAGTAATTATGTATTTTTGTCATTTAATAAGTTTTAAGCAGTTTTATATATTTACAGTAGGTAGTAATTATCCATCTGGGTAAATGCACAGATTTTGATTGGAGTTTTGGAATATTACATCAAACCTTTTAATTATGTACATTATATCATTACTCACAGTAGTTTGCAGTGCATCCACACGTGTAAATGCATCCAGCTTAAGGTTCCTCTCATGGTTGAGCTGTTTCTTCATCAGAGTGACGTCTTTACGGACCTTCTCTGTGGTGAGTTGTTGTAGCTTTTTGTTCTTGTCGTGTTCATCTGTCAGCTGCTTCAGCTTCACCTCCTTGTCATCCAGCTCAGAAATCTGCAAGAAATACAGTCCATATAATAATGATACCTGATACTCCAATTTTGTGGATGCTGAACTCAGCTATGAAACAAACTTACATGGATATAGTCAAGTTAAACAGATTTGTAATATTCTGTGCTTGCCACTTAATGGTAGTGCCTACAATTAGTTAAAAAAAACTGAGCCTTGTTAAGTAATTCTAATTCTAATTGGATTTTTATAGGGCTTTAATCTCCCCTATTCAAGGGGACTCTAAGGCACAACAAAACCAAAACAGTCAACCAATTTCAGTATCCAGGGACAGAAAAAAGGCCAAGCACCAAAGAAAACTAGAGGATCGCTTGCAAAAAAAAAAATAATGTTTTTGCATAACAAAAACAAAGCGTCCCGAAAAGGATATAAAGGTGAGTGCTAAAGTATTAAGAAAATGCTTCGTTTCTAGCCTTATACTGTTGTGGCAACCAAAGTCAGCGCAGTCTGCTCTATCTAGCACAGTTTTCAAGATATAAGCATTTTTGTGTTTTGCAAAAAATTAAAAATGTCCGCTATATGTGGCGAGACAAAAATATTTTGAAAATTGGCATGGCTACTCTGCAGAGATACCCAGCAGGTCAAAAATTTTGTTGAGTTCGCTCCATATAGCACAGTTTTCGAGATATAAGCATTTTTGTGTTTTGCAAAAACTTTGAAAATTCAAAATGGCCACCACAAAAATTTTTGTCAAGATCACTGCTGCGGTGTGTATCTCCCGCCGAGCATTAAAGCAGAAGAAATAGCTTTTCCGAGATATTCACAATTTTTCATTTTCATGTGCGAAAGCTCTTCCAAAAGTAGGTGAATGAGTTATTTGAGAAAAATTGGCTATCTGCAATACTATTAAGAGATAATTCACATTTACTCATTTTGAGTAGGTGAATAATTATCTATGGGTCTGAAACTTCACCAAGTGAAAGCTCTCCCAAAAGTAGATGAATGAGTTATTTGAGAAAAATTGGCTATCTGCAATACTTTTAGAGATAATTCGCATTTACTCATTTTGAGTAGGTGAGTAATTAGCTATGGGTCTGAAACTTCACCATGTGAAAGCTCTCCCAAAAGTACATGAATGAGTATTTGATAAAAATTGGGTATCCGCAATACTTTTACAGATAATTAGCATTTACTCATTTTGAGTAGGTGAATAAATAGCTATGGGTCTGAAACTTCCCAGAGTGAAAGCTCTCCCAAAAGTAGGTGAATGAGTTATTTGAGAAAAATTGGCTATCTGCAATACTTTTAGAGATAATTCACATTTACTCATTTTGAGTAGGTGAATAATTAGCTATGGGTCTGAAACTTCACCAAGTGAAAGCTCTCCCAAAAGTAGGTGAATGAGTTATTTGAGAAAAATTGGCTATCTGCAATACTTTTAGAGATAATTCGCATTTACTCATTTTGAGTAGGTGAGTAATTAGCTATGGGTCTGAAACTTCACCATGTGAAAGCTCTCCCAAAAGTACATGAATGTGTATTTGATAAAAATTGGGTATCCGCAATACTTTTACAGATAATTAGCATTTACTCATTTTGAGTAGGTGAATAAATAGCTATGGGTCTGAAACTTCACAGAGTGAAAGCTCTCCCAAAAGTAGGTGAATGAGTTATTTGAGAAAAATTGGCTATCTCCAATACTTTTAGAGATAATTCGCATTTACTCATTTTGAGTAGGTGAGTAATTAGCTATGGGTCTGAAACTTCACCAAGTGAAAGCTCTCCCAAAAGTAGGTGAATGATTTATTTGAGAAAAATTGGCTATCTGCAATACTTTTAGAGATAATTCGCATTTACTCATTTTGAGTAGGTGAGTAATTAGCTATGGGTCTGAAACTTCACCATGTGAAAGCTCTTCCAAAAGTAGATGAATGAGTTATTTGAGAAAAATTGGCTATCTGCAATACTTTTAGAGATAATTCACATTTACTCATTTTGAGTAGGTGAATAATTAGCTATGGGTCTGAAACTTCACCAAGTGAAAGCTCTGCCAAAAGTAGGTGAATGAGTTATTTGAGAAAAATTGGCTATCTGCAATACTTTTAGATATAATTTGCATTTACTCATTTTGAGTAGGCGAGTAATTAGCTATGGGTCTGAAACTTCACAGAGTGAAAGCTCTCCCAAAAGTAGGTGAATGAGTTATTTGAGAAAAATTGGCTATCTGCAATACTTTTAGAGATAATTCGCATTTACTCATTTTGAGTAGGTGAGTAATTAGCTATGGGTCTGAAACTTCACCATGTGAAAGCTCTCCCAAAAGTACATGAATGTGTATTTGATAAAAATTGGATATCCGCAATACTTTTACAGATAATTAGCATTTACTCATTTTGAGTAGGTGAATAAATAGCTATGGGTCTGAAACTTCACAGAGTGAAAGCTCTCCCAAAAGTAGGTGAATGAGTTATTTGAGAAAAATTGGCTATCTCCAATACTTTTAGAGATAATTCGCATTTACTCATTTTGAGTAGGTGAGTAATTAGCTATGGGTCTGAAACTTCACCAAGTGAAAGCTCTCCCAAAAGTAGGTGAATGATTTATTTGAGAAAAATTGGCTATCTGCAATACTTTTAGAGATAATTCGCATTTACTCATTTTGAGTAGGTGAGTAATTAGCTATGGGTCTGAAACTTCACCATGTGAAAGCTCTTCCAAAAGTAGGTGAATGAGTTATTTGAGAAAAATTGGCTATCTGCAATACTTTTAAGAGATAATTCGCATTTACTCATTTTGAGTAGGTGAGTAATCATCTACGGGTCTGAAACTTCACCATGTGAAAGCTCTCCCAAAAGTACATGCATGAGTTATTTGATAAAACTTGGGTATCCGCAATAGTTTTTGAGATAATTAGCATTTACTCATTTTGAGTAGGTGAGTAATTAGCTATGGGTCTGAAACTTCACCAAGTGAAAGCTCTTCCAAAAGTAGGTGAATGAGTTATTTGAGAAAAATTGGCTATCTGCAATACTTTTAGAGGTAATTCGCATTTACTCATTTTGAGTAGGTGAGCAATTAGCTATGGGTCTGAAACTTCACCAAGTGAAAGCTCTTTGGGATAGCTGCTCTGCAGAGATACCCTGAAGATCAAAAATTTCGTCGAAATCGCTCTATGTAGCACGGTTTTCGAAATATTAGCATTTTTGTGTTTTGCAATTTTTGCGCAAAAATTCGAAAATTCAAAATGGCCGCCATTTTTGGCAAGATGAATTTTTTTTTGAAAATTGGCATGGCTACTCTGCAGAGATACGTTGCGGGTCAAAAATTTCGTCGAAATCGCTCTATCTAGCAGGGTTTTTAAGATATAAGCATTTTTATGTTTTGCAATTTTTGCGAAAAATTCGAAAATTCAAAATGGCCGCCATTTTTGGCGAGACAAATTTTTTTTAAAATAGGCATGGCTACTCTGCAGAGATACCCTGTGGGTCAAAAATTTCGTCGAAATCGCTCTATCTAGTACGGTTTTCGAGATATAAGCATTTTTATGTTTTGCAATTTTTGCGAAAAATTCGAAAATTCAAAATGGCCGGCATTTTTGGCGAGATAAAATTTTTTTCAAAATTGGGATAACTACTCCGCAGAGATACCCTGTGGGTCAAAAATTTCGTCGAAATCGCTCTATCTAGCACGGTTTTTGAGATATAAGCATTTTTGTGTTTTCCTTATTTGGAAAATTCGTAATGATTAATTAATCATTAATTACTCGGCCATTTCTTAACCAATCAATGCCAAAATCTAATGATTTCCAGATTTTAATAGGATGAATGTATTTGCCAAGTTTCAGGTGAATTGATAAAATTCCTTTCAAGTTATCATCCGGACAAGCTTCCCCATCGAAAAAAGACATTTTTGGTCATGTGACCTCTCTGATTGGTTGAAATGTCACTGCAGCATATTCAAAAAAATTCCCCAAGGCTACTGCCTAAACCTGCCAAATTTGAAAAGAATCCGCCTAACGGTCAGAGAGTTATAAGGAAAACAAAATGCGGAGCCGGCGGAGATGGCGGAGCCTGAAGGTCTCCCATACACAAACAAGCGTCCCTTGCGGGACACTTAATGACTTCTAAACATAGGAGAGTGAGTAATTGGTGCAATAAGCTAAATCCTATCGCTGTTATATCTAATCATGTTGAAATTGTATAGGTTGGGAACCCACTGCACCCAACTTTGATCCAAATGATGACATTGCTCCCTGCATGAGGTAGTCACATGCTTGCCATGACTGGGACACATTTACATTTTTTCCACCTTGTTTGGCATCTTTTGGCATTTTAACCCAAATTTAACCCTACAATCCTTGAATATGGACCCACCCCTTAAGTTTGGGTTCTAGAATGACCAAATCATTTTTTGAAACTGCTATTGTAATTCTGGAACATTTTTACTTGAGCAGATACAGCATATATTGTTATTTTTTCTTTCCTATCAAGCTAGTGAGGCATATATTCCATAGATAGTCCCCTTATTAATCTATTTATAGTAATGGCCTGTTTTTTGTGAAATCGTAATAGACCAGAAAGAACCAGTTGAAAAAAAACAGGATCTTCAAACAGTAAGGAACAAGGAATTGATATTGAGAAGGAGTAACAAGATCCAATAACTTCAACCTCAAGATGCCAGTGACTTGAAAAAATAGGAATCTAATTTTACTTCTTGATGGCACAGGTTTTGTTTCTCCAGGGTTTTCTTTTTCCTCACAACAATGTTAAAATTTTAATTAATACAAAAAACAGAAACCAATTTAGACTAATAAAAATAACTCATATGAATTTACTCCCAGGAAATAAAGCTAAAAGAACATGTATGAATTAAAAGGGGGAAAATATGTACGAACTTCCTCATGAATTGAAATCAATTGCTTGACAATGTATTATGCAAAGTATTTCACATTTATTCTAAGGAACACACAGTTAAATAAAATATTGAATGAGATTTAATTACAAACCATATGCAAAATGAAATGTATCTGATACTGAAATCAAACTCTGGATTTGCAACCGATTCAATTTTCTGGAATTGGCACATAAACCTTTTAATGGTGGAAAAAAAATTTCAACTCAAAATGAAGAACATCCTTTCCTAAAACTACAGTTACAGTAAATATCTGAAATATCAACCAGATGCATTTAATGCCTTGTTCAAACTAACACCTGGTTTACATTAACACAAAGTGAAAAATTAACACCCGCCAGTGGTTAAATGCTGGTTTAAATTAACACAAAGTTAACATTACTGTCTGGTATAAAGTAACTGATACCTACTTACTCTCACCATATGTGAACAAGTAAGTAAGTAAGAAAGTAAAGTAATTAAGTATGAAGTATTAAAAAGCACCAAATTGATATATGCATCCTCAAAGGTTCTTATAACCGAGAAGTGATAGCCCAATTTCCAGAATAAAACCATATCCATGTTGCCATGTGAAAGGGAAAACAACCTATGGGGGGGGGGGGGGGGGAGGAGTATAAGGTTAATCTAAATAGGTAAGTAACAATAGAGTTGTTATACTGGTATTTCACTCGTTGCTTGGTAGTGGTTTAAATAAGCGAAAACCAATTGTTATGCTGGGGGAAAAATTTTTTTTTTTTTGAAAATGTCTGTATTTTACCCCTTTATCTCTAAACATAAACTTATAAACCAAATTAAATATCTCACTAAATTTATTAATTTGGAGTGAAAATGGTGTTTATAAACTTAAAAAATAGTTGACAGTGACATCTCTTAGTTTGGATCACTGAATAGATGAAACATCATGTAGAGGTCTCTATCTCCACCATATCAGAAATTACAATGCATAAAATTTGGTTCAAGGCTCCAGAAAACTTTGTTTTGGAATTTTGCAAATGATAATGCCAACAGGTCTTGATACAAAGTTCATATAAATTTAGATATTTATCTGGAATTTGCATTTCAATCTTCACTCTAACTTAAATTTAATACGAAAAACCTTTAGACAAAAGGCAAAAAGTTTAAATCACATTTAAACCACATTGAGATTTCTAAAGTTTATCAAATTAATTAGATATTAAGTTTACATTTTAATCTCTAAAGTAATTTATTGTAAATATAGTCCATATTCAGACACAAATCAAAGTCAAGTTGAACATCTCTTGGCTTTAGGTAAAATTTTTAATACAGAAATAATACAGTAGATGTAAAATGTACTAGCAACCCTATGGACTCGTAATGTGTATGCTAAGTGCGGGTAGTACTACTCTATGTGATAGTCAATTGAGCATAGGTTTAGGGTTGCCACTCACCAGTTTTTCTATATTTGCCCGTCTTGCTTCCTCCAGTTGTTTTTGGCTCTGTGCTTTCTGCTGAGCCGCATGAGACTTCTCCTTCTTGGCTTTTAACTAAATGAGGTGTGAGGGAAAAAAAATAAAACAAAAATCAATTTGGTGAAACTGATCTGAGAGTTGCAACAGCTTTTATTTCTGAAAAGTGACAATTTTGAAAAATGGGGCATTTTTTTTTTTTTTGACAAGCTGTTAATTGAATTCCCTCCTGCCTGAAAGGTTTTACTACTGCAGTGGTGGATGGGAAGGTAAACTAGCCATGCTATTTGGACTTTTATTATTTTTAATTATAACAGCCACTGTTATTTACTTGTAGGTCAAGTAGTAAATGACTTATGTAACCTGGTAGTTTGTTTTGGAAACATTTTCGCTGCTGCGCAAGTTAACAGAGATCAAAAAGAACTGCACCAGAGTTTGCAGCTACAGAAAACACACATGCTGTAATGTATATGTTTTTCCATGCTAAAGTTTACACAAGTTGATATTTTCACATGTGGCTCGAATTCCACTCGACTTTTACAGAAGTTGTATGCACCAACATTTTGTGGAAAGTCTGATGAATCTTAAAGCAAGAAAATTTTCTCTAATTAATTTTTCAGCAACCATTGAACATAAATGTATAACTAATTAGGCTAAAAACCCCCATCAGAACAAATAACAGAATCTGATCATATCCCTGCTGATTTATAACATTTTTAACAAATGTAACACAATAACAATATTTTCTCAAGGATAATTTGAGCAGAAACTTAAAGTTATTGTATGCTAAAAATTTACGTCACTTTCTTCAAATAAGGAGAAAATTTATCTTTGCAAGATTTTGACATGACTGAATAAAATCCAGAAGTTTTAGTGATTTATCTACGGGATGTAAATCTTATCTTGAATAATGAAACTATTATGCATTTAAGTTTAATAAATTTGTAACTTTCAAAAGCCGAATAAATATTCCAACAGCAAGAAAAGTTAAAGCACTGTATTGAAAGGAGAGAAGAGCATTAATACTAAAATCTAAAAGAAATTAATATTTACAAGAGAAACCTTTCAGACATGTATATGTCACATATATGCATAAAGTATACTTTTAAATCAGTGTGAAAAAAGGTAAAAATGTTACTTTAAGTGAAATACCAGGAAAGTTGACTTTACAATTGATAAAGTTAAAGTTGGGATTTCAACTTCCCTTTGAACTAACTGACTTTATATCGGCACAGGCCCCCAGTTCACCCAACACCCAGCACGTTGTTATGGACTTGGATTGAACCCACGACCACAGTGGTGTGAGCTGAGTGATTAAATACCATTATTTTCTTAATCACCAGAGCTATGACTGAGGACTCTAAACCTCAGACTAGGGATATATGGCTGTTATATAATGTTTCATGATAATATCTTTGGGGTTACTGTTGCTTTTAACACTTTGTATAGGGTCAAACCTGGACAGGGGTAACTTGAAGAAGAACAAGTACTGTCTGGGGTAGAGGAAAGTTAAGCATATATAGTATTATAGACATATAGTTGGTCAAGATTCTATGCTGCTAACCAGTGAACATGTACAAGTAATACCCTTCTTTCCCCCTTTAAGTTGAGGTCAAAATTTGAACTGATGATCTTTTGAAGTGGGAGGTAGTCTCCAATAAATGGCACTGTGCATGGGTTTATATAATGTAATGAACAGTAAAATAAACAAACTATGTGTAAAATCAACAATTAGCCAAGAAGCCTCATATAATTTTCAATTTCCAAAGTGGAGTGTTGTTTTCCTTCTTAATATCCTATACTTGTTTATTGTTCTGGTACATATTTGTAGTTGTGTTTTGTCTTTCACTAAGGATAACAAGACTTAATTCCAAAAAAGATGCAGAAATATATTCATATTTTGCACATAATAATTATCTTCTCATCAGAAAATGTAGGTATAACTAAAAGCTTGTAAAAACTTCTATCTCACCTAAAAGGTTTGAAATATGTGTTAAAAAGGAATCTGAAATCAATATATATTAGTTGTATGACAGGTAAGACAGATACAGTACAGACTGAGATCACAGACAGTTTTACCTCTCCATAGTTCTATAGTACAGGATGAGCCAAAACACAGCACAATGGTTAATATACACACAGTCCCATTATACCACACTCTCATATATTTACAGTAGTGTTGGTATCAGTATGCATTTTTAACCCTGATATTAAATTTAATTTGCCTTAAAATATCATTTGATATCGAAAATATTGTTTTACACAATAAATAAAATGCATCACTTGATCTGAACTTTCAGTATTTTGTTATTTTGTGTTTCACTTTGCCAAAGAAGATGCATAAAATTTATCACAATTATCCAGAATGACAGTATCATAAACCTCTGAAATATCATATTACAAAAAATCTGTCAAGCTGTAAACTGAGAAACTTTAATCCAAAGTTATGAAAAACAGTATATTTTGAAAATGTGGCTTCATGATTTGTAGGAAATAACACTGAATGTAACACATTTAAACTTGACACTGAGGTTCGAAGCCATTTGCAATCAACATTGAAATATTAATACCTGACACCAAAACTTATTTACAGCTTTTTATGTACATTAACTGTATACTTTTTTAATGTATACATATACAGACATTATAGCAACAACAAGTTTTGAGACATACGATTATATCTATTATAGTATTAAAACTGCAACAAGAAATTATATGCATAAATCCCTTCTATACCATGTCACTGGACATGGCTTATAGTGAAATGAAATGTGTCAAGACAACAAAGGGCTTATTTTTATAAAGACACCAGGGAATTTCAAAATGTAACTGAAGATGGCATGTGAGCAATTATATATTTGTTACGACTATGTCTATGCTATAATATATATACAATATCTTTGTGAGATATGGTTTCTTAAAATCACTTTGAAAAAGTTACTTTATCAAATTCAAAGATCAAAATGAAGTAAATCTATCGCCAAGGGGATATTCATTTGTCATGTAACCTTTGGTCAGAGCTTGTATGATCTGAAGGTTGTGTGATATCAGCTGAACAAGATTACACAGATGAAGGTTAATGGTGAAATATGTTTACAACTTTACATACACATCTACACCCTCCCACTCCCCCCAGCGATACAACAGGTACATTTTAGATGTGGTCCCGATTAAACCTGTCAGCCACAAACATGGAGGGTCAAAAAATTTTTTATATAATGTTCTAGACTATTAACTCTTTACACTATCCTGAATGTAATTAAAGAAATGTTACTTGCTGATGCTTCATCCATTTTAACTCTATAAGAAAGCTGAAAAGAGTGTAGATCTGCTGTAATGTAAGCAATAACCACTTTAGGTCACATTAAAAAAGCACTTGACATCCTTTTAATGATGAGTACATTTTTATATAAAATCATAGCAGTTCTAATGAGAGAAATATTATCAGTATGAACATATTTCTGAGCAAAGATAAATGTCCAGTAGGTTGTTGTTTGTCATCACCTAAATTTTGTTTAGTGCCCACATACGATGCAAAATAGCATTGGCAAATAATACAGTGTACAATAACAAGTACAATAATACCCTGCCTTAACCACGGAAATAGTGGGAAGATAACACTGAATGAACATGAAATGAGATACAAAAGAAAGATGACTGTTAAGTAAACATGTGGGACACTTAATTACTAGCTTACAAAACACAACTTGGGTATATGATAGCCTGACTATGAATAAACTTACCTTCTTCTTTTGTACAAAATCAAAGAAACATTTAAATCAACAATTCTGAAATTTTTTGTCATACTAGTACCTCATATCTTTTTTTTTTTTTTTACATTTTAAGCAAAAAGAATATTTCTGTTTTCATATTTTGCGTTAATTGCAAAAGCCTGATACAGTTTACACCCTTGAAGTGTAGATTTATTGAGCATAACTCCATTTTAAGTGGAGAAAGATTTAGATGACTGGAATTTTTCCAATAATATTTACTCTGTCTATACCAGACTGTACATTTTCTGCTTTTTAAACATCAACAATTTAGTTCCACTTCAACTTGCATTGGTTCTACTCATACTGAGGATAGAATAAAGCCATCCTGAAAGTCTTGCAAAAATGGAAAAAATGTATATATCATAATATAAACATTTTATGGCTGGATTTTCTTGATTAAATAGAAATATATTAGTAGAAATGTACACAGTGTATTTAAACCTATTTATCACAAGTTAATCAGTTGTATTTTGCACAGTAAACATAATTAATTTAAATCACAATAATTGTAATACTAAATTCACTTCAATGATCCAGGATATTCAGAGACAGATCCAGGGACAAAGGATGTGTCCAAACTATAATTTGTTGAAATACAAACACGAACTTGTTGCATTTTGGCTGTGTTTTAGGTTATTATATGACCCCTGTCTCGGATATATTAGATAATCAAATCCTGCAAATTGAGAAGCCTGGTTCTGCCACTGATATCTTTACATTCCCAAAATATGGCCCTGGTTCAAATAAACACCTGGTTCAATTACAACCTGACTGAAACAAACATTGGATTCAAATAAACACCTGGTTCAATTACAACTTGATTCAAATAAACATCAGGTTCAATTAATCACTGGTTCAATAAAAACCTGGTTTAAGTAAACACCTGGTTCAAATGAAAACCTGGTTCAAGTAAACTCCTGGTTTAAACTTGATTGGGCCAACTCGGCGCCAACATATCCCCAGACTGGTCATCACTCACCCAACATGTTTTGACTGGGTATTTTCCATGGGACCCCTTCTGTGTGATATAATCTTGAGGGAAAACATAATCAACCACTTGTATAAGAACTTGAGTAATTCAATCTACAATATTTTTATTTTGCAAGCCAAATGGTATCCCCAGACGACGGATGTGAATAAAGGAACTTTGCCTACAATAACTTTGCCCAATGCAAACTCTATCCACAGGCACTTTGCCCACAAGGAACTTTGCCCACAACAATCTGATAGGGTAGGATGTTCACCCACAATAGAAACTTCTCAATCAATCAATCAATCAATTTACATAACTACTCAGGATATATAGTGTTGAAAGAGACAAACATTAACTGACTAAAGTTGCACTATATAAATTATGTAAGTGGATTTCATTGGCAGTTAATTCACTGTTGATCGATTTACATAGTACTGCAAAATGGAAACAATAAAAATACCAGAGGTGGCCAAAACCTTTGCATTGAAGAATGCATGTATACAAAAAAGGTTTCAAGAAAGTCCAACAGTCATTGAGAATATTGTTACATTGTAACATTACATATTTATAACTCAATAAAATAATAATCTGACCTTTAATATGGTAGACATTGTACACTTATACTTCAATAAAACATTAAAAAGCTAATTATGTGGATATTATTTCATATCATTATTTTATGCAAAGTTCCTCCCCTGTAAAAATGTGGTGGGCAAAGTCTTTTGTGGGCAAAGGTCCCGTGGGCAAGAGTCCTTGTGGGCAAAGGTCCACACCCAAGTTTATCTGTTTCTATGTTTTAATATATTAGTGGATAGATGATATATTATAAAACAAATAAAATTATGCAATTAGATTTTGTTTTTTTTTGTCTTCATAATTTGACATGTATCCTTCCAAGCCTTTTACAAATTAAATTAAAGCTGGTTTCACAGTTTCATTTATAATGAGAAGAAAAAGTAAAATCTGACAATATCACTTCTCAGTTCCTTGCAAACAAAATGAAGTTTTAGTTTATATAGTGCTACATATGCCCTTTTACATATGCCCCTTTTATACCATCACACTGCTTAAACAAAGAGGATGAGTGCTTTATTCATATATCTGTGTATAGCAAAAAAAAAGAAGATATGGTATAAATCTGACTGATGTATGATGAACATCTAATGAAACATCTAACAAATACTCTGGTATATACGGAGCCCCTAATAGGACATGGTAAAATAAAAATTACACCATGTATTAAGTCGTGCGCACGAGATGATCTCGTGATAACGAGAAAATAAGTGGTGATAATGAGATGATCTCATTATAATGAGATAAATAGGACATGGTAAAATAAAAATTGCACTATGTATTAAGTCGTGCGCACAAGATGATCTTGTGATAACGAGAAAATAAGTCGTGATAATGAGATGATCTCATTATAATGAGATAATAAGTCGTGATAACAAGATCATCTCATGATATCAAGATGATCTGGTGATAATGAGATCATCTTGTGATATCAAGATCATCTTGTGATAACAAGATCATCTCATTATCACAAGTTATTTTCTTGTGATAATGAGATCATCTCGTGCGCACCACTTATTTTCTTGATATCACAAGATGATCTGGTGCTCACATGATAAAGTGGTGAGCTCCAGATGAAGTGGGGATAATGACTTAATAAGTGGTGAGCACTAGTTAATGTGGTGCTCACTACTTATTTTCTTGTTATCACAAGATGAAGTAGTGATCACCACATCATTTAGTTATAACCAGATCATCTCATGCTCACCACATCATCTGGTGATAACAAGAAAATAAGTAGTGAGCACCACATCATCTGGTGATCACTAGATGAAGTGGTGAGCACGAGATGAACTAGTGATAATAGAATGATCTGGTTAGCACTAGATTATGTAGCGCTCACTACTTCATCTGGTGATAACAACATAATAAGTGGTGATCACCACATAAACTAGTGCTCACTACTTATTATGTCGTGATAACTACTTCATCTGGTGATCACCACTTTATCTAGTGAGCACAAGATCATCTGGTGAGCACGAGATGATCTTGTGATATCAAGAAAACAAGTGGTGCTAACGAGATCATCTCATTATCACGACTTATTTTCTCGTTATCACGAGACCATCTTGTGCGCACGACTTAATACATCGTGCAATATTTATTTTACCATGTCCTATTAGGGGCTCCGTAGGTATATATAAAATGGGTAATAAAATACTCAGAAATCATCAATGGTCCAGGCTATCTATTTTATAAACTTGCCCCCAAAAGCTCAGTTAATCTTATGACTAATAAAAAAACTTATACCTCCAGATTTAAATTTAAATTATTAAACCACAAGAACAGATTTATAATAATAATTCAGAATTGAGAATTATAAATGTGTGATTATCAACTGAAATAAGTTCATAACTGCAGGAGCTGTGTCAAAATTAACTGAGGCAAGTTGAATAATACTGGGCTAGTTAAGGGTAAAAAATCCCCTAGTTTTACTACATAAGGCTATAATTTCATTAATAACAGTGTCCATTTTGCCTACTTTAATATGTATAACCAGTTTCATTTTAAAAAGTTAAAAACTCAGCAAGCAGAGGGATAAAAACATAAAAATAAGTTCTTAAAAGCCTTAGATAGCCATAACATCATTAATATTCAAAATCTAAATAGACAGCCACTTCCTTTGAAAAATTCAAACATTTCAGCTCTGTGAGCCACATAGTTAGATAGTTACAGGGCTTTAAAGTGGCACAATGTCCATAAATTGGATCTCTGTGGGCATTTTAGAATCGTTAAAGTGACCTCAGCAACTAAACTACAGATCTGAAACTTTTTAGGGACATAGATAACAAACAAAAATTAAAAATTATAATACAGTTTGAGATTTGTCACACTTAGCATTTCCAAATTACATGGCAAATACAGAAAAATGTCAAAAAAGGTCACTTGGGTGAGTGTCTATGGTCCTCATACACAGGTTAAATATCTACTAAAAGCCTTGATTTTTGGCACATGCAAAAAGAACATAATAATGTATTCCTAGTTGAGATTTCAGCCCTATCAGTCACATAGTTTAACAGTCACAGGGCTTAAAAGTGGCAAAAAGTCCAAATATTGGGTCTCTGTGGGCCTTTTAGGAACTCAATGTGACCTTTAAATTAAAGCTTTAGACTTAGAATCTTTCACAATCAAAGATTATACACAGAATGTATATCTAATACAGTTTGAAACTTCTCAGACTTACCATTCCAAGTTACAGGGCAAAATATGTGAAAAATGTCTTAAAAGGGTCGCTCAGGTGGGTGTTTATGGTCCTCATGCACAGGTTAAATGTCTACTTAAAGCCTTTACTTTTGGCACATGTAAAAAGAACATAATAATATATTCCCAGCTTGGATTTCAGCTCTACCAGTCACATAGTTTAACAGTCACAGGGCTTAAAAGTGGCAAAAAGTCCAAATATTGGGTATTTTAGAGACCTCAATGTGACCTTCAAATTAAAGCTTCAGACTTAAAATCTGTCACATACAAAGATTACACATAGAATTTATATCTAATACAGTTTGAAACTTCTCAGACTTACCATTTCCAAGTTACAGGGCAAAATATGTGAAAAATGTCTTAAAAGGTCATTTGGGTGGGTGTTTATGGTCCTCATACACAGGTTAAATGTCTATTAAAGGCCTAAATTTTGGGGTACATATAAGAAAATATATCAATATATTCCCAGATGATATTTCACTTAGATGAGAGACACAGTTTGAAGCTACAGTGCTTGAAAGTGGCAAAAAGTGCACAAATTGGGTCTCTGTGGGCAATTTTGAGACCTTAAGTCGACCTTATAGGTAAACCTACAGCCTTTAAATTTTTCACAGACAAGGATTACATATAAAAGTTATACCTAGTGCAGTTTGAAACTCAGAATTACCACTTCCAAATTATAGGGCATAATATGAGAAAAATGTAGGAAAAAATCCCTAAGTGAGGTCTTTATGGGCCTCAAACACAATTTTATCCTCAACTTAAAGTCTTGATTTTCAGCACATGTACTAAGAATATATTAATGTGTTCTCAGGCAAAACTTTAGCTAGATGAGCCTCATAGATAGTGACCTAGAGGGCTCTAAATGGCCAAAAGTCAAATTTCTGACCTTAAGGTGGCCATAAGTTCTTTATTATTGAGAGTTTCAGGTCACCTTAAAATAGGGATCTTCCTTTGAGCACACTTAACATGTGTACCAAGTTTCAAAAAAAAATACTGATCCGTTTTGGAATTATCGCGTACACAAGGAAATTTCTATGGCGGTGGTGCGACGGACCTGAATCCATATATATCCCCAAATTTCGTCTGGGGATATAATAAACAAGTTGTTCAAATAAAGACCAAGTTCAAATTAACAACTCGTTCAAATAAATGCCTGGTTCAATTTCAAATAAACACCCGGTTCAATTAAACCCCTGATTCAATTAAACCCCTGGTTCACTTTAACATACAATTTGAATAAACACATGATTCAAATAAACTTCTGGTTCAATAAAGATATGGTTCAGTTAAAAACCCACTCTAACTCATCTGATTGGACATTTTGGCATTCTATTTAGATATCTATCAACTTAACAAAATCATGGTACATGTCTGTTCAAAAGCAATCAATTCCAGGACTATATTTTGGAAAAAAAGAATGCAATGTTGGGGTTACATACAAAATACTACTACCCTAATCCACCACAATCACACCACAGAACTGTACATCATGAATTGTAACAAATTTTATTGTAATTTAACTTTTTACAAGTTAAATACTTACCTTATCCTCACAAGTGCTTGTTTGGTTTTGTGGAGCAAAACGTATCGACCGACAAGAATTTTTTTAAGGAATATTCTTGTCACAAGAGGTGACCCCTTTGTCTGCGCATGTCCGCGCTTGCGCAGTAGTCGTTGTCGACAGACGAATGTCGAGAGTTCTTCATTGTATTTTTGGTCCCCAGAAAACAAATTATGCGGGGAGGTAGAGTGGGTTTATCCTTGTGAGGATAAGGTAAGTATTTAACTTGTAAAAAGTTAAATTACAATAAAATTTGTTACATTTTATTGCGTAAAATAGCCTTACCTTATCCTCACAAGTGCTTGAATACAACCATAACAGGTGGAGGGAATTTGTTTTGGCCACACTGTTAGATGATTGTCAGACAAGGGGTCACCAAATAAAGCACTTGATAAGAGGATAAGATAAGCTTCCATTCGCCACCTCTTAGGTTATATATATTACTTCTTCATCACAGATAAGTAATTTGCTAACCTCAACAAGAGATCCATGATGTGGTCGTCATTGTTGCTGCTGTTGCTGTTGTAGACAATTTTACAACAAATCATATAGCAGTATTAACCATCACCCGGTATTGGCCGGAGATGTCTGCATGACTCCCGAAACAAGATGTCATCATCTGACAATGAGAATATCTCCAAGCAGGCAAACTGAACTGCATGAACTGCAGATATGGGGCCATATGTAAGTCAGGAAAGACATATGTCAGTGACACAACACTTGTGTAACTGGAGAGAACATAACTATGTGAGTCATATCAATAACATGTAAAAATACACAAAAATTGACTACATGCCGAGGTGAATCCACAAGGCCCAATTTGTTCATGGACTGGTCATGGGATTGCCAAGCTACTTCTTCAAGTAGAATGTAGTAAAGAATTGTGGGTCTTCCAATAACAAGAGTTCCATATCTGCTCAGGTAAGACCCCACTCTTGAAAACTAAAGAGGCAGCCAAGTATGTAATATGTGCCTCAATGTATAGATTCTGGGAATCAGAATTAAAGGACTGGCAATCTAATCATGCATCCAGATTGATCCAGGAAGAGATACCAGAACTCAAGATATCACCATCAAGCCTTCCTTAAAAGATATGAGCAAGAGATGCTTCACCTCCTTGAAGTACTTGTACTGTCTTGATAGTAACTAAGTACTGTAAGAGGGCAGAGTGTCACAACATCAGTCCAACGTCAGCTCAGGAAAGGTTTGTGAGCTGGAATGACCACTGGTTTGAGCCATCTGGAGCATCAGAAGCCAACTGGTTCTTGCTAAAAGGCAGGAGAAGGAGACTTTCCCTTTTCTCCAAGCAGTAGTCCTGTCCATGAAGGATGTAAGTGCTGTAGGAGGACAACGAAACATGTCGAATAATGGGTGAGTACAACCGAAGATATACACGTCTTCCACTGAAGACTTTACAGCAACATCAATCTTGCACATCTTATTCTGACCCTTTTCAGGACAAGGGAGGCAGAATAGTGGTAGTACCAGTCGAATAATGGACAACTACAGGTAGGTGCACGCTTGCACGCTTCAAAACTTCATAGATTTTCATCCGTGAATGGACGATAATAAGGAAAAATACGTGTTGCTCCCATATCGACCAAAAATATAATGAAGAACTCTCGACATTCGTCTGTCGACAACGACTACTGCGCAAGCGCGGACATGCGCAGACAAAGGGGTCACCTCTTGTGACAAGAATATTCCTTAAAAAAATTCTTGTCGGTCGATACGTTTTGCTCCACAAAACCAAACAAGCACTTGTGAGGATAAGGTAAGGCTATTTTACGCAATAAAAAAAGATAATTATAAATTACCTTTTCTTTTAAATAAACATAGAAAAAACTTTGGAATATTTTTTACCTCTTTTTCAAGTTCTTTACGCAGTGTTTCCATTTCCTGTTCAGACAGTTTGAGAGTGTCGCGTAACGCTCTTAGTTGTTCACGTAACAGTAGCACTTCCTCCTCTGCGATTATACGGATCTCTAGGAGCTCCTTCTTACTCTTGTCTGCATTCTTCTTGTAAGCTGTAATCTGAAAAAAATATGTCACTGTACCAAATCTCACCTGATTCAAATCAAATAAACTTACTATGCACAGTTCCTAGATTACAGTTTCATACAAAATTTTATTTTGCAAATCAAACCAGGTATCCACATCTCTGAATAGAATTAATAACAACTTTTCCTCACTCCATAGAATTCACTGAGATGTGTGCTGCTTTTGTGTACATGGGTTGTCACCTCAGGTTATTTTATAGTAAGTGTTGCAATTAAGGTTTTGGTGATTAGAGTTGCTTTGTCGAACTTGTGTTCATTATTGGGCTCAAAAGTTGATGTTTAATGTAAATTTTATTTTCATATATTCTTAGACATTGACTTGCAAGGATTTTACACAAAACTATTATAACTGGAGGTGTATTGAATTTAACTCAAGTTGGTCGGTACTAGCATTGATGAGACAATATCCAAATTGTGACTCAGGGTATAGTGAACAGCAACAGTGGGGAGCACATATCACACAAGTATTTTTTCAGCAATCTAGATATATAAAACCTTAACTGTTGAGCCTTGTAAATTTGCAGGAGAGATTAAAATGCTAGTTGAGCAATATATGATGAAAGACTATTTTAAAGCAAAAACAATTAAGATATAATGGGCTTTAGATACTATATCACTGTTTAACTTTTAAGGAGGGTCAAAGGTAGAATGTAGCTTCACAGCCCATGATTTTCGAGTTTTCTGTTGTTTTCATATCCTACACTTCTAGAAGGAATAATAAGGTTTCTCTGTTTTTACCAACACTGTTTACCTTGGAACCAATAAAACCAGCTAAAAGTCAGCCATTTTTAGGAGGATCACTCCTAAATACAAGGCCTGATATTTTTGTGTTGGGGAAAATGGCTGCCAAATATGTCTGTAACAGTTTTACAAGGACGTTTTCCAACACACTGTTCACTTTTATTAAAAAAGACTTTGTAATTTTGATCATGTGACTTTGGAGAAAGGTCATTGGCATAGTTTTAGAAAACCCTCCATTGTATAAACAAGAGTCCAGCTAGTGTGAAATGCTTCGTTATTCACACTGACGGCCCTGGTTGTCTATTCTTGACTATTTACATACTCCTCAGTGTTAATTGTGGCCTGAATATTTCTACTACTGAAAAAGAGACAATAATCCACATACCAGTTTAATTACTCATCAGTATGGTGGCCCTAATATTTCTACTACTAAAAATATAGACAATAGTTCACATACCAGTTTCTCGTTCACCCCTCTAGCGCGGTTGGACTTCCATGCACTCATTGACCTCATTTTCATCAGCAGTACATTGAGTTTGTAGTTCTCATGCTGAATGTCTCGCATCTTTTCTGCTTGCATCTGTTCCCTGCTTGAGCTTTCATCTCTCGTAGATGAGGAAGCATCAGAAGTTCTAGACCGGGCGGAGTCTGCTCCTAAAAGTCATGGATATGGAGGGGAGTGGTCGGAGCATTTACAAAAAAAAAAAAAAAAAAAAAGGTTTCCAGGGCTTTGAAGTAAACAAAATCCAGTGTTTTGCATGCTTGTCACTGATATGGTAAAACTTAATCGTAAGTATACATGAGCCAAAATTTACAACTGGAAAATGCTTTTAATAAGATATTGAAGTAAGGAAATTTCATTTTTAAGCGGTAAAAAATAAAAATGAGAGATACTTTAATAAATTAACAGGTTTTTTTGTTTGTTTTGCTGGAGTTTCAGCCAGTAGAAAGCCTAAAACAATAACATTTTTAATAACTGGTTCCAAATATCCTTTGCAGATTTCATCATTTCTATCATAACAACATAAAAGCCCAATACCTATTTACCGTTCATATAATGGAGGGACATTTGATCATCGTATGACATGTAGGGTAATTGCAGTTATAATCACAGGGAAGTCTTAAGTCTCATGTTTTGTCTGTGAGATTTTTATCAGAAAATTTAATGATATTCACCAAAGGTACTCAGATTGGATTTTGCATTAAATAAGACTCCTTGTACGGACAGTGCAAAATTACTTTTTCATTTTGTCACTAAGTACAAGTTTTTCTTTTGTCTCAGCTAAGACTTCTTTTGAGAGTCTCAGCTTCAGCCAAAATTAAGAAAAAATCTCAAAGTATTCAGGCGATTATCAGGGTAAGGTATTTGTTTTGCAATAACCCTCTCATATGCGGGTACCAGGATTTCACTTTTCATCAACTGGAAGTACTACTGAAGCAAAAGTGGTGGATGATGTCAACACATTCAACAGAAATAAAATGTCAAAAATCGACAAATAAACGAAATTTTGTTCGCTTATCTTGCAGAACTTCAAAAGAGCAATGTTATTCATGGGTTTGCTAGGTTTTACTTGCTTTCTCAACAAAGTTGGACTGCTTTCTGGGATAGAGTTAACCCATCACAGCCTTTGTGAAAGGTATTAAAAATCCAGCAACTTGCACTGAATGACTCCAGCATCTAATGGAAAAACTTCAATTATATCCATTACATTAAAAACATGCATATCATTACACTGTACTTAATGCACACAATAAACTAGCTCATACCTTGATTTATAACTAAAAAATTCCCACATAATAGTGAACAATGAATGGAACTTAATAGCCTTGATTGGGAAATATAAAACATAACTACCGCTTCACACTGAGATTCACTTCTAAATGTCTTAATTATTCATTCAATGACAAATTGTCTGGGTCAAACAAAAATAGTCCCCATTGCAGAAAGTCCACAGTCTGGGGAATTGGTACAAAAAGCAGTGGTCACATAAAGAAGGCTTCTTTTATGATATCCTTACCCTGATACAAAATGCTATGAATGTTCCCACTTTCCCATTTAAAGTTTTTCACTGTAATCCTCTAATGCCATTCAACTATTGACTTTACACTCAAACCCTTTATTTATGGAATTCTAGAACAGATTGTTTTGAAATAGGTACACAGACAAAAATGCTTACAATGTTGTCACAACACATGAAATATCCATCAACAGGAACCCCCATTTTCTTTTATTCTGCTAAATTCTTATGACTTTTTTGCATTTATTTGAGATACTTTACTTAATTTCTTACAGAATTTCAGCGCATTTTGTTTATAATTGAGGTGAATCCAGTTGCTGATTTAATGAGATGGAACAAATTTCTAACTTCTTTCTATGTAATAAAGAGATGAACCAGAGTTCAAGTACTTTCTTGGAAACTTTGTACACTTTGGGCTCAAGTCATATGAAGCAGAACCTCTATTATCTGACCCACTTGGGGGAGTAACGATTAGATTGGATAATAGAATGGTTGGATAATAGAAAGGCTAATATAACAGGTTTAAATGGAGTTGGGAGAGTGAGTTTGAGATGTAATGATTGAAAATTTGGTTTATAGAAAGTTGGATAATAGAGGTTCTACCATATTTCCTTTTTCATTGTTTTTTTCACAATTTCATAATACAATTGAATATAAAACTATAATAAATAATATCTTTTATAAACTTTAGAAGTCACTCCAAGGTGGAAATCTTTCTAAGATAAATGAGGAAGTCCTACCATCTCTTGTGGTAAGCCTTTTTATTTTAGCCATCGCCTCTCTGCGCACGTCTGTGATCTTGTCATGAACGTCATCATGAAAATGTTCCCTATAAAAACAATTATACCAATATGTACTCCCTAAAAAAAGTTTATTTCTCCTTTTGTATACTTAGTACCTTACAATGTACTGCATGAGATAATAAAAATGTGTACAGTCAATTAGATACTGGTAGTTTAACCTTTAAAACAGTTACTATAATATCACTGCTGAAGGGATATTGGCATCAGTCATTCTTCAATTTACATACTTTATTATTAGTTACTTAACCTCCAACTTCAAATCTCCATTCAAAATAATGAAACTAATTAAAAGTGATCTTTCCTCAGAACGAGCTTTTGTTGTTGTCTGCAAACTATCGATGTTTTTGCATTGAAAATTTTTTGGAAAAAACAAATCAGCTCTACAAATATGATGCCACATTTTTTTTTTTTATCAAATAACATCACCATTGTTGGATTCCCCTCTTTATATTAAACTTATTTTGATGATAGTAAGTTGGCTACCTTGGAACTTACCCATATATCTACACATCTAACACTTACCTGAATTCATCAAATTTCTTCTTGATGTCAAAGGAAGCACTGAATAGATTGTGGACTAGGTCATCATATTCTTCTCTCACTTTCTCCCTGTTACAACAAAGACTTATTAAAGACTGACAGTTATCCTTGCTCAAGCTACAGTTCTTTACAATGTTGGAGAGCTTTACCAGTTAACATCGTGTGCTATTTAGTAAAGCCGCGATGAGTGGTTAAAATCCACCCCGGTACATGAGCTACCACAATTTGTCTTGCAGTTCAGTATTCGCATGGTTTAGTATGCACAATTTTTCCGCTCCATAAACAAAACGGTGGTTTCCGGAAACAATGTCTTTACATTAAAATAGTGTTGAAAAGTAATCAAAACTTATCATATTGTTATAAAATGAGGAGTATTATATAAAACTTCCCAATATGCAAAGGATTCTGACATTTTGCAGTGTTGTCATGTTTTGTTATATTAAAAATCATGACCAAGTGGGAGACAATATAATATATATCAGTAGGTAACGACTATCGAGTGGAGCAGAAAGCACTCAAGATCTTCCCAAATAGACCCCAATTGGGAATACCAACTACCCGGTCACAGCCTTACTATTTAGTCTCATTTTACATAAAAGTACTGATAAGGCAGTCTCCGTCTGGTGGGCTAACATTACCATTAGTTTTAAAAATAAAGTACATTAAAAGGTCAAATTTTTATTAGGTCACTATACCTGATTTCTCCTTCCTGTGTCAGGGTTTGTTCCCTCATTTCTGCCACTTTTGCCCGCAATGCCGTGATTTCTAACAGCAGATCCTGACTGGTGTCTGCCAACTGGCACTGCACCTGCAGACATAAAGGAATTACAATTTGTCAGAACATTGGATCGAATGTCCTGTACATAACAACTGGTTACTGGTGTCTAAAAGGTACCACCATACAAAATAACAAATATGAATTCGACACCTGTTAAAACCATGTAGCTGACTACTAGTGTTAGCAAGCTAGCACTGCAACCAAAGAGAGAAAATATATTGTGAAATTGCCAGAATATTGTATCAACATCCTGTATGTCTTTGAAATACAGTAAAACTATTATTGTCAATATATTTACTTTAATGGCCTCATTTTTACTCTACCAATTTTTTTGTGGTTTTATTCTCTACATTACAAAGTAATTTATTATCTGACCACACTATTACTACCAGAATGGTCCAATAATCACACGCACAGACTTTGGTTTGACAATGTGTTTTCTAAAGATGCTTGATATAAAAATATTGGCACTTATTCCTTACCTCAGTGATGGTGTTGTTTTTAGCAGTTTTCAGCTGGTCTTTGATCTGCTTCACTTCCTGTTCCTTCTGATATAGCAGCTGATGGTTCACGCGAAGCAGGTTTTCATAGAACATGGAGTAGCTAGCAAATTTGAAAAAAAAAAGATTTAATTTTTACAATTAAATATTTCTCAGAAATACTTGCCATTTTTTTAAATAATAGCTATCTGTTGGAACCACCCTGCATATCAGTTAATACACAGCATACAACACAATATACCTAACAAACTATGAGTACCAAATGGTATTTATTTTTGTAAGTACTTGCAGTGAGGATGTATTGAGGAAAATTTAATGTACTTTTGGCAAGAAATTTGTATTTTTGTATTTGATTGTTTAGAAATATTTGGTTTTCTGGGTATCGGTGCATGCGCACTCATCGTATGCGCAGTAGTACCGACAAGAATTGGTCGTTCATGTTTGCTCCCGCCAACACGTAAGCATTGGTGAGGATAAGGTAAGGGTATTTTACACAATAAAATATGATAGTGTCAAAGATGAATTTTTCATTCACACTACATCTCTCTTTCACTCCAATTACAGAAGTTCTACATTAATTTACTGAAGGAAATGAAGGAAAAGTCAGACATTTAAGCATATATTTATTGCAAGAAAAACTCTGAAAAAGCATTTCGAGATCACAAAATTTTAACAGGGAAAAACCCTCTTAGGACATGATTTATACATCGAATTCATAGTAGATATTCTATATATTCTATTTGACAAGGAGTTCTATTGAAAAAGAGTTTTGTTGCACTTACTTTTCAAAGTTATGTCTCTCCCTGACCATGATTTCTGAAGCGAGGGAGGCCATGCACTTGTTGAAGTGTTCTTTAGGGAAATACACCTCTCCATCGCCTTCTTTACATCTCTCCATTAGCTGCTGTGTGAATGTCTCTGCAATATGTGGCTTGTTGATGGTAAAACTCTCCTTGATTGCCTGGGAATAGAATATTGATACAAGAAATCAGGGCTTGTGGATGAAAATTAGAATATCTGTTTTGGTTTTACATAGTCCATTTCATTAACTTTGTATCTGACTATTGCATCATGTGACCAATTTATAGTTAGAGATCAGAGCAAAAGACAGATGAAGTTGGAAGGGGCATATCCATGGCACTTTCTCCATAGGCAACATAAAGGTATCTTATATTCAATTAAATTCACTTTATGACTTTAGATTATTGGCTGTTGACCTAATAAAGCTGTTTAAATCAGCTTTTAAATGACACTTTTATATGGGCGCTAATTGGGTGGACTATTATGCAGAGTTATAATCCAAAGCTCTCTTCCTCTCAACCAATCAGAGTCACTGACAGAGTCGTGTTGTATTAGAATTATAGATATGTCCAACTTTCATTTGTACAAACAAAAACATACATTTTCTGAAGAAAAAACCTCAAAACTGGCTTCACTGATACTTAAAAATTTGACTCACACACTGGTTTTCATTTTACAGAGTCTACTTTACATAAAGATTGCAGCCAACAGTCACTGTGTACCCACACATGTCTAGTGGGCGGTATTTTTCACAGTTAGAGGCAAGTAGTTTTTGCATGAAAATTTTCTATACAATCATACATCTACATCCATTTTCAAAGATCACCTGGGTCCAAGATAAATGTCATCATGGTTCAGTAACATCATCATTTAAATTTTTATCATTCATTTAGATTTCAAATTAATAATTTAATTATTTTTCCTGGAGGTCTCAGGTGTTTAAAATATATTAAATGTTACAGTGAATGTATCTACAGTTTTTGTAGAAGTCTTCCCTTTCAGTTTATCTACACTAAGCACCGATCATTTCAGATGTATGGGGTTTCCTGTTTATAATTCTTATGTTTTTGTACATTTTTGTTTTCTTTTCATTCAGTTATTTCCCAAAGGTTGTCCGTGTCTTATTTCTACATTTGTATTACGTAGATTACATACAGGTTTTTTCCAGAGGTCTGTGGGCAGTGCGCTTTCTTCCCTTGCTCTCTCAGACAGTGCCAGGTTGGTTCCCTTCAGTAGCTTCTTCCTCACATCAGAGATCATACTGCATTCCAGGTTCTCCAGTAACTTCAACAGCTGGATAAATATATACATAGGCCCACATACATTTAATAAAATTACAGTAAGAGTAACTTCAACAACTGGATAAATATATACATAGGCCTACATACATTTAATAAAATTACAATAAGGGTAACTTCAACAGCTGGATAAATATATACATAGGCCTACATACATTTAATAAAATTACAATAAGAGTAACTTCAACAGCTGGATAAATATATACATAGGCCTACATACATTTAATAAAATTACAATAAGAGTAACTTCAACAGCTGGATAAATATATACATATAGTATTACATACATTTAATAAAATTACAATAAGAGTAACTTCAACAGCTGTATAAATGCATGTATATACTGCATGTATTACATATGTTCAATAAAATTATAAAAGAGTAACCTCAACAGCTGTATAATGCATGTAAAAAGTATAACATATATTTAATAAAATAACAACAATAAGACTTAGTTTAAACAACTATCATAATGGTAAAATTTTTAAAAAAGTTTTCAATTAACTTTCACAGCTATACAGAACTATACAAATTTCTCAATTTACATCAACAACAATCTCATCTAATCTAATCTAATGTGGACTTTTATAGCGCTTAATCTCCATCACTGATGGACTCTAAGGCGCATCTAAACATAAAGCAAGGCAGTTAACATTAATCAAGGGACATAGCCAGGTCATACCAAGGAGACACAGACGTAACAAGGGGAGGCTATGGTGGGTAGACTTTTGCAAACAGGTATGTTTTAAGCTTCTTTCTGAAGGAGGCAACTAATGTTGCACTGCGAACATCTTGAGGCAGGTCAAGATGTCAAGACAACAGGAAAATACACAAATTTCTCATGTGATTTCATCAGCAGTATAAAAATATACAAATTTTACATGTAACTTCAACAACTATTGGAAAGTTTAGAAAATTTTTCCAGTAATTTCAACCACTGCACAAAACTACAAAAATTTGTCCAAAAATTTTAAATGAAAGAAAACATGTAAAGACTTGCATGTCAGGTGTTTGTTACAAAAGGCTGTTTTGACTGATAGTTATGTAGGGAATACAGAGTTTGTGTTTGACTAGACTAAGTGTAAATTTTGACTTTTCAATTTGATCTGACTTTTGATGAAGTTGCAAAATCGAGGCCTTCAATATCTACCAATTCATCTTGTAAAAGAAGTTCTGTCAATGTATGATAAATATCATCCATAGCCCAAGATCTAATCTAATCTACTGCTTTGCAAGCGCAATATCTTCCCACAAAGGGGGAACTCAGTGCGCTAATTAAACAAAATCATTATCACTGGGGAGTCGAGGGGCGTTCAACGTTGGTAATCCAGGATTGTGGGTGTGACCGGGAGGGAAGAAAAACTAAGTTGGGAAGCTAGAGCTGAAGAGGTGAGTTTTGAGGTGCTTCCTAAAAGATGCAACAGAGGGACTATTTCTTACATGGAAAGGGAAAGAGTTCCACAGGGCAGGGGCATAGTGACTGAAGGAATTAGAAAAGTGTTTAATTGATTTGTGAACTCTATGATCAAAAGTGGGGGTTTGAAGGAACTTGAGTTTGGGGGTACTTCGCCTTGTATTTCTGGAGAAGGTGTAGTGGTGGATTAGTTCTCTTAGGTAAACTGGTTGACCCTGGTTGAGAATTTTATATGTAATAAGACCGATTTTAAATTGTACCCTGTATCTGACTGGTAGCCAATGGAGTTTTTTTCAGTTGAGGTGTAATGTGAGAGGATTTAGAGGAACGGGTGACAACCCTGCAGAGTTAGTTTTGGACTAGCTACAATCTCCTTAACTCAAAATCAGTGAGCGATATGAAGAGTGAATTGCAGTAGTCCAACCTGCTGCTCACCAAAGCATTTGCTAACAGCACTGATGTATTCAGGTCTGGAAGGGGACGAATTCTGTAGAGGTCTCTTGCATGTACTCTAGTGGGCTTAATGACCTGTGACACGTGGTTTGAGAAACTGAAATTAGAGTTGAACACCACTCCAAGGTTCCTGACACTTTCTGCTGGCGAGACCTGATTTCTCGGAATATTGATAGGGAAGTGAGGGAGGAGTTGTTTACGATTTTTTTAGGAACCTTAATATAATGAGAATGAACTCGGTTTTGTCTGGGTTAAGTTTTAATTTGTTTGCAAACATGAAATTTTGAATGTCATTTAGGCAGTTCTTTAGTTTTTGCATAGAGTGAGAGAAATTCTCTGGTGAAAGTGTTATGTATAACTGGGTGTCATCGGCGGCATCGGCATCGGATCTAAAGCTTCCAATTACATAAATCAAACAAAAATGTTACTTGATGCAAATCTTCCCTTAAAGTGCACTCCTCTAGGGTTATCTACTATGCACTCATGCATGGATGACACAGAACTCACCTGTCTGACTCTGATTTCCATCTCTGACACACCTTTTGGAATGATGATCTGCTCAGAAGCAGACACCATGCCCTCATACATGTCAGCCTGTCCATATTTCCTGGCTACAGCCACTACTACTGGGTATAAAACATCCTTCTTGTATTCCTTACTGAAAAACAAAAGTGAAACTGCTTATACATAAACAATATTACAAAGGTATGTCTAACCGGATGCTTAATGTCCTTATACAATATTATAGTTTTGATACACATGTCACTGCAATGTAGAATAAACCTTATATCTTGGTCACACTCAATTAGGGACGTCATGACTACAAATATTTTATGTCAGTTAATCACCAAGTACTATTCGTGTTGACACCAAATAACCGTAGAATTTATAAAACTACCACAATCTTAAGTTTCATATTATAAAAGGCAATGAAAACGATAAATATGTGAAATAAAATGAAAATATATAAATAGAATCTGTAAACTTCAATAAATTTGCTGTTTTCCTGCGTCTTCTGCTTCGTTTATTTCAGACAGGAAGTGGGCGATATATGAAGTATATAGTACTTCCATTTTTACGTGACTGCATAAACAACACAGAAAATGTGGCTGATGTTGGATTTTAACATACTTATTTTTATGTGACAATATGGACAAATTTGATGGATTCAGACCTTATGCCATCTTTTACTACATTGAGCGATTATTCATACTTTAAAATATGAACTGGCTAATAACACTATTCTAACCATTGTCGATTAGTCGGCTACATAAACAATAAATGTTCAGAGTTTGTATTGTAGGCTATGTTGCTGCAAAACATGTACCAGAAGTTGTTATAAGCCGTTGGTGTATCGATCGCCCCGATGTTCAGGCGAGTCTTTCCCCAGTGGGTCTTCATGATCTCCAACCTTTTCCACAGAAGTAGGAAGCTCTTGAGGAGAGTATAGGCTTCAATGGGACTGGTTGTCCTGTTCAGACTCTTCTGCATAAATGGATCTGCAGCAAAAACAGCACAACAGACACATGCAGTACCGAGATAAAGGAAACAATCACACTTAGAGACTTCAATTCAATGAGAACTTCATCTCTTCATAGTGATAACTATTTTACAAACATTTTAAGACAAATTTTCATGTCTTCATAATTATGGGTTGCCACTTTGAAATTTTTTCTTATTATATGAAATTTTTTAAGAAAATTTCTATATTTTAAGAAAACTTTTATTCTAAGGAAAGGGATGTAAGTGAATATGGACCTTGTAGTACTGGTTTTGTTTATCATTTGACTGAGGCTTTTGACTGTATCATTACCTATTACTGACTTAATTTTTTTTCTACTGTTTTTAATGACTTTTTCAATTTTTTACATACAATTTGGTGATTTTTGCACTGTTTCTGCACCATTTGTTTATTTTTATTAAACTAATTTTATCATTTCTTTTTACCTTTTTAAAAACAGTAGCAATTTTTCTTTGCAGTTTTTCATACCTTTTGACTTTCTCACTATTTCAGATGCTGCACTCACTGGGCGTGAGCCTTTCACACTTTCTGTTTCCGTGGTTTCATCCTCTTCCTGTTCAGCTGTGTAGATGGCCTTGTCCTGCTGTCCACTCATCAGCACGTCCTCCATGAGAAGCGACACACCGAGAATCTCACCATTAGCTACGTGCCTAAAAAGGTGAAAAAAACTGTTAACGTGTCTGAAAATGTAAATAAAAAATATATGTATTCTCCACCAACAGTAGTAGACAGAGGATATCATTATCAGCAACATTCGAATTCTAATTTTAATTGAAGTTTTATGGCGCTTAATCTCCCCTATTCAAAGGGGACTCTAAGGCGCAAGAGAACCAGAAACAGTCAACCAATATCAGTACCTGGGGAAAAGAAAAGAGGCCAAGCACCACAGAGAATGCCAGGGGGTGAGCAAGACTAAGTGGGGTATGCCTTGACGTACAGGTGGGTTTTGAGGCGCTTTCTGAAAGAGGCTAGCGAGTTAAAAATGTATACTGAAACAATTACTGCATAAAAACATTAAAAAGATTTTAGAACAGTCTGACAAAATTTGGAGACAATCACTTAAAAATTAACCAGATAAGTTAAGGAATTTATGTCAAAATCATTTGCCCACTGGTGTCTTCACCAGTAGCTTATTTCATTTTGAATATTAACTTTATGATTTGCTATGATTTAGAATGAGGGTTAAGCATTGCAGTGGACAGACTGAATAAGATAATGCCACTACAGTTAGTTTTTTATTGTCCTTATCATTGAGATCACACAAAACCTCTACCTAACCATATTGTTGATAAAAGCCATTTCTTGTCCTTGTCATTTAGATTATACAAAACATTTAACTTCCCATATCCTTGAGACACACACAGTCTTTACCTATCCAGATGATTGAGATCACACAAACATTTTACCTGTCCATATCTTTCACAGAACACAAAACCTTTACCTGTTCACATATGTTCGTATATTAAATCTTTACCTGTCAACATCCTTGAGGCCACACAAACAGAGCTGCATGTTGTACTCTATCTGTTGCCACTGCCAGAACATCACTGGATATGGACCATCCCTACAGAGAAAGAACAAGCTTTTGGTAAAAAGATGGCTTTGATATGAACAAATACTGGTAGATCTTATTCTTAAAACCAAATGCAGATGGTTCACTAAGGAAAGTTTGAAATTCAGTTCAACGTGGTACGCTATTGTAGCGCAATAAAAACTGGTAGATTCTACTCTTAAAACCTAATGTAGATGGTTCGCCAAGGAATATTCAAAATTTCTAATAATCCACTCAACTTCATCTAAATTCAGTTCATACACTGTATTATGTTTACTGGTGAGACAGATTTTAATATGAACAAGTCTAGGATTTTTAACTGTGACTCACCTGTTGAGGAAGGTTCTCCATGGGTAGTAGAACTTGGCTTTGCTATCTCTGGGCTCCAGGGGCTCAGGTACATTCAGCAGGATGGAATCAAAACTACACCTCTGTGAATTGCTTAGCTCATAGAGAGCGTAATGAATGCACTCAGAAACTGCCTGGAAATGATGGGAAAAAGTTAATGAAATATAATGCATTGCTCAGTTCATAGAGGGTGCTGTAGATGCATTCAGAAACTGTCTGGGAAGGAGAGAAGAAACTCACCCAAACCTCACAATACATTAGTCAGTTCATGCAGGGTACAGTAATTAATGCAATCACTAGTAATTAATCAATTGAATAAAAACGATTCTCGCATCCACACCATTTCATGCATTTTGAATGGAAAAGAATAGCATTGAGATGCAGGATTTGTTCTTCTTTTGTTCAAAAAAAAAAAAAAAAAAAAAATATTCTCAATCTTTCTTAAAACTGGAGAGATAAATCCACAGACAACTCAGAAGTTATCTGGAAAGTTTTATGAAAAAGGTAAATTTATTTCAGAGATAAACTGACACGTGAATGAAGAGTTACCTAAAAAAGCCTGTTCTGATGCAAGGATAAAATTTTGGTTGAGATAAACTGACAATTGGATTTTCAGTTACATAGGAGGCCTGTTTAAAGGAAAGGCTAAAATGTTCTGCTTGAGATAAATTCACAAAATACCTGGAAGGCCTGTTTGTTGCCTGTTGCCAGGAATGTGTCTTTCATTGAATGTCTGACGGCAGCATCAAACTCAAGAAACATGACATCACGGCGGATGGACAGAAAAGAGCAGACTGACTCTGGGTCCCTCGGATCAATCAGGTGGTCAATCTGCTTCTGTATCTCACGCAAATCTGCACCTACAGAACAGAATAAAGTACAAGTAAGCAGAACCTGGTATGTGACCAGTGAGTGAAAATAAGGTAAATCAGTTCAGAACAACAAAACTTAATTCCTTATATTTAGCGGCACATAGGCAACCTCTAGAACTCAAACATTTTGACAGAAAGATTTACCAACTATTCTCAATTTTACAGGGAATTTTCGACAAAAAACAACAGGAAATATTAAATTTAAAAAGAGAGAAATTGCAATGATAAATAACAAGTACAAGTGGATTGTTATTGTAGGAGTAACAATTAAAATTAGAGGAATTTTAAAACTGAAATAATGTAATGAGTGCTTTTATAGTGCTTAATCTCCATCATATGACAGAAAGGAAAGTATTAGAGCCACATTAGAGATTAATAGAAAACCAGAATCTAGCCACATAGCAAACTAACACCAGAGATGCCAGGCAGACAGGAAGGGTAGGGTAAGCTTTACTGACGAGACAACTGTCTTCAACTTTTGCCTGAAAGATGACAAGGAAACCACAGTTTGCATACCTTAGGTAACTCCTTCCGGATTTGCTGTGTCTGGTTTTGGATATACATGATACTGGAGTAAGGTAGGAGTTGAAACACTTACTTGTTACACCTGTTACTATTTGTTATGACTGTAGCCAGGCTACTTTGGACACAGTGGTTTTTATATATCACTGCATTTAGTCAGGCTATTGAAAGGTGAGTTACATTAGTCAAGGTGACCGCCTACAAGAAGTATTACAGGCTACTATTGCAGTTTCACATGCAAGGTCAAGCATCTGAGTGTAGCACCCACCATATAACATCTTTAAATGAGTACCAAATGAAAAACACATGCACGTATTAGACTGAATTTAAGCCAGGTAGTACATTTCTTTTGTCTTACCTATACCCTCTGTTCCACCCCAGTCTGCTGACACAAAGTCTATCTTCTTGGTCCCGAGTCGAGCCTGAGAGCTGCCAAGCCTTGCATGAGCACACAGATATTGCACAATGTCATGAAGCGAGGACACCATCCGCAGGTGAAAGGTCAAGGCTGTTTTGCAGGCTCTGTCCTCCAGAGCTTTGTACATTATAAGCAGTTCTGTGTAGTGTGGGACAAACCAGAGGTTAAGCAAGTATTTCCCATCTTCCGTCAACACACGACGGGGACGCTTCTTCAGGACTCTGTGGAGAATATAAGATTATATTCAATATATACAAGAACAATCTAACTTAGTCGTGGAGTAAGACAAGGGTGCCCAATCTCAGCGCTGCTATTCATCCTGGTTGCTGAAATATTTGCAATACAAATAAGGGAAAACCGATTTATCTGTGGAATAAAGCATATGAACGAAGAATTTCGAATCTGCCAATTGGCAGATGACACCACATTATTTATTAGTAACATGAAGTCAGTAATAGCCTCTGTCACAATACTTCACAGATTTGCAAAGTATTCTGGGCTTAAAATTAATTTAGAAAAATCCACCATAATACCCATTGGAAGTTGCACTAATAAACAAATAAACCTACCAAAAGAAATAAAGCAACTTTGTGTTAGTCATGCAGCTTTTAAAACACTAGGTATCTGGTTTTCCTATGACCAAAAAGAAATGACAAAGTTAAACTTTGAAAAAAAACTGGCCTCCATTGAAAAGACCTTGCAAATATGGTCATCTAGGAGACTCAGTCTGAAAGGCAAAGTATCCATCATTAAAACTCTTGTCATACCAAAAATAGTTTATGCATTAAGTTTAATCTTTTGTCCAACAAAAATACTTGAAAAATTAGATAAAATACTTTTCAGTTTTCTGTGGGACAATAAAACACCAAAAATAAAACGTGAAACGATAATTGCAAACTATTGTGATGGTGGATTGAAAATGACTGATGTATTTCTAGTGCATGAAAGCGCCAAAATTAGATTTCTTAAAAGAATACTAAAAAGTGATAATATGAAATGGACTAAGCCAACTTGGTACCTGTTAAACATAGAAAAACACCAAATAAACCATAAAACGCCAGCTTATTATACTGAACAATGTAAAACAGAATTTCATTGCCAGGTTTTGAAATGTTGGCAAAAAATTAAATGCAGACCCCCATCGAGTATTGAAGAAATAATGAATGAATACATTTTTGATAATAAATATATCAGTTGCAATGGTAAACCATTGGACCATAAATTGTTTAAAAGTAGTACGATTTTATCTGATGATTTAAGATTAAAAAGTTTATTAGATAATGATGGTCATATTCAAACATTCCAACAATTAAAGCAAAAATTTGACTGGAAATTAAATATACACATGTATAACACTTTAATAACCTCTATACCAAAATTGTGGAAGCAAAAACTAAAAGGTTCAAGACCAAGTATGAATATGCAAAGTGAAATATATATAAGTCGAAAGGGACACCTCCTTAGTATAGCTGAAGTGAGTAACCAACAATTATATTTGGAATTACTCAGAAATGAAATAAGAGAACCAACTGCAGTGAATACCTGGACAGACCTATTTCCTCTTTTAGAATGTGTGTCATGGAAATTAATTTTCTCAGCAACGCATCACATAACACTAGAAACATATTTGCAAACATTTCAATATAAAATACTAAATAGATTAATAAATTGTAATTTTAATTTATACAAATGGAAAATTAAATCAGAACCATATTGTGATAGTTGTGTCATAGCGATAGACACCATAGAGCATCACTTATTTCTGTGTCCACTTTCTAAGAAATTTTGGGAGGAAATGGAGGTTTGGCTTAACAAACAAAATAATATGCCAGATAGAATACAATTCACTATTTGTGAAGTCATCTTTGGCATAGGAATAAATCAGCTTAAAACATCCTTTTATAAATTTTTGAATATTTTCATCCTCTTTGGAAAACATTACTTGAATTTTTGCAGAACAGACAAAAAAAATACTAATTTTGTAGAGTTTTTAAGTATTGCAAAGTCAAGAATTAAGTATTACAAAATAATTTTACAAAAGTCTGTTGCTGATAATAATAAGGAGTTATTAGATAGGATAGAAAACATAAACTGGTCCCCATAATTTTCATTTTCATTTAAGCTGAAATCTCTTTCTTGTACAACAAGAACATTATAATGTTATTAATATCACCTTAATGTTGCATCTTTGGTAGTTATAATGTATTAAAGTCAAAAGTTTATGGAGTTTACTGGAGTACTTATAATGTGTACTTTTTGTCTAATATTAAATGTGTTAGTTCTTGTAGCCGTCTGATTGTGTGTTTTTGTCTTGGCACTTCAAGTAATGTATTATGTCTTGTAATCTGACTTCTTGTATTGTAATGTGGTATATATATCCAATAAACACATTTAAAAAAAAAAAAAAAAAAAAAAAAAAATCTAACTATAAATAACATACAATAGAGTGTGGCCATATTGTGTTAAAACACCAAAGGGTTGTTACTTCAGTAATCTACATGGAACATAGATAACTGTCGATTCAACAAATGTCACTTATTAAATTTGATACATGTAATTGTTAATGAGAAGTTATACATGTATGAATTATATGTTCAGTCTTTTTTTTCTCTGTTTCTGCCAATGCCTGAAAAAAGAACTTATTTAGGACAATAGATAACACAATACTTTGTGAAAAATGTCAAGCAAAGGTGACAATGTTTGTACATAATGGGAAGTTACATAAAGTAACAGTTGAATTAGTTTCCTGAATTGTATGTTGTAGCATGTTGGCACTGGTTTGGGGTCTTACCTTCAGCACCCTTTCAAAATCAAGTGGCTTTCATTTTCCCTACCAATAAGTGACTTATAATTAAAATTTAAATAATTTTTGAAAAAAACTTTGTATATGATTAGTTATTCCAAGTCACCAGAGAGAAGACATATATTCAATAGGTGTGAGATGTCACATGGAATACTTTATGTCATGGCTTACTTTAGACACCAGAGTCAACCAAATCAGGGTATTTTGAATAAAATGTGACAAAACGGAGCAATAAAATATCAAACTTAGTTCAATGTGCAGGGCTCTGTATAGTGAGGGATAACCTAACTGCTCAAGTAGCAGACACTTTCAGAACCATATAAAAACCATGTGACTTGAAATAAGTTTTTCTGTTACCTGGCATCTGGCTCTAATCCTTGCAGTGTGTCAAAGTTTGTCTTCTTCTCATTGGGGTCACCAAGCATGAAGTAAGTATCCCTGAAATTCATACAAAAAGGAAACATAAACAAATTAACAAAAATACATATTCCAACCTGATTTAACTGGATCATTATGATTAAATACTCAACAAGAACACTCAGAGAGTGCATACCTCTGCCAAGGCCGAACAACTAAATATTGCTTATGAGTGCAATGATAAAAACTTCTTTGAAAAATTCCTCGATCCAGATGGTAACCAAGATCACAGCCAAAATGAAATCATCCGCTCCTTGTACTACTGTTGGTATTTCCTGAGAGTTTCATCAAAATCTGTCTGTAAATTTTTGAGTTATTTTGCTAACAAACAACCAGCCAAATGTACACCTTACAAAATATAACTTCAGTCTATGGCTGGGGACTCCAGACATTACAATTTCCTCCATCATGGTAAATTGGGTTTTAAAATAATTTCAATTCACCTAATATTGGGGAAATCCTCAAGAAGTCCCAGAATACTGTTGTAGTAAGCAATGATTTGGCCCCTCAGGGAATACTGGGCAATCCTCTGGTGAAAAGACATGCAGAAGTTCTGAATCAGCTCCCTGCAAGATACAATATTATTAACACAATTAAAAATTTCAAAAATTACATCAGATTCCCCAGTGAGGAGATATTAGAGAGGTTGTGAACAACGTTTATGAAAACATAACACAAACACACAACATAAATTAAAACAAGACCACGGCGGAGATTTAACATGAAATATGTAACAGGTGGTACTTTTGACGCTGTGAAATGACATTCAACACAGAAATCACAGACGTGTAATGTAGCGGAAAATAGATACAGGTTTCAAAAACATTGTTTGCAACCTCTCAATTACATTATTTTGAAAGCAGGATCATAAGGACCTGGAAAAGAATGGCTGGAAAAAAACTGAACAGATACAATATACACTGTCATTGAAAATAATTTTTTTATATCCTGATGTTTATATTGTACTACTGAAACTCATTGTTTAGAGTAAGATTAAGTGCTATAAAAGTACTCATTACATTGACAATTTCTCTATGTAGTAGCACTGTGGAATAATTAAGAGTTCAGTGAACTTAAACAGGATGTCAACTCATCAACTCTAAAAGGTCCTTCAGTACAGTTGAATGCTTTAACTGTTACTGTAATTTCATTTTTTAAGAATATATTTTCATGCACATATTATATTTTTCAAAATATATGAATGAATATATTATAAATTTTAAATTAACAGGAATTAATTTAAAGACAAAGAAATGCTGAAAGTTTTATCCATTGTTTAAACAGGTGGTATTTAGTATTAGGGGTGCAATCGAGAAGTTGATACTCACTAAATTAGCGAAGTTCTATGGAAAGTTGATCCCAAATGTCAATGATTGCCTGAGTGTACAGAAATATTATTGAATGGGTTACTTTCATTAGACTAAAACTGTACTATTTCATTATTTTATGAGGAGACATCAGATAATTCCAAAGATTCAAGGCATATTGGATGTTGCTTCCTGTGAAGGTACATACTAAACTTTTCAAGTGCTTAATGTTGAGTCGAATGTGCATCCACAAGTAATAGACCACAATTATTTGTACTCATCACACCCCTATTTAAAATAGTCAATATTTCATGAATTCATGGTTTTAAGCTTGGCAGGAAGACAACCCTAAGTAGCATACCTTTTTACTTCACACATCCTCTCTGGGTTGCGTAGAATTGTCCCCATTGTGCTCTTTTTTCCAATAAAATCATTCAGCATTACATCTCTACTAGGCATCTGAAAGCATTGGAAAGACAAATTTATACATATATTTTTCTAGTATCTTTGAAGTCTTCAAAGTTTATTTATTTATTTGGGGTTTTACGTCGCTTTCAACACTGTACAGGTCATATCACGACGGGTAGTTGGAAGGGCAGAGGAACCCAGTACATACAGTTCGTCAGGGTTCTGTACTGTAACTGCCGACCAACGGCAAGCAACTACCAGCTTTCCCACTTGAGGCCGTGCTGGGAACCAAACCCCGGCCTCAGAGGTGGGAGGCGAGAGTGTTACCACTCTGCCACCGTGGCCCCGTCTTCATAGTACAGTTTTGACACAGAATGCTTTTGAAAGTTTTCAGAAGAAAATAAAAACAACAGCCAACAATCGCTGAAAAATAACTGAAATCTCTTGTACACAAGACTTGACTTATGAATGGAGAAATTTAATAAGGAACCTTCAGGAATATTTTCTCCAGATTGCCATATCTTGTTTTAACAGCAGATATATACAGTCAGATATGGGGCAAAATATTTTGGCTTTCTAGCAGTGAGGTACTTGTATACAAGTTCCAAGGTTTTAAAGATGATTCATTTTTTGACAGGAAGCCAGTGAAGAAACTTGAAGGTTTGAGTAGTATGAGTAAATCTGTATGCAGCAAAAACAAAGCATGCCAAACAATTCTGGATATTCTTCACATTGTTAGTGTATAAAAACTACTGTTTGTATTTCCACCAGTCTAAAAGCCCTTGTTGTTAGCATGTCTTTACAAGTGCATGTAATTCACATTACCTTCTCTAGCTGTAGGGATACAAATGCTTCTGGCGCCCTTTTGTTGCGGTGGGAGGCACCCAGTCGAGAGCCGATGTTGGTGGCTCCTGTAGCACTGGACAGTCCAGTCATGGCTGTGGCTGAGCTCTTCTCACTCTTAGAATCAACTGGACTGGAGGGTCTGAGTAAAAACACATATTTGTATGTAAAATGGAGTGTTACTGAGAAAACAAAGATACCAGAGTGGAGCTGTAAGCTTTTGGTAAGAAGACTAAAACAGTCAAACCTGTTAAGTAAAACATATTAGGGTTCCCATTTAACTAAGAGCAATTGTCAGGTGATTAGAGGGCAAATTTCATTCAAATTTACCCTATTAAGAAACAGTATTTATATCCACCAGGAGGTTATGTTTCTGGGTGCATTCATGTATCTGTTTGCCTGTTTGTTTGATTTAGTGAAAGATTTGTATCATATTCTGGATACCAAAAAAAATCACGAAATTTTAAAGGTGCCATTTTCAATGTATTTTCAATGACTTCCAGTTTAATTTTCTGGTTGAAATTACTCCAAATGGAATGAGTGATTCTTCATGGATTTTTTGTAGTTTATGTGGGAAGAGGGGATCGCATTTTTTTAAGAAAGATCTAGATCATATTCTAGATACAAAAAATCCCAAATTTTTGGAAATGTGCACAGGTGGAGGTTTGCACTCTATGAGTGCTTTCTAGTTTTGTAATTCCTTTAGATTTAATTTAACAGGATTATACTGACCAGGGGTAACAATGAATGGCAGCAAGAATGTATTTATAAACAATGACACTGAGACATCAATGTGGTTATCAAAAGGCCAACTTCTTCATAACATTATGCAAATATGCAAATAGCAACAGTTACTTTAGAAGAACAAATATTCTCAGTGACAAGAACAATATTTTAAAAAACAGAATAAAAGTTTATCGAATTCAAAATGTTGTCAAGCAATTTAATATGTATTATTTGTATTTTTAAAGAAAGCTCATCCTGAACAGTCCTAATACTATAAATAAAATTATTTTTGTTATTTTAAATCAATCATATGATACAGATAAAATATACTGAATATAAACTGGAATGACTTCAAAAGATTATTGCTGTAATTAAAAATCAGTTTTCAGATTTAGAGTGATTACACAACCATTACTAATGCCATGATTTCTGATCCGATACAAAAGAAAGGAGTTTCAATTTTTTATTTTCAAAATCACAGACTAGTTATCACAGAACTCACTTCATATGGTTTCTAAAAAAGTATTTCATGGTGAAAAATTTGCTAGTTTTCACATGTCTTATCTTGAATCTTGAATGGTAGCTATCTTTGATGAACAAAATGGTTTTGTTTTAATTGTCATTTTATGTAAAACTGGGATTGTTTCATCAAGCATTATGATTGGATTAAAATCAATATGCAATTATTATATCACTAAATCACTGAATTCAAACCTGTCAAGAAAAGAAATGATGTGACATGCACTCATATCATTTAAAATTCTATTTCATTAGTTAATAAGAAGGTTATACTCTTGATTTATCGGTCATTTTAAAATCAGCTGTCAAATTATTTGATATTTAGAATTTTGGCTCATGAATTTATGCCAATTTGTACAGTAGGATTGCTGTACAATTAATTATAATACCGATCTTGCTCCAGATTAGAAGATCTAGCTGTAGATCCAGTCCTAATGTAACTGAAAAGTATGCAGGATAGAAGAGAGTTAAGTTATAACCGAAACACTGGTATTATCTCCCTACAAGTAATACTCACTATAGGTAAATGGACACCTGAACATATTTTTCCCTAGTAAGGCAAAGATTGTTATCACAAAACACGAATTCAAAAGAAAACAGTTGTCAAAAACATTAAAAAAATCAAATACTCTTTAAGTGTTGGCAGGGTAGAGAAATTGTGTGATGTCTATATATGTCTATAAATGGACTGAAATGCAAGTTAAGTAAACAATTATATCAATTGCTATTAAAACATCGCTTCATACTGTAAAATACATCATTTAACAGTCACTAATATCTCACTGACCTTTGCAAATTGGCACGAATTTCCTGTGTTAGTACTAATAAGTTACAGCAAATAAGTGATGAATTAAAAGCATTTGTCATTGAAAATTAAAAGAAATTGCACCATTTCATATGAATTTGTCTGTTAATATTTTGAAAACTGTCAATGTTTAAGTGACAAATTTAAGAAAAGAGTACTTTCTTCTCAATTCTGCATTCCAAATAATCCATTCTTTCACCTTAACAAGTTCGCAGGTATCTATAATAGCACACCTTTAATGTCCCAGCTTGTGTCATACTGGGAGAGGTCACCACATTCCCCATGTTACCACAAGCTAGGTTTTACAAGCCACTTTTATACTGAAAACCTTATCACCTTTTGAATATTCTTTAATGTACTCTGAATGTTCGTTATTGCTCTTTGAATGCATTTGTTTTGGATATCCATACAAATTTCTACAGGTTTTAGGTTTGGTTAATGTTACTCACCTCTTGATGTGAGTCCTCTCTTTCACAGGCTGACATGAGGAGGCCTGCTGCACTGCACAAATCAGTGCATTTTTGTGTAACACCTGAGTGGCCAGCACTGTCTGCAGGTTCTCCAAACCTTGGCTGTGGAGAACCTTAACATAAAATACACTGTAATTAGTTCAAAATTAGTTGCAACATATGCTGAGGCATCCAGGGCAACTCTCAGTCCTGTTCTTTAAGAGCTTTAAAGAATTGCAGTATTGTACATTTTATACTCAGTACATTGTCTCCTGGTACTACAAGATTCAAAGTGCCACAGATCCATCCTGGCTGCACAAGTACAGCCCAAGCTCCCACATGACTGACATTCCCCAACTGAAACACAGAGGCTCAGGGATGACCATTTATCAACGTCCCTAAGGTTCTTTAACCTGCCACTGGGGACAGGATCCAATGACAGAGGACTGCCATTTAAGTGATTATTTGACCCACTATGTATCTGCCTTTACCTGGTTTTGAACCCATGTCCTCTGTGTTCCTACGAGTGTTACCCACTAGTCAGCAGTGGCAGAATAGACTTCATATGGTTACACAATAGTTATAGCATGTGTTCAGGCAACAAGGTTTCCCAAACCTTCCTGTTTGGGACCTCAGACACATAACAGAATTCAATGCAAACTGTCTTTGGAAAAAAAGAAATTTAATAAATATTTATACTTTGAGTCCTCTAACTCTGCTTTTGTAGGCCAGAAGTACAGTAGAAAATACTCTGCATTCAGTTCTACTGGCAGAATAATGGATCAGCTACAAGCCCAATATACTAAAAAGATGCACTTGAATTGCAGCATTCTCACCTGCAACACCTTCTCCCTGCTTCTGAAGCTTATCATGCCCACCTGGCTCTCATCCAGTTCTTGGATAGCCAGCATCAGACATTTGGGAACCAGTCTATTAAAAACAGGAATATTGTAGAAATAATCCACGAGTGATGATGGTTTGTAGATGGCATTTAACCATGGCACTTCCGGTAATAATTTTACGAAGCCATCTAAGCTTATTTAAGAGACATTTTTTCATTTTTACAAGGAATAAATTGTTTCATGTAGGTTTGTCTACATTGTGTTGACCTTAGCAACCGGCTGTTCCATCCATTGTATTTTTTCAAAGGGCGTGGCTGCTGTACGGTAAAACCGTTCCCTTAAAAATATGCTGCAGTACGGATTGCTGTACTCTAGAACTTTGTCTCGAGTGCGGTTTCAGTAACAATTGTTTTCATTGGTTAATTAAATTAATCATGTTTGCAGACGAAAAAAATAGACTGGTTGTCTATATCTCCCATGTGTAAAATATGGCAGGAAATACCCATCTTACCCTAATATTTTCTTAAGTCTGTGTGTGCAAGTACTAGCATTTGATATTCTATTTGTAAAATATTGCTAGAAAACCTCAACTAATTGAGGTAAGAGTGTCTCGAGTGAGGTTTCAGTAACAAATTATTTCATTGGTTAATTAAATTAATCACGTTTGCAGACGAAAAGTAGACTGGTTGCCTAGATCCTCTGTAAACTATGGATAGAAACCCCATCGTGACCTCATATCTCCTTAAGTCTCTGTGTGCAAGAACTACCATTTGATATTCTATTTGTCAAATATTGTTAGAAAACTATCATTAGAAGGTGGGGTAAGAGTAAAACATTTAACCGCACTCGAGTCAGTTTGCTGGAATACGGCAAATGAATGCTACCGTACTGTAGAATTTCTGCTCGAGTGCGGTGTTTTACCGTACTCCAGCCACTTCGTTTTTCAAAATATGTACACAGGATGAAAATTAATAACAAAACAAAAATAAATAAATAAAAGTCAAAAATAAAAACCAAAAAAAAAACAACATAAAAAAAAACAAAATATGTACGCAGGATGAAACAGCAGTGCGATGGTTGTCGGATAAATGTGTGCGCATAGAACTAAAACTCATTTCTGCGCAACTCGTCATGTTAGAATATAGAATTGAAACTTTATGGCAAGGACTAAACTACAGCATCATGGTAAAACAAAATGAGGATACAAAGTTAGGGAATTGTGAGTCTCACAAAGTGAAAGTATCATAGTAAAATCTTAACAATGCACTGAAACATGAGGATGAAACAATGTTTAGATATGCCTTAATGTCAACCAATATGATGAAACAAGCATAGATCTAAGCTGATCTTGTTCTATTTTTGTAGCACCTGATCTCTGTACCAGAAGACTGTTGGATATTTGTGAAGCATTATACCACAGACAAAACTGTGTACTAACATATCACAGAAACTAACGGTTAGGAATATACTTGTCTCAGGTTGCTCTTGCTTGTACTTCATCATATCTACCAAAGACTTCAGCTGACTTTAAAAAGTCAAAAGGTTTCAATTCAGGAACTCTTAAAAAAAATTTTTATTCATTTATTTGTTTTTTGGTGCAAAATTACGGTGAAAGACAATAAAAGATTTAGAATCATTAAAATAAAAACACTTTTTGAACACATAGAATGACAAAATAAAACATGCAAAAAAAGATTCTAGTATTTTGGGGAGATGTTTGGCCTACTGTAGCAGCTATGTATAATAAATGAGGGAACGTAATGTCAAGGATCAAAGCTCAGGAGTTTTACATCTCTTCTGAACAGCAAGGTCATATCAGGAGAGTTCCCATAATCTTGTCATCAATAGGATACAAACTTGAACAAACAGGTGAGGTTTGGGATCCAAGTGATACAATACCACTCCCCTCCCAGGTTCCCTATAAATTACATTATTCTACAGCTAGTAAACAGCTGATTGATTCTTACATGCCCATTAAGTACTAAGTCAGACATGGTGAATCTCGTGCATTATTGGTCACTAGTACTACTACAGTCTCCAGTGAAGACATAACTAGTATATCCACATATGTACTGCATAATGTACAGAAGATATATGGACTATGCATACCTATCTTACAAAAGCACTTCGTCAGTAAATGTATACGATCAGCCTTAAAACCACTGGAACACGACAGGTGCCAATGAAGAGTTTCAAAAGAAAATGTTACTTGTGTCTACACTACTGTATCAGCTAATGTAAAAAATATGCATTTAACCACAGTATCATCACAGTCTACAGTAAGGAGTTTTTATGGTCAAGAACATGCTGCTTCCATCAACAAAATCTAGAGTGGACCAAATAATGCTTACCTATCCACAGAAGTGTCATCCTCCTGTACTGCTGTGATGAACAGAGGAGGTGCCTTGCCTGCACTCTCCTTCTGACTGGCAAACTCAAACTGCACAGACCTCAGGAACAAGTGACACTCGTCATATCCCATCTCAACGGCTTTCTTACGGTACACCTAGAGGGCAGTACAAGTAAGTCGTTAAATTGTAAGTAATAAAAATTAGTAGTCAAATAATAATAAACAAATGACACCTCTCAATTAGAACATCTCAACCAGTTTCTCACAGTATTCCTACAAGTAAGAATCAGTCCCTTAGAAACATCTTCCAGGAATCACCTTTACACTTATCTTTTCAACTTAATTTGACCCCCCCCCCAGTACTTTTCCTCATTCACACCCACAACCAAAGGACTTCCCTCGACTATCAGTTCTGTCCACTGTTTTGTTAGTTTAGTTTATCGAGCTCTCACTTGTGCAGAAGGTATTTATCTACAGAGCAATACATTAGGCAAAATGATATGTATCAAGTAATATAGAACCAGAGTCACTTTTCACTATGTAAGCCCACTTCAAGTCAGTTTTCTTACAATACCCACAAACTGGCTCCACAGGATCCAACAGTAGTAGTAAGTTTATTTTTGTTGTTGTAGGTGTAAGCTTATAAATTCAATGCACATATTTTGACATGATGTGATATAAAAGTAGCATTTTAACATACCTGAGATAAGATCTCACATTCCCAGGCTGCATCTATCAGCCTGTGTCTTGCTGTAACAGCCTTGAAACAAATACAGTGCATATTTATGTGAAAATATATAAATCAAAGCAATACACAAAAATCTGCACAGTGACCGAATCTAAGCCATCTACTCAGTTTGTCTTGGTGTAAACAGGATTATCAAGCAGAACAAATTGCTACAACATTTCCATCCCAAGATGTGTTACGTTTTGCCAGGGACTTATAAAACGAGTAGTACCCATGAAGAATATCTCTATCTCTGATAAGATAAGTCCAATGTTAACTCAACAACAGCTTAACAATATCTTAGTGGTGGCATCGTTTACAAAAATCAAAACCAGTTACCGGGGCTTTAAAACGAAATCGGCTTTTTCATATGCATGTTACTGTGCAGTGAAAATTAGTTGCAGGCATACATGAGCCAGAACTTGCAACTAGAAATGGCTTTCGCAAGATATTACTAAGTACGATAACATGATTTTTGCTCAGTAAAAGGTAAAAATGTGACATATTTCACAAAATATGTATATTTTTTGTTGTTTTGATGAAGTATCAGCCATTAGAAAGCCTAAAATAATGACGTTTTCAATAAGCGGTTTCCAAATATTCTTTGTGGATTTTGTTGTTTCTATCAAAATAAAATGATATACCATATACCAGGATACCATTAACTATACTAAAATATCTACCATATAAGGAAAAGAAGCATATCACCCTACCCTCTAATTGACTGAGATCATGAAATCTTTGAACCTTTACATAATATTAAGCCATAGGAAGTCATACTGGAATCCACTTAATCTTATGAAGGCATTTACTCCAGTCTGACTTTTAAAAATCTATTCTTGTTTAGACATACCTCCATGACCTTGCCCATGACAGCCACTATGCCAGGCTGCTTCTCTTTGGGAGACTTCCTAGTGTTCTCCTGTTCATACTGCATCACCAGTGTCTGAGCAATCTCAGAGATAAACAGAGGGTCCTCCACAAACACATCCCCAAACACCTGGAGATACAACATATAACCATACATAAAAACTACACAGCAAAGTGAGGTTGTTGAAGAGTACTTGAATAGTGGAAAGTAATGGACTAACTGTAGTACAGAAAAGAGAAAATGGTAGCTCTCTTTCCACTCAAGCAATTGATAAGTTGAAAAGTATTCACATACAATTAATATATTGATAAAAAATAGCATCAGAGATGCCCGTAGCCCACAGCCTGGGGAAATATTTTTCAACACCATGAGATATAGAAGTAGTGTAACAGTACAGTACAAAGTTCAAGATACTTTCAGAGCAGTGTAAGTTATATTAAGGTCCAAATAATGCTTAAGTAGAGAAAATAATATCTAAGGAAAAGAAATGTATACAAAGATGAAGTTTTAAAACAAGACAATTCAATAATAAAATGACAGCATTTATCAGTAAACCCAAAATGGCCGAATTATGGTTTGGATGTTTTGAATATTACCCATGCATACAGAAGTGGCAATACACTCAATGAATGCTTATGTGTGGTGTTGGAGAAAGCCTGTGGCTCACTTGATGAAATTCCATCTGCTACAATGGGAACTTGCAAAAGGAAATTCTTAATGAATTCTAATATGACTTGAACAGTGCTTAATCTGCATCAACAGACAGACCCAAAGGTGCAACAAGATTTTAAAGGTCAATACAGCAAGGTCAAAGGTCAATCAGTGTTACACCATGACGTGACACACCTAAAACCCTCAACCAATGTCCCTACCAAGTATAAACTTCCTACACCTTGCAGTCTCTGAGATATAACCTGGACAAGATTTTATAGGTCAAGGTCGCTACAGCAAGGTCAAAGGTCAAATCAAGGTCACATGACGTAGCACACCTACACCCCCTAACCAATGTCCCTAACAAGTATCAACTTCCTACACATCTTACGGTTTCCAAGATATAGCCCAGACCAGGTATTATAGGTCAAGTTCACAACGGCAAGTACAAAGGTCAAATCAAGGTCACACCATGACGTTGCACACCTACTACCCACAACCAATGTCCTCACCAAGTATCAGCTTCCTACACCTTACAGTTGCCAAAATATAGCCCAGACAAGATTTTATAGGTCAAGGTCACTACGGCAAGGGTCAAAGGTTAAATCAAGGTCACATATGGCGTTGCACATCTACACCCCCTAACCAATGTCTCTACCAAGTATCAACTTCCTACACCTTACAGTTGCTGAGATATAGCCCGGACAAGGTTTTATAGGTCAAGGTCACTACGACAAGGTCAAAAGTCAAATCAAGGTCAGACCATGATGTTGCACACCTACACCTCCTAACCAATGTTCTTACCAAGTATCAACTTCCTACACCTTACGGTTTCCGAGATATAGCCCGGACAAGATTTTATAGGTCAAGGTCACTACAGCAAGGTCAAAGGTCAAATCAAGGTCAGACCATGACATTGCACACCTACACCCCCTAACCAATGTCCCTATCAAGTATCAACTTCCTACACCTTACGGTTTTCGAGATATAGCCCGGACAAGATTTTAAAGGTCAAGGTCACTACGGCAAGGTCAAAGGTCAAATCAAGGTCAGACCATGACGTTGCACACCTACAACCCCTAACTAATGTCCCTGCCAAGTATCAACTTCCTACATCTTATGGTTGCCGAGATATAGCCCGGACAAGATTTTCAAACTCAAGGTCACTACGGCAAGGTCAAAGGTCAAATCAAGGTCAGACCATGACGTTGCACACCTACACCCCCCAACCAATGTCCCTGCCAAGTATGAACTTCCTACACCTTACGGTTTCTGAGATACAGCCCGGACAATCTATTTCCCGCCGCCCGCCCGCCCACCCGCCCATCCGGACACCATGGGTGAAAACAATACCCCGACAGCCCTTCAGGGCTGTGGGGTAAAAATGGATCAATTTCTGTTAATTTTTGGGAGAAAGGGTCCTACTTGGCTGCATTTATTGTTAAAAGAACACTCACTGAAGAGTAGCTTACTTGTAAAATACATAAATACCTATAAATACATGTTGCATAAAGATAGAAAGCTAACTCTGTAAACAACTAGGAAAACATATGAAATGTTTCTGCTTAATGAAAGTTAAATGACAGATAACTTTTATTACAGAAGAGAAACTATGTCCACAAAGATTTAAAATACCTGATAAAATGTAATTAACTAAAGTCATATAACAAGATGTATACAGAAAAGTGGTTGCACTTGAATTGTTACTCAGGAAAAATGGCAGTTGAAAGTGTAAACGTAATTATTGTTTGGCATCAAATTTATACCTCATTTGAATACATTAAAATGAAACGCATATATCAAAAATATTAAATTTATTACACATTCAGACTTACATCCTTCTGAACCTGCCTGGAGAATGAATTTCCGAGTGGAGGCAGTTTCTCCCACTCCTCTACTGCAATCTCCAGCATCCTCTTTTCCAGACACACCATATCAGTGACAGACTCAGGCTTGTGTTCATGGTACAACTCCTATTAAATGTTACAGAAGGGAATCAGCACTGGGATTATAGTCTTAATTATTGGTGAATAGCTTGATCTTCTGGGGAGTTCTCTTTAATTCATTATTTCTTTCCACACATATGACATATGAGTGAGAGATTCAGTCTTGTGTCCCTGTTATAACTCATTCTAAAATGCTACAGAATCACCATTAGTCCTCATATGGCTGGGGTCAAAATAGTTTTAAAATATTGCCCATTTCTGTAAAAAAATTTCACAAACAACTTTATAAAAATATTCTAGAAGTAAAACAATTAACATCAGTACTCTAGGCTGAGAAAATATTAAAACTGTCTAACTGTGTGATTCATGAAAATTATACAGTAGCTAATCAGTAATGTCTTTTTCCCATTATTGTTCTTAAAACCTAGGTTTTCTTGGATTCAATAGACTAAGTTAACAATGATTACAAAACAAAAGGATAATGCAGTTCTACTGATGTAGAGTCTACTGCAATTAAAACTGCAATGTACTCACCCAGTAGGCATGTTTCAGGGCATCAGGTATTCTACTTGCTAGGGCCAAAGATGGGTGAAATTCCATCATGTAGACATTTCTCAGGGCAGATCTGGGATTTTGACAACAACATGATAGATTATTTTAAGGCTTCAAATTAGGTTCAAAATAGAATTTAGGTAATGTGTTCGACTAGTGCAAGCTGGTTTCAGAAACTTTCATTTTTATGGGTAGATTTAGGAATGTTATTATAATAATTCTGAGTATACCAAGGTAAAGAAATAATACAACATTTTAGTTGGGCATGCCCCAGTCACACTACAGGTGGTACGTCCCGTAGTTTTATTCGGCGGTAGAACCGCCTCCCAGGACGCCTCAGATATTTTCAGAAGTTTGATGTATCCATAAGGTATGATGCACATGGCTACTGACTGGACATGGTGTGTAACTGTAAATAACAGTAGGATGGCAGTAGAACAATGTGTATCACAGAGAGACAACCTCAATTTACCTCCACTCACTTTATGTCACCGTATTACACCAAAACAGGACCGAAACAGGACCCAAAACAACCTTATATACACCGTAGACCACACCTTCAGTTACAATATAAAAAAATTTCATCTGCACATGCTCACGGCACCAAATTCAGATGTGGAAACTTTAAACATTTTAAACTTCTGTAGAACACACAAGGAATTGGACATTTCACCACTGTGTCACAAGTTTGCATAAGGGCATCAGACGGTAGTTGTAGGACAGGGGCGTTTTGCCCAATCCCTACTACCGCGGGGTGTACCATATGTAGTGTGATGGGGGCAACAGTGTTTGACAATACTGGGATTTCACAAAAAAAAAAAAAAAACAAAATACTGGGATTTTTAAAAAATGCAGTTTTTCACCAAAAGGAAAACAAAGCATATATATTCTATGCAATAAAGTAATGATGTACATTTTGAAATAAAATTGACTACTTTCATGAAAATGATTTATCCACTAAACCAAGCATAAGATTCACTTTTTGAGAAAAATTCATTGACTCAAACCTTTCAAGTAGGCTTAAAATAATATGATTGTAAGTGTTTTCTATTAAGGCTGGAAAACAACTAACAGGTATGCACACCATGATTTTATTCTGTGAAAGGTTGTATCAACGTGAAGACACATCCAAACAATATATATATGGAAGATATGTAGAGCCATATATCTGACATTTGCAACATACAAATGTCACTGTGTAAAATTTGCACAGAAATTTTCATGAGATTTAAAAAACAATTTCCAGACCTTATTTTTTTTCCTTTCTCATTAAATGACGGTGTAAATTGGAATTATCACTGGCTCCAGTAAATACCTAGGATTTGGAAATACCAAAATACCAGTAATTTACTTGTGAGAATATCACAAGAGTAATGTTAAAAAATTTCACCAATATCAGTAAGATTGTTCAGGCAATAGGATGCACTGAACTGTGTGTGGCAAATGTCTGATTTTGTACTCTGAATTGAAACTTGAACAGGAAAAATGTCATGACACTGAGAGTTAATGTTCACCTCAAAACTGACATCAATAAAGTTTAGCAATGTTGGAGATATGGACAAAGTAGTCTACATTATGTACATAATGAATGAATGTCAAATTCACTGCACCGGAAGCTGCCATACCAGATTCAAGTTTTCAGATTTTATTATCACAATGATATTCTAATCCCATTAATGATGTAAAATTCCTAAAATTAATGCTTAAAACCTAAAAATAAGTCTAGTAAATGGCCCCAAAATGGCTCAAGACCATGAACTGTTTTTAAGATGGTGGCATCCAGTGCAGTGAGTGTTTCTGAGTTAGTCTATACACATATACATAAATAAAACACTATCAGGCTAAAGGTTTAGTACTGTACCAATGTGACATAAATATTATAGTTTTTCATCATTTTTTACAGCTGGCGTAATTGTGTTGTTAAAGTTCTTACTTAAAATAGATATTTTAACTGGATCACTGAAAAACAGATTGTTTCACTTATGAAACAAAGAAATTACAGAATATGTGCATGTGTAATGGAAAAAAAATGGCCCACAGTACTTATCAATTAACATGTCAATAGGAGAAACGGTTAAATATTGTCTGAATAATGAAACTGAATGACAATGGACAACTTTTTGTGAGACTATATTGAGAGCATTTTGAGCCTTTTGCTGCCCTTGTTCACTTCTGAAATTAAGCCCAGTCATACTGGGCATTCAGACTAGTGATTCAACCCGGGTTGACACAGATTGAACCAGATTGGAGACTAGTCTGAACGCTCACAATCCAGGTTGACAAGGGTAAATCTCAACCCCACTCAAAAGGTGGATTGAAGCAGATTGGTTCAATCCCCTTTGTAGTGTGAACCCTCTCAATCCGGGTTGACAAGGGTTGAGTGCACTGGTACTGTAAACAATTGACTTATTGCCTTGCAGCACTTATATATCTTAATCCTTTGTTAGGGAGGAACCCTAATTAACACAAAGGCTACCAGGATGGATTGTTGTGTGATTTCTGTATAATTGCAATTTGACTTAAAATGTTTGTAATATAATTTTTGTAATATAATAGGATAATATAATAAGCAGAATAATTTCAAATAATTATAATTGGGCTGTTGGTGAGAAAGTGGCAGAATCTTTAAAATATAATATTCAGTTTAAATAATTATCAAAACTTACTAAAGTTTTTAACTTTATGATAGATAACATAACATTGGGATTTTTAACAACATGGAAAAAGTAATTGCCATTTAAACTATATACATGTATTACACGAAGCTAAATTTAGAGGCTTTACTGTATCCAGTTTATGAGACTTTTCAATCCAGAATAAACTCTGTAGTGTGGACACTCAACCCGGCCGGATTGAGATGAATCTGCTTCAATCTGCTTCAACCCTCAATCCTTGTCAACCCGCATTGTAGTGTGAACAGGGGGATAGTTATCTGAAGGTGATTGGTCAGTTGACTGATATATGATTTGTTCCCCTCGTACCCGAAAGGAGAAAAGCAAGGGTATTACAATTAGGCCTGCTTCTTTGTTTCTGCTCATTACTGGAAAGCTATACATCAGAGTCATACTGTTCGAGAAGGCGGGGTCTAACCATGTCTCAGTCCTCCCAAAAGATAGTCTGGTCAGATAAAAAGACAGATCTAAATGCCATAAACACATTCTATGGAGTTGATAATAAATTATTAAACAAAACCATAAACAACTCTGTGGATGTAGTTTCTCAGAAGAAGTTGACAATGCAGATTCAATCAGAAACATTATGTAACACCACAAGACTCTAAATAAATTATATGTCTGTGACGAATTGGGTTGAGTCATTTACAGTTACTCCTATTATCAGGGTGAAACTCCATCAATAGGTTATGAAGTGGGTATATGTTTACCCCATGCCAAAAAGAGTACAAAACAGATCTGCAGTAGATTTTAGGGTAAATAAAGTAGAATCTCTATTGTCCGACCCTGCTGGGGAGTAACAATCAGGTCGGATAATAGAAAGCCCAAAATAACAGGTTTAAATGGAGTTGGGAGAGTGGGTTTCAGGTTGGATAATTGAAAATTTGGATCAAAATAAAGTGTCAGATAATAGAGGTTCTACTGTATAAGGTAAACACAAACACTTGAGTTAATTTGTGATTGAATATAGAAATTAGAACCTGCAACAATATTAGTGTGTGAGAGACAAAACCAGTGGAGAAATGTTTTCTGCACAACATTAACCTCCACACTTCAAAAAGTCCTCAGAAGTAAAAACTCAGTGTCATCAGCATAAAGAACACATATAACATTCAGACCCACAAATTATTCAAACTATTTAAACAGGTTAGAATCTACTTTCTAGTATTGAAATAAATTAATATTTTGTTAAAGTTTATCCAAAATCACTTTATCACAAACAGTATTCAATGCACATGACACACTGGGTTTTTACGATCATATTATTTTGTTAAATACATTTATGTTATACATGTTAATGAAGAACTTTCAAAATTCAACACACAGAAATTTGCAAATTTAATAAGTAAATTAAATTTTCATAAGTTAATACCCTATCCAATGGACAATTGCTTTACCGGTCGGCGCGACCGGTCCCGCCAAACGCCAGAAAAAGACGTCCTGTATATAATACTGGCAGGACCGGTCAGTAGTGTGCATTCGCTAGGTGGCGCATCATACTTGCTTCCTGTCCAGACAGAGTGACGTCAGTTCATCTTTTTCGTTGTCTAAAACGATTTAGACCCCTAGTAAGCTGGTAGCGGGGTCGGTTGGAAGGGCCTTGCCTGTCCATTGGATAGGGTATTAACTTATAAAAATTTAATTTACTTATTAAATTTGCAATTTTATTGCGTTAATACATCCTATCCAATGGACAATTGCTGAATAACTACCGCTTGGTAGGCGGGTAAGCAGCTAGGGACTTCTGTGAACTCATAACAAAACAAATTTGTACAGGCCCATTTGACCTAGGGTCAGAGAACCCTGACAGGTCAAGGTCGGCCACTAACTCACCGGTTAACCGGGAGTCTACCGACGTTGCCCCCCCCTTTTTCTTTCCTTCCAGAGTCGGTTTGAGAAGGGAAAGATAGAGAGAGAGGGGCTGAGTTCAGTCCCAGAAGAAATAAACTTCCCAAGGGAAGCAAGTCACAGTTTTTTGTTTTTTTTTTGTTTTTTTTTTTTGTTGTTGTTTTTTTTTTACAATATGTACATATTTACATATATACAACATCCCCTCATTTCTGGGCCTGGTGGTGCACCTGCTGGGCAGCCACTACAGGTCCCAGGTGGAAAAGCTCCGAGTCAGCCCAGGCAACATCCTTCAAATAGAATTGGGTGAAGGTGTTGTGAGATTTCCAGTGGCAGGCTGACAAGATCTGATCTAAGGAAATCCCTGATTGGAAAGCCTTAGAGGCAGCAAAGGCCCTAACATCATGGGCTTTAACCTGATGTAAGGTGAGGGCCTCCTGGTCAGAGAGCTCATAGCACAGAACCACAGTCTGTTTGATCCATGAGGAGATGGTGGCAGGTGAGATGTCTTTATCAAAACCCTTCTTGAAGGAGACAAAGACTAACTCCTTATTCTGCCTGAGGTCTGCAGTCCTGTCCAAGTAGTAGCGCAGGGCTCTAACTGGACATAGGGACCTGTCACCCTTGAGTGACCTATCCAGAGATGGTGCCAGGGCTGGGATGACCACTGGTGCCACACTATCTGGACCTTCCTTAGCCAGCTGGTTCTTGGATAGGAAACTGGGTGAGGGGTACAAAAACACCTTAGACCAGTCCGACTGGTGTCTGATGTTCTTATGTAACCAAGCATGGATCTCACTCCTGCGTTTACCTGAACCCAAAGCCAGCAAGAAAACAGTCTTGAAAGTTAGATGTTTCAAGGAGGCCTCTTTCAGGGAATCAAAGGGAGCCTTTGTGAGCTGATGTAAAACCAGTGAAAGGTTCCAGGAGGGGATGCCCCTCCTGCCCTTAGGTCTGTCTCTATGGAAACTATCCAGGAGACGAGAGAGATTCTCATCTTTGCTGACATTAATGGTGGAATTGCCCAGTTTGTCAGCAATGGCGGATCTGTAGCCATCAATAGTGCTTGGTTGTAACTTCTTCTCCTGAAACAAGTGCAGGAGGAAGTCAGCAATGGCTTTCAGAGGTGGTGCCCTGAAGTCCACCTGATTACTGAGGCACCACTTTGTAAAAATGGTCCACTTTGCCTCATAGACAGATCTGGTTGAACTTCTTTGAGGAGCCTCAATTCGTGCTGCCACTGCCTCAGAGAAGCCTTGCTCCTTGATTGCTGAGGCTCTAGGAGCCAGGCATGTAGGTTCAGATTCGACAGGTTCCTGTGAAGGACCTAGTTGAATGGCTGAGACACTAGGTTGGGTATGCTGGGCAGACACAGTGGGATCTGGCTTGACATTGCTACCAGGTCCCAAAACCAGGGCATGTTGGGCCACCCTGGAGCAATCAGAATTATTCTGTTGCAGGGGTAGTCCTGGAGCTTCTCCACCACTTTGCCCAAGATGGCTGCCGGTGGGAAGGCGTATGGGTCCAGGTACTCCCAGGACAGGCTGAGTGCATCCACTGCCCAAGCCTGGGGGTCTGGTACCGGTGATACAAACTGTGGTAGTTTGTTGTTGAACCTGGTGGCAAACAGGTCCACTTGTGGCTGATGCCACCTTGAACATACAGCTTGGAACACTTCTGGATGAAGTGACCACTCTGTTTGAATGGTCTGGCCAAGCCTGGATAGCTTGTCTGCTATCACGTTCAGCCGGCCGGGGATGTGACGTGCCTTGAGGGTTACTTGCTGCCTGGTGCACCAGGACAGAATTCTCCACAGTAGGGCACACAGAGAGCCCGATTTCATCCCCCCTGCTTTGTTGATATAGGCAACCACTGTTGTGTTGTCTGTAGCTACCAACACTGTCTTGTTGAAGACTAGGGTTTGAAACTCTTTTAGAGCTAGAAATACTGCTTTCAGCTCCAAGTGGTTTATGTGTAACTTGCTCTCGGGTAGGGACCACTGTCCCCTTGCAGTGTGCTTGTCTAAGTGAGCGCCCCACCCTTCTTTTGATGCGTCTGTAAAGATTTGCAGAGCATGTTTTAGAGGGTGTCATGGTTGACCTAGAAGCCTTTTTCAAGTGCCACTGTATGGGTCTCATGTTAGTCGCCCTAAGTGGACTTGCTTTTCTGTTGCTGTGAGTAGACCTATGAGGGACATGAATTGTCGGACCGGGCAAAGCGGATCCGACAATATTGATCTGATCTTGTGTGTCACGGCCTGCCAACGTTCTTCTGTTGGTCTGACCTTGCCCTCTTTCAGGTCGAACTGGTAACCTACGAAGTTGAAGACCTGTTTGGGAACCAGCTCTAACTTTTCCTTGTTCACCAGCCACCCTAATTCCTGACAAAGTGTGACTAGGGTTTGAGTATGCTGGAGACAGGTGTGGTGGGTAGAGGCTCTCACCAGCCAGTCGTCTAGGTACTGGTGGATCCTTATACCCTTCTGAAAAGCCACGAGTTTGATCTCTTTGGCCACCACTGTGAACTCCATGGGAGCTGTGGACAGGCCAAAGGGAAGGGCTTGAACTGGTAGGACCGACCCTGGAGGTAAAAGCGCATGTACTTCCTGGACTGACTGTGAATTGGTATGTGGAAGTATGCTTCTTTGAAATCTATGGATGTGACCCACTCCCCTGCTTGGAGGGAGGTTCTTATTGTCTCTGGGGTTTCCATCTTGAACGTCCCTGTGTTGAAAAAGGTGTTCAAGGTACTCAGGACCAGGACAGGTCTCCACCGGTTGTTGGCCTCGGGTACCAAAAATAGCCGGTTGCCCTGTGAGTTTGATTTTCTACCGGTTGTACTGTATTCTTGTTCACCAGCTGATACAGTGCGTCTAAAAGGAAGGACTGCTTGGCTGGGTTGTGGTAGTTGCTTATTACAGTTGGTGACCTTGTCAAGTTGGGTCTGAACCGGAAGGGGAGGGTGTAGCCCTCCCTCAGTGTGGGGACTACTTTTGGACTCAAACCCAGAACTTCCCACTTCTCCCAGCACCGGTTATAAGTGAAGCAATGCACTGTAACCGGTTCCTGGTGGTTCCCCAGTTCTGCATAAACTCATTGGAGTTGGCCGAACTGGGTGAATTGAACCATTTCTTTGTAGGGGTAGGTTCATATGAAAACTGCCTTTCTTCCTGCCCAGTGGAGGATTCAGCAGCTTCTGCAACCAACAGTCTCTGTAACCAGCCAAACCGGTAGGAGCCATCTCTCTGTAACCAAAGTTTCTGGGGAGAAGGCCCTGTAACCAAAGAATTGGGACATCACATTTCTGTAGTCTTAGTTAATCCCTTGGTAGATCTCCCAGTCCAGTAGACTGGTGTTCGAGGTTCAGTCTGGTTACTTCACCATTATCTCTCAGATTCTTTTGAAGCAACTGTCCCTGAAGGTTTGCAAGCCGGCACCTGGTGGGTAGGTTCTGTAACCAGTCGGTTAAGGGAATTTATTCCCGTCCAACTAACTTGTCACCAACAAATTTCTATAGCCGGTAAACCTCTGTAACCGGTGAACCTGTTGTCAGCACTGGATTTGAAGCTGGTTTCTTGTCAGTAAGCATGGGAACAGTAGTTTCTCTGTAACCAGCACCACACTCGGGAACCAGCAGCACTCCGGAACCTGTAATTCTCTGTAACCGGTGAACCTGCTGTCAGCACTGGATTTGAAGCTGGTTTCTTGCCAGTAAGAATGGGAACAGCAGATTCCTCTGTAACCAGCAGCACTCCTGGACCGGCAGCACTCAGGCACCGGCAACCCTGCGGCACCGGTACACTCCGGAACCGGCAACACTCGGGAGCCGGTAATTCTCTGAACCAGTAGCCCTGCTGTGTGTCACCAGCAACACTATGTAACCGGTAATCCTATTTAACCGGTAGCCCTTGCTGGATTTCTGTGACCACAACCAGCAGTCTGAGCAGAACTGGTGCCGGTATCCCTCATCACTGGCTGGCTAGTGACCCTACCGATAGCCTGAATAGGACTGGTACCGGTCCAAAATTCTGCACTGGGGAGATAAGGGTCAATGGTCACTGCGACTTCTGGTAGGTGAACCCTCTGAGCAGCCGCACCGGTGGTCTGAACAAGACTGGAACCGGTACCCCCACAGTCACACCAGTGGAAAGGCCTCTGGTGGAGGTTCCAGTATCAAACAGGGCTGATCACTGGAAACCACTGAGGAGGGGGTCCTTGACAGCTTCACAGGAACATGACTGGAACCGGTACCCCCAACAGTCCCACCAGTGGAAAGGCCTCTGGTGGAGGTTCCAGGATCAAGCAGGACTGATCACTGGCAGCCACTGAAGGGGTTTCTTCACAGGAACAGCACTCACCGCCACCGGTAGTCTGTACAGACCGGAACCGGTACCCCCAACAGTCCCACCAGTGGAAAGGCCTCTGGTGGAGGTTCCAGGATCAAGCAGGACTGATCACTGGCAGCCACTGAAGGGGTTTCTTCACAGGAACAGCACCCACCGGTAGTCTGTACAGACCGGAACCGGTACCCCCAACAGTCACACCAGTGGAAAGGCCTCTGGTGGAGGTTCCAGTATCAAAACAGGGTGATCACTGGTAACCACTGAAGGGGGGTTGTTGACAGCTTCACAGGAACATGACTGGAACCAGTACCCCCCAACAGTCCCACCAGTGGAAAGGCCTCTGGTGGAGGTTCCAGGATCAAGCAGGACTGATCACTGGCAACCAACTGAAGGGGTTTCTTCACAGGAACAGCACCCACCGGTAGTCTGTACAGACTGGAACCGGTAAAACTCATCACTTCTTGTCAGCTGAACCAGTCACGCCTGGGGATTTGCTTGCCGGTAGTGGTGTTGAGATCTATGAAGTCACATGACCGGCACCGGCAAAAATTTGCAGAGTTCAATGACCACTTGTCATCTAATTCTTCAGGCCAACAGACGAGATGCTGGATTCCTTCTTGCCAGTTAAAAAGTGTGTGTACAGTAATAATTACTCGTCTTTTCTTCTAAAACTTCTGTTGAAAACACGATTCCTCCATTGTTGAATGCGTATCACGTGATCAGGTTCCTGTCACGTGACAAGCATAAGCTGGAAGTGATGACATCAGACGATGCATTCTTCTTTCCTTCTAAATTCTTCTCGTCGACATACACTCAGTGTTTCTCGACAACGAAGAAATAAATGGAGGTTAAGTCGTGGAGATACAACCTTCTGTGTAGAAGAAGGAATGCTGCAGGGACGACACACGAGCTCTCACCCACGACTTCGTCTCGACGACAAGTACACAGAAATTCTTCAAAACTGGTTATAAAGTGCTGGATAATGCCTCGTTTTAGTCCTGGAGAGGCACTGATATGTATGAACACAATAAATATATTTAAATTCGTAGAATAAGCTGCGTTTCCTTCAAAACTTGGAGATCACTTCAAAACGCGTCTGCACACTACACGCGCCAAACGAAAAAGATGAACTGACGTCACTCTGTCTGGACAGGAAGCAAGTATGATGCGCCACCTAGCGAATGCACACTACTGACCGGTCCTGCCAGTATTATATACAGGACGTCTTTTTCTGGCGTTTGGCGGGACCGGTCGCGCCGACCGGTAAAGCAATTGTCCATTGGACAGGATGTATTAACGCAATAAAATTGCAAATTTAATAAGTAAATTAAATTTTTATAAGTTAATACCCTATCCAATAGACAATTGCTTTACCGGTCGGCGCGACCGGTCCCGCCAAACGTCAGAAAAAGACGTCCTGTAAAACTACCAGCAGGACCGGTCACAGAGTGTGCATTCGCCAGGTGGCGAAGGTATATTATTTCCTGTCTGGTCATAATGACGTCAAAGCATCTTTTTCGTGTCTAATCCTATTAAGACCCCTAGTAAGCTGATAGCGGGGCTGGATGGGTGGGCCTTGCCTGTCCATTGGATAGGGTATTAACTTATAAAAATTTAATTTACTTATTAAATTTGCAATTTTATTGCGTTAATACATCCTATCCAATGGACAATTGCTGAATAACTACCGCTTGGAAGGCGGGTAAACTGCTAGGGACATACATGAACTCATAAAAGAACAAAACTGATAAGGCCCATTTCGACCTAGGGTCAGGTGACCCGAAAGGTCAAGACGGCTAAGACTAACTGGTTAACCGGAAGTCCAAGGGTTGCCCCCCCCTCCTTTTTCTCAGACTCTGCTCTGAGAATAGGAAGAGAGGGTTGACTTCAGTCCCATAAGAAATAAACTTCCCAAAGGAAGCAAGACACAGTTTTTTTTTTTTTTGTTTTTTTTTTTAATTTGTACAAGCTATGTACATAATTATATACATATCTACATATTTACATATCTCCTAATTTTTTGGAGTGGTGGTGGTGGTGGACCTGTTGGGCAGCCACCACTGGCCCTAAATGAAAAAGCTCTGTGTCAGCCCAAGCCACATCCTTCAAATAGAATTGTGTGAAGGAGTTGTGGGATTTCCAGTGACAGGCTGACAGAATCTGCTCTAAGGAGACCCCCGACTGGAAGGCCTTAGAAGCAGCAAAGGCCCTGACATCATGGGCTTTGACCTGATGTAGTGTGAGGGCCTCCTGGTGAGAGAGCTCATAACAAAGGATCACAGTTTGTTTGATCCATGAGGAGATGGTGGCAGGTGAGATGTCTTTACCAAACCCTTTCTTGAAGGAGACAAAGAACAACTCCTTGTTCTGCCTAAGATCTGAGGTCCTGTCCAAGTAATACCGAAGGGCTCTGACTGGACACAAAGAGTGTCTTATCCAAAGTGGGGGCCAGGGCTGGGATGACCACTGGAGCCACACTATCTGGACCCTCCTTAGCCAGCTGATTCTTGGACAGAAAGCTGGGTGAGGGGTACAAGAACACCTTGGACCAGTCTGACTGGTGTCTGATGTTCTTATGAAGCCAAGCATGGATCTCACTCCTACGTTTACCAGAACCCAGGGCCAGCAGAAAAACAATCTTGAAGGTCAAATGTTTCAGTGAGGCCTCTTTTAAAGGTTCAAAGGGAGCCTTAATCAGCTGGTGTAATACCAGGGACAGGTTCCAGGAGGGTATACCCCTCCTGCCCTTGGGCCTGTCTCTATGGAAGCTATCCAAGAGACAGGTGAGATTCTCATCTTTGCTGATATTAATGGTGGAGTTGCCCAACTTGTCAGCAATGGCTGATCTGTAACCATCAATGGTACTTGGTTGTAAATTCCTGTCCTGAAATAAGTGCAGCAGGAAGTCAGCTATGGCTTTCAGAGGTGGTGCCCTGAAGTCCACCTGATTACTGAGGCACCACTTTGTAAAAATGGTCCACTTTGCCTCATAGACAGATCTGGTTGATCCTCTCTGAGGAGCCTCAATTCGTGCTGCCACTGCCTCAGAGAAGCCCTGCTCCTTGATTGCTGTGGCTCTAGGAGCCAGGCATGTAGGTTCAGGTTTGACAAGTTCCTGTGCAGGGTCTGATTGAATGGTTGGGACACCAGATTGGGCAGGTTGAGCAGACACAGGGGGATCTGACTGGACATTGCCACTAGATCCCAAAACCAGGGCATGTTGGGCCACCCTGGGGCAATCAGAATAATCCTGTTGCAAGGGTAGTCCTGCAACTTCTCCACCACTTTGCCCAAGATGGCTGCTGGTGGAAAGGCGTATGGGTCCAGATTTTCCCATGACAGGCTGAGTGCATCCACTGCCCATGCCTGGGGTCCGGAACCGGTGACACAAACTGTGGTAGTTTGTTGTTGAACCTGGTGGCAAACAGGTCCACTTGTGGCTGGTGCCACCTGGAGCATATAGCTATGAAAACTTCTGGATGAAGGGACCATTCCGTTTGAATGGTCTGGCCAAGTCTGGATAGCTTGTCTGCTATCACGTTCAGCCGGCCGGGGATGTGACGTGCCTTGAGGGTTACATGTTTCCTGGTGCACCAAGACAGAATTCTCCACAGTAGGGCACACAGGGAGCCTGACTTCATCCCCCCCCTGCTTTGTTGATATAGGCAACCACTGTTGTGTTGTCTGTGGCTACCAGGACTATGTTGTTTGAACAGAGGTCCTGGAACTCTTTTAAGGCCAGAAAGACCGCTTTTAGTCCCAGGTGATTTATGTGCAATTTGCTTTCTGGAACTGACCAGGTTCCCCTTGCAGTGCGCTCGTTTAAGTGAGCGCCCCACCCTTCTTTTGATGCGTCTGTAAAGATTTGCAGAGCATATTTTAGAGGGTGTAATGGCTGACCTGGAAGAACATTGCTTTCCTCCAGCCACCATTTTAGGTGAGGGTGGAGTGACCTGGGAACGGGTATCACCTTTTCCAGTGACTCTGGTACTCTCCAGTTGTTTTTCAAGTGCCACTGTATGGGTCTCATGTGAAGTCGACCTAGGTGGACTTGTTTTTCTGTGGCTGTTAGAAGTCCTATGAGGGACATGAACTGCTGGACCGGACAGAATTGACAGTATCTTGTCTGTTAAGGTGTGCCAACGTTCTGGTGTGGGTCTGACCTTGCCCTCCCTGAGGTCGAACTGGTAACCTACAAAGTTGAAGACCTGTTTTGGTTCCAGTTCTGACTTCTCCTCGTTCACCAGCCACCCTAGTTCTCGACAGAGAGCTACTAAGGTCTGTGTATGCTGGAGACAAGTTTGGTGGGACGTGGCTCTCACCAACCAGTCGTCTAGGTACTGGTGGGTTCTTATACCCCTCTGTAAGGCCTCAGTTTGACCTCTTTGGCCACTACTGTAAACTACAAAGGGTAGAGCTTTGAACTGGTAGGACTGGCCCTGGATGTGAAAACACATGTACTTCCTGGACTGACTGTGAAATGGTATGTGGAAGTATGCGTCCTTGAAGTCTATGGAAGTGACCCACTCCCCTACCTGAAGGGAGGTCCTTATGGTCTCTGGGGTCTCCATTTTGAACAACTCTGTGTTTAGGAAGGTGTTCAAAGTGCTCAGGTCCAGGATGGGTCTCCACCGGTTGTTGGGTTTGGGAACCAAAAATAACCGGTTGTAAAAACCCAGTGAGTTTTGGTTTGCTACCGGTTCGACTACATTTTTGTTTGTCAGCTGATTCAGTGCCTCCAGAAGGTGGGACTGTCTTTGTGGGTTGACATAGTTGCTTATGACCACTGGTGACCTGGTTAGGTTGGGTCTGAACCGGAAGGGAAGGGTGTAGCCCTCTCTCAGCATAGTGACTACCTTTGGACTCGAACCCAGAGCTTCCCATTTCTCCCAAAACTGCTGAAGCCTTGCCCCTACAGGTGGATGTGTGACAACAGTTGGGACATTTGTGACAGAATTTACAGAACTCAAGTGACCTATACAGGAAACATCGTTCACATGCTTTATTTGTGTATGGGTACAACAATAATTGGGATTTACGCCTTTCTTTTGTGGCAACCCGGTGACAGAATGAACATTTGCAGCAAAAGAGTTTACATGTAAAACTACAGTCTCGCTCTTTTTTATCACTGGTGAAGGGTTTAAAACTTGCTTCTTGCGGGATACATGTACAGAGTTCTTCACTCCGGCTACATTCAAAACACAGTAATTGTCATTTATTTTTCTTGAAACCATTGGCCGGCTTTTGGGTGAAGTTTGAGGCTTTACCAAGACCTTTCTGTCCAACTTGCCAGTCCCTAATTTGCTTCCAGGCCGGTGTAGTGGGCTTCCGGTCCGGTTGATGTGTTGCTGTGCCATTTGAGGAAACGTACGGATGAAAACATCCGGGTTTCCTGTGCACACTGGCAGAAGAACGCCTCTCTTCACTGCGGGAAATTTCATCTTCAGCCTTCACCAGCAAACTGTCCGGAAACAGTGAGTTAAGATGAACTGGTGCAGTACATAAGGCAGTCAAGGTATCTGGCTTTACCCCACCATGTAAGAATTCCAAATAACTGTCCCGACGTGCCAGAGTGAGGTTGGCCATGCTGATAAAAACTCCCTCTGAGAGATCCTGCATTGTACGCTGCATTGCTTGTGAAATAGAACGGTTGAACGTAACCAGATATTCGAGTTCTTCCACAGCTTGCTGCGTTCTCTCTGCTGCCTTGTCTTTCCTGGTGTCCACCCTGACTGACTTCAACTGTGTAACCATGGAGTCCTGTACTTTTGTCAAACATCTCGACAGACCAGCAGCCTGGTTACACATCACTGACTGTTCCCGGAATGCCCTCTCCCACCTTCTCAACGTGTCCTGGCTAAAAGTACGGGAAGCAGGGGCAGAAGGCAAACTCCATCTGCCCACTCTGGTAAAGGTACTGTTGAGCTTGGCCGGTTCCGGAGACCAGTCACATACAGTTGCAGAAGCAGAGTCCTTCTTATCTGTATGCATAGCATACCATTTTGATGACCTGGGTGTCTTCACAAACTGGTCCCGTAGCAGTCCACCAGTCTTTGAGTTCCTGGAAGGATAACCTTCAGCAACAGTCACATTAAGTCTCTCAAATTTCCTGCATAGCCACTCATCTACCGGTAACCTCACTGAGACTTTGCCGGCTGGTTTGGTTCGGGAACCGGCAAAAGGATTATCATCCAGGGAGGAAGATGAATGGTTGAAGTCCGGATTCTGATGCCAGCCCATGAATTATCTGACCCCTCTGACAGTTTCCCTGTAGTTGGCATCTTCAGAGAGGTCCTGGTCAGTCGTATCTTCCGGTACATCACCCTGGATGTGAACACTAGCTGGTGAAGCCGGTTCCCCATCCACTTCTGCCTCACTGTCAGATTCACCGGCAAACTCATCAGGTCGTACACCGGGAAGTGACTTGTTCAACTGCGTAGACTCAAAGCCGGTGGGCAGAACTTCAGGACCTGCACCAGGAGCCTGTGGAGGTTGGGTGGCTGTCCCTGCACCGGGAGCCTGTAAAGGCTGGGTGGCTAATTCAGCACTGGGAGCCCCTAAAGGCTGGGTGGCCACATCAGAGGTACCAGGACCCTGAACAGGGCGGGTAGCACTCCCATTCTCATCTCTCACAGCACTCATATCAGGAACCCCAAGTGGAGGTTGGGTAGCCGTCAACTGTGTAGATTCACTGGCAGTCTGAGCAAGACCGGAGCCAGTACTCTCAGCAAACATAACACTAGCAGAAGCACCCGGATCAAAGAAAGGGTGTTCTCTGGGCACCACAGAAGCAGAGCTGACAGGTCTCACTGGCACAGCAAAGGACTGTTAAGAAGCATAGCTTCTAGACAAGAAAACCTCTCACTCCACTTGTCATCAAGGGACTTGAGATCATCTGAAGTGGGTTTACTGCTGTGTTTACATTTGCTGGACCTTGGAGAGCCATAAGAACGCTTCTTCTTCTGCTTGGGCGTACATTCACCTGAAGACGGCTTGTCAGCACTAACCCGTCCCAAAAGAGTGACCTCTGATGGGTCCACGAGAGTGGGGGCTCGCGTCACTGCAAGCTTCAGATTTCTTCTGCTCTCCACGTTCTTTTCTTGCCTTGTAAGTCGGCATGGCCAGTTGAATAATCTGAGAAGGCGTAAATGCCTTACATATCTGGCAATCTAGTTTCTTGACACAGGGGTCGTCTCCCACCCCCTTCTCACGACAACACGCACATTTCTTGTGGTTGTCGAATATGGCCATAACGTGCCCGCAAGAACCTCGTTTCTGTACAGGAGACGACATGATGATCAGTAAACTAGCAGAAATAATTCGTACTACTTGAAATAAAATAAAATGGAAGAGTTTGTTGTAAAATTTAAAAAATGTATCTCTGATGAAAAACGTATGCACACTCTTTCGCGCCAATCGAAAAAGATGCTTTGACGTCATTATGACCAGACAAGAAATGATATACCTTGCACCACCTGGCAAATGCACACTCTGTGACCGGTCCTGCTGGTAGTTTTACAGGACGTCTTTTTCTGACGTTTGGCGGGACAGGTCGAGCCGACCGGTAAAGCAATTGTCCATTGGATAGGATGTATTAACGCAATAAAAAGAACTTTCAAACACGGACTTTAGAAAGAGTTTATATAGCCCACCCAGAGAATACATTTAATGGCTATTAAGCAACCACTTCAAAAGCAACATGTCTGAAAAAAGAAACTCTGCAAAAAATATCTCACAAGAAACCTGCCAGATATATAGAAGAAACTTTAAAAAAACTATGAAGCGAATTTTGAGTGTTACTTAAGTCAATTTCACACAAATGTAATCATTTTCACAAAAATATATATTCAATCATTTTTACAAAAATAAAATGCGCTTGAAGAACATTTCCAAGCCAATTATAGAATGTTTTCTACCACTTTTTCTTTCTTTTCAAATGTTTTATTGATTTTATGAAATATGTTAAATGTATTAATTGTTTCTGCACTAGGTATGACTTAAGCAATAAATCATATCACATCTGGCATAGTTTACAAGTGAAATCTTGTAAAATTTCTGAATGTACAAACCGCGGTAAAGGATCCTCAGACCATTCTGAGCTGTAACAGTGTGACATCTCAATTTACAACAAAAAATATCTGTCACAGGAATTAAGACATGTGAAATCCATTACAGTACATGTACGTGAATAACTCATAACTAAAGAAACCTCCATACTTTCACCACATGGGAAAATTCAGTGTTATAAACCTGGTCCACATATGTGAAGTACTCGGAAAACAATGAGCTCCAAATAGTTAAATATAAAAATACAGACTTTTGCGTGTCTGTCATTTAAATTTTTTGGAAATTTAAAAATAAACCTGCAGCAATGCTCACAATATTTGTGCTTTTGAGCACAAAACATGGAGCTCAGAAATTTTTATTGCTATCCCTGTGACATTCTTACTTAATCTGTGACTGTTGAGACACATTTGTGCCATTTGTTTCATCTGATGTGAGTGAGTTGGGCTTTTAGTTGCTCAGTTTTGAGAGATGGCATCAGTTGCCATTTCACATGTTTCATGGAATTTGACATTTGTCACTCTGTGGCTTATACTATTGATTATATTTTGAAAGGTAAACAACATATTTAACACCTATTTAACACATTGTTTCACAACACAATATTTTTATACTATTGGAATGGGTAATTTGTTGCTTTGTCCAATTCTGGCTTTCAATAACATATTGCAAAGATAATGCAATAATTTATGCATACATAAAAAAAGTCATGTGAGTGACACTAAAATACTAAGACAGAATTGGTTAATTCTTCAACAAAAATACATGCTGGAGATGATCAAATAAAAAAGCAGAAATCAATATCACTTAAAACTCCAACAAATGACATGTAGCTACATAATTATTAACATATGTTAATAGGCACAAATTATCTGCTATCTAAATACAATTATAAAAATAAACAAACAAAAATGGTCTGACTATATTTACCAAAACATCTTTGTACATAATCCTGTATTCATTTCATTGTGAAAAACTAATATTTAAGCTACACTTGGCCAAAAATATTAAGACTTATCAAAAAACATGAAATGAAACTTAAATATAAACAAATAAATATGAATAAAGTAAAATAAAGCGTGCATGTGAACTCTAGAAAGTCGACAGAATAGCATTTCCAAAAGAATATACATACAGTACAAGGTATTATTTCAGCAAGATATAAAACTAAAATTACGTTGGATAAGATTTAATTGTGCACACAAGAGATGTGATTAAGTGCATGACAGAGCTAATGTGAGGGGCATTCACTGGACTCTAGCAGAGACTAGTATCTCTAATGACAAATTTCTGCTACACTGTTTTATCTGTAACAGAAAACTTTGATTAAATGGTGTACTATAGATTTGAAGGAGTGTATCACAGGAATTGAGAGGTCAGATAGCAATCAGTACAGGATGAGGATAACCATTATGTAACCAATGAAGTGAGCTCCACATGAACAGAAGTGCCAATGAAGATGGGTTGTTTTGGTCTTGAAAGAGTGCACAATAAAATAAGGTACAACAGTAATGAGAAAGAGATCAATGATCACTGCTGAACCACTGAGGTATTACATATTACCATTTCTCATGAACCTATCCGCTAATAGAGACAGGCTGCTTGCACAAGAATTAGCTGACAATTAACAGTTCTTGGTAATTAAGGTAACAAGTATCACCTGATATGAATTCTTTCTTTCTTACTAGAAGCATGCTTCCCATTAATGTACTTTGTGATGTTGAAAGAGATGGGTTTGTTTTCAACTCTAAGGAGTGCAAAGATTTCAATGACTGTTCACTGTCACATTTTCGAGATGATTACTGCATAACAAGTGTACCATTGAACATGTTTTCACAACGACCTTACCTGCTGATGTTGATGGAGATTGGTTGTTTTGGAATCACGTTTAGTGGCAGACCAAACTCTCTGTCCCCCTCACGACACACTTTCTGCAAGTATTCTCTCTGCTCCTGGATCTGGTGAAACAAAACGAAAATCCTTTCTTTTTTGAGAGAGATTATGGGCAATCAGGTAATAATTTGGGTAGACGTACAACATCCTTCCTCAGAGATATGAGAATTAGTCTTATGGCATCAGATCTGCTGCCTCTCTTACATCCTTTAAATCAAAATTGAAATCCTATCTATTCCGCAAAGATCATCCACCTTAGTTTTTCTCTTTCCCTGGTGTCTTTTTGGTTGCTGACCTCTTTATAATTTGGAGTAAAGTATAATATTCTTATTGTTTCACTAGCCATGAATGTCACTTTTGGGATGGGCAAACTTACCAAAGCAACAAACTCTCACTCTCACATGGATGACAAAATGTCAGACGCTACAAGTTAACAAGTCATATGTATTACATACTTTGGTGAAATTTTAACAAACTTCTATTTTCTGTATATTCAATTTTATGAACTCCCAATAACTTACATTTCCTTCTGTCTTACATTGAATTATCTCTTTCACTTTATGAACTATTATCTGAACAAAATCTGGCTCTTATAACATACTCCCGGTATTTGAATAATAGAAGCTGAACTACTGCAGTGGTAGTTTTTTGAGACACCAATAGAGATTTAAGCACATTGTTACCTGTGCATCCAGCAAGCCTTTGACCAGCTGGGCCTGCAGTCGGAGACAGATACACTCCTGCCTGTATCCATGCACAAAGTAGTTGGTCTCAAAATCAATGCGAGGCTGGCAGTACATCAGGTTCACGATCACCTGTGCCATACTCCTCTTCTCATCCCGGTCAAACACATGGTGATAGGCCTCCACATAGCAGTCTAATAACTAGAAAGCAAAACCAGCAGGTCTGCATAACAATGTAATACTTACAACAGCACTTGGAGAGTGTATACCTCTGCCAAGGCACGTAAAAATATTAACAAGTTAAATGGAAAATCCGGATTATTTTTTATATCCAAGCAGTAATCCAGATCACTCTAAAAAATTAATGGGATCTAAGTTAGACCAGGACCAATCTTCTGATATTTTGAGGAAGGTCCAAGTACCAATTTTTGCATAATCCTGTTAACAAACAGACAAATGGATAAACAGACAAATGGTCATGCAAATAATACCTCCTTGGTGAAGGTACGAAGTATTATACTAAATAAATATTCAGGAGGATGTTTTGATTGCACTGCAATAAAAAAATGTAGGAGTGAAGATTAATCTGTATTTAACTTACGTTTAGCAGTCTAATCACTTAATTCACAAAAAAACAAGCATTTTTTAGCAAACCAATACCTACGAGCAGTTGTATAGCTATGTGATAGGCTTCCACATAATAATGCACTAACTTTTTCTGTTTAACATTTTTTCACCAATATTTTATATACAGGTCGGGAACGCTTCATGAATCTGCATGTCATCCTTGTAGAAGGACCATGGTTCTCTTCTTTGTATTGTTTCAGCTTTAGGCATGTATACCATGTAAAGTTATTGTAGCAGTACAATAACACCTAATGAGTAATGAATAGGTGTGTGAATGTGTAATAGGCATCCCTATAATAATAGGTAAAGGTAGTAGAGCATTTGCAATACAGCTACTCCAACTGTTACCTGCTCAGCAAATATGGAGACTCTTGTATGTTAATAGTATAAACTATACACCCAGTAACAGTGGATCCGAACGTTTTATTGATTTTTGCGTCACGTCTGTATTAAATTCCATCTGTTATCAAACCTTTGTGTTGTAAAATGGAGATATATATTTTACTTTAAAATATGTAATAATTTCAGTTTAATTTCATAACCGTTTCTGTACTTAAATACTGATTAACACAAGTACCTACTTAGTGGTTCACGTCAGTAAATTGGACAGTGAAACCGAACGGCAAACTAAAGACAAATATTCTAGCTATGGAAGCTTGGGCAGGGTTCCCAAGTAGTTGGATGATCATTCATTATGTCATGAAATAAAATGAGCGAGTAGTTGGGGTATTTGCGGGAAAAATGAGGTAATAGTAAACCTATACTGTCGCTTGTCCATTCAGTTCTGTTCTATTCTATTCTATACATGTCCATTGTAATATAATGTGGAGATACATTTTATTTATAATCAAAATATTTATATTTATTTATTTATTTGGGGTTTTACATTGCTTTCAAACACTGTACAAGTCATAGAATAAGTATTTAAATTCCAGTTTAACTGGGGACCAGTGGTTGTAGGTGAAACCTAGTGATTTCCATTTACTTTACTATTAGGTAAATTTATTTAGAAACTAGTCCATTTAATGCACGGGTAACGTCACTATTTAAAAGTAAACTATAAAAATGTATGAAAAACTTTATGCTCATTAAAACAGTGCAGTGGGCCAAGTGTTTGTTCTGTCCATCTCAATTCAGTGCTGAACCCCCTTCTCCTTGAAACCAGGCACGCCTGGGGAAAACCCAAAGCAGAATTCAAATTAAAGACTTTTTATCGTCCATTATTGCAGGAATGGAGTAAAATACATACAAAAATGACATAAAACACAATAGGTAGGTGTTGACATAATTATCTGTGGCTTTCAATGTTGTTTGTTTACTATTTATATTTGCGTTCGCTTTCACTGTCCCGTTCGGATGACTGTTACCGGGTGTACATATATTTAGTCATCTATGAAAAGCTATCAAAGAAAAAAACCAATGCAAGGGCTTCATTTACCATATTCACAAAATTAGAGAAATTTACATGTTTTATATCATATGCTTGCATGCTTTATCCAATATTTCTACATGTAAAACTAACACACTTTTGTCAAAAGCCTTACTGTTCTTACCTCTTTTTTGCACTCCATGAAGGCGACATGTTGAGACCAGATGTCCATTAGAATGGCAAACCGGTCCACCTCAGCATGGCTGCAACTTGGGATGTCAAAGTCCCCAGCCTGTGACTGAACCTGTTTAAAATTAACACAAAATCAATGTAAATCAGTCCATCACAGTTTAACATCAGATTAGCATGTCTAAGACTTAAGCCTGTGACTGAACCTTTTCAAATTCAACACAAAATCAACATAAAATTAACATAAAATGAATGCAAATTAGTCCTTAAACAACCCTGGGTTACTGATCAGCCCTTGACTAATCCTTTGAACACCACTTTTGATAACTTGGGACACTGAGTTCCCCATTCTGGGGTAGATACTGCATCTGCAGAGCAAATTAGAAAATCAATACAATACCAGTCCATCTCAGCATGACTCCTGCTCTGGATGTCTAAGTTTAAAAAGTCTGTGTGAAAAATTAGTCTTCTTCAGCATAAATGCTTTTCAGTTTCAATAACTAACTTATGACATTCATTGCAGTTTTTGCTATTAATTCTATCACAATTAACCCAACCTGAACTGCAATATTGTAGTCATAGCGCCTATTGCTCTGATCACTTTCTCTTTATGTGCAAATAAACCACACAGAATCAATTTATTCACACAAAACAGAAGCACTTAAATTTATTTCTAAAATTGCCCTAATTACACACACACATACACACTTACCCTCTTCCTTCTAGCTGAGTCAGATCTGGCTATTCCTGTAGCATTCCTCAAGTCCCTGTCTTTCTCCAGGAAGTGGGTGCATACTAACAGCAGGTCTTGTTCCAGATCCCTGAATAATAAATACAGGTACTCAATGACCAAAATAAAAGTAGACTGCCTGATCATCTTTTGTAGGAAAATGTTTATATTAATGGGTAGCTTTTGGTTATCAGTGATATCAACCTCAGGAGAGAATTTTTTTCAACAAAACAACTTCTCATAGAAATCACAAGGAATTCCCCCAATGTAACAATGTGATACAGTTTGTACAGTGGCTTTCCCATAACAAGTTCCAAAGTGCTGTGTGAACACAAAGATCTCTTCTTTTCAGATATCAAAATTTTCTGGTAAATCATAAGTGCTATTTAGCATAGAATCGCCATCTGTTATTCTGACAGATAACAATAAAAATTTAGTCAAGTTAAAAGTTTGGGTAAGAACAGTTTTGACAATAACAGTTTCATTAGTATTTGACTGACTAGTTTGACTTGCAAATATTTTACTTACTTGAGGTCAGCCAGTGCTTTGTCGTAGATGATGTAATAACCTCTTTGGTCCTGTACATGCACTCGCCCCTCCTCCATCACATAGAAGTCATCGTGGTTCTCAATCTCCGCAAACTCCATGAACTCTGTCTCACTAATCCTGTGAAAGCACAGACAATATACATCTAAATTTATTGTAGAAGTACAGAAAGCATCAGTAAAATGGACTTGTATTCACTATAGAAATACACTAGCATAATGTAATATGGATTTGAACTTTATGGCAGAAATCCAGGAAAAAGGAGTGACTTCTATGACTACTTACTTGAATTGCGTAGGCATGTTATACAGGTACTTAAAGTCTGTTGTTTATTTTAACCACTTACTTGACGTCTCTGGGTGTGCTGTGTAGGTACTTGTAGTCTGTTGTTGATTTTTATCACTTACTTGAAGTCTCTGGGTGTGTTGTGTAGGTACTTGTAGTCTGTTGTTGATTTTTATCACTTACTTGAAGTCTCTGGGTGTGTTGTGTAGGTAGTGGTGGGAGCCCAGACCCCCTCCTCCCCCTACCCCTCCCTCTGGGATACCCTTGCGATGGTTCTGTGGACTGGTACGCTTGTAGTGTCCGGACTCAAAGGACAGCCCCTCATCATTGATGGTCAGCATGCGTTCCATTGAACGAAAGTAGTTGAAAATGCTCAGAGCCTAAGTAACAATAATACAGAGCCTGAATTAATATAAAACAGAGCCTATGTAACAATAATACAGAGTCTGAGTTAATATAAAACAGAGCCTAAGTAACAATAATACAGAGTCTGAGTTAATATAAAATAGAGCCTCAGTAACAATAATACAGAGCCTGAGTTCATATAAAACAGAGCCTAAGTAACAACAATACAGAGCCTGAATTAATATAAAACAGAGCCTAAGTAACAATCATACAGAGTCTGAGTTAATATAAAACAGAGCCTAAGTAACAACTAGAGGATCGCTCGCAAAAAAAAAAGATAATGTTTTTGCATAGCAAAAACAAAGCGTCCCGAAAAGGATATAAAGGTGAGTGCTAAGAAAATGCTTCGTTTCTAGCCTTATACTGTTGTGGCAACCAAAGTCAGCGCAGTCTGCTCTATCTAGCACGGTTTTCAAGATATAAGCATTTTTGTGTTTTGCAAAAAATTAAAAAATTAAAAATGTCCGCTATATTTGGCGAGACAAAAATATTTTGAAAATTGGCATGGCTACTCTGCAGAGATACCCAGCAGGTCAAAAAATTTGTTGAGTTCGCTCCATATAGCACGGTTTTCGAGATATAAGCATTTTTGTGTTTTGCAAAAACTTTGAAAATTCAAAATGGCCACCATTTTTGGGGAGACAAAAATTTTTGTCAAGACCACTGCCGCGGTGTGTATCTCCCGCCAAGCATTAAAGCAGAAGAAATAGCTTTTCCGAGATATTCACAATTTTTCATTTTCGTGTGTGAAAGCTCTTCCAAAAGTAGGTGAATGAGTTATTTGAGAAAAATTGGCTATCTGCAATACTATTAAGAGATAATTCACATTTACTCATTTTGAGTAGATGAATAATTATCTGTGGGTCTGAAACTTCACCAAGTGAAAGCTCTCCCATGAGTAGATGAATAATTATCTATGGGTCTGAAACTTCACCAAGTGAAAGCTCTCCCAAAAGTAGGTGAATGAGTTATTTGAGAAAAATTGGCTATCTGCAATACTTTTACAGATAATTCGCATTTACTCATTTTGAGTAGGTGAGTAATTAGCTATGGGTCTGAAACTTCACCATGTGAAAGCTCTCCCACAAGTAGATGAATGAGTATTTGATAAAAATTGGGTATCCGCAATACTTTTACAGATAATTAGCATTTACTCATTTTGAGTAGGTGAATAAATAGCTATGGGTCTGAAACTTCACAGAGTGAAAGCTCTCCCAAAAGTAGGTGAATGAGTTATTTGAGAAAAATTGGCTATCTGCAATACTTTTAGAGATAATTCACATTTACTCATTTTGAGTAGGTGAATAATTAGCTATGGGTCTGAAACTTCACCAAGTGAAAGCTCTGCCAAAAGTAGGTGAATGAGTTGAGAAAAATTGGCTATCTGCAATACTTTTAGAGATAATTCGCATTTACTCATTTTGAGTAGGTGAGTAATTAGCTATGGGTCTGAAACTTCACAGAGTGAAAGCTCTCCCAAAAGTAGGTGAATGAGTTATTTGAGAAAAATTGGCTATCTGCAATTATACTTTTAGAGATAATTCGCATTTACTCATTTTGAGTAGGTGAGTAATTAGCTATGGGTCTGAAAGTTCACCAAGTGAAAGCTCTCCCAAAAGTAGGTGAATGATTCATTTGAGAAAAATTGCCTATCTGCAATACTTTTAGAGATAATTCGCATTTACTCATTTTGAGTAGGTGAGTAATTAGCTATGGGTCTGAAACTTCACCAAGTGAAAGCTCTCCCAAAAGTAGGCAGTGTTGATTCTAGAGTTGGAGCTACTTGAGTCAAATGACTCCTTTGCTAAATTTTGGTGGGACATTTAGTAAATGCTATGAGTCAAATGACAAAAATTAACCTTACATTTGAGCAAATTGACTTAAATAGGAGAGAAGAAAAATTGTTTCAATAAATATGGACCAACCCTGCACTACCTAAAACTAGAAAAAAATTAACTCACCTTGACACAGGTTCACTCAGGCAGTTGTTTTTATTTCATACAAAAAACTCCATTATTTATGTAAATGGATATAAATTCGCCACTTTTTGAAAAAAAAACCTGGTTTTAAGGTAATAACATACCATGTAAAATTTAAGTTAAATTATTATTTAACATCTTTTCCAGCTGAAAATTGTTATTAACATAGATGCAACTTTTCAAAAGTTTGTGCCACAGTAGTTTAAAATGTTTGTTGTTGTACTTGTTAACAACTGTCTTTGAAGTCACTTGTAAGAGTGCATTATGTAAAAATGTACTGTAAAAAGAAAAAAATATTAAAAACTGGATAATAAAATCTCGTTGTGCAATATTTATTTCTATATATATATTTAACAAAACTATGAAAAAAGTGGCAAATTTACATCCACTGGTGAGTTTAAATCACTTACTATAAACATGTTTTCCATTGATAAATACAGAATTTTTGTTAAATGAAGTATGATTGGACAGTGCCGTTTCCACTCGACCAATCAAATTAAGGCATTTAGAACCAAGGAAACATAGAGGAATGGGGTTAAAAAGACAATATATGTGTCTTTCTACTTGATTTCTAAACAAAATTCGTCTAATTTCTCCAATATTTACAGCGAAAACGCGGGCGATAATGCAAGATCTATGCGTCACCGCGACTCGGGACCGTAACGTGTACGCGTCTTTTCGCCCCAGTATAGCGACAAAAGACGCTGAAACGCGTAGTAAAATGAACTCTGAGTAGGTGAATGATTTATATGAGAAAAATTGGCTATCTGCAATACTTTTAGAGATAATTCGCATTTACTCACTTTGAGTAGGTGAGTAATTAGCTACGGGTCTGAAACTTCACCATGTGAAAGCTCTCCCACAAGTAGATGAATGAGTTATTTGATAAAAATTGGGTATCCGCAATACTTTTACAGATAATTAGCATTTACTCATTTTGAGTAGGTAAATAATTAGCTATGGGTCTGAAACTTCACCATGTGAAAGGTCTCCCAAAAGTAGGTGAATGAGTTATTTGAGAAAAATTGGCTATCTGCAATACTTTTAGAGATAATTCGCATTTACTCATTTTGAGTAGGTGAGTAATTAGCTATGGGTCTGAAACTTCACCATGTGAAAGCTCTTCCAAAAGTAGGTGAATGAGTTATTTGAGAAAAATTGGCTATCTGCAATACTTTTAAGAGATAATTCGCATTTACTCATTTTGAGTAGGTGAGTAATTATCTACGGGTCTGAAACTTCACCATGTGAAAGCTCTCCCAAAAGTACATGAATGAGTTATTTCATAAAAATTGGGTATCCGCAATAGTTTTTGAGATAATTAGCATTTACTCATTTTGAGTAGGTGAGTAATTAGCTACGGGTCTGAAACTTCACCAAGTGAAAGGTCTTCCAAAAGTAGGTGAATGAGTTATTTGAGAAAAATTGGCTATCTGCAATACTTTTAGAGGTAATTCGCATTTACTCATTTTGAGTAGGTGAGCAATTAGCTATGGGTCTGAAACTTCACCAAGTGAAAGCTCTTTGGGATAGGTGCTCTGCAGAGATACCCTGAAGATCAAAAATTTCATCGAAATCGCTCTATGTAGCACGGTTTTCGAAATATTAGCATTTTTGTGTTTTGCAATTTTTCCGCAAAAATTCGAAAATTCAAAATGGCCGCCATTTTTGGCAAGAAAAAATTTTTTTGAAAATTGGCATGGCTACTCTGCAGAGATACCCTGTGGATCAAAAATTTCGTCGAAATCGCTCTATCTAGCACAGTTTTCGAGATATAAGCATTTTTATGTTTTGCAATTTTGCGAAAAATTCGAAAATTCAAAATGGCCGCCATTTTTTGCAAGAAATTTTTTTTTTGAAAATTGGCATGGCTACTCTGCAGAGATACCCTGCGGGTCAAAAATTTCGTCGAAATCGCTCTATCTAGCAGGGTTTTCAAGATATAAGCATTTTTATGTTTTGCAATTTTTGCGAAAAATTCGAAAATTCAAAATGGCCGCCATTTTTGGCGAGACAAATTTTTTTTGAAAATTGGCATGGCTACTCTGTAGAGATACCCTGTGGGTCAAAAATTTCGTCGAAATCGCTCTATCTAGCACAGTTTTCGAGATATAAGCATTTTTATGTTTTGCAATTTTGCGAAAAATTCGAAAATTCAAAATGGCCGCCATTTTTTGCAAGAAATTTTTTTTTTGAAAATTGGCATGGCTACTCTGCAGAGATACCCTGCGGGTCAAAAATTTCGTCGAAATCGCTCTATCTAGCAGGGTTTTCAAGATATAAGCAATTTTATGTTTTGCAATTTTTGCGAAAAATTCGAAAATTCAAAATGGCCGCCATTTTTGGCGAGACAAATTTTTTTTGAAAATTGGCATGGCTACTCTGTAGAGATACCCTGTGGGTCAAAAATTTCGTTGAAATCGCTCTATCTAGCACAGTTTTCGAGATATAAGCATTTTTATGTTTTGCAAGTTGTGCAAAAAATTCGAAAATTCAAAATGGCCGCCATTTTTGGCGAGACAAAATTTTTTTGAAAATTGGCATGGCTACTCTGCAGAGATACCCTGTGGGTCAAAAATTTCGTCGAAATCGCTCTATCTAGCACGGTTTTCGAGATATAAGCATTTTTGTGTTTTGCAATTTTTGCGAAAATTTCGAAAATTCAAAATGGCCGCCATTTTTGGCGAGACAAAAATTTTTTGAAAATTGGGAAAACTACTCCGCAGAGATATCCTGTGGGTCAAAAATTTCGTCGAAATTGCTCTATCTAGCACGGTTTTTGAGATATAAGCATTTTTGTGTTTTGCAATTTTTGCGAAAATTTCGAAAATTCAAAATGGCCGCCATTTTGGGCGAGAGAAAATTTTTTTGAAAATTGGGAAAACTACTCCGCAGAGATACCCTGTGGGTCAAAAATTTCGTCGAAATCGCTCTATCTAGCACGGTTTTCGAGATATAAGCATTTTTGTGTTTTCCTTATTTGGAAAATTCGTAATGATTAATTAATCATTAATTACTCGGCCATTTCTTAACCAATCAATGCCAAAATCTAATGATTTCCAGATTTTAATAGAATGAATGTATTTGCCAAGTTTCAGGTGAATTGATAAAATTCCTTTCAAGTTATCATCCGGACAAGCTTCCCCATCGAAAAAAGACATTTTTGGTCATGTGACCTCTCTGATTGGTTGAAATGTCACTGCAGCATATTCAAAAAAATTCCCCAAGGCTACTGCCTAAACCTGCCAAATTTGAAAAGAATCCGCCTAACGGTTAGAGAGTTATAAGGAAAACAAAATGCGGAGCCGGCGGAGCCTGAAGGTCTCCCATACAGAAACAAGCGTCCCTTGCGGGACGCTTAATAATACAGAGTCTGAGTTAATATAAAACAGAGCCTAAGTAACAATAATACAGAGCCTGAGTTAATATAAAACAGAGCCTCAGTAACAATAATACAGAGTCTGAGTTCATATAAAATAGAGTCTCAGTAACAATAATACAGAGCCTGAGATAATATAAAACAGAGTTTAAGTAACAATAATACAGTCTGAGTTAATATAAAACAGAACCTCAGTAACAATAATACCGAGCCTGAGTTAATATAAAACAGAAGCTACAAAAAGGAATTATCAATAGGAAATTGGTCAAGATACTAAAAATCTGAATTCTAATAAAAGAGAACAAAAGAGTAATGATTTAAACACACAGGCTGAATGGTATGAAAATTGATACACAGACAGCCTGACCTACAAGCAATTATATATCAGGTAGAAACTACATCATGCTGGTGTTTGAGACAGATTATGTATTCTTCAGCTGGTATTAAATACACCAGATTGCTCAAGCTTGAAGGTGTGAACTAAAGCTAAGAGATTGAAAATAGGTTGTTACAGTGACTCACTGTTCTCTGGAGATCTCTGATCCGAAGATGTCGGAGTTGTAAAAAGGCTAGATAAGCACCTTGGATACTGGCAGGATCACTGCTATCCTGAACGCCTTCGTCTAGTCCTGAAAAATACATTAATAAAGTCATTAATTGTTTTGGGTTTCACATCACTTTTATCACATTGTATAGGTGATATTACAATGGGTATTAGAGGAAGATGGAGGACAACAGTGCATGTTGTCCATCGAGATTTATTTTATTTTATCAAAGTGACATGTATCATACTTTTTTATAACTACATTGATATTTTTTAATCAGATACAGGATACCCAGCCCTCTAAATGGGCTTATAGGTCACTATACGGACATTATATAACAAGTGACAGATAATTTAGACATTAACAATTAAGAGTATAAACAGAATCTTCACAACATAGTATTACTTTCTACTAGTATAAAGATTCAAAGATCGACGGCCTCGAAAGAGTCACAGAAGCATTGCAAGGGTATTCCTGAGGAAGGGGTAGGGGGTGAAACCGTGAAAGGGGTCTGGGCTCCAACCACCACTATGACTGTACCGTACTGAAAACTAAACCCACTCTCACAAAATTTTATTTCCTAATTGTTTTATATTGAAATGTCTCCTTTATTTTACAAACTTTTTCTTATATGATCAAAATGTTACTCTCCCATCCCAGTCAGAAAATAGGGCATAATAGAGACAATACTCGTTGTAGTTTGTCAAGATACTGTACTAAATGCAATCGGACATTGTCAAACAACTAGCAACTTCACCACATGGTCATATTGGGTTCTTAATGATAAGCGTTTACCATAATAATATACAATAAAAGTAAAAATAAATTAATCCTTGTGAAATGAACTTTTAAACTGCATTCTCTCCCTCAAAAACAAAAAATTACACAGGCATCACCCTGTAGACTTTCTGGATTATCCTTTATCTTAATTTTCTTGTGGTATAATTTTAAAATATATGTGACTCCATTTATTTTCATGTTGTAAAGACCTGTAATTATGACCATACCTAACAACTGTACTGCATCTATGTAATCATAGCTGTTCTTTCTCTTTCTGGCACTTTGTGCTCGTGATTTCTTTGCAAATTTGACCTTGTCTGAGTCTATGTCATCAAACTCCTCCAAAGCAAGGTCAAGGTCATCTCTGTCACTGAAACACAACAAATCTGTTCAGTCATTTGTCAGCAGAGTGTAGACCTTAACTTGACAAATTGATATTGACAAATATGAGCCAATTTATCAACTTCTTTAAAGAAAATATAAAAGACCAGTCAGTTGTAGGCAGAAGCCATCAGATGGAAAGTATTAAGTATTGATTGTTATATCAAAGTCTTAAATAGATATAGAGACACAAGTTATTGCAGAAATCTGGAAAACTACATGCCTATTATATAGCAACAGCTTACTTCAACACTGAAAAACTAACAGAGTTCAGGTGGACTGCAGTCGATTGGTGCTCCTTTAAAGTACAAAATTATTTGCAAGAACAAAATTAAGTTTTGTCATCATTTCTGTCGTTCTGTGAATATTACTTATGTATACCGGTAACTGTATAGTTGATTGCAGTTTTCTTTGAAGAATTACAGCTTAGTGTTACAGGGTGATGTATCTATGTATACCACTCTGTGGGTGAGAAAATTATAACAGCATGAAACGATACCTTCCTTCTTTTTATAATTTTCACCAAAATTTTGGTACCTTTGATGCAGTCCCAAAGATTTTACTATTTACATTGTTTATAACTTAATATTGCATTCAGATATGTTTATTCAAAACCTTTTCCGTTAATTAATATTCATATTTTCTTGTTCAAAGGACTGTTGAATATTTTTTTCATGTTTTATATTAGCGCTGAAACTTTTAGATATTTACTACTGTTACAGCATTAGTTGTTGAATTCCTGTTTAAATACTGAACAATTTACCATTAGGGTAGCCTTATATATTTGATATCTAACCCTGGAGAAAATAACTCACACAGGTATTTATAATTGGTATACACCTTTTCCTGGTTTATGTTAGATTAACTCCATAATTTCCCATTTTCTACATTCTATTATACATGTATTAGAGTTCCATTTTTAGATATCTACTCTTTCTGGGTAAGAATTTTGTTTCCAAAGTTTTTAACAGGTTCACACTTCTAGAGATTATTTTATTTTATTAATTTATTTTTATTTATTTTTTTTATGTCTCCAGACTACCATAAATTTGGCACTACTCTAGGATACTACTTGTGTTTCTGATTGCTTTGCAGCTAACGTATATAACTGAAATAAATTTCAGCCTTGTTTTTTTTCAGATATTTATACTTATATATTGAGATTATGATTGTAATGGGTATGTAAATTTAATACTGTCACTCATTAAAGTGATCATGATTGGTGTAAACCTTTCCCTATTGACACTTACTCATTGAAGAGATTAGGATAGGTGTAAACCTTTCCCATATGACACTTCCTCATTGAAGAGATTAGGATTGGTGTAAACCTTTCCCCATTGACACTTACTCATTGAAGAGATTAGGATTGGTGTAAACCTTTCCCCTATGACACTTCCTCATTGAAGAGATTAGGATTGGTGTAAACCTTTCCAATTGACACTTACTCATTGAAGAGATTAGGATTGGTGTAAACCTTTCCCCATTGACACTTCGTCACTGAAGAGATTAGGATTGGTATAAACTTTCCCCATTGACACTTCCTCATTGAAGAGATAAGGATTGGTGTAAACCTTTCCCCATAGACACTTCCTCATTGAAGAGATTAGGATTAGTATAAACCTTTCCCCATTGACACTTCCTCATTGAAGAGATAAGGATTGGTGTAAACCTTTCCCCATTGACACTTACTCATTGAAGAGATTAGGATTGGTGTAAACCTTTCCCTATTGACACTCATTGAAGAGATTAGGATTGGTGTAAACCTTTCCCCATTGACACTTCCTCACTGAAGAGATTAGGATTGGTATAAACTTTCCCCATTGACACTTCCTCATTGACGAGATAAGGATTGGTGTAAACCTTTCCCCATTGACACTTCCTCATTGAAGAGATTAGGATTGGTGTAAACCTTTCCCTATTGACACTCATTGAAGAGATTAGGATTGGTGTAAACCTTTCCATATTGATACACTTACTCATTGGAGAGATTAGGATTGGTGTAAACCTTTCCCTATTGATACACTTCCTCATTGAAGAGATTAGGATTGGTGTAAACCTTTCCCAATTGACACTTCCTCATTGAAGAGATTAGGATTGGTGCAAACCTTTCCCCATTGACACTTACTCATTGAAGAGATTAGGATTGGTGTAAACCTTTCCCAATTGACACTTCCTCATTGAAGAGAATAGGATTGGTGTAAACCTTTCCATATTGATACACTTACTCATTGGAGAGATTAGGATTGGTGTCAACCTTTCCCCATTGACACTTACTCATTAAGAGATTAGGATTGGTGTCAACCTTTGCCTACTGACACTTACTCATTCAAGAGATTAGGACTGGTGTAAACCTTTCCATATTGATACACTTACTCATTGAAGAGATTAGGATTGGTGTAAATCTTTTTCCAGTTGCTCTTGGTTTTGTTGTCTGTTTTGTAAGATGCTACAGACACAAGAGATTAGGATTGGTGTCAACCTTTCCCTATTGACATTTACTCATTCAAGAGATTAGGACTGATTTAATCCTTTCCATACTGATACACTTACTCATTGAAGAGATTAGGATTGGTGTAAATCTTTTTCCAGATGCTCTTGGTTTTGTTGTCTGTTTTGTAAGATGCTACAGACACAGGATGCACCTGTGTGGGTTCTCGCACTGCATTGCTATGACTACGCAGGGTGTCCTGGACTTTCTAAAACAAAATGTAGAAAAAAATTATGAATATTATAAGTATCCTATGGAGCCCTTACTACAATATTATCATAATAAGATGACAAGTTTATTTGTTTACCAGATCTTATAGAAAATATAGGATTCAAAATTAATTGGAAATAACTGAAGTTGTACATTTAGTAAAAATACAGTCATCAAAAGCAGCAAAAGATGTATTGTTGTGGCATATTGTAAGGGAGATTTTAATTGGATAAAAAGCAAGTAAATCAAATAAAACAGTTCAGTATCAAGCAGTCACTGGGATAACAGTAGAAAATTTTTAATAGTGTAAAAGAGGTCTATAAACTAAATATTTGTATTATAAGAGGTTCCAAGGTTTCACTACACTCACATCACAATCAGTGACAGCAGTAAACCTAGCCATCACTCGCAGAAGTTCATCCACATTATTTTTGAGTCGTAACTCCACCACCTTCTTCATCATGCGTGGGTCTTTATCAGGCTTAATGGACACAAATGGCAGCCAGTTGCTCTCTTGTTTCAAAGCATGTATAGAATGGTCAGCTCCCCAATTCTCCTGCCCTGGCTGCAGAATATTATAAGTGAAAGACAAATTAAGTTAACGTGAACATAAAGACATGTGCTGTACATTTTTAAGTAATGATTACTGTTCAATAAATATACCATTTTTGTGATAAAATTAAAATTAAGTTTTTTAAATGTAAATACCAAGTTTTGCAGCTTTTGTTTTATCTTCCACTCCAGTACACAATAGAAATCTGTATATCACATGGCCATTAATATTTGCATAAAATATTTAGTCATTCACATTTCTCAGGTGAATGACATACTCAATAATATGCTAGATTTCATTTACAACTAATCCAAAGTTTAAATATAAGTTCTGTCAAAAAGTATGCCAAAACTGACTAGCGGTGGCATCCTTTACAAAAATCAAAACTGGTGACAGGGGCTTTGAAACAAAACAAAATCCGGTATTTTGTATGCTTGTTCTGTGCAGTGAAAATTATTAGCAGGCGTACATGAGCCATAACTTGCAGATGCAAATGGCTTTTGTGAGATATATACGTAAACATGATTTTGCTCAACATGAAGTAAAAATGTGACATATTTTACCAATTATGAAGATTTCCTTGTTTCTACAATGAATCAATATACTGCATACTGGAAAACCATTAACAACACTACCACATACATTCTGATTCAGAGATATAAAGAAGTTTTCCTCCCTCGCCTACTTATTTTCACTTTGCACCCAGCACTTCAACACCGTTAACATCTACCTTTTTTTTCACGACAGTTCATATGATCTTGTGTATCACTGTGGTAATTACTACACTTTCATCACTAGACACCCCACTATCTCAAAATCTTAGTGCACCCTTGGTATGAGATCAGCAGAATACTTGCGTGGCTCTTAGTAAGAGCCTATAAAGTGATTTAGTGGCATACTATCTTCTATATTTAGCACACTTTTGTGCAACTGTGCACTGATATTTATATCTACATAAAATAGACATCTATTTATAGGGGTTTTACACTATCTGGTAATTATTGAACCATCTCTTACCTCAAAAGTGTCGTAAGTCTTGAAGGTTTTCATGTGCTCTTGTCGTGTGAAGACTTGCTTGAACTTCCTGTTGACTGCAGCATACAACTCCATCTCATCAGCAGATGTGTCAATCTTCTCAATATCCTGCAAACACACATTTTGACAAAAGCATTATATCTTAAGGTAAGCATGTATTTTTGCTAGAATCTCTCACTGTCGGACATATGCAAAATTGGTCAGGATGAAAACATTATCAAACAATAGAATGAAAAAAACGTAATGCTTAAAACATTTTAGGCTTATGTTTCTTTTGTTCTTGTTGCTTTAAATTTTAGTCGCCAATTTCTAAAAATAGCATCAGAGATGCCCGTACCCCACAGCCTGGGGAAATATTTTCAACACCATGAGATACAAAAGCACTGTACCAGTACAAAGTTCAGGATACTTTCAGAGCACTGTCAGTTATATAAAGTTCCAAAAAATGTTTAAATGCAGAAAATAATGTTTAAAAGAAAGATAATGCATGTAAAGATGAAGTATTAAAACAAGTCAATTCAATAACAAGATGACAGCATTAATCAGTAAACTACAATTCAACATTCTTTATCTACATCTGCATGGCCGAATTATGGTTTAGATGTTTTGAATATTACCATGCATACAGAAGTGGTAATACATTTAATGAATGCTTATGTGTGGTGTTGGAGCAAAATCTGTGGCTCACTTGATGAAATTCTATCTCTTACAATGGGAAGTTATGAAAGTAAAATTCTTAATAAATTCTAACATGAATTAACAGTGCTTAATCTGCATCAAAAGACAGACCCAAAGGTGCAACAAGATTTTAAAGGTCAAGGTCACTACGACAATGTCAAAGGTCAAATTAAGGTCACACCATGATAATACACACCTATGGCCCTTGACCAATGTCCCTACCAAGTATCAACTTCCTACACCTTACGGTTTCCGAGATATAGCCCGGACAAGATTTTATAGGTCAAGGTCACTACGGCAAGGTCAAAGGTCAAATCAAGGTCAGATCATGACGTTGCACAACTACACCCCCTAACCAATGTCTCTACTAAGTATCAACTTCCTACACCTTACGATTTCTGAGATATAGCCTGGACAAGATTTTATAGGTCAAGGTCACTATGGCAAGGTCAAATCCTGATCAGATCATGACGTTGCACACCTACACCCCCTAACCAATGTCCCTACCAAGTATCAACTTCCTACACCTTATGGTTTCTGAGATATAGCCCGGACAAGATTTTATAGGTCAAGGTCACTACGGCAAGGTCAAAGGTCAAATCAAGGTCACACCATGACGTTGCACACCTACACCCCCTAACCAATATCCCTACCAACTATCAACTTCCTACACCTTACAGTTTCCGAGATATAGCCCGGACAAGATTTTATAGGTCAAGGTCACTACGGCAAGGTCAAAGGTCAAATCAAGGTCAGACCATGACGTTGCACAACTACACCCCCTAACCAATGTCCCTACCAAATATCAACTTCCTACACCTTACAGTTTCTGGGATATAGCCCGGACAAGATTTTATAGGTCAAGGTCACTACGGCAAGGTCAAAGGTCAAATCAAGGTCACACCATGACGTTGCACACCTACACCCCCTAACCAATATCCCTACCAAGTATCAACCTCCTACACCTTACAGTTTCCGAGATATAGCCCGGACAAGATTTTATAGGTCAAGGCCACTACGGCAAGGTCAAAGGTCAAATTAAGGTCAGACCATGACGTTGCACAACTACACCCCCTAACCAATGTCTCTACTAAGTATCAACTTCCTACACCTTACGATTTCTGAGATATAGCCTGGACAAGATTTTATAGGTCAAGGTCACTACGGCAAGGTCAAATCCTGATCAGACCATGACGTTGCACACCTACACCCCTAACCAATGTCCCTACCAAGTATCAACTTCCTACACCTTATGGTTTCCAAGATATAGCCCGGACAAGATTTTATAGGTCAAGGTCACTACGGCAAGGTCAAAGGTCAAATCAAGGTCACACCATGACGTTGCACACCTACACCCCCTAACCAATATCCCTACCAAGTATCAACTTCCTACACCTTACAGTTTCCGAGATATAGCCCGGACAAGATTTTATAGGTTAAGGTCACTACGGCAAGGTCAAATCAAGGTCACACCATGAAGTTGCACAACTACACCCCCTAACCAATGTCCCTACCAAATATCAACTTCCTACACCTTACAGTTTCTGAGATATAGCCCGGACAAGATTTTATAGGTCAAGGTCACTACGGCAAGGTCAAAGGTCAAATCAAGGTCCCTCCATGACGTTGCACACCTACACCCCCTAACCAATATCCCTACCAAATATCAACTTCCTACACCTTACAGTTTCCGAGATATAGCCCGGACAAGATTTTATAGGTCAAGGCCACTACGGCAAGGTCAAAGGTCAAATCAAGGTCAGACCATGACGTTGCACAACTACACCCCCTAACCAATGTCCCTACCAAGTATCAACTTCCTACACCTTACAGTTTCCGAGATATAGCCCGGACAAGGTTTTATAGGTCAAGGTCACTACGGAAAGGTCAAAGGTCAAATCAAGGTCAGACCATGACGTTGCACAACTACACCCCCTAACCAATGTCCCTACCAAGTATCAACTTCCTACACCTTACAGTTTCCGAGATATAGCCCGGACAAGATTTTCAAACTCAAGGTCACTACGGCAAGGTCAAATCAAGGTCAGACCATGACGTTGCACAGCTACACCCCCTAACCAATGTCCCTACCAAGTATCAACTTCCTACACCTTACGGTTTCTGAGATACAGCCCGGACAAACTTTTTCCCGCCGCCCGACACGACGCCCGCCCGACACGACGCCCGCCCGCCCATCCGGACACCATGGGTGAAAACAATACCCCGACAGCCCTTAAGGGCTGTGGGGTAAAAACTCAAAATTTAACAAAATACAGATCTGTTCTGATTTCAGGATACCAAGCAATGCTCTTGTGTTTTCTTGTCCTTATCAAACAGATCTGCTAATAGAAAGACTGAGGAAGTGGAGTTAAGCAATATCAACCATGTTCATCAAAATTGTTATAAAAAACTTAAAATATACACAAATATTGGATAAAAGGTTAGACTTTCATTGTAATATTTTAATTATTTTTTCTGATGCCAATTGAGATGATAATTATTATATTTTGTTTCAATATTATAGTAAATGGTCTTCGTGCTGTGTCTCAAATGCACTACTATTAATTTAACACGAGTGAGACCTACCACTTCAATGCCATACAGATGGATGAAGTACATCAGGTATGGTTTAAGGTATTCCAAGTCATTGTTGTTCACAGGTAGGCCTAAATTGGTCTCATCTGACACAATGCCTCCACCTGCATGGTGAAAATACACATGTGACACATTAGAAGTGAATATAGGAGACTCTGTGTACGTAAAACCAGTATAAATGGAACCAGTCTTAAGGCCCCCAAAATAGAATATTATGTCCTGTCTGTTGGTATAAGTAAGTCTATGACTTTATTTTATTGTTATAGATAGAGATCATCTAACGCATTGTCACATAAAACTGAATGGTATTTTTAAATCTGTAGTTTGCTATAAAAATAAATAGCAGATATGGCCTTTTGTCACAGTTTCCAATATACCTTACAGCGCCATACTGGAATTTAGTGTCATCTGTTTATTGCTGGACTGCAGGCTCTGTGTCACTATACAGTAATACTGTATCATTGTGAGAGATTATCTTGGATTGATACATCAATTCTAGATACAAAGATTTACAATTATTCCCTGTTAAATTGGTGCTGTTTTATTTAGGGTCATTCCTACAATTGTGTAAAGCCAAAGCCTATGCAAACCAAACTTAGAATATTTTTATCTTTAATAGATTTTTCACATTGCTACTGTCACCATAAATTTCTGTTATAACATACAATAATAAAAATTGTGACACTGTCACTGGCAATATTTTCACAAGATACTATGTTTTTTTTTTGTTTGGTCAAATAATCATCCATTTTTACAAACTTAGTCATTTTTGGAAGTACACACAATCCAGTATGTTTTCAAAGTTTGACTGTCACAATGGGTATGCATTATCAAATGGGTGATTAGTATAATCTGATTAGATTAACGGACTGCACTCCAATGGTCCACTTACTATTTGTGACCTCAACCAGCCTGATTGGTATTAAGTAGGGCTACCATCGAGCCTGAAAATGTGCCTCGATTCCTCGTTTTGGAAGAACCGACTCGGACTCGGATAATCACTTGGTTATCGCCCACGAAATAAACTGCATCATATTTTGACATGTTACACCTTATAAAACGGTTAAAAAGTATATAACAGGAAAGAATTTTGATAATTCATTGAATTTGGGAAAAAAGTCGCATTCATAATGAAAAATACAGGAAACTTTAACCATTTTGATATTGCGATATTTGAGGCGTATTTGAACTATGTTATATTGAAATGCCATCTTACAAAAACATTGTTACACAAACAATTAAAGTTTGCAAATGCTTAAAATATAAAAACTTGAAACGGAAACACCTTATATTGGTAAAATATATAAATATATTCATATATTTAAAGAAAAGTCTAATTTTACGTCCATGTTTAGTTGTTTTCGTAGACCTGGTTCACTTTTCTTGCCTCGAGTATTAAACTGAATCGTTTTGTTTCTGTGTAACCCAAGAATCTTAGCAGCCCTAGTATTAAAGTGGACTGGTAACAAAATTAGTCCATCAGAATTCAATTACAGAGGATCAGACTGTACTAGAATATAATGGAGGCTTGCAATTACCTGAGGCTGCAGCCAGCATAGCGAGCTGTGAGGCTGGCACTGGGTTGGTGGACTGTAGCACAGGGTTGAAAGGGGGTGGAGTTGGGGGCTTGATGGGCTCAGAGGTGACAGATCTCACACTCGAGGCACCTGATGCTGATTCCAGCTTGGACCGGGATGTCGTCATGGCAGTACCTCCAAAACTCCCAAAGTCATCTTGATATTTGGAGGGGATACGGACAGTGTCAGACACATCATCATCCTAGCAGGAAAATAGAGAAAATAAGGTGTATTTCGAAAAACCAGCTCAGTATCAACCATCAAAAGTAGGATAAAATTTTCAAAATGAGCAAGTTGTCAGTTGATTTAATAAATAACAATATGAAATGATGATTACACTTAAGGGGATACTGACAGTATCCAATTCATCATTATACTAAAGAGCTAAAACAGAAAACAAAGCTATTGTTCCAAAAATGGGCACAATGTCAGCTGTCTAAACTCCAAAAATCATCCTGGTACCTAGAACCAAAAATTCAAATTCTTCATCATCCTAATGATTAAAAATAGAAAAAACCTACGATTACAAAAATGTTGCTGACTATCATCTATCAAATTTGAACAAATCTAAGAAAACAACATAAATTATGAAAATAGATGTCACATCAGAGATCTAATCTACAAGTTTACACAAGGTTTTGAAGCACTGATGCTAAAATATGGAACTTTGCAAAAATCTTGGCAATTGTTTATTTGGATTTAATGATCAAAGAAATAACTGTTTTAAGTCATAATATTATATGATATGACAGATAACCTCAGAAATTATAATAAACATTACAATCATTAAGTATTCTATTTATTGTTCAAACAAAGAACATACCTCTTGTTTTCCAGCTTGTGGAGAGCAGTCATACTTGTGGACAGTCGGCAGCCACTGTATCACCTTTAACATAAAATACAACCTGTTGTCACAAACAATTTTGTGTTAACTATATCATCAAAATACAATGAACTGTTATATTTTTGTAAAGTAAAATCTTTATTTTCAAACATTTTTTATCTGAATTTTAAATTTAAAGAAATCATTTTTACTATCCTAAAGTTAGAGAACCAATGTGCTGTTGTTTCATAATACATTATGGCTATGAGTTTTTGGTTAAAATATAATTACAGAAATATTAGATCAAAGAATCATATTTATGGCTCATGCAAGTCTCATTCCATACACTAAAACAAAAACATTTAAAAAATAAAATATATTGTGCATGCAAAAAAAAAATAACATTCTAATTCAAATGCCGTACAATATCTGGAACCCAACAAACACACACACACAGTCACTTTAGATTGCAAGGTATCTCACCCTCATGAACTGGTTAAACTTCTTAAGACTGTGGAGATGACAGACCAGCCAACGCAGATATATCACTAAGTCATCAGTCTTCAGATACTGGACAGCAGAAAGGTTCTTGTCAGCTAGAAATGCTTCTCTGGTGACTGACAATCTCTGGGCTCGCTGATTGTAGTCATTATACTCAGACATAATGTGACTGAAATAGACAAATACTGTTAAACCAATATGTAAAGCTAGCTCGTCAATCTTATGGTGCTACATTTAATTTGTTAAGCATAAGCTCCAGCGAGGCTCATGCTTCTAGAGATCACTTTATTTTTATGATCTCCGGACTTACATGAATTGTGGTGTAGCATGACGAGTGTCTGTTCACTGAAGTTAAGCGGCAATGGGCTATGTTAGTACTGGGATGGGTGACTGCTTGGGTGTGTCTCTGATGGCTTTGCATTCACGCTATTATAGACCAAAAGTTACCCCTTTCAGCCATGTTTAACTTCAAGGTCACTTTCAACAGACTGTCCAGAATGAAATGTTACTCAAATTTTAAAAGTGACTGTAAAGTTGGAAATACATTAAAGTAATTAAACAAAAAAATGCACAGTTACACTGTTTTGTTATCAGATTTATTTTCTTACATAAATCATGTATTAAATGTTGAAATTTGAAGACGAAAAGGCGTATAGTACCTTCTCACATTTTGTAAATTGTCAAAATTTAGATTTAAATTGCATAGAAGATGAATTGCCCATGATAGTAATTTGTACATGAAATAGGGAATTAAGAGAAAAATTTTTCCTAATATGTTTAAGTACAACTATAGTTATTAAGTTTATTTACCTTTATAAGTCTTTGTTTAGTCAATGCAAACCAATCAAGATTAATGGATTCAGCTTGTTTTCTGTTTTACTCTTTCAAAATATGAGAAGTGAAATTGGGTCAATCAAAGTAATGTTTCTTTGTGTCTTTTTTTTTTTTGCTGTTGTATATATCACAACCATTAATTGTTTGAATTACTTATTCTGATAGATTTTGTACTAAAATCCAAAATTAGTCATTTTATATTGTTACCAATATATGTATTGTGGCCTCTAAGTACAGAAAAACTTGTTCCTTCGTCAAAATATACACTAATTCAAAAGCACAATGCAGATTACTTCTAAACAGTTTAATAAAAAAAAAAAAAAAAAAATTGAAACATTTTAAAGCAAAACAAAATATCTAAAGGAGGCCATGGATTCCTGAATTTTACTAAAACATGTCTATATTATTTGTGTGACCATATGTAAATGATTTTGATTGGATAACAAATCATAAATTTGAAAATATCACTGCACTGTGATGTCATCTTGGTTTTGACATCACTGTGTAGTCATAGTGAACTTGTGTCAGGTATATTACCACTCACACCCCCAAAAATAGTACATACATCAAGCGATCCTGGTAGAAAGGATAGAGGGCTTCTATGGTGCTTGTATGTTCACAGAACCGTCTCCATCTCAACATGTGCATGTGTTTACACTGCACCAACTGGTGCATCCTGTCTACAAAGAACTGAAATAATAAAAGATCATATAAAATGCTGTATTTCTATAAAATATGAACTGGACACACATTTCTTCTCAACACGAACAGATTCGGTACCAGTTTAAACCTGTGTGATCTTGAAAAAAATTTACAGTGTCTAAAATATGTCACTTTTAATTTCTAGAAAGAATACTTGTACAGCATAATTAAGTGCAACCTCAAGGAACCAAAACATACCTTTACTTATGCAAGGTGACATACATAAGAAAACTGTTACAGTAACTAGTCCAGTGCTTTAATAACCTTGTATTTGATTGCTACTGTACAACCTTGGAAATTACTTATTGGAGTTTTACTGTAAAAAGTTAGATTTAAACTCAATGCCACTTTAAAGAATTTCATTCATTGCAGGCAAGCTTGTCATATTTTCACCAAGGTGACGAGAGGGACACATGTGGCTGTATAAGTATCTACAGTGTCAAATTTCCATGATCTGAATAAGGATCAAACCCTATACATTCTGTTTTGAAGATAAACTGCATGAACAAATGTGGCTAATTGATCAGCTTGTGAATTATATCAATGGACACAGTAAAATATGTTACTTACCTGGTGAAGCAGCAGCGGCATCCCTTCCACCCCATAGTCTGTACTGAATGAATTCTTCAACTCATCTTCCATTACATCTGCCTGAATAGTCAGAGGCTTGGCCTCACACACCTACAAAGGTACAGTTTCGAGGATGATACACTAAAATGATAGGTCTCCATTTTAAACTTGCAATAATAACACAGTAAGTAAAGTGATTTTTGAAAAACTGTACACTTAAACATATTAACTTTTTATAATGCACACATTTTGTTATTGCTATGTCTCATGTACTACAACATACTTGTAATTTACACCCAATGATTTTATTAACAAATTTACATGGCACAATTATTTAAAACAAATCTTTATTTTGTATAAACGTCTTTTTAAAATCAGTTTTAGAAAATTACAACAGTGATAATGAATTTAACCAGGTGATTAGGGACAGTTCCCAACATTTTCAAATATAACTTCAAAATTCATGCAAACGGGTTTTCTTACCAATATTATTAATTGTAGAAATAGTACTGTTGACATAACTGATTATTTTCTAACCTCAAGTGCCCTGCGTAAGTGTAGCTCCCTTTCTTTTTTGAAGTGACTCGGATCTTTTGGAATAGGAACAGAACTGGAAAAATATAGTAAAAAATACAAATCTATGACAGAGAAATATAATTTTAGTACATGTATTTTCAAAACCTCAACAAACCTTTATTGCACGTATTTTTCAAATTGAAATTGCCTTGTAATGCTGTGTGTACCCAATGTTGCAGCACGTCTAATATTTGATATTCTAATTTGTGCAAAACAAATACTGAAATAATGGTGTTTTATTCATCACAATTTTATAGAATTAAGTTTTGTTCTCTTACATAAACAACATGAAATATGCAATATTTACATATTGCCTCGGGCATTATGTCAAATACATGCCTTTTATTAAGGCTACAATGATTCTTGGGTTACTTGCTTCAGTTCTTGTAAAGTGAAGAATCGTGGCACATTCTTGTTTGCACATTTAACTTTTTACCCACTAAATAACAAAAACATTACTCAAATTGAAGCCAAAATAAGAGAAATATAATCTACTTATTACAAGTTATTAGATACAAAACAAAATATACTGACATTCAAAAAGGGTTTGAACTATTTTGTCACATATGACAAAATCAGAAACATTAATTTTTGACATTTTTGTTTCACTGAACATGTTTCAGGTAATGTATGTCCACATTTTAATGATGTATTTTACTTATATAGCAATAATTTGCCAAGCACTTTGAACACATTATGACATTGTCACCTTTAATGAACTCCGCAAAATTAAGTATTATTATATTTTTATTTATTGTGCCCTTTTTCTCTTTACACTGCATCAAATAAACAAATTTATCATCCACCATGAGCCACATTTGACCTGTACAGGGAGATATACAGAGTGGAATATATTATTTTCATATACAGCAGTGCTGCCTTACCATGGATAATTAATATCAACAAATTCCGGTTTTTCACTAATATCTCGGAAACTATGTAACCTACAAATATCATATTTGTATGATACATCGTAAGAAAGATCTTTTTACAGTGCTTCTTCTCCTTTTATTAATAAAAATCCATGGCTGAGAAATGGCAAGTTAAAAATTTTTATGTTCATTTGTGCGCATGTGTATATGACAGTCTTTTTTGTATTGTGTCTTTAATATAACTTAATTTTACTCACAAATCATTAAAATTGGTGGATAATAAAAGTAAAATATCCCTGCTTAGACATATACAGAAAACACTCGCATAATGCTGTCGTCTTCATCTGTGATATTTTTTTTTCTGCATATGTCACTTGGGAAGTTTTCCTATTGTACCAACCATATGTCACTGTAGTTCAAGTAACAGAGCAATAAATAACTTATACCTGACAGGTTTGGATATTCCATGCACCATTTCATTCTCCTCTAGTTCATTTTTTAGTTCAGTTAACTCAGACACCATGGCCTGCTCCAACTCCTTCACTCGGTCGGTGTTCCCCAGTTCATACCAAATCTCATCTGTGATTGGGGCTGTCATGCTGAGTAATTGTAGCTTGGGTTCAGTAAAAAAATCTAAGAAAACCATAGAAACTCAATGTCACATAAATGTATAATACAAAGTTTGAGATATAAAATGTAAGAAACTCATCTCATATAGTACATAGAGAGAGATAAAATATAGATACAAAGAGATAAAATTCTTACAATGAACAAAATACAAAAGAAAAAGTAGATTACCAGAAATACAAACAAAAGTATCTGTTATGTGAACTCTACAATGTTCCTGATATATAAAATCCCCCAGCTCATAACACACAACTCTGCCAAATGTGGTTGCCAAGCCCAGTCGAAAAAAAAAAGAGGAGGGTTGGGCTATGGTTTAGCACCCCATCACACATAAAAACACAGTCAAGCAATACAAACAGGAAACAATGACATGCTGAATATTAAGGCTCATAGAGTGATAAATCACCCAAAGGGAAGCCGCAAGGAAGCCAGGGCACTGACAACATCACTTGTTGGACATGCGAGAACCATGTGCTAGACTGGGAAAATGCAACAGTTAACACAAGAATTGACAACGTACAAGGCAGACATTTGTGTAGGTGGAAAATATCTGGCAAAGTACAGCTGGTAGCAATGACTTGGGCTCCAGAAGGAAAAAGAAAGAAGGCCAAGCTTAAGGAAACGTGTAGAAGAACAGCAGAAAAAGATAAAAGAGGAAATTGTCTGCCACCGTATGTTCCCTGAGGAGCTAAGAGGATAAGTAAGTAAGCTCATAGCACAAATTAAAATATTATCGGCAACAGCCCCCAATGAAAAATGAAAAATTCTTGTGTCAAAATTATGAGCAAAGTAGTGCCACAATGAGCAGCTTGGGTATATACTAAGTGCTAGAATGTAAAAGGGTGTAAGAAAACAACTTTAGGCCTGAAAAAAGAAACCCACAATCACAATCTACAGTAATGAAAATGTAATGTGTCGTCATTGAAAATCTATAAACACAATATCACGTGTTTATATTGAAGATAAAAAATAGGATACCTAGGACTATCCTATGAATTAATAAAACTGTGGTGTCATCAGTAATGGTTACCTGAGGTCTACATTACTTGCTTGTAGAGCTGTGGCATGACTTCACATAAAACTGCGGATTTGCTTCAAATACAAATACCTACAAATGTCTCCACCTAAGTATTTCCACAACTATTTTGCTATATAGAACATGTAAAACAACTGGAGAAGATCTAAAAATATGGGAAGCCATGGCTCTACACATATGTAAAGTACTGCCTTGCTATAAAATATCACCGGGTCCCAATTATCACCACATAGAATTAAAATCTATACAAGTTAGCAAAAAGTCACCTCCAAATCTGGTAAAGAAACTGTCTCCAACGTGAATAGAACAAATGCACAACAAAAGACTTTCAAAATATGTGGCCATTACTGAAATATAAATATTTTATTTAATGGTAGTGATAATTGGTAGCAAAGCAGTAGAGCTGAGGTAACCATGTCTATTGTCATTTGACAAAAAAGAAGTCAATTTAACTTAACCACTGTGAATTATTGCAGATTTTTTATATCACTGTTATCAGTACTTGTTTCATTTAAAATTACCTGATATAAATACTGCCTTGCTCATTATAAGGGAAGGTGACAAACGTCACAGAGTGGCAAGCTTAACTGGCTGACCAGTACTGTCATATTTCAATAATTTAAGTTGTTCTACAGTTGTGTAATTAATGTGTAATAAAATTGTATCTGTCTTCCTCGCCATTAATGATGGTAGAGGATATTTACCCGACGGCTGGGTATGCTAGATCAATATCACTGCTAGCACACCCAATGGTTGTGTATGCTAGCAGTGTTGTCGATCTAGCATACCCAACTGCTGGGTACACAAGATCTACATCACTGCTAGTGTACCCAATGGCTGTGTACACAAGATCTATATCACTGCTACACTACCCAATGGCTGTGCACCCAAGATTTATTTTACTGCTAGCATACCCAACAGTTGTGTACGTGCACTACGGGCACACAATCATCCTGTATTCAATTAAGGCACTAAGCTCAGTTGTGTACTCTATATTTATATCCTTGTTAGTGTGCCAAAAGCTGTGCACGCCAGAATGAAATCACTGCAAGCATACCCAGTGGCTTGGTACACGAATGATATCACTGCATTATTTATGTTACTGCTAGCATACCCAATGGCTATTTACAGTAATGGCATACATACCCAACTGCCATGGCAGTAAACTCTATGTTCCCAATGGTTGTGCACCCAAGATAAATATCATTGCTGGCGTACCCAGTAGCTGTATACACAAGATCCATATCACTACTAGGGTACCCAGCTGTTGTGTACACTGGAAGTGATATCGGTCTAGTGTACCCAGCTAGTGTATGATTGTTGTACCTATTTCCAGTCTATTAACAAAATTTTGCAGGCTTTTTTCACTGTAACATTTGAAACATTTCACCACACTTTTCTTGTTCCACAAAATCGTGTGTATACCCAAAAACAATTCTATTTTAAGAATATATAACTTCTGTTTATATATTGGTACAAAACATGCACAAGTCTGATTTTAAAACCATTTAGACCGGAAAGTGGAATGGACCGAATTCAGGTTCATGAAGGATACTAAACAACTCCTATTATTTTACAGCGTACCCAATTTCTTATTACCTAAGGCAGTATGCACTCAATGGTTTTGCACTCAATGTCAGTACATTTTACAGGGAACTCAACGGTTCTTTATCCAAGGCATTGTGAATTATAATTAGTTTTTAAGGAAATTTTTAGAGTCATCAGAAATGGGCTAAGGATTATGTGGGTGTTCCACCACACGACTAAGGCTCCCGATTAAGGGTTTTTGAGGGTCGGTTTCAAAAATATGCTTAGTCCCAGGCTTCCTGTAAGGGTCGGTTGTGGTCGGTTGAGGCCGTGTGAGAAATCAAACATGTTTGATATTTCTCCCGACCCCAACCGATTATTTTTTCCCGCCATAAACAAAATGTCCAGTCCCAGGCGTCCTCAGGCCTCCTCAGACCAAATTTACACAGTCCTATGTGGTCCCAGGCCGCCTGCGACCCTTAGTCGCCGACCCTTAGTCGCCGACCCTCTATTCTTAGTCCCAGGCTTCCTGCGACCCTTAGTCCCATTGCAAAACAAAAATCGGCTATCTCGGTCTGGGGACGCCTGGGGACGCCTCAGGACACCTTGTGGGGTCGGGACTTAATCCTGGGTTAGTCGGGGCTTAGTCCCAGGAGGCCTGAGGCGTCCTGGGACCCAGTCGGTTTGTCTACGACAGGATCGTGGTTCAAACCGACCAGAAAAATGGCTTAGTCTGTTCTTAGTCCCAGACCAGTTAGGGACTGTCTGGGGCCTCCTGGGGCGTCCTGAGGCCGATCTGTAGTTAATCCCAGACCTTCATACCGATTCTGTCTTCCACCCCATTGGTCAATTTTTTTTCCATTTTTTCCAAGACTACCCACGATTAAGGGTCGCCGACAGGAACAAGGGCATTACTCTCTGCATTAAAATTATTCAGGATAGCATGGCATTGCACTAGGAAACAGCAGAATAACTTGCTTAATTATTGTTACATTTTGACTAAAATTAAAGGACATGTCAGAAATGACCTAACAAAGAAGCGATAAAAATTTGGGTACAATATCAGTGATATAGATCTTGTGTACAAAGCTATTGCCTATTGGATATGCTAGCAATGATTTAGATCTTGCATACACAGCCGTTGGGTATGCTAAATCAATATCACTACTAGTGTACACAGTTGTAGGGGAAATAACCACTCCCATTAAATGATTAGTTACAGTGAAGTTACTTCGAATAAATCACATTTTGATCACATTTTCTGCTACTTTATTTTAGACTGTATGAAGCTTAAATTCTTATATAACATGAAACTTTATATGGTGAAAGAAAATAACAGCCGGATATAAATGATTTTTACGATGAACATGATGGCTACTGTACTGTAGGAACGTAAGGAAGTAAAAGTAGACAGTGGGCGATAATATAATGATACGTAACAAATAGTCTTATTTGATCTAGAACTAACAAATGCAATACTGAAATTAAGGAACATAATCTGCCTAACCAAAATAAGTGTATGGTGTGAGCGACTACAGTATGTGGCCTGAACGAATATTTAAAATATCAAATTCTCCATTTTCTGTTGTTTTCCCCAGCAACTGTCCGTCGTCGATTTTAACCCACAGGTGTAAATAAGGCCGTACCAAACTTTTTGCAGAATAGCCTTTAGATACCAAAACCACAAAATAACCCACTTTTTCATTTCTGTTAAGATATGTTATTAATAAGTAGCGCTTACTTAAAATATCAATTAAATTATTAAATGCAAGGGTATACTTTAAAAGTTGACTATTTGAAATTTATGTCCTTGTGCATAGTGTTTACAAAATTTAATTTGCTTGGATGACAGTGTTACACTCAAATAATCACAAGAATGTGTGTCATAATTTTCACAGATAATCTTCAATATTGTTTTATGACATTTAATTTCCTTATCAAAACTTAAACTATTGCAACACACCAATGACTACAGTGAAGGTCATGACATGGTAAATGATAGGAATTACTGATGATGTGAAAATGAAAGACCCTGTAGACATGGCGTATGATCAGTATCAAGTTTTGCCTCTGGACACAAACTATAAACAACCTCATACATATCATGAATATTTTTAGGAGTAGGAAGTATTTTGATACATCAGGAAGTGTACTCAGCAATTTTGGCCAAAAAATATTTCACCTCTGAGGCCGGGGTTCGATCCCCGTCATGGCCTGAAGTGGGAAAGCTGGTAGTTGCTTGCCGTTGGTCGGCAGTTTACAGTACAGAACCCTAGCGAACTATATGTACTGGTTTCCTCTGCCCTTCCAACTACCTGTCGAGATATGACCTATACAGTGTTGAAAGCGACGTAAAACCCCAAATAAACAAAAAAAAAGCCAAAAAATATTTCTGCATAAAAATTAGTTCTAATATGCTGTAAACCAATAAAAGTAAACATTTGTTCCTTTGTTAATAAGAAAAAAGTTTGTGACATTTTAAAGAATATTAAAAAGAACATTAAACCAGTCTAATATTTGAGACCAAATCTAAGACTAAATTTAGTTACAGATCAAAATTGGTCTAAGATTTCACACCAAAACTTCAGATTTGAAACCAAATATGGTTTTAGCAGATTTATCGAATATTAATACAAACTCTGTAAAATAAATTTAGAAATGATTCTGTGTTTTCAACCCCACCATACAGGCTTTGAGTTCAGAAGACTCCAGCATATTTAAAATTCACTCTCCAGGGTATTCATGCTATCCTCCAAGTCTTTCCACAGCTATATAATCAATTTACCATTGTTACATTGGTTTTTATCTTAACATACCTGGCATATATAATTTGCATGTATATGAATTTGAAGAAAAATAATAAAAGGTTTCAGTGGTGCAGTGGATAACACACTCACTTCCCAGACTTGCCTCCCCATGTGGGAAAGTTGGTAGTTGCTTACCATTGTCTGGCAGTTTACTGTGCAGAATCTTGACCAATTGGGTGTAATCGTATAAAAAAAAGCTAGTGTTTTATCAATTTCTTGATTGTAATGTTAGTTACCAAAAAGAGCATAGGGGAATGTTTTACTCTCTTTAACAATCTCTATCCATTCAGGGAAATAATATCAAAAGTGAAACATTTAAAATAGCAAACCAAATCTAAAACAATTCAGTATTGTGTTTTTTTATATTTTTTCTGTATAATCATGTATACTTTTGTGTTTATGATAGCCTTAAATATTTTGTTTGTCACTATTTGCATTTTATATATTTTCCAAAAATCCTGATCAGATAAAAATGTAGAGTAGAGAATATTTTTGAGACAATTGTTTTTCAAGAAGATTTAATTACCTATTCTGTAAAATTCATGAAAAAGCCATGAAATATAAAAATATATATGACCTTATTAAAATATAGCATATCTAGTTCTAATCTAGAAGTTATGAAATGACTTTTGAATGTTAATAATAAAATTACGAAGAGCTACATGAAGAGCTACCATAAAACATTTAAATTTGCAAGAATCATTATGTATATTTTATAGTCTAGCAATTTACTTAACTTAATGATAAATGATTCAAATGGCATTCATCTGGTCAGAGGTGAATATGATTGTTAAAATTATTACATGAGAAATAAATTCACATTGAAACATTATACCTGTGTTCTACTAAAATGCTGGCTATTGAACATGACATAAAACACCAACATTCTGATGATGAAACTAAATACCGTTTCTAAAAATCAATTAATATTTCAACACGATGTCTTTATTAGGTTACACCTGATTGTAATGTTTCATTCAACTAAAATGAATTTTACTCAAATATATATTTTAACCCAAATCAAATGTTCAACCCAGCCTTATTTCTCTTAGGTTCAACTTAATTTCATCATTGGATGAGAGTAAAATTGGTTTACCTGGACTATATGTAAATCAATCTCATTACAACTTGGCTCCAATATGATTTTAATGTTGGTTGAGGAAGATAATTAAAAAAATTAGAATTTCAAGATTTATTTCAAAATTTATGATTTCGACATTTAGTAAACGTAAAATCACTACCAAAAATCACGTTATCTTTTTGATCATGTGACACGTAGAGAAGTGACAAAGGCTTTGTGAAACACTATTTTGTCCTTAAGTAGCAAATATTACACAAGGTCGTTGGTTGTCAGTCTTTTATTTGATTTATAGGAATCTTTTAACGCAATAATGAATTCATTAACATGTTCGTTCTGTGAAAAAGAAGTCTCTACCTTTGTTTTGCCATGTCTACACTCTGGGTGCCGGAAGTGTTTGCAAGAAGTTGCAGACAATAATCACTTGGGTAGTATTGTTGCTTGTCTAAAATGTGAAACAAAGGTCCCTGTTTCAAAAGAAGGTGTGCTAAGTGGACTGAAATTATTGCAATTCAGCATAAATGATGTTCTTCTGGGACACATGAAAGGATTGAAATTGTGTCACAGTGTTGATTTAGATTCTGAAGAAAATATTGTCAGTGTTGAATTCAATAATGTTGGCAAATTTGCTGCTCAAAAGAATCTACCTGATAAAAATGGGACCCAGAATGACCACAGGGGAGACAAAATTGAACACTTATTATATCCATGTAATTCAATGGATTTTAAAGAATATTGTTTTGATTGTGATGTGCTTGTATGTTCAAAGTGTCTTACAAAGCATCATCATGGCCATAATACTGTGTCCTTTGTCACTTTTGTTGAGAATAAGAAATCATACATTCATGAAATGCTCAGACAATTGAAAAAGAGGCTAGCTGTAAAACAACAAAAAATGGATCAAGTAGAATACATGTCTTCAAATATGGATGAAGCTTTCTCGACCATGGAAAAAGAAATTGAAGAAAGAGCACTTTACATTTGTGAACTTGTGCAGAAGAAGAAGGAGGTGCTTATCAACAGACTAAACAATATGTTTGCGAAAGAAAAGGAGTTTTATGAACAATCTCAAAGCAAAATGCAGCATGATTTCGAAGAAATGAATGCAGTTGTACATTTTACGGATGTGGTAATGAAGAGTGGTACCGACTTTGAACTAATGAACATACACAATGAACTCTCTGGGAAGTTATCAAGTTTGCTTCAGAAGTCAGAAGAAGCTTTGCAGCTTTTGAATATAAAACTTGATATCCCTGATTATGGTAAAGAGGAAATTTACTTAAATAAACTGTATGGAGGGATTATAGAGGGTGATATTGTTTGTGGAAATGCTGATTTATTGTCCACTATTAAGTGTGACCTCAGTTGGCCAGTAGGAATGGTTGTTGCATCTGGTTGTGATTATGTGGTAGCAGGCAAAAACGGTGCACATGATCAAGAAGGTAGAGTTTTGAGTTATAACCGTAAAGGTGAAATATGCTTTGTTCACAAATTCTCAGGAAATGTGGTTCCTTGTGATGTATGCCACACTAAAGAGAGCTTTGTTCTGGTGTCAACAAGTGATGGCAATATTTCTAGCCTTTCTGAAACTGGAATGTTGTTGAATGTTTGGAAGAATGTTTTTAATGGGGGTGGAAAAATGACTGAAGCAAATGGCTTGATATACATAAGCTCTGCTGGAGAAAATGCTATTCATGTATACAACACCAAAGGTGTGTTTCAACATACTATTTTGCTTCCAATGTATGATAATGAAATGTTGAACCCAGTTTGCATTGCTGTAAGTAACACCAGGCAAATAGCAGTTACATGTGAGAAGTTGGAAAAGGTGTTTTTGGTTGATAATACTGGATGCATGCAGCATGTTTTTGAAAGTGGTAAAGATACATCACATCCATTAGTTTGCCCATCAGCTTTAACCTTTGATGCCTTCAATAACCTACTAGTTGCAGATTTTACAAGTGACAGTATTCATCTAATATCAAACTCAGGGCATTTTCTTGGATGCTTGTTATCTAATGAACATGGTATATCCTGCCCGAATGCAATGGCATTTGATCATGATGGACATCTTCTCATAGCACAGTATGGTGGGGATGTACAGATATACAGATATTTAAGCTATGCCAAGCAAACCTGAACTTCCCAGGAACCAGATGCATGCAGCTGTTTTGGAGTCTTTTAATTCTTGTGATTTATGAGAAAATGATGAAAGAAACAATACAGAATGTCTGTTGTTTAATGTTTTCTTTGTTTTGTGACTCTGATTTTTATCATTTGTGGGTCATTATTTGTAAAAGTATTTTTTAGTGGACCAGGTACTGTTGTAAATAATTATGGATCCCATATATACACTGCTGGTTAGGTGTACTCTTAAATCTTAAATGAATGAATTAATATTGTTTTAAATCATCAGTTCCTGCTATAAAATACTTCTTTTATGATACCTTTTATTAAAGTTGACACCTTTTGAAATAATCTGTGACATATATGTATAAACTTGTCTTTTTTGTAAATAATATCTTTGCAGTTGTCAAATTGTGCCTTTTCTGCCTGTAAAAAATTTTTTTTGTAAACCTTAAGTTATTAGAATTACAAACAAGCAATCTTGTTACTGTATAAGCATTTCATGTACTTTTTATATGTTAGCATCAGTGTTGGTGAATGGAATTTTAATGGCTATCAATTTATACATTTTACAGTTTGATTTTCATTTCAGTGGACATTCTAAGCAAATACGATTTTGTTTTTGATATTGAAATTGTGTATATGTCACAAACTTTCAATATTTCATCAGGTGTTTGTGTTGTGTGATAGAAAATTTTGTCTAGTATTTTTATAAACAGCATTATTGTCACAAAGAGCTCCCTATGCCTAACACTGCCAAATGCAAAGCACTCAAATATTGTATTCATTGATATCCTGCAGCTATTTGTCTTGTTGGCAGTAGATACTAGTCAGAACTACACAATAGTCAAGATGTCTTGGTTATAAATAATTATTGTATGTTTGCAATTTTAGGTTACTGAAGACCTTAATTTATTTAAATAACCACTTTGTCAACCATATTAACTGGTTCTCAGCTGTAGAAGATTGAATCTCTTTATTATATTGAACAGATATGTGTTCTACAAGCATTCAGACATAAACGTGCACACATTTGACCTTGCAGTGTTTTCCGTTCAACTTCATCATTCACGGAGTGTCAAAGTCCCTCATGTAGCTGATTTTTGCCAACTTAAAAGTGCTTGTATCTTGTTTTTACTTGTAATGTACATTTGGGATTTGAAACGTATCAACCTACAATAAATCATCCAAACAGCCTACAGAATATCATGAAGTGTTTTGTGGCGAGATTTGACCATTGACCAACTGTTCAAGGTGAAATAGGTTCGGCCAACTTAAAAGTACCTATATCTCACTTCTTTTTGGTCCAACAGATTTGGTATGTGAAACCAACTTACAGGAATTTATTGGTTTGGAATCTTTTGATGTTGTCAGATTTGACCTTTCCACATCATCCACCATGTTTGCTTCAGTGTCCCTTCCAGATGGTCACAACTAAAACATGGTTTTCTGGGTTTTGATTGGTTCTTGCTAATTTCATACCCAGTCCCATTTTCTCCATTCACAGCCTTATTCATTATGTGTCCTATAGGTTTGTGATGCGAAACCCACTTGTACAATTTTCATGGTAACATTGTAAGGTTTTGGGATGTAGAAGTTCTGGTGATGGTATAACTACAATGGTAAAAATTTGTACAATGTATCTTAAATTTATTATGTAAAAAAAATTTATTATTGATCTTTATTTATTGATAATAATTGTATTTTTATAATATGACTAGATGCCTGGTGTGGGTATATAAAACTCTACAGATATAAAAATGTGTAACGTTAAAGTAATAAATCAATCCTTATAATATGATTGAAATTTTAGCATTAAAAGGTTGGAGCTGTTTTTGCCTTGTATTCTTGTAAAATGCTTGTAAATGTCATGTGAACATTTATTTTTTTTACCTCTCTCCCATCTAAGTGATGTACTTGTATGAGATTATAGCTGTATGGCTAATTTCATTATTGCACTGAATCACTGTTGCATTTTTTGCACAAATGTCCTGCCTTCTTTAAACTTCTTTTTAAAACAATAATTTCTCTGTATAGTCTTTTGAATGTCCTTATTTATGATTTTGTGAGTCTTTGAGTCTAATTTATGTAACATTGTTGTAACAGTCATCTTGAAAAAATCTTTGTGAAAATAGAATATTTATATAAGTTGGAAAGTCCAACTCTCAGGTTATGTCAACATATTAAGTTTCTTGTTAACTTGTGGGTGTTTTATTGATTATTTTTCCTACACAGTGTGCCTTGTTCCAAGGTATAAGTAGAAATTTTTCACAAGTTGATCTTAAGTTAAAATTTTCTGTCAACAGAACTTTGATGTGTAAGTCCAGTTGGCTGGGCAATATTGAGTGCTCATGTAATCCATGTACTTGGAATTTGAAATCAAGTTAATGAGAATTAGGATTTTAATTTCTGTCAACAAAACTTCCAGTTTTAAATTCTGTCAAGATAATCTGAAAGAATTGTCTAGACATAACTTAAAATTGGAAGTTCTCTCGACAGAACTTACAATTGGAAATTCTGTTGACAGAATTGTGTCAGATTTTAAATTCTTCACAATCCAGCAATTTTGATTTTTCAGTATATTTTAGGTGATAGGAATATATATTTTTGTATCAACCATTTACACGTGTTTTCTCCAGTATTTTTATTGCACATGTATATATGCAAAACTCAGATATCTTACTGTATTAATGGTGATTGGGATCAAGGTTACAGTTGTATTGAAAAAAACCTGTATATTATTGTAATTGTCACATTAGTTAGGCATTTACCATCTCTCTAATACTATCATATACTAAAATAACTGCATGATTGTTTGCATTGCATATTTGCCAAGAGATTTTTTTTGCACCATATTTTGCCAAAATTTTGAAAATTATATTTACTTTTTTAAGTTATTGTTTTGTGTGTAAACTATGGAGGGTAAGTGATGATCTGTCAGTTTGTATTCCACAGCCTTTACCAGGGATTACTAGTGATGTTTAAATGTTGTGTAAAAAATAGGTAAATTCTTTATGTTGATGCTGAGAGAAGTGCACTATACCCGAGTATTTAGTTATTGCATTTAGAAAAATGATATTTGGTGTAGTTAACCCTCTGCCATGGTGACTATACTCCTGGGTACTATATTGTAATAGGCGAATTGATCTGAAATAAAAACTTTCAAAATAAAATATTTTATTTTATTTTTTTGATACTTAAAAATATATGTTTATTTGGAGCTGAAAGAAATGTTAAGATCAGTTAAATGTGAGAAACACAGACTACAACTGATAGGAGACATATTATTGTGACTTTTTGCTAGGGATTTGTAAGATGGATTTAAGAATGGATTTACAAGTTCACCTGAATGGATTTACCAATCTAAGCCAAAATTTATACTCAAAAGTAAATTGAAAACTTTTCTATCCTTGATGCAACATTTTTTTTCTGCTAACACTTAATTTGTATTGATCATCATGGGAATTATATATTCTTTTTTTCTTCAGGTTTTTCTTCAACAATCCTTCCATAATTGATCTTCGCTTGATTCTGCAATCAAAGTTTACCCTGTGAATTGTGATAATAAATGACCTTGTTATACTGACAGTTCTCTTTTGGAATGCACTAATGTACCTTATGTACCAAACTTTCTCCAAGATCATATATCTAAATAAACCTTAATGGATTTTAATCTTAAATTTTAATCTTTAATTTAATCTCCAATTACAGTTACTGTCTGATAACCTCCACTTCTCAGACAGTATTTTTGACCCAAGTTTATTTGTCAGTTGTTCATTGTGCAACATGATGGTATGACCTTGATTTGGTCTTCGATGTTGGGGTAGTGACCTTGAACTTTAATATTTTGTCTGGCCGATATCACACTTGTAGGAAGTTGATACTGGAACATGGGTTGGGCAGTGTGGGTGTGCAGACTTGGCATGACCTTGATTTGAAAGCTTTATGGGAGCATATATAAGAAGTAAATTTAACCATAACCAGTTGAATGACTTAGATGGTGAACATAATGTGTTAGTTAACTCCAATCCTGTTGCATTAGTTCAATTTCTACTGGGAGCAATTGAGACACAATAAAACAATAGATACTGGATATTTTCATGAACAACTTCAGAGAATGTTTTTGAAGCATATTCTGGTTAAAACATTTTGTTGCATTTCACTCTGCATGTGTTGCCATAGACAAGAACTGATTTCTCAATGTAACACATCAATCATTGCAAAGTGTTTTGTGCCTCACAATTAGAAAGAAGTATCTTCAGATGATCACTGGCTGCATTTATTGAAAAAATCCTTTGAAAGCCTGAATGCAAAAATAGGTAATTCAAAACGCATCTGAAATATGTTTTTCTGTTGATAAAAGTAAAACTTTCACTTAAGTAGTTAATTGACTTTTCTTGTCAGAAAGAATACAATACTAAAGTAGAATTTCATCAGGTTTTGCGGTTGTGATGGTAGCTATCTTTATCAGAAATGAAAATACAATGTGCATCGTAAAGGTAAAGCCATTCTCCAGGACTAAGACATATATGGCTAAAGCTTATCTCCAGTTTCTGTATCACGAAACAAAGTGTGTCTTCTTCCGGGTATAGAAAGCCAGCCTATTTCCCTTTCAACTAGTTTTGAAACCCATTTGTGCTCTTAGGTGAAGGACATTTTTGTGTATAATACATTGTCCAAGAGTGCAAGTTTGTTAACCACCAATTTTCAAGTTGCAAACCTTGCATGGGCTCTAAAGTCCAACACCCGTACCGCAAATCCAGTGACACCACAATGATCACAGTAAGGACATCTTAACCTACAACATTGAACCCAAATACCTTTATTATGGACAGAGATCTCAATGGCTGACTGATTAACAAGTCAGGCATTGAAACATTTGGCCATCATCTTTGTTCATATAATCAAATCTATGTCTTAGTAATATGTGAAATTCACTGAGGGACATTAATCCCCCAGCATTGCCATTATTACAGTTGGGATACAGTTAATTCAAAGTCATCTTAATTCTATTGTTTGAGTTTTACCACTTGTGTATGAGGTCATTCTACCATGTAGATTAAATTGCTCTGTTTTAAGCCAATCTGACTCTCAACAACAGAGGTATTATATTTTCCAGCTCTCTCAATCAGATGGACTTCACAGGATATATGAATTTCTTTCTGCTGGAATCATAATGGACTCATACAGGTCACATATAAAAGCAAGGCCTTGTGCAAGTTTTTGAATATGTGTGAATATTTGTTGAAGCCTTAATTTTGGACACCTTGATGGATAGTTGAGATGGGATTCTAATGAGACCATTTATAAAATTAGTCATTGATTTTCACCCATTCAGATAGTTTGTTGGAGATTTTAATCGCACAATGTGTATTACAACTACAGTCAACTGGCTAGATCTTGAAGAGATGGCCCTACATTAGGGTCTAAAATATACCCCCGAAACATCCATAGTTAACAAATTGTGTATGTCATTTCATATCAACGAACAGGAAATATAAATTTTAAGTATAACAAACATAGGTAATTTTGTGAAAGAGGCACCAGCTTCACCATGAAAGGGAGTGTCTGTGGTTAAATCTTATAGTTCTAATCTAATCTAATGTGGACTTTTATAGCGCTTAATCTCCATCACTGATGGACTCTAAGGTGCATCTAAACATAAAGCAAGGCAGTTAGCGTTAATCAAGGGACATAGCCAGGTCGTACTAAGGAGACACAGATGTGACAGGGGAGGCTATGGTGGGTAGGCTTTTGCAAACAGGTATGTTTTAAGCTTCTTTCTAAAGGAGGCAACTGATGTTGCACTGCGAACATCTTGAGGGAGATCATTCCAGATCTTCGGAGCATCAAAGGCAAAACTATGGCCAAAATGTTTGACTGACTTAAAGACTGATGAATGGAAAGGAGGAACTATAAGGTATTGACGATCTGGGTGACTATGCCTAGTACTATAGGGACAACTACTAAAAGACAAGAACGGTTCGAAATAAGAAGGAGAACTACTATGCAAAAATTTATACACAAGTGTTGTGGTTTTGAAAATACATCGGTACTTAACAGGCAACCAGTGGAGTTTCTGTAGAATGGGTGTAACATGAGCATACTTTCTGTGATTTGTAACAATACGAGCAAGGGTGTTCTGAATACTTTGCAGTTTGTGCTGATTGAAACCGGACAAACCTCTGAACAGAGAGTTACAATAGTCCAGACGACTACTAACCAAGGCATTTGCAGCAAGGACTGCCACTTCAGGAGTGAGATACTTTCTAATTCTACGGAGGTCACGCATCTGAAGGAAGCACGCTTTGCAAGTCCTCTTGATATGCTCAGAGAATGAAAAATCTGCATCAAACCACACACCTAGATTTCTGACAGAATCAACCGGATGAAGAAGGCTACCAAGAATGCTAACAGGAAAGTGAGAGGAAATCTTTTGACGTTGAGCCTTGGAACCAAAGACAATAAACTCAGTTTTTTCAGGGTTGAGCATCAATTTACTGAGAGACATCCACTCTTGGACATCATGAAGGCAGGCATGAAGGCATGCCACATGGCCACATCACACAATAAAACCATTACAATATCCACTAAAATTCCTTCATTCAGTCATCAACTTGTGTACATCAGGAGTAAGATGATCAAACACTTCATTCATTCATTCAAAAATGTCTGAAAGTGACAGTGTATCCTTCCGCGGCAGTTATAAAAGATAATCTAGTCAATCAAGTCTAAGTAAACAGATATAAACACATTAAGGACAGACCGTAGTGTATTGGGGTGGATGACCACTGGTCAAACATGGTGACCACAAGGCCAGTAAGTCCGCAGGAGATGGAAGGGAGATAAAATATAGAAATAATGCCACAAGACAATTGCACAAAAATCCAAGAGAAGCGAAAAAAGATGCACCAGGAACTGTTCAAGATTCTGAATTGAGAACCTAAGGCCAGGACTGAGGTTCGAACCCACAGCATCAGAAATAAAAAAGGCCAGGACTGGGGTTCGAACCCACAGCATCAAAAATAAAAAAAGTGAGACAAGAAAACTGAGCAATTAATTTCTGTTATTCCACAAAGAATTAGGCACATGTACATAAACGTCACCTTTTATTCTGGCGTATGTAAATAACATCTGACCTTTTAAAGCTGTCTTGAATTTTTTTTTTCAGTTTTAACAGATTTTTTTGAATTTGTTGATTAATTATTTCCCTAGTTATTCAAATGCCATTCTAGAATTTTGAACTATTTTGCAACTGCATAGCTTCACCATTAAGTAATTTGACGTAATAAAGCGAATGTAAGAACCTTCATTGGTGTCTGAACACAGTCCCAAACAATCTACAACTTAGTCCGGGTTTATAAATTCTAAGGCGGCCCTGAAAAAATACTTTGTTACTTTTGAATGGTGTCTCAATCATGAAATATGAGCTAGTGTTTCCCCAACTGCACAACATTTTTTTATTTATTTATTTTTTTTTTTTTGCATTTCTTTGTTTGACAGTTAAGTTATAATATAAGCAGTTTCATTTCTATTGCTTTTTTATTCATAATGTACTTGGCTAATTAATTATTTTGCCTTGTACATTTATCTAGCAGACTACCGGTATGTAGAAAGAGTATTTTTTCACATATTTTGAGTATGTAATCTTGGCTTCATATAACGGGAAACCTTTCCAAATGACATACATAAAATATTTTTTCACAAATAAATACATTATATGAGGGCGTAGCACAAGTGTTATTCATTTTCGTATATTTTTCCGTTTATGTGTATTTATTTGGATTTTAACGTCGCTTTCAACACATAGTATAGGTCATATCACGACGGGTAGTTTTATGAGGAGAGGAAACCAGTGCATACAGTTACTCAAGGTTCTGTATAGCCTTGCTGAAGGCTCAAGTTCGTTTGCAGTTCAGGAAAGTTTTCAGTTCAGACAATGGAGTTTCAGTTTCTATAATGTACTCATACGTGTACTGACTTTTAAAGACACAAACAGCTAAGAGAGCTTGCCTTCTTGCTTTGAAATTCTGAATGCGTACCTTATTCTGCACCTATTCTGAACATATACACATATGGGCCTTACACAAGGTTAGGTTCTGTACTGTAAACTGCCGACCAATGTCAAGCAACTACCAGCTTTCCCACTTGAGGTCAGGCCGGGAACCGAACTCCGATCTCAGAGGTGGGAGGCGAGAGTGTTACCACTCTGCCACCGTGGGCTCTTCCGTTTTTGTGTAAGAGGGATCTGTGCGTGTACGATTACCCAGCTTTTTTGTATGAATATAACAAGTAAGATAAGTATATACTTAAAGAAAGAATGCAAAAGAGACTAATATATTATACAGGACCACTGTTAAATATAAAAACTTAAATTTTAACAAGAGATTTCCGCGCAATTTCTTTATTGATTAAAATGCAAAAGCTGAGGCGAAGCTTTGTGGAAAAACCTTTTAAGGTTACATTAAGTTAGGCTACATAGAAATATTAGATAGGTTTAGTGTTACGTTTTGGTTATCAAAACCTAAACGCAAACTTATTTACGTCAGCAGTAGATGTGTATCAGGTGATTTTTTAGCATTTTTAGAGTTTATTAGAGAGGTTTAGTGTTACGTTTTGGTTATGAAAACGTAAACGCAAACTTATTTACGTCAGCAGTAGAAGTGTATCAGGTGACTTTTAGCGTTTTTGGAGTTTATTAGGTTACGTTTTATACGTAAAGGGTGCCTCCCTTACGTTCTCTCACCCCTACCTATTTTATTTAAAAACTACACACTACAAATAAATATGACACAACCCCATAGGCAGATAAATATGTACACCATGTCTGTTTGCAAATGATGCTTCTTTTGTATCACATCAAAGAAACTACGTTGACCTGCACTCGTTCATATGGACATATTGCTAAACCCTTATTTGACAAATGTATCCTCTTCAAACTTAACGTATCTCTTATGGAAATCATTTTACGTTAGGTAGCTGTCAAACGCATCACTAAACCTCTCTATTATTTCACGTTTGCATTAAGCTTAAAACTCACTAGACTTGCGTATGCGTATAGAAAAGCTTTCAGTGTAAATAATAGTACATAAACTCACTATATGCGTTGCGTATATTGCCTTGCGTTGCGTTAATTCTCAACGCATTGCGTTGCGTATGAAAGCTACAGGGGGGCTTTTTTACGCATACGCAATGCGTAGAACTGATTTCCAGACTTGTTCATCACACAAAAGAAAATATACTGATGTACTTAGAAGTGCAAGTTAATGTATGGGTGAGGATTAAAAATATTTCATCATAATGTTAATCTTTCTCAGCCGCATATTGATGTTTGTGTTTTTTTTTTATTCTGGTTGTTCAGAAGACAATACATAAGATTTTGTTTTAATTATGGTCAATCAATTAGTGGTTAATCAATCAATTGATTTTGGTCAATTATGGTCAATCGATCAATTTATTTTGAATTATATAAATTCATTGTTTAGATGCGCCTTAGAGTCCATCAGTGATGGAGATTAAGCGCTATAAAAGTCCACATTAGATTAGATTAGATTGTTTGCCTTATAGTTCAAACTCATAAGTTAAAACATAGAATAGTAACATTGTTAAAACTGGAAAGTGGTAACCTGGAATTAAAAATATTAACAGTAATTAAAAATAGTGCATGATTAAAGTGTAACATTTCAATCACTGACATTAATATCTGTTGGGAATATTTAACTAAATATATCCTATATGTATATATTTCATAACCATTGAACATTTAAATCAGTTAATGGTTGTTTTTCATTCAAATGCTTCCACTGCATATACAATAGACTGATTTTAAACCTATTCTTGACTCATCACCACTGGCTGTTCAATCTAACAGTAGATTTCAGGAGCCTAGTATTTTATAGACTTTCCTCGAGTGCTTTTGTCTTACGTATTATATGAGGACTGAATGACTTTTTTACCAGAATGTGGGGCTGTATTTCAGATAAGTCTTTGAATTGTATGGATTCATAATGATTCCATGTATGTCACATTTGGTGGAACAAGAAATACAAAGACTCGGAGCAAGTTTAAGTATTTTACTATTTCTTGTAAATTCAAAACTACTCAGATGTTAAAATTCTTACCCCAGCACAGAAATAAAGTTCTTTGATTAACCCTAATAAAAATCAGTGGTTTTGAATATAGACCAAAATGAAATAGGTGCGTCTTGTAAGGGAGACTTAAAAGGCTAAAAAAAGGCTGGGATAAAACACGCCTAGTAGGAGGTTATTAGTAGATTCTTTTTTTTTTTTTTTTTTTTTTTTTTTCAGATCAATTTTATTACTATACATTTCAATCACCATACAGTGAAGAAGCTCAATGTCTTAACATACAGAGTAGCATACTCAGATTTTTTATCATCTCTTTCAACTCAAAAACTAACATGTAAAATTAAACAAAACTGATCTATTTTTTACACAAGAAAAAAGATAACAAGCCTCGATGTCACCCTGTTAAAAGAAGTTGTGGAATACGGTTCCATTATAATAGGTATGAAAGGTAAATTAACTGAGAATACATATTAAGGATGGAGATTTTCTGTGTGAAAGATACTATTATAAATGGCCCAGCAGTTTTCAAAGTAATCCTTTGTTAAGTCCAATTTTGCTAAAAAATATTGTTCTTCATATACAGTTTTGATTTTGATTTTCAGTTCAGAAATTGAAAGAATTTGTCCACTTCTTGAGCTTGAAAAGATATATTTCTTTGTACACAATATAATTGTGTTAACAGGTATAAAATGTTCCGGTTTCATATAGCCCAACAAAATTTCAGGTAAAGTCAATTTTAAGGGTACGCTTGTTTTTAATTTAACCCAATTCTCAACCTGTTGCCACAGTAGCTTAACTTTTGGACATGAATAGAATAAATGAATTAAGGTTTCTGAAGAAACATTACAGAAATGGCATTTGTTGTCAGTTTCAATTGACATTTTATGCAGTAATGAACGAGTACCTAGGATTCTATGAATTAATCTGTATTGAAACCATATAATATTGTTGTCTTTAACAACTTTGAAACAGATTTTAAAGATTTTATACCATTGCGACTCTTCAAATGTATAGTTCAGATCACCTTGCCATTTTTGGTGTAAAGTGTAAATTATATTTTCAGACTTTTCATTCAGAACCTTATAATAGCCTTTAGCTTTTTCCTTATTAGACAGCACAAATGCTATGTGTCTAGATATTTGGGGTCTCTGGAAAACATACAGAGAATTCAATTTAAAAGTTGATAGGAACCTGGTAAGGAGTAGTTTAAGTCGGAGGGTATCTAAGAAGTTTTTTTCTTTAAGTTTATAACGGTTTTGAAGATCCTCATTACTCATAAAGTTCCCATCCAATTCAAGTACATCCCCAACACAAGTTATACCATGCTTGAACCATGTAGGGAAATATAAAATTTCATTGGAAATATTTGAATTAAACCATATTGGAGCTGATATGACATCATCACTAGTCCTCAGTGGTACTTTGCTGCAAAAAGTTACCCAATTGTTAAATACATTTACCCAGAACTTGTTAGAAATTGAATTGCATAAACATTGACACCACTGGGGTCCAAGTTTAATTAACTTGTCAATGGGAGATATTGTTTGTTCAAACACATTTATCCATAAAGACGAACCTTGTTTTAACAGTCTTGCCATCCAGGTCAGTTTCAGTGACTGAATGAAACAATTCAAATTAATCATTCTAAGACCACCATAATCATAGTCTTGAGTTATCCATTTTCTTTTAATTTTATCAGGTTTTCCATTCCAAAGATAGCAAAACAGAAGTGTATTCAAAGTTTTGATGAAGTGAACGTCAGGAGAGGGAATACAGGTAAAAAGATGGGCAAATTTCGAAATAATAAAAGTTTTTATGACAGTTATTTTCCCAAGTGGAGTAAGAGTCCTCTTTTTCCAGGAGTGCAGAAGTTTTTCTGATTTTTCTAATGCAAGAGAATAGTTAAGATTAGTCATTTCTTGCAAATCTACTGAAAATCTGATACCAAGTAGATCAAATTGGGTTGTTCCCCAATCCAAGGGTGCATTTACTGATAGTTTGTCGATTGAATGCTTTCTTTTCCCAATACAAATCACCTTTGTCTTGTTTTTATTCATTTTTAAACCAGAATAGGATCCAAAAATTTCAATGGTATTTAATGCAGCTTGAAGTGAATTTTGTGAGCCATCTAGGAAAAGAGTGGTATCATCTGCAAATTGCGATAATTTTAATTCTTTTTCCTTTATAGTTATTCCTGTAAAGTTTTTTTCAAATTGCAATAGGTAGCTGAGTATTTGACCACAGAATATGAACAGATATGATGCAATTGGGTCACCTTGTTTACAACCCCTTTCAATTGATACTGTTTCAGATTTTACCCCAGCTTGAACTATTGAAGCAGTGAAATTTGCATTCAGGAGCTTTATCCATAGAACATAGTCTGAAGGAAACCCTAGAAAGTTCAGTACATTGTACATAAATTTCCATGAGATAGAATCAAATGCCTTTTCAAAATCAATCAACATCAATAACCCAGGCTTAGAATTGGCTTCCAGGTATTGCATGGTATCATAGACTAGCCTTGTTGATTCACCTATATATCTTCCAGGAATAAATCCGGTTTGAGTCTCTGAAATAAGTTTGTTTAAAAAAGGTTTTGTGCGATTTGCAATTGTGCCTGAAAGTAATTTATAGAGTACACTTAATAGTGAGATAGGTCTCCAATTTTTTAAAAACTCTCTTGGTTTGTTTCCTTTTGGAATACAGTTAATTATAGCATGTCTGAGACTGATTGAGAGTTGTCCTTTTTGAAAGCAGTGATTAAGTGCTCTAGTAATAATGGTTTTTAATTTACACCAAAAAATCTTTAAAAATTCTGCAGGGAACCCATCTATCCCTGGTGTTTTATTATTCTTCATATTTTTTAGCGTATAACCAAGTTCATCCACTGTCAGCAGTTTTCCCAAATTAAGGCTTTCATTTCCATCCAGTTTATTAATATTTTCATTTTTAAAGTGTTCATGAAGATCAATATCAGATAATAAATGGTCCCTACTTCTGTAGAGGTCAGTATAAAAGGATCTAATTTCAGACAAAATGCCAGCTTGATGCGTAATTACCTCTCCATTGGCCTTGTGCAGTTTTCGGATTGTTTTTTCAATGTAGTTTTTTCGTTCTAGAGAACAAAAATATCTAGAAGGCTTTTCACCATATTGTAACCAATGGGCTCTAGAGCGTACTACGTGACCTCTTAATTTAGATTCTCTTATTTCCTGCAATTCCAATTTCATTGCATCTACATTTTCATTGAAATCCTTGTTTGATTCAGAGTTTTCAGATTTTTCAATTAATTTAATTAATTCTTTCTCCTTCAAATCTTTAGATTTTTTGAGGAAGGATGAAAACTGTAGTGATATGCCTCTTATTTCAAGTAGCATCATTTCCAATAGCAAATCATCATCAATAGTGAACTGTATAAATGTGTCATTATTTTCATTGATGTAATCCCTTTTGTAAACCGGAATAGCATATTTCTCACGAACAGCTTGGATTGTTTTATTAACAGCGGTGATATAATCTGGGTTCTTCAATAATTCACAGTTTAATTTCCATATACCTTTGCCTTGCCGAAATGAATTTACTGTAACAGTAAGTTCTACTATTGAATGATCTGATCTGTATCCAGGTTTGATTTTACAATTTGTTATTAAATCAATAAATAATTCATTAACAATAAAATAGTCAAGTCGAGCTTGTTTTATTGGATGCTTACGTCGCCAAGTGTATCTACGCAAATCTGGGTGAAAGTACCTAAAGACGTCCCTTAAATCATGAATTTCCATTGTTTCTAACCAATGTTGCCTTGATTTAGGGTTATTGATGTTGACATAATTATGACAATCCTTATCAAAATTCAAAACCAAGTTAAAGTCTTCACAAATAATGACATAACTTTGGATGTTATCTTTTACAAGGTTTCTTATGTGATCAAAGAAAGCAGGTTTGTCATTATTTGGCGCATAAATATTAATTAGTCTAACTGAGAAGGATTGAAGTTCAAGATCCAAACAAACATAGTTACCATTTTTATCAATTTCTGAGTTGACAATTTTACATTCAAAATTATCAGAAATGAGTACTGCAACTCCCCTTGAATTTGTACTAAAGCCGCTTAGGTAGCATTCACAATCTGAAAGTGTTCTCATTTCATCTGCTTCATCTTTAAGCAAATGTGTGTCTTGAATACATATAATGTTTGGATAGCTCTCTTCCATATAGTTTATCACATCATAACGTTTTCGCTTATCACGTATACCTTGGCAATTTGCAGACAAAATTTTAAGCATGTTGACATTTGCCATTATAATGTTATATTAATATGGCTGCAATATTCTTATCATCATACAAAATTGACGTATCTGTTTCAATATAAGGACGGTATTCCACAACCAATACTTCAGGGTTCAAAAAAAAAAGATTAAAGTATATATGTACAAATTTACAAAACACAAAAGGACAAACCATACAACACATCTTATTGTCTTCAAAACAGAAGTAAACCAAAAAGTTTTTTTCTGAAACTAAACTGTTGGGCAATTATCCAGAGTGGGGATTATATATTAAGGTGATAATGTACCCACAAGATGAAATGAAGTTTATTAGCATCCATAACTTTTTCATTGATATTTTTCAAAGTTCATACACAGATGGTAGCAATTCACAATTCACTGGCCAGTTATCATAAAAAGGGTATACTTTCATTATTTATTAATAACATTATTCTGTTAATGATATTTACTGAGAGTTTACTCCCTGTGAGACAACTGATTAACTGTTTGGTACAGTACATGAGAAATAGGTTAAAGTTATTTGGTATAACTGCTACGGTCAACAATTTACCCCTGTGAGACAACTCATTAACTATTTTGAACAATACACAGGAAGGTTTAAGTTATTTACTATAACTGATAAGGTCAATAATTTTTAGTATTTAGTTTTGATATTACCTTAATGTTAAAAAAAACCTATTACCTGTACTTTTATATGATCTTTCTAGAGCCTAATGTCAAACTACACATTTGTGTATATTACTAATACATAAAGGAGGTAATATTCTCAGAAACTCTTAATTGGATTATATACATTACAAAGTACAGCAATGAACAAGTATAGTATTAGTATTGATACTAAGCAATTTTATATACTGAAATATATTATTAAATTTTACACCAGTTTTAAGACGATGACTGAAAAAATACAAGGTGTATTATAACAGTATTTGTCAATGATAGTTGTTACTACGAGTAAACAAACAACATATTAGTAGATTCTTTGGAAGACAAAGAGGTGTATATTGCATGTAGTGAAGTCCTGTGTACTGGCCTTTTATGTCAGATGTTTTCACAAAGTTTCCCCTCTTTTTTAACTATACAACTGTTTGGCTAAATGTCGTAATAAATCTTTCAACATGATTAATATAAAGTACAGCTACGCAGGATCAAAACAGGTGAGTTTATGCTGAACGCATACGCAAGGTTATGTACGCATACGCGTACGCATACGCAAGTCTAGTGAGTTTTAAGCTTTATCGTTCAGACAGCCTGGGGGCAGGTTAAGTCTAAAACTCAGTCCTTAAATAAGCAAAAACTCTAATGTAGCATTTTCGAGAGAAATCCTATCTTAGCAGTATACATGCTGAAACTCAAATTAAAAATTAATATTGCCATAATCTCAAACATTGAAGATACCTTTTATGAAAACGTGAATAGAATCCATCCATAAATATAGAGAGTATAAATGAATTTTAGTCCTAGTTTAAGCACATACTTACTTCTTGCATTTTATTTGAATTTAAACTCAAATTTACGGTTTAAACGTTAAATAATGGGAATTATGTAGAGTAAATGTACAGTAAATACAGGATGTGCATGGTGGCTAATAAAGCGTACTAACAGCTTAGTAATACGTACAGGACTGTATGTAAATGTTGAATGTCATTCCCCTCAAATAATCTAGTCTTGTCCTAACTTTTGCCTGATTTATAATATTTATTTCAACTGTTACAAAACGGATAAGCCTTCATTTGGAAACGTGTACTTATTGTTACAAGAAACAGCACGACCCACTTGTTTTCCAATTGAGTGAAAACTTGCTACAATGGCGAACACTATGCATCATGTTAAATTAGCGATCTGTATAACTGACACTCAATTTTCGTTCCCCCTATGTCAAAACTGTCAATCCCCCAGTCTATAGTCTCCGATGTATGTAAGTAGACCATATAAGGAGGGCCTCCCTAAAATTGTAATTGTCAAGTCACTATCTTAATCAATTGAGTTAGTTTAATGCATCTTGATTTATTGAGGAAGTAAATCAACAAACAGGAAAAAACCTTATGTTGATCCTTCTTAATTCTACCACATTAATGTTATCCTGACGTAAATCGATGTACAAATAATGTACAAAAAGTCATAATTAGAAAACAGCCATATTTCCGTAGATTTTGGAACATGACAGTTTCAACACTTTTAACGAAAATCTGAATGAAAAGATAAGTCATGGCTGAAAAGATAAGTCACTTGACTGAAGTGATAAGTCACATGGCTGAAATGATAAAAAGATAAGTCACATCACTGAAATTATAAAATGATAGGTGCTATGACTGACAAGATGATACGTGACATGACTGAAATTATAAGTCTTCTGACCCTCTGATTTATATCCAAAATTGGGGTATTCCACTGGGGCTGTCTTGTCAGTAACTATGGATTTTGCGAGGGTTGGGAGCACAGTGCCCTTACCCTTGTGACCATGACAATATGTAAACCATGACTATGTATGCAAGAACACACTGCATGGGATATAATATTTTAATAATCTGTTCATCTAATGTTTATGTACAATATTACAAGGCATCTTTTTAAGTTTAGGGTCACCTCAATAATTTGGACTAAACTCAGTTTAATGCCACCATAAATTAAGGATGATGAAGTTACAGTCCTTCTACAACACTTTACATAAGAAAAATTACTGAATGCAATATGCGATAAGATAAGGTGGCCTTAAAGATTTTACTTCACAGATAAACCTACTTAGAACCAAACGAAGGTGACCCTAAATTAAGAATTAAGTTTATGCAGTAAAAGAAACAATATATATATATATATATATATATATGCATGAGGTAGATGCCAACCTCCACCCATTACATAAAAGAGTAGACATGTTCCTAGCTAAAACTCAAAGTAAAATCAGGAGTCCATGAGGTCAGTCCATTCCTGCCTTAGGCCTTATGTGGCTGAATAATTCAGCCCTTACACTAACAATTGACAGTGTGAACATGCCTATGTTTTGACTAGCCCCTAGGTACAAAATGTGGATAAAATCGAGACATTAAAATATATTCGCTGAGGCTGTTGCAATCTTGACTGTCAGTGAGGTCTCAAATTCCAAGGCCAACCCCTCCAATCTGAAACTACAGACACTGTTAGCACATTGAAGAATATACAAGATCATTTGTACAATTGTAACAGATTTAAGACTGAAAATCGTTGACTATCATCATTGATCTGAAAATAACCATATATACTAACAACTGAACACCCCTCCAGTGAAACTCAGTACTAGATGAACCTATATAACCGACAAACTATACCCTGAAACTAATGAGATGAGTGAAAAAAAAGGTCCTATTCAGGAAATTTTTGAGGAGGAGACAAGGAGGAAGTCCCCCTGTTAGCTAACAAGCGCCAATGCTGTGAACCCCATTGGTAACAAGCTAGGGGCACATACATGGAACTCACCCCCTCCCCTGCACCAAAGAGGGTGTTAAGTTAGGTTCACAGAAGGACGACCTCCTGAAACTTGCTCCAGGTGAAATGAAAAATGAAACAGGGTGGGGGGAGGGTAAAAATTCAAATTATAAAACACGTCTTGCCCCTTTGACATTGAAGTGTTGAATGAAGAAAGGAATATTTTTGGTGGCAAGGGGTTAGCAATACATCAATACCCAATCGAAGGTATTGAAAACAAGAAAATTCACTGGGGTTGCACTGAATAAGGTGGCGCCCAATGCTCCACCCCCTATAGTGCCCCTACCCTTGTGACCATGACAATATGTAAACCATGACTATGTATGCAAGAACACACTGCATGGGATATAATCTTTTAATAATCTGTTCATCTAATGTTTATGTACAATACTACAAGGCCTCTTTTTAAGTTTAGGGTCACCTCAATAATTTGGACTAAACTCAGTTTAATGCCACCATAAATTAAGGATGATGAAGTTACAGTCCTTCTACAACACTTTACATAAGAAAAATTACTGAATGCAATATGCGATAAGATAAGGTGGCCTTAAAGATTTTACTTCACAGATAAACCTACTTAGAACCAAACGAAGGTGACCCTAAATTAAGAATTAAGTTTATGCAGTAAAAGAAACAATATATAATTATATATATATGCATGAGGTAGATGCCAACCTCCACCAATGCCCAGCTAGGAAGTAGTCGTAGGGGTAGTGAGCAGACTGGAAGGCATTTGCTACCTCCTGTGATGCATCATGATCTTGGACAATGTACCTCCACACACAGTCAGACGTCCAGGTGCCATGACTCTGAATGTTTTGAAGGGCTACATTGGAGTTAAAGGCCAATGTTGCACCTGAACGCCTGAAGGTGTGGAGGGACATGGATGAATCACTGAGACCAAGCCTCTGAAGAACTTGGGAAAAATTTCGTCTAGTCTTAGTGTCAGTTAAGGGAACCCACTGAGCTTTATTATTTTTTATCTGAAATAAGGGTGTGTCCTGACCGCCAGGTGTAAGCATTAACAAATTTTTAACAGCTTGGACAGGGCACAAGGGTGATGATTGCAATGCAGGTAGTTTAATGATTTTTACCGTGTCTCTTGTTTGCATGGTTTTGCTCCACTTAATGAGGATATGGAGGCCAGGGGGTGAGAAAAATATATCCCCTCTACTTAACTGTTCTAATGGTGAAAAAGCAGAAATTTTGTGTGGGACCAAATTGGATATGCATAAAAAGGAGAAGAAAGCCACTAGATATAATGCTTTAAAAATTTGTCCCATCCACATAGTGTCACAAACAAAAACAATTTCAGTGAGGGTCTTGATATCTATAATTTTCTTGATTTTTGCGGTAAATTTTTTATTGAGGATCAAAGATTTTTGGAAGTACTTTATTCTGGGGTCCAAGAACGAGAACACTGAAAGACCATGCATTGCAAGCCTTGTCTTTATAGCTGAAAGATAATTTGCAACGGCAGAATTTGAACTGCCATTATGAATTAAAAATTCCATAAACGACAAGAGAACTAAGGGTGTTACTTGGTGTACCTGAACCTGTATGAAGCAACAATAAGCCAAAAATAGACGAAATTTTCGGCCATAGGAAGCCATGGTGGCTGGTCTGAGTGCCTGTTGTACTCTGTCTACAGCTCTGGAAGCCAAGTGCGCAGCTGTTTTGTGTAAACCTGTTATATAGACCAATCTATGAAAGCAATATCTGTACTAAGATGCATCCACATGGGGCTAGCAACATAATTATTCAAAATGTTACCTGGATTGTGAGTAATAAACCATCTGGACAGTAAGTCAGCTACTTTATTTTCAACTCCCAGAATATGAATAACCTGCAAGTCAATATCCTGATCTGAAATTTCCATCATAATATTTCTGGCTATTGCTGCCAGTGTTAAATCCTGAGTTTTCCCTGAATTTAAGACCGAGACAACTGCCTGATTGTCACATTTGATTAATACACGTTGATGTTTCCAATCATTCCCCCAAACTCTGATGGCGACTAAAATATTCAACATTTCCAAGTGAACTATGGAAAATGAATCACAATAATGCGGAATGGGAATGGCATACACTTGATTTCTATATATAGCCCCAAGACCTTGTAAACATGCGTCAAGCTCAATGGTAGCCTTTACAGGGCGGTGATCAAAAAATGCTGTGCCATTAAATTTTTTGAGAAATTTTTTGAACCAGTTTAAATCTCTGTGGAACTCAATATCCAGGACAATATTATCAGTGCCAAAATGTCTCCTTAAAGTGTCCAGCATTCTATTGAGGAAAGTTCTGGAAGATTTAACACACTTTGATATGTATAGTAGGGAACCTAGAAGAGATTGTAATTCATTTTTAGTGGCATATGTTTTGTGTGACCATTGGTGAGATTTTTTCAGGATTTCGGATACTTTTTCACTGGGAATTGCTACTGTGAGAGTTTTTGTGTCTACTTCAACCCCTAAACAAGTTACTTTAGTTGACGGTTGAACCAATTTTTTGATACTGATATCAAGTCCCAATTTTTGAAGTAATTTGGTCAGTGCTTCAAAGGATGGTTTGGCATTGGAAATAGTGCGAAAACCAATGACGTCATCAATATAATTGATGACGTCATAACCTTGTGACTTCATTATAAAGCGTATGGCGTCGCTGAGTCGTTGAGAAAATTCCGGATCCGTTCCTGTATCCGAACGGCAAACAGGTGTCCAGATAATAGTCCTGATGCTTTAAACCTAACAAAAAATAGTCCCTGGGGTCAATTTTTACATGCCTAAAGGCCCGACTAATATCAATCTTGTATAATAGTGAACCTTTGCCAAATCGTTTAACCTTGTTTGTAATTGTGTCAATGGATGGTAAAGTCAATACAAATTCTGTACCCAGGTACTGATTTTTACTGATATTGGAATTGACTGCCTGACCATGAGGAAAACTCAAGTCAATAATGACCCGCCTATGTGCAGCTCCAGGCTTTGGCCTGGTCATGAAAGGAGAAGTGTGAAAGTCTTCAAAGGGTGGATGCTTATATGGGCCAAAAATGGCGCCATAACTAATTTCTTCTTTTAAGTAGGCATCTATATCCTGAGGGAAGGCTAATGCCGAAGTGTGATTTTTATCATTTTGTCCCAATTTAGAATTTCTGTCAAAATCAAGTGGAAAACCGTACCTAGTGAGATATGGCAATTGTTGATCCCAATAATTTTCTAATAATTTTTCCTACGCGTCTGCATTCAGCTGGGAATGAATCTGAATTTGTGTGGACAGAAAATTAAATGTAGTTTCCTTTCTTGTTAAATCATACAATTTTATGGGATCCGAACCTAGGTATCTTCTTTTGTCTGACGTCGGTATTACCAGGGGACCTAAGGGTATGAAACCAAACTTGTCATCCGTTTGTTCACTCCACTTTTTATAAGTCGGATCCGACCTTGCTTGATTTAATCTGTCTTTGTTGTGTGATTTGACCTGAAGGCCTAGATCATATTTGTCTTCAGGCGTTTCCGGGCACAATTTTGACGGTTTTTGACAAATTTGTCCCTCTTTTTGACCACTCTGGTTGACATTGCAAGCAATATGTATTAACTGGTTTTTTCCAATATTTTTGGACTGTTTACAAACCTTGACCTGGTTAATGGGTTTCAGTTCATTTGTGTCGGGGTTTTTGTTAATTCCAACACTGGAATCACAGTCATTGTTCTGTTCTGCTGCATTTAGGTCTAATAATGCAAACCTGTTTGCAGTGGGACAAACAAAACCCTCATTGGATGATGGATTTTGGAAATTTTTAATTATCTTTGTATTCATATTTCCAGACATCGATTTTTGATTCTTTGCATGCACTGGAAGACCGACAGAGGCAACTTTGTCAGAGTTGACAAATTTGAAATGTCTTTCCCTTGACCTAGGAATATCCACTTTGTATTTAGCTTGAACCCTAGACCTGCGACAATTGTCGATATTAGATTTTAAAACCTGTGCATATGTTTTGCCTCGAAACTGAGCCCAGTCAGCCTTCCAGTTGATGCTAATACCATTGTTAACTACAGTGGCATACACAGTTTTTAATTTGTACTTTTTTACACATTTATTTACATTTACTACATGACTCTGCACTGCCATTGGGCAGTGCCCTAATCGTTTTTTGTAGGTTTAGGGGGTACTCTGCAATCTTTTGCCATATGTCTATATTCTTTACCCATGGCAAAGCAGGTGGCACACACATGTTTGTAAAAAATTTGCCCAGTTTCGTGATCTTTGTCTTTTTGACAGGTTCCTCTTTGATAAAATCGACAAACCATGGTTTTTAACTCTGATTTTGGTTTATTGGTACTTGCCAGATTTTGAGGAGGGGCTCTCTGTGCATGTGCACGCCTAATCCTATCTATTTTACTGGTCTCAGACCAATCAACTTTCCCCTCCTCCATCCTACATAATAAAACCGCATGCGAAGCCTTAGCAGATTGCCAACTGAAATCGTTTGCATCTTCCATTATCTCACTGAGATAATCCAACATGGCATTTTTCGTTTGAATATTAGTTTCTTCTCAGGCAATCATGGCAAAACCGGATACCCATTGGCACCAACTTAGGTTGTCATAAGACATTCTGGACTTATTATTTCCACCTAACACGAAATTCTGAGGCCACGGTACCTGCTTTTTTACCCAGACCGTATCACTACCACCCCTTTGTGACTTCAATTTACCTGCTTCATTTAGTTCTGCAAGATGCTTGAGCCTTCTGTCGACTTCTGCTTGTATATGAGGGGTTCCTTGGAGGGCTGCTGCTGAAGGTACCACTACCTCGTCCAGTTGTGCAGAATCGGGAGAAGCTACCACAGCACCTGTTACATGGCTGGCCTGTGACCTCTGGTTGACCTCTGCTGGGCTGGTTTCAGACATTTTTTTCTCCATGGCAGTCATCCTGCCACCCAAACTCTTGAGTTCAGCCAAGATTTGTAAGTTTAAGTCATTTTCCACTGCCTGACTAGTCAGGCCACTATGTGATTGTGAAAGTTCAACTTGACTTTCTGAGTCGCTGTCCATAGTACTGACAAATGTGCACTTGCTGTTGATTGGTCTTTTGTGAACGTCTCCACATTTGTTACACAGGAATTGTTTCTGAGGCATTTTTTCACTTTGTATATAAGAATTTTGAGATAATTGTCAATGTTTGTGATCTGAAACTTTCAATACAATGACCCGTGCTTTGTATAATGGGAAAACCAAGAATTTTTGAATGAGCTTCACAGGATGAGCGCAAGTTGTCTATCAGTCAAATGCATAACCCCTGCCCTGACCATAGGTCAGATAAATGATACAATATAATCAGAAATGTATATGACGCCTCTACAGGGGCATAAAATTTTACAAGTCTACCGTCAACATGTAAATAAACTAAAAATTGTAAAAAATGACTTAAAATAGTTTGTAAAATTATGTATAAAATTGTAAAATAACTAAATAAAACTCATTCCTTATCTGTGGCTCCAGCAACCCAGAGCACGTTTCGCATTATACAAAGCACTAAATCCAGATTCTGTGCTGATCAAAGTCCTTCACGTCTGCAGATAAGGTAACTGATGAAATGAATGTTTGTTATATAACACATAAAAATTTTCCAGCCAGAGCACACATATCCAACACTTAGGGCATACAAACTTAAAGTTCTGGCTAAAAATTCAAATTATAAAACACGTCTTGCCCCTTTGACATTGAAGTGTTGAATGAAGAAAGGAATATTTTTGGCGGCAAGGGGTTAGCAATACATTAATACCCAATCGAAGGTATTGAAAACAAGAAAATTCACTGGGGTTGCACTGAATAAGGTGGCGCCCAATGCTCCACCCCCTAATGTTTCCATAGTCATCTAGGATCAGTTGTAGTGTTTTGGCTTTTTAGGATCGGCAAAATATAAAGCATGTGAAGGCAGGAGACCACCAGAACAGCCTTCTGCAGCTACCTGGCATCTGAGGTTGAGGCTCTAAAAAAAAAAAAAAATCAAAAACACTTTGACTTTTAAGAATCTTTAACATTTTTGGGAATGATTTTGACCTTTGGATCTGATCTTTTCAGTTTTGACGTTTGAGTTTTCCAAACGCATTCTCCAATACCCTTCTGCCTCTGGAGATCTTGTAGTTTGCTTTGCCATTCTCTCTTCCTTTGTGAGTTGTCACCTGTTGTTGGGTTTCACAAGTCATGGCATCAAGGCAAAGGCGTCATCACCTAGCAAGAAATGGTGTAAATCTGGTCATCCCTCCCCAAGGGGTTCAGGTGGCACAAGCCTCAAGGTGCCATCCTTGATCTTCCTCAACCTGCTGTGAAATATTTTGTTGCATCTGATGACGATCCACTTGACCCAACATATAGCCAGACGAATCTGTATTCTATGTTGACCAGGTGTAGCAGCACCAGAGAAAACAAGCCCCTGTAGTTGTAATATTCATTCCCATATTTCTTTATCTTCTTCATGGCGACATGTATCCCATCTAGAGCCCTGAGAGTGTGGGAACATTCCATCTGGTTCTGAACTTCTCCTCCACCTTTTTTCCACTCTTCAGGATCAGTAAAGTAGCTCAAATATTCTTCCTGTATTTCAGCAAGGATGGCCCGGCAGACCTTGGTGATGAATTTACAGATGGTGGTGGGCCAACTAGCCTATAAAACTGACAGGATTCTCCTTTTTCAGGTTTTTCCTGCTACCAGGTGTCTCACCGTTATTCCCAGTTCCAATCCTACTTCTAAGTGCTTCCTAAAATTAGTTACTGACTTCTTGATGCGGTGGTGTATGCGTTCATCAATGAGGTAAAGAAATGCAGGTGGCATCCTGACAAAATCTGGCAACCTAGGATATCAGTCTGTATTAAATCGGCCAGGATGGTTCTATAGAATCCTCTTTCTTCTCTTTAAAGGATTCATGTCGTGACCCGGGAGTTTGGTCGCTTTTTTCTCCTGTGTGGTGGCTGTTACTGTGGCTGTGGTGCTGGCTGTATGGCAGGGTAGTCTCTCTGATGTGTAGTTGGCATCTCTGCAGTGATAAATGGTCATTTACAGCAGTCAGACGGGGTTTATATAGTGTTTGTTTGATCCTGACTCGCGATCCCGAAATCAGAAATTAACCAATCCAGTTGCTGTGGGTCGGGATACTGGTCCAGTTCTGCTGGCTTGTCACTATGGATTGTTGTGGCCTGATATGGCTTGCCTATTAGGAGTTTATGGCTTTTCCTGGTAGTTTTCCATCTAGTCATTGAGAAAAGTGTCCTGACCCAAAGTCAGATCAGGAGGTAGATCCAGACAAGCCGGGATGTGCTACGTCCTGTTGGAGAGGTGAAACCAACCCAAAATTTTTAAGCGCTTTTTTTCTTGATTTTGATCCCTGATTCCTGAATTTTCAAACTGACCCTAGAGTTGTAGTCAGTTGTAGGGGTGGCCCCAGAGGAATATCACCACAAAGGTAAAGTGTGGCACCAAGGTCTTATCCCTCTTGGAAAGCACAGACAATTAATTGACAGACACAATACAAGTAATCTTTTCATTGGACAAGATGAGTCCAATTTTTCACAGAGGAATGTTCCAAATTTTTAGTAGCATTCAAACAGTTTTTTATAACATCATAAACAAAAGTTTTAGCCAACTAAAAGTTGGTCATAAGCAACTTATGACCAAAATGATTGATTTAGACAACCCAAGACAGAAATATTTAACCAAAAAGATTTTACAAATGTTTGAAAAAGGGGACCAAGTATCTATAATCGCTAGGGATATCCCTCGACCCTCCCAAGTAAAGTATAAGTCCTACAGACTCCACCCATTTTGTCCAGACTGCAAGGACAAACTCTTGGCAGTAAACTGTATTATTGGTGGTATATATTCATTCTACTGTGGACTATTTATCCTTTAAATGGTCTAGGGATTTGTCTGCACTTTATTACACGTCGCTAGTTTTAGGAATACTACTCTCTGGTAACCAAAATAACATGCTTCAGATAAATAGATTATTGGGGACAAATATCATAGGATTTCAAGGTGGTTTAAGTGTACATGGGATTATCCTTACTAATTTTATACCTAATTTATATATATTTTTTTGACAAATAATATGTTGAATTGTCCAAGAAAGGGGAATCCCCATATTTTAACCTTAAAGTTGAAACACACTTATGCAATATATTACGTGTCAAAGGAAAAACTAGTCAGTGAATTGGATCAGTAATCATACTGTCCTTGGTAACAGTTTCTGATGATAGAATGTCACATATAATTACTTGATGTGTACCAAGATGTGTACACTGGGCAACGGCATTCCTTGAACTAAGTGATGACCCGGCCTGCATCTCAGGTAATTGCTTTGTTACATATTAGCATGTGTATGAGATAAAATTGCTTTAGTTGCCTGTCATCTCTGAGGTTAATGATCCAAACATGCCCGATTTATAGATTATTTTGTGGAATATGACATTGTTTGACAAGACATAATATTCGTTAGTACAGAGATTAAGCAATTTAAAATTAGCTTGGAATACAACAAGAAGCCTATGGGCACCATACGATGTGAATTTAGCGATAAATCTATTGCTCGTAATTCAACCTTATTTGTAAACAGTGCTTTTATAAATGTAATTTTTAAAATATCTCTATCTGTTTATTGTTGTACTATCTGAAACGCCATTCGTTCAAAAATGAAATAGCATTTGTTTGCATCCTCTTAGGATCAAGTTAAGGTGGCAAATTACGGCAACCATCACCAGTCTAAAGCATACAAATGTCGCAGTAATGTGATTTGAGGTTAAGTATGAAGAAATGTCATGTGTCATGAGAATGTACCGATTCCACGCGGGATCTGGTGTTGTTACACTTTGTAATTGTAAGGGACTGACCATGATATTTCCTCATTGAGTAAAATAGATGTTGTAGTGCATTTTCCCCTCAGATTTGCTTTATGATAAAATAATCTTTAAGTATCCTTATGTTTAGATTATATTTAGATTTATAACTGTATACTTCAAAATTTCTGTCAAAGAGACTAAAATACAAAACATAAGAAGGCCCAGTGTAAAATGCGTGTTCTTTCAGCTTAGATCAAAGGCTTGCCTGTGAGTTGCATGTCTTAATCATAGAAAAGAAAGATGGCTTCCATATTATTGTGTCAGTATTATCAAGCTGGCTGAATGTAAAGCCAAACCTGTCCTGGTTTGATTGAGTACAGTACTAAGATATAAAATAATCTGCCCCTCCATGGACGTGTGATTTGGACACAAACGAGTTCTCGGTTTTAAAACAAACAAGGAATACTTTATTATTACCAAGTAAGTTAAATTATTTTAAAAAGGAAATTATGATATTGTTTATTTGTATCATAAATGCACTAAGATGTAAAATCATTAAATTGTCATTTTATTTATTTATTTTATTTGTATAAAAAATGTCTATCGTTTATATTTGGTATATGCTTGGGTATCTGACTGGTCATACTAATGTTGTCTCTTGTCTAAAACATTTAAATGACGATGTTACTCTTTCTAATCATTTCTATTTGAAATAACTGATGATCATCAATTAGATAATATTGCATCAAGATATTCTCTTACACATTTTAGTTCAGATGATGATTTTTTATTGGTTTATCTCAGTAGTATGAATTATGTGGTTACTTATGGTCAAAGTCCAAAGTTGCTGTTTTATGTCCCACTCAACAGCCAGGGTCATATTGGGACAGGCACTCAGCGTTGTGATTTGTGGGGTCAAACCCACACAGAGGTGACAGCCTGTGATTAGATGCCTAACTTGCTAACTATTAAACTGCCGAGACTAAAGATTAATGGTCAATTTATTTATTTGGGAGTTTTACGTCACTTTCAACACTGTACAGACCATATCAGGAATGGTAGTTTCGTGGGCAGAGGAAACCAGTACATACAGTTACTCATGGTTCTGTACTATAAACTGCAGACCATCAGTAAGAAAATACCAACTTTCCCACATATGGTCTGGGGTTTGGACCGCCTGCCTCAGAGCTGGGAAAGTGTGTTGCCACTGCACCAACGTGACCCCATCTGAACTAATGGTCAAATACAAACATTAGCTACAACAACAAGCAGTCAGCCCTATGTATGGGCTTATTTTAGGCGGGTTTAGAATATTGCTCCTATTTGATTTGTTTGGGTTTAAGGCTACTTTCAACACATTATATAGGTTTTATCATGATGGGTAGCTTTAAGGACAGAGGATACCATTACATTCTAGTAGGTACAAATTTTGCACTGTAATTAATCGGCTGGACTTTGCTAGGCAACTACCGACTTTCCCAGATAGGGTTGGGTCTGGCATTGGAGCCGCCAACCTAAGAGAAAGAGGAAAGCGTATGTGTTACCCAAAACAACACCAAGCCAGCATTTACAATATTGCTTCAGACACAGAGAGAATACAAACCAACAGATTAACTATCATAATCTACACTTTTTCTCTCAGTGTTGATCATTTATTTATATTTAAATTACACCTGAGAGTTTTTTATTTTGTAAAAATTGTCCAATATCTTGGTCAGTTGTTCCACTCAGCAATTATCATCAAATATGGAAGCCCTCTTTCTTTACTCATTTCTAAAGAAACCCTTTTAATGTTATTTCAAATATAATGATCATAAAACTCAAAATACTCATCAGAAATATAAAAATAAAGAGTAATGGTGTCAACCAGCATCTTAAAAGTTACAAATAAGGACAATATTAGAAAATAATGGATTGTTGAATCGGTCTCTTTGGGACCTTATAAATAATCCATTATTTTCTAATATTGGACTCTTACTTGGCCGTTATAACATATACTTAATAATTTAGATGGTAATTTATAATAATAAAAGTTAAACTTTTTTTATTTCTCTGTTCGGATTCTGTCTGGAAAAGTCTGAGCAATGATAAAGCCTCTTAAGCCCCATATATGGTATGAATAGGTTACTGTAAGAAGGAAGAATACACCAATAGGAATACCATTGTAAGTGGGAAGGGATACTCCATATCTCTCTCTGGTTCCCCAATAACCCCTACGTCATCTAGAAAAATTACATGAACAGTGGATCTGTCCCTAAAGCTAACATAAAAGTCTGCAAATACTTAAGATTCCGATCTTTATCTCTCTTATGATCTCATCTCATATATAATAAACATAACCTCATATAAAATATTGCTATACAGTTAAAATCACCAGAACCATGACCGCTCTGTTGTCTTTTTATGTGATGTTATGAACTAGTCCAAATCAATCCGGTTTCCAGACTTTATGATGGGCTTTGGGGCAGATTCAAATGGTCGTACCACATTCATTAACTGTAGACAATAATGTTTTATCAGCCAGTGAGCTGTCAGGATGGTTGGTGAGACAGGAATTTAGGACACTACTGCAGTTATTTGAAATGAGCACAATATAGAAATAAATGAAAATATGGGTGTTTATTTCATGGAAATTGACCCTCTGGGTATTATGAAATGTTTAACTGTAACAAAGAGTTTAACAAGGTTCACTAAGGGGGCCACGGTGGCAGAGTGGTAACACTCTCCTGCCTCCACCTCTGAGACCGGAGTTCAAATTCCGGCCTGACCGCCAAGTGGGAAAGCTGGTAGTTGCTTGCTGTTGGTTGGCAGTTTACAGTACAGAACCTTGAGCAACTGTATGTACTGTATAGTATATTCACATAAACAGGAGATAATGGTTTCGTAAACACTTACTTTTGGTTAAAGCTGAGGTCAAGACTGCCAGGAAAGACATTTCATCCAGACGATTGATCCTAAGCTTTTCACTACAAAGATGGATGTTTATGCTGATGTTCCTTTGAACGTAGAAGGCTCTGGTGCAGACATCACTAACAGAGAGACAGATACAGGTAAACTATATATAACCTCAAATATGTGTTACAATCTTTATTCACATGTACTGAATAAAAGATAGGAGTACTTCCAAAAATAAACATTATTTATAGTCTCATGTTTAAAAATTGATAAACAGCACATTTTGCACATTTATGAGGACATAATTAAAGTAGATTGGTAATAACACAAGTCTCTGCTACACCAAAACAGAATGTGAGTTTTTCTATTGACATTGAACATTCTTCTATATTTTACATATCATAAGATTAATGTTAAAGCAGTTAAAATTCTATTGTAATATACCATAAATAAGTTTGTTAGAAACTTGTCGAACACCCATTACATCTGTACACGGTGGGAAAACTGGAGTTTCTGCAGATCATTGACCATCTGTGTCAGGTTCAAGTAATCAAATAAAGTTAAACCAATGAAAGAGATGGAGTCAGCCTCAGCAAATGAGCTACTTTTTTCTCGTATTGTTAGGGGTGTGGTTGTTGATGGTAGATGGTGTAGAGTTTAGGATTTTGGATTTTGCAAACGTTTCAATTTACACAGTTGCCCAGAAGACATGGTCTCAGTTTTGATGCACTTCACAGTTTGAAAGGTGGTGGGTTACCACTGCCTCAATTCCTTCTGTTTTCTGCAAATAAGAAACAATAAAGGGAGAACACGTAGAAGAAACATAATCTGCTGTTATGGTATCTCTATAGACTTAAAACCTCTGCTTAAAACGAAATATAAACCATGTTTCATGATAGCACTGTGATTTCAGATAGAGTAACTATTTCACACTGGTAGTAGTGCAAATGTATATGTTATACTGCATATGTCATGTATAATATTTACACTGAAATATTTCAGGAACTTTCTGTTTTCATTAAAATGAGCAATACACTGTCACAAGAACTACCTTAATACCAATAAATATTTATGCATATGAATATCTGAATAAATGTTTTTTTCCAATGATGTAACTGCAGGCACTCAATTGTTTTGAATTAGCCATCTCACCTAAAATATGAAATAATAGAAATAGATAAACTGTCTTCCTGGGCCTGGGTGTTAATCTTTGTAGACACACTTTATCAGTGCAGGTGGGGCCACGGTGGCAGAGTGGTAACACTCGTGCCTTCCACCTCTGAGGTCGGAGTTCGGTTCCCGGCCCTACCTCAAGTGGGAAAGCTGGTAGTTGCTTGCCATCGGACGGCAGTTTACAAGAATTTAACACTTGGATTACTTGGAATAGTTGGATTTTAACCTTTCCATTGACAATGTTAATACAACCCATGAGCAACAGAAACACCATATTTGGCTGAGAATCCATAGAAGTTATAAAGAAAGGTGATTGTTGCTAAGGATATTTCTGTTTATTCTCTGTCATAAGTGAGTAAAATGACCAAAACAAAAGTTGATATTTAAAGTTTGTCTTTACAATTTCATGTCTTAAAAGTATTTAGACTGGTATAAATCATTTTGATTTCTAGATGGCTTTGTACCTGTTGCAATAAATGCTGAGAGTGTTGATACTGGAGCTTCAGCTGCAGAAGATATTTCCACAAGTAAACATGGTAAGAAAGTGATCAACCTTCCATAAGGCATCGGACAAGGTTGAATATTAATATTACTTTACAGTAATATTTGTTTTTGTAGGTCACACCTTCCTTGAAATGGTAATAGGCCCATTTTTCACCTTGCCAAGAAGATTTGTTTGTGTGCGAAACATCATGTTGAATAGTTTGTTAAGGTTTCTTCAACAAAAGTCAACCGCTAACCTTTGCCAACTCGATGTTATTTGTTAATCTCTTTATTATTGAAGTGCTATCTGTTAGCACTACTGGTGAAATGGTAATCTTTGTATTAGGTCCAATATCTCTAGCTGAAATTACCATTTGGATTAATATTTAACATTTATTTTAACCTTTAACCTCTATAGATATCATAGATAAAATGTTTGTCAAAATGCTGATCATTATTGGAAAGATTGTATTTTGAAATTTCCTTAACAAATTTTACATCTATATCACCATATAATGTATTGCTGTAATTTTGTTTTCTTTTGTGAGACTTAAATAGTTTCAATTTAACTTGTTTCAGATTATGTTTCCATTGATAAGCTGGATGGTGACAGGCAGGTATTTCCCACATTGTCAGTGCCTGACATTTCTGTTTCGAACCATGCTGAAGCTCCTGTATTACCTTCAACTGTTAAGAAATATACAGAACAACAAACCATTTCAAAAGGTAAAATATTGCTGAAAAAGTGCCTAAATATACTTTAATTACTCTAATTTTTATTATGACTTTAAATTACATCCTTCTTAAGTTTGATTTCCCCCCTTATTTGTTTAAGTAGTAGGAGAACACTAGGTTCACGAAACAAAGGTTGCAGAAGCCAACATAGGTGAGAAAATTATGATTTCTGAATCAGCCTACAGCTCCATCAACACAACCTTCCCTACCAGAGTAGTTCTGCATCAAATAGACATAATGAAATGCTTTTCAGAGCAGCAAAACAAAGGAAAGATTTAAAAGAAACTTATATTTTATTCTATTTACTGATGTCTTAGAAGTATTTAACATTGGGTTTCAACAGATAGCATAGGTTATATCAAGTACTTCTTAGGGTGGATGATAAACATACGTGAGTACTGGTTGGTCAGTATTTTGCACAATGAAACAATGGACTACGATTCATTACCAAACAGCTACCAACTTTTCCACCAAGGAGGTATTAAATTCATGACCGTTTGTTTCTCTGTTTGTTAGCGTGATTGCACATATGTTACTGGTTGGATCGTCCTGAAAAACCGACAACTTGGATCTTGATCCAACCTAGATCCCATTAAATTTTGAAAGTGTTTCAGGATCTCTGCCTGGATACAAAAACATATCAAAGATTCGGATATTTACCATTTACTTATCATTTATCCTTTTTGATTTAGAAAAGTGAGATAAGGTTCAGTGATAAACTATACATGCTTTGATGGAGGACAGCGCTCTCTGAGTGCTCTTGTTCTATATAGTCTGATTATGTGCTATTGTAGAGCATACAAATAAGCCAGATGGAACAGAGGCATCAGATGGAAAAGAGACAACTATTCCAAAACAAAGAAATGCTGAAAAGTCCAAGACTTCAACATCAAGAAGTTCCAGTCGAGGTAGAAAAGGGCAACACAAAGGTATGGAATAGAACCATATGTCCTTTGACATTAAATTCTGTTCAGAATGCCAACCAAGTGGTGCTAAAATTGATTTGACTGATAAATTGGACTTAAATGGGACTGCTGTGCAAATATTTATGGAAATTTTCTGTGTGGTTGTTAATCTACAAAGTCACCTAAAACATAAATTCTATTTTTAATCCTTTATGTTTAATTTCATTTGATAAAACTTATAACAACTTTATTACGGTGTGTTATCAACCTTAGCTATATGAAAGTGTGTAGCATTGTTCCTTGGAACATGATTCAATAAATTATCATGAAGCATATCTATATCATAATTCTTGCGCCATGTTGTAGTCAAATGTTGTAATAGCTCTATTTTTGCAGTGATACTATATATTTTTTTCTTTTTAGTTTCTCCAGTAACTGTAGACTCTACTGAAGTTGTATCAGCTGCTCCCATACAACATGTATTTGGGAGAAAGATTCGTCCTTTGTCGTCTATTGCCAAAAGACAAACATCTAGAACAGCAAAACCATTGGCACTGCCTGTGGTTGCCCCAGCCTTTGAGAAAGAGGTTTTAGAACCAATTCCACCTGAAACCGGAGAAGTCAAAGAAGAACCAAAAGATGAGAAGGTACTAAAGAGACAGAGAAGAATCATCTGCTGTCTTCTGGTGGCTTTGTTGATGTCTATAGCTGCTGGTGTGGCTGCTGTAGCTGCAGTTATGCTGTCTCAAGATGATACTGCAGGTAAACAAATAAAAAGAATGTCAGGTACTCACATATATCCAGATGTGTTGGGGATTGTCCAGACATTTCTGGTGCATTTACAAATAGGACAGGGAAAGGGGTGTTCATGGGTAAAACTATTGTGAATAAAGCTCAACACAGTTCTAATAAAAAGGGGGTTGACACTACTTTGTTGAATAAAGAATATTGTAGCAGTAAGACATTAATGATCCACTTTATGGTTTCAGCGATTGTGGAATCTTAATCACAATTATCCGTTTTACAGTTACTTAAATTGTATTTACATCAATGATGAAAGAATCAGTTTAGGCTAATGGTGTCAAAATGTATGAACTAAACCCATCATGCCATATGATTATCAGTAATGAAAAATGGGTCAATATTATTCTGAAAAAAATATGTATATGTAAATATGTATTATAACAGGAAGGCACTCTGAAAACATTCACCTAATGCCCTGCAGTTGTCGAACGTCTGCTTTTGGTATTGATTATATCTAAGACAAATCTCTGTATTATCCTTACTTAAACTTTTTTGACATTAACAATAAATTACACAAATCAAACATTGCAGGTTATTTTCCAACTACAATAGATAGGTATAAAATGTTAAATTTCTGATCACGGTTTAGGCTAATTATATTTTAAAAACGTATAAAGCAAATTCATCACAATTATCGCAAACCTCAATATAATTCATGTATAGATATTGGCCAAGTGTAGCTCCATTTTGTAAGCTTAATGGCAATGAAGCCTGTCAGGACGAAATAATCATACTGTTTACACAATGGATGCACCAAAAAGCCATCATCATCCAGCAAATCTTGCACTCCCTCCCCCAGGGGTTCAGGTTGCATTTGGCCCAAGGTGCCAACCTTGATCTTTTTCTTCAACTTGCTCCGGTTAAATATTTGTGCATCTGATGAAAATCCACTTGACCCAATATCTACCCAGAGGAAATATGTGGTCTGCAGTATTCAGGGATAGCAGCACCAGGGAAAAGAAACCGTTATAGTTGTTTTCTATTCTTTCTGGAATTCAGCAAGGATGGCCCTGCAGACAATAGGGACGAATTTTCATATGGTGGCTCAGCCAACCAGTCAGTGGTACTGTAGTGGCTTGCATGTTTTTCCATTTGCCAGGTGTCTCAGTGTTATTACCAGTTTTAATCATACTTGTAAGGGCTTCCTAAAATTGGTGACTTCATTCTTGGTGTGGTGGTGTATGTGTTCTTCAATGAAGTCAAAAACTGCAGGTGGCATTCTGACAAAATTCTGGTAACCTGGGATATCAGTCTGGATTAAGTTGGCCAGGGGGTTGTTATAGAGTTTTTTTTGGCCTTGGTGGTGGTGGGGGATGTGGTGTAAGTGCTGGATGTACGGCTGGTGTGGGTCTAAATGGTTCCCTTTTTGTCTGCAAATAAGAATGAAAATCAAAATAATAAAATCAATAAAGACAACAGGGCCCTAAGCTTCTGTAGAAAATATGTCTGATGTGTAGCTGACATCTTTGCATTGATAAATGATGAGCAACAGCAGCAAGAAGGGGTTATATAGTGTTACTTTGATCCCCACTCCAGAAATTAATCGGTCCAGTTGGGATGGATCGGGACACTACTCCAGTCTTATCAGTTTGTCATTATGGCTTGTCATTACCCGATACAATTTGTCTGTTAGGGCTAATGTCTTGTCCTGATAGTTTCTCGACTTGTCATGGAGAAAAACACCCCAATCCCAAGTCACGTCGGGATCTGGATCCGGACAAGCCAGGATGCACATGTCCTGTAGGGAAGGTGAAACAGACTCATATTTTTGTGAACTTTTTTCTTGATTTTTGCTCCAGTGGAAGAGCCACATTAGTACAAACAATACTGTAGCCAAGCTAACCCACTCACTTATTGCCATGGTTATAAAGTTTGGCAAATGTCACTTTGTCGTCACTTAAGTGAGAACTATTCATCATTGTTAAATGGATGAGCAATTAGAACTGGCAAGTGATTACTCACCTATCTTGGTTCTACTTCCAATGACGGTCCTGGAGCTTTCTGGGAGAGTTTTTTGGTACTTGTGCCATCCTGTACCTCAATGTAGTGGTCCAGAATTTGCTTCTAGATCTCTTCAAATGTATCTGTTTGTACCCAGATATGTCCCTGGATGATCTAAATAAGATCTAAGTCCATGCAAGACTTATACTGGTTCACTTACTGATGGACAGGGATTGCTCTTTATCATGACCATGTACAGAAACCTACCATTTACACCCCGCTATAAGTGGGATAAGACAAATACTCCCAATAGCCTTTAAAGTATAGCAAAGTATCCACTACGGTTAGGGATGAGCCCCGAATGAGATAAAAAATCCCTTCACTCCAAGACTGTTCCGGAAATTATGTGTACCACCTGATATTTGTGAGCTTTGCCAGATGGGCCTGAAACAGCCAACATTTATCCAGTATTCTCCTTCATCATTTAGATAGGTCTGTGGAATGCCCCAAATTGGTGAAAAATCCCAAAATGTTCCTCATACAGGAACAATATGGGAGTTCATCTGCAGAAGCAAACGCACATTTAAATGTTGCCCTGTGCATGTCAACAAAAGTATGATTTTAATTTATTTGGGTTCAAGGTCGCTTTCGGGGCATTGTATAGATCCCTGCATTTTAACCTGTCTTTAGAAACACAGATGACAAAGAGATATTTTTGACCCAGTACCTCAAGGTCTATATCTATTGGGTTCATGTCAACACGTTCACAGATACATCATAAGAAGATATTTTAGTTAGAGAACATTTCACCAATTCATCATGTCTAAGAAATTCACTAGGATTAATTTGCATTAATGTCTAGTTTCTAGTTAAGAGAATAATATAGATATAAAATTTTGCAAGGAATTAGTTTATTAAGTTTCATTTACAAAAAAAAACTTAATACTTAGGTAACATTTCAGTTTATAAAGTATTAGACATTTGCAATATTTATTGGAGCTTTTTATTTGCATTCTCAGGTGAAGGTTCTTCCCCTCCCTGCCCAACAGTGACCCTTTCTACAACCACTTGCCCTTCCTGCCCAACGGTGATCCCCTGTACAACCCCAACAGGTATGTACATACTATTTTTTCCCAGTTAAGTTGGAAAAAAACTATTGTTGATTAGTTTTAGCTAGTGTTAATGGCTAGGTGATTATTGCAATAAATTCAGGAGGATCTTTGATAAAGAAAGGATAAATTCTGTTCATAAGTGTGAATCTGTCCACACTCATTTTTTCTTTTATTCTAGTTCTTCATTATTACTGTACTGTTTTTTTTCTTTTCTGTTTACTTCCAGTTCTCATATTGTTTCTAATTATTTTATTTTTAATCTATATTCCTGTCTTGATATTAGATTAAAATTTCTCACAACTTCTAGATTGCATCCAACATTTTGATATTTCTGGTACATAATTGGCCTTACAAGCTACATGCAAGTCAAAAGTATTTAGCTTGTCTGGACTTATTTGTGGCTCGATGCATTTTGTACTTTAATAGTATCGATTGGGTTTGATAAGTGTACATAAGTTACTCTATACTGCTTTACTCTGCAAAAAAGGCTTAGGAAAAGGCCACCATTTTGGCCAGTTAGCGCTCATAGTAATTGTTATACTTAACAATAAGAGAGAAAAAAAATAAGTGTAGTATATATCTGGTCAACCCATTTGGTGCTCACTTTGACATTATATCCCCCTTTTACTATATATATATATATATATATATAGGGGCCACAGTGGCAGAGTGGTAACAGTGTCGCCTCCCACCTCTGAGGCCGGGGTTCGATCCCCGTCACGGCCTGAAATGGGAAAGCTGGTAGTTGCTTGCCGTTGGTCGGCAGTTTACAGTACAGAACCCTAACGAACTGTATGTACTGGTTTCCTCTGCCCTTCCAACTACCCGTCGTGATATGACCTGTACAGTGTTGAAAGTGACGTAAAACCCCAAATAAATAAATACTATATATATATATATCGTATAATAATTAAATAACATTTATGTTGAATAAAAACTGTGCATCAGTATAAGCGCTGTAAATCTCTTATTATCACCCCAAAACACGTATTTGCTTTTAAAGAATATTGTCATCCCAAATTTTTTTATGTTTATAGTTCATGTTATACGTGACAGATGGAACAAATGAATACATGCAAATTGATACAAATAAATAAATAAATAAAATTTAAATTACATTAGGCTCATGCTTCTAGGAATCACTTTTTTCATCTTTTTGTATCTGGACTTTCATAAATTGTGGCTCAGCGTGATAAGTATCTGTCTGTTCACTGAAGGTAAGCGGCAATGGGCTATGTTAGTACTGGGATGTGTGACTGCTTCGATGTACTATTTGTGTCTCTGATGGCTTTGCGGCTCGCACTTGTAGACCAAAACCCCTTTCAGCCTTGTTTCTTTTCATGACTGGAGTTCATGGCATGTAAAAATTAAAAGAACTGTGTGTGAGAGAAATACCAAGTCACAACCTGTCAAGAATGCAACATTAATAAAGAACAAGACTAGGTGAAGGTCACAGAAAGCGATACCAGTCCCTTTAAGGTGACTGGTACCCCTTCTATACATAAGTTAGGATTCTTACATGCTTGGACATAATTTGGTGTTTGATGTTGATTGGAGTGAATGATACAACTGTGTGCTTCTAGTTTTGACAAATGTGTACTGATTGGAGTGAATGATACAACTGTGTGCTTCTAGTTTTGACAAATGTGTACTGAAAACTAATAGGAATTTCAAGATAGGCTTTGGCAAGGTTTGTAGGAAGAATAACAAAAAAGTCTGGTGGATATACTGAATATACTTGATATTTCCTTGTGTTCTAAATAAACAAAGAAATGGACTCACGGTTTTTTTAATCAAACTTGGCACACATTTTGGCTGTTGAATGGGACGTAAAACACCAACTTTGACTTTGTGCTGCCTATGTTGACATTTCCTACTATTTTGATCAAAATTCATCTGGAGTTATTTTGCAAACAAACAAAACATATCCAAATCCAGAACAGCAAACTGCCTTTCCTGTAGTTTTACTTCCCGGCCAAAACAAGCTCAATGGTTTTGACTTCAAAAGTGGCAAGGGTAAGGACTACAGTCAGCAATATGAAACCACAATTTTAGTTCGTTTGCAAGATCAATCTCACTGCTGTCTTCTGAAGACACTGAAGTCTGCACAATTGTTCTTTGCAAATTACAAAAAGAGGTAAGTTGCAATTAGCCAACTTAGCTATTACTACCATTTGCGCAAGCCTCTTATTTGCACTTATTGTGAGAAATACTTTAATCTTACATTAGGTAACATGTTTTAGTGTTTATACAATATGTTTCTCATGTTCAATCTGGTAACCAAGATAACCTAACGTTCTGCATTGTGGCAGCTCTGGAAAAACTGTCCTGACCAAACTTTAATGAATCAACATTGAGGTGTCTTAGTTGATTTGATGTCCCAAAACCAATGACTTCTGTTTTGTCATTCCACTTGCTCATGTCTGTTTATACCTAACAAACCAAATCTTTAGCTGATGATTGGTCTTCTTTTACTTATGGGCATGCAGTTATTTGAAGATATATATCATCGACATCTAGTTGATAACTAGAGTTTATTGTATAATATTTGTGGTCCAGAGACTGAGCCTTCTGGTATGCAACAATGTAGGTAGGTCACTCTTTCTTCGATTAAAATTATTTGTTTACTGGAGGACAAGTACCAGATAGCATTCCAATGTTGGACCAACATTGGCCCAACGTTGGCACATCCGTCATCCCAACATTGGCAGCCACCGTCGGTCCAATGGCTTTTTGGCCAGCGGAGGCGACATTGGCCCAACATCGGCAAGCCTGCAGTAAAAATAATTCACTTGACCAAATATTAACAATGGTGGGACAGTGTCTTAAGGTGATAGTCCAGAGTCCAGTGATAAAATTATGTTCCCAAATGACTTTTTGTCTTTTTTGAAATATGATTTTTAGACACACCATAATAAATAATTTTTTACTAAGTTGGACAGACGATAAACCCCATGAAAAAAGGGGTGTTCTTCAAAATCTGTCAGCCTCAGATACTTTACTAATCAGCTGCCAGAGAAGGTAGTAACAGTTAAATTTTGATTGGAATTTATTTAAATAAGACCAATGAAATCTAATTTAAAATGTCCTAATGATGTAGGCGGACACACAAGGGACTGTACAACCGGAAACCTAAAATTTGAGGAGAACAGGTTGTACAGCTAAATAACTATATATAGAGATTAACCAGAATGTAAAGATCAAGGCTATAAAGTAGAATTACAGAGCGACCTGCCAGAGCAGGTGGACGACGTATCCCATAGGGGTTATGTCCAATCTATCAGCTTCACAAACTTTACAATTTGGCTTACAGAGGAGAAAAAACAAATAATGTTGATTGGAACTAGTTAAAATATGCCATGTGCAAGGTAGATCTTATAATAGAATTTGATGACTGTGGACGAAGCATCCCAGAAGGGCACTGCACTCCTTGAAGACTCTCTAACAAGGTATCCGAGACATGCAGCAGCATTAGTAATATCATGACAAAGAAGTTTGTAAAGATCAAGTTCCAAACGGCCATAAAGTGGCACTAGATCAGCTAACAAAGTAAGGTATGTATGCTAGAGGTAAATGAGTTTAGCAAAGAAGTGTAACTCCGGTCAGAAAATAAAACACAACAAGCCCTTTATGGGCAAATGTACAGTATGACAGACACGGTAGAATAGTAATATGTGCATAGTTATAAACCACTGACTAGCTTGTAGAGCATTAGTGTAAAGATAGTGTTCGTTGCAATAAAATACATGACTTTATAAACATCAGCATTCAAGAAATGAGATAGCAAAGCACATTACATAGTAGACAAGCGGTGGAGCATGGTAATAATGACTATACTATTGCGTCTCTTTCCAAAGTGCCCAAACAAAGAACCAGGCAGTCTGTAAGCTGATCCTAGGCTCTGGGAAGGCAATCCAGACGCATCTGAAACTTCACAACTGATTAAAACTTCTATTGATTTAGGGTAGTACATAAATGTGGTGGGAAAATAAAATTTAATTTTTCAGATGTTACCCCTTCCAAGTCTTGAATGCAAATGAAAGAGTGAATACAGGTTTCTAGCCTCGAATTGAAGGAGTTTACAATCACAGTTTACAAAAGGCATGGGCTACATACTAAGGACCAAAGCCCAAAAATTAAGGTCCCCCACAGGAATGAACCTGCATGCACCTTGGCGCCTGCCAGTAGTTTCGAAGATTCTGCTGTTTAATATAATGGAACTGGAATTGGCACGCATTGTTCTATCAACAATTAAAATTTTTTTGGGGCTGATGCTACTCTCAATCCTTTGGATGCTATAAGTCTTTTGCGTGCCATGAATCAGTGTGTGATACTGATTGCAATGAGATATTTATAATTGGTGTAGATGATTCTCCATCTTGGATTTATATTATTTCGTTTCACAGTCTGTTATTTTACATTTTATACCTGTTCATACCATTGTTCTTGCTGACATAGCTCGACTTGGTTTGTGTTCATTGGTATATGTTCGTCTAACTGTTCTTTTAGATACTTGTCATATGTTTGTGCAAGTTAATTTAACATTAAGGTCATCCAGAACAAATAAGCCTACCATACGTACCAACACCTACCACTAGAAAAATGGGGTTATTTCTTGCATCCAACATCAACAAGGTGTAAACAATCACATGACACAGGTTATCCTTCTGAAAAGTAACATACAAAAATATAGTGATTATACAATTACTTCTGTCATACTGAATATATGAACTAACTTTTTCTCTACTTCTTAAATAGTCATTGTGGGTGCTGGACAGATTGGCCCTTTGTCAAATTGGTGATGGACAAGTTGGTCCTCTAAGAACTCAGCCCTTTGCAAACTCTGCCCCCAGTTGAAAACATACGATTAAATGTACCTTCAGACAAAGATTACACACAAAAAAGGAACAATGTTATTATTATTATTCTACCTTTTTAAAGAGGGTTTAAATGAGATTGTCACAATCTACTTTTCTCTAACTTGAACAATTAAACCTGTACTTCACTTATCCATTCCGACTGGTGAGTTCCACTCATTACTAGTATCTGACTTAAACAGATTTCTTCCTTACATTCTGTGGTGTGCTACAATCATTATTATTTGCATGTTTCCAGTTGCAAGATCCAAATAAACTAAACATTCAACCACTCTGGTGTGCCACATTCAGTCGGAGATGTTTGAACAACTTACCCATTCTATATAATAGCGTTGTGTATAGATCACATGAGTGCCATGTTTTATTTCTTTTCTAAAGCTGCTTATTACCGTGAGTGGAATAATTGGGCTGAATGGACGACTTGCAATAAAACATGTGGCTCTGGCTTTCAAAGCAGACAAAGAGAATGTGAACCACAAACCGACACTAGAACCCTCTACTGTCTTGGAGAGTCTGTCCAGGAAATCATTTGCAATAACTGTCCCTGCTCAGGTAGGATATCTCAGCACAGCAATAAGTGAATCCGGTGTAAATTGTATTAGTATTCAGCTTGTCACAGTCAACTTATTGGTAATTTGGTACAATAATTGATATGGATATAATACACACATTTTTAACCATTTGTTTCAATAATGTTTTATGAGGCAATTATATGGTGGGTAATTCATGCATAAAACCAGAAGTTTTTAATGAAATAGAAAATATACAAAGATAACCAAAAGAAATACCACTTTCCAAACATAAATAAAACCAAAGTTCAGAAAAGTTAATTTTTGTGGAGAAGCTTTTCTCAGAATGCATGTACCTTTCAAATGTTTATCTTTTACTCATTATTCTAGGCATAAACTTGATAATTGTCCTTGATACAAGTGGGAGTGCATATGATGAAGCACCCGAAGCTAAAGCATTCATAAAGAAAATACTGCAACACTACAATACTGACCCAAATAATGTATATGTTGCATTATTCACCACCAATAACTGTCCTTCGAGGCTGGAGTGGGACTTCATCAAAATAAATACAGCACTAAATCTAGTAAACAGTATTGCTTACAGTGGAGGAGGTTGTAACCTTCGTGAGGATACCTATGAAAATGTATCATCAATCATCTGCCAAAATAACCTGCCATCTGTTGTCATTTCTGTTGCTGATGAACTCACAGCTCTTCACACCGATCTGAAAGATTCTGTGCCATCGCTACAGAACCAGGCAGCACTGTAAGTTTCCAAACATTAATAATATTCAAACATTCCCAGTGAATTAGTATAACTGATTATTCAACATAATTTATGTATTAACGGTAAGAATATATGGCCCTCTGTGAAAAATATTCTGTAATATCAGCACAATAAACTGTTGTCCAGCATCTAGTATTTACTCTCACAGCCGTTAAAGGCTGTGTGGTTGTTGATTTCACTGTACTGTCCAGCTGGGTGGGCAGGTGGCAGAAAATATCTGGCCTTGGCCGTATTTCAGAAAACTGTGAGGCCTAAGTTCATACTTTTTGGAGGCATAATTGGTTAGGGGGTGTACGTGTGCATCATCATGGTGTGACTTTGATTTGATCTATGACCTAACTATAGTCACCTGGACCTTCAAAGTACTGTCTGGCTATATATCAGAAACTGTGAGGTGTAAGAAAGTGATACTCAGCAGGGGCACTGGTTGGAGGTGTCGGTATGTATGTATATGTTGTGACCATGATTTGACCTTTAGCCTGCCATTGTCAACCCGACCTTTAAAATCTTGTCTTGGCTATATCTCGGAAACTGTAAGGTGTAGAAGTTGACATCTGACAGGGACATTGATTGGGGTGTAGGTGTGCACCACCAAGGTTTAACCTTGATTTGACCTTGCCATAGTGACCTTGACTTGTAACATCATGTGTGGGGTTCTATCTCAGACACTGTCAGATGTAGGGTTTTGATACTTGGTAGGGATATTGGTTTGGTTGTAAGAGGGCAACACTGTACTATGTCATTGATTTAACCTTATTGTAGTGACCTTATTTTTAAAAGTCTTGTTCAATTTTTTTCTTGAAAACCATATACTGTACAAACATAATTCTTGGAAAGAAGATTGGTTGGAGTTGTGGGAGTGCATGTCCTGGTGTGACCTTGATTAAATGTTTAACCTCCCTTAGTTACCTTGATCTGAAAAATAATATCCAGGCTATGTCTTGGAAAGCGTAAGGTGTAGGCTGTTGATACTTTGCATGGATATTGTTTGGGTCTGTAGGTTTGTAATGGCATAGAGTGACTTCGATTTGGACTTTCATCCTACCATATATATATATCTTGCTGACTGTAAGGTGTAGGTGTTTGTTACATGGTAGACATATAGGTTGGATTTTGTAGGTGTGCAACATCATTGTGTGACTTTACTTTGACCTTGTATCTGCCAGAATGTTTTCTACAGCTACATTAGGAACACCCTTCTCCCATCACACAGCTATAGGGATTGCTGCAACTAGATTGTGCTATCTCCATTGTCAGCTATACTTCAACTAATAAATAGATCAATCAATAAATATTACTGCTTCATTTCTTTACTTTGCAAAGAATTGCTGTCATTTCCTATAAAATTATCTTATTTTACGCCATCCTTACATTCTTTCTCTTAGTTTTATTTCTCTTACAGCTTCTCTTAACTCACACTGTCTGGTCAACTATTTTCCCAGGCTTTGGTGTGTGGTCATCTCTGATATTATTTTCATATAAAATGTTCGATTGTTGGTATTTTACATGTCACATTCCAATAACTCGGATACTATATCTTGTAACACAAATATGTATTTGACTTTTGAATAATTTTTATTGATAAATTTGTCTGCCTATTGACCACCCCCCAGAAGTCCCCCCAAACAGACAGACAAATTATTGGGATTATGCGTTATTATTTATGTATACAATATATTTAACTCAATATATGTGACTATTACATAATTTGTAAAACGGTTACATGGATATACATCCAAATCATTAACACATAATGGCATATACAAGTCAGATTCAGATGAGTTTAAGCCGGCCTCTACCTCATCTACCCCAAGTACACCCCATCTAAGGTCAAGCAAGGTCAAACCAACCTGGATCCACAGTATATTACTCCATAAACAACAAGCAAGACAAGTCCAGGTGAAAACACAGCGCAGAACCTTAATGCCCCGAGCAAAATAGATTACTACAACGATAGCACAGCTTTCATAAATGCATTAGTTTCTCTTTTATTATGAATTTTACATTTTATGGGATCTTTTGTTAATTTTATATGTGACCCTGAAACATTTACAAATAGAATGCACTCTTATCTTGCATACCTAGACCAAGACAGCTGAGTATCTCCGTTTGTAATTTCTCCCAAATAATTTATGTTTAGCCTTTTTATTTAATCTTCATAATCGTACAGCATGAGCATGGTACTCACAATCTAAAGTCGCTGAAAATGGAAAACATATTTTATTTAAACCAGTTTATGATCCACATCTTTCTCAACCTTTAATCACTTCTTATTTAGGTCAGACCGTACTCACATGAAACATTCCATAAAGATACATTCATTGGATTTGCAGTATTCACGAACAGGGACAGGCAAACAAATGAACTCACCTAAATACATACCCTCCTTGGTGGGGGAATACAAATATCTAGCTTTTTGCTAATTTCTCCTTGACTGTGTTTTTTATTTTCATTCTGTCAAAATATAACATTGGTGAGGAATAAAAATAAAAAAATAAAATAAAATTACGAGTTATATTATAAACTAACATTTGTATGTTTTCCTGTATTTAAAACACATTTTTACAGGAAAAAAAATAAGATTTAGCAATTTTTTTTCTAATTTATTAAGATTCAATGTATTGTACTCAACAACTGTTCACATGTATACCACTACAAAAAGTATTAAACATAAAGGTGCTAAAAGGAGGATATATTTATGGTAGCATGCGTTGATGTATTTGCAAAATGTAATGATTTTTTTGTTGTACCCATAATCATTATTGGGCATGTTGGGCCTTGGTGGATGTATTTGTTCACCTGTAATCTTGTTTTTCATTTATGGAGCAAAGATACGTAAATGTCTATTTGTACCGTTTCCACCTAGAGTTTGAATTATGGTCCATGGGCTTCACCCGTAAATATTACTCATATGTTGGTAGTTCACACTTAAAAACAAACCATTCTCCCAAAAAGCCATACTGTCCCCTTCTTCACGTCTGTACGCACATTTTAGATTAGCATGTGAGAACTTGTGGTAGGTTTCTCAAATGTTGTTATTAATCTATTATAACCTGGAAACATGGTCCTTGCTGTGTGGATTGTATACCACCCATATACGAATCATGACTTAGTGTATGAGAATTACCGAGATGTGAAACACGTGGAGATACAAATGAGTCTGGATGAGTTACATATGTATATCTTGTATGAAGGTCTTGATGCCAGCCCAGATCAGTGTGGAATAGATGTTAGTTAAAGTGTGTTGCAGTCCAAACCAAAATAAGTAACATTGTAATGTAAGATGTAAAGATTGCATATATGTGTGTAAACTTCTTTATGTTTTTGGTAGAAGGTTTTCAAAGTAACCTGAAAATTAATAACACGATAAAGGGAGCAGTTTTATTATTTACAGAATGGTTGCTGTTGGCTGGAATGGACAGACAAGTAACTTTGACAGGATGGCTACATCTGCTCAACACGTGTATCTCCATGACCAGTCAGATGCAGTGATCAGTGCCATTGACAATGCTCTTGGTCTGGATTAAAAGTAGGCTATCACAAACCAGTGGACACTCCTGTAGGATCAACACATTCAAATATCTAAACCTGTATTCTATTGGTTGCAGGAAAAACACATCTCAGTCCCTGTCCCCATCCCCAAGAAAGACATACTGGGGTTATATATTTTTATTATACAATAAATGTTGCAACTAAAAATACTTTTAAAGACATACAACACAGAAGATATGAAAGAGTACATAATGTATATTAATAAAGGAGTATTAAAATTCACATTATAATAGCATCAATACAGATGTGGAAACCTCCCCCCCCCCTTAAGACCCCAATGTAACTGGGGTTGACCTGAAGGTCAAATTATGAAGTACTACCTAAGGTCAGGAAGGGTGAAAACAATACCCAGAGGTCAAGACCCAGGTGAATCAAGGTCAAGAGGTCAGGTAAACCATGAACTGGTATTTACTTATACCTAAAACCTGGGGGTGAAAACAATACCTTGATCAATGACAAACAGATGTGACCTAAGGTGAAAGGTCAAGGTCACCGAAACAGATCATGAACTTTGAGTTAAGAAGTTGAGCTGTCCCACCAGGTGAGAAGGTCATAATCTAGTATAAACCATGTAAGTTTATGACAGAAATGTAATATGAAAATGCAAAGAAGGCCCCCATCTGGTAAGGAACTAAGGACCATAGCAAGGCATAATTAAAATATATGAATAAGTAAATGTAAAACAATGAAGCAGGAAACAGATACACTAAGACTATGCATATAAAGTTTGTTGGGCACTAAGCCAGGACAGTCTAAAACACTTGCACAATAGTTGGGCAATAGTGCCAGGCCAGTTCATACAATCCACTCACAGTTGGGCAACAGAGCCAGGTAAGTTCATAAATTCCTCTCCGCTGGGCGCAGGACGCCAGGACAGTCCCATCAATAAATTAACAACTCTGGCTACCAAACAATACAGAAGCCAGAGTATACCACTTGGTTCACTCAGTTGGGCACCTAGATGTGCCAGGCCAGTCTATTCATACAGGTGGGTGCCCCATCGCACCAGGTCAGTCTGTTATAACACTAACTCGTAACAGGTGTTGGGTGCACCATTGCACCAGGACAGTCCATCATAGATAAGATAACATAATGTAACATGGATGAAGAAGCAGGATACCAGCCCCAACACAAGCTGGATAACTAAACATGAGCCAATCTCTACCGGTCCATAGTAGTGGAAGATTCACCATAACATAAACATATACAAGCAGGCGCTCTCCTGATAATAATAGGCTCCCTGCTACCTGAGCCCCAGGGATAGATGAAGGACAGCAGTTGAGGTAGCAACACAACTTTCTCAGCCATATAACATGATAACTGTATTATGAAGATTGAAGAGCACATCCTGATATGTAACTGCAGGCCACACAGGGTACCATCCACTGAAACTAGGACGGGGAAGCCAACCAGATACACTGGCGAGCTCCTGCAGGAGGCATCTGGCAACGGGGATAAGAGGCCATAGACAGATCCCATCATATCAGGCCAACCAGTCAAGCTGGCGAGCCCAAGAAACAGCTTCTGCAACACGTTTGGCATGAAGACTTCATAACAGGAGGCTCGAACCCACTGGTAGAGCAGTTAACCACCAAGTAGGAGAGGTAGACCAGCAGTGATGATGGCAGCAAGACATCGGGAGAGGGAGCCCCCACAACCAGGCAGACCTGAAACTGAAAAATCTGACAGCCAGCATGATATTGACACATATGAGGGGGGGTTAAACTTGGGGTGGGGAAAATTTTTCATGTGTTCAGGTCACCTTCTAAATTCAAAGTGACCAATTGACCAGCTATTAGGAAGGCCACACTTCACTGGCCAATCACAGAGGTGGTATCAAATGCACGTGGGGACAAGAACCTACAATAAAAATACATTAAGGTGGCACCAGGACTGAGCCCCGAGACACCCAAATGTCTCCCAGCACAGTCCCTGTCCCCATCCCCAAGAAAGACATACTGGGGTTATATATTTTTATTATACAATAAATGTTGCAACTAAAAATACTTTTAAAGACATACAACACAGAAGATATGAAAGATTACATAATGTATATTGATAAAGGAGTATTAAAATTCACTTTATAATAGCATCAATACAGATGTGGAAACCTCCCCCCCTCTTAAGACCCCAATGTAACTGGGGTTGACCTGAAGGTCAAATTATGAAGTACTACCTAAGGTCAGGAAGGGTGAAAACAATACCCAGAGGTCAAGACCCAGGTGAATCAAGGTCAAGAGGTCAGGTAAACCATGAACTGGTATTTACTTATGCCTAAAACCTGGGGGTGAAAACAATACCTTGATCAATGACAAACAGATGTGACCTAAGGTGAAAGGTCAAGGTCACCGAAACAGATCATGAACTTTGAGTTAAGAAGTGGAGGGGTCCCACCAGGTGAGAAGGTCATAATCTAGTATAAAACATGTAAGATTATGACAGAAATGTAATATGAAAATGCAAAGAAGGCCCCAAACACCCAGTAGAGGTAGGGAGAAGAGGCTAGGAGTACAAATGTGATCTGAATGCGGCTGAAACTCGTGACTGGGCAGCAGGAAGGGTAATATATCGCCATACACAACTAGATGACCAGGTACCCTCGGCCTGGATATCCTGAATAGGAACTCCATGCTGAAAGGCCCAAGTGCCCCCCCCCCCCCCCCCCCCCCTGCGAAAATCATGGAAGGTCAAAGACCTATGTAGGCCCAGTAATGAGGACACTTGCTTAAGATGTTTTCTGGCAGCTGAATCTGTAAGGGGAGACCATAAGTCGGCCTGTGGGATCTGAAATAAAGGGGAATCCGGGTGGGCAGGATGTGTGGCCAGCATTCTTGCCAGAGCTGCAATTGGACAAAGGGCAGAAGCACCTAAGTATGGAATATCAACTGTAGTGGTCTTCACTCGGTCCTGTAAAGTCTTAGACCATTTTACCACAATGATTGCCCTCTGAAACGCAAAGACCACATCCCCCACACAGAGATGCTTGTTTTATCAAAATTCTTGGCAGCATGAGACAATATGTTGGAAATTCTAAGAAAAGAAAAGAACGCCAGCAAATACAATGGTGTGTAAACCAAAGGAAATTGTAAGTGAGCTGAAACTGTAACAATTTGCAAAAGTAACGTTTGATCTATAAGAATTTTAACCACAGGAGCCAAAGGACGGTTGATTTTTAAAGATTTAATGAACAATGGGATTCTTTGATCTCTGAATGGTGTAGTATCAATACCGTATACAATGGACATGGATCTAATGCCAGTGATATGGTTAGTGATATTATCAGGAGACATACCAGACTGTGCCAGGTATTCCATGAATGCGAGTACATCCATAGTTGAGATCCCAGGTAGTGACAGGTCCACCACCACCAGGAAAGCAATGAAGAGTTGGAACATACGTTCATAGGAAGCCAGGGTGTTGGGACGGAAGCCGAAACACAATCTTGTGCAAGCCTTGGTAGCCAGTGGAGCTGTTGCCGCCTGGGAATCTGAAATAACAGAAGAAATATGTGGCTAAATATCATGATTAAGGAGGGTTAAATCTATATGTGTGTCAATCCATACAGGGTTTTGCACCAAGTGATGTAATTGTTGTATATTATGTACAGTTAAATGCCATCTGGAAAGTAGGTCAGCTATGGAGTTGTCCCTACCTCTGATATGGTTGATAATGATATTAACATTAAACATAGCTGCCAACAGCCATACATTGCGAGCACAAGTGGCCATAATAGAGTCCCTGGCTCTGCCACTGGAAAGGACCTCCACTACTGCCATGTTATCACACATAATTTCAATGGACTTATTGGCCCAGGAAGGGGCCCAAATTTTAAGGGCTACCACCACATTAAGAATTTCTAAATGTGCAATATTATAGTCCTTAAAACCTCTGGGAATGCGTAGAGCATATACAGAGTTATCATAACAACCACCTAGACCTTCCAAAGAAGCATCCAAATATATATGCTTATGAAGGGGGGGTTGGTGATAAAATGTGATGCCATTATAAGAAGTTAAGAATACTCGAAACCATTGCAAGTCTTTGAAAAATTCAGCAGTGAGATAAATATTCTGGTCATTATGGCTATCTCTTAACAGCTGAAGCATGCGATTAAGGAAATATCTAGTTGGTCGAACGCACTTTGTGATATACAGTAATAAACCCAATAATGACTGCAACTCATTTTTTGTAACAATCGTCTTATTGGACCATGCACAACATGTTGTACATATTTCCTGTAACTTATTATCAGGAATGGAAATACTTCTATTCACAGTGTCAAACATTATACCTAAACATACAACCTTTGTAGCAGGAGGACATAATGTCTAGTCCAAGGTCCTGAAGTAGGTCCAACAAAAATTGATAAGAATGACGTATATTAGAAGGCAAGCCACAGTATATGTAGTTCATGAGTGCATTATGACCATTTTTATTCATAATATATCTTACAGCATCGCTGATCTTACTAAAGAAAAAAGCACCCAAGCGATATCCAAATGGGAGAGAAAGATCCAGATAAAGCTTATCTCTATGCTGCAAGCCAAGTAGGTCAATATCCCCCGGATCTATACGGATATGCCTAAAAGCTCGGCTAATATCGACCTTAAAAATTTCAGCCGAAGGACCTAGTTCATTAAGTCTCCATATAATGGAATCAATAGATGGATAATGCATCTGAAAATGTGTGCCCAAATATGTGTCCTTAAGTACTCCATCGTTGATGGATAAACCTTTTGGAAAACTGAGATCCATAATGGTCCTTCTGGATTCAGAATCTGACTTAGCCCAAGTCATAAAGGGTGATATATGGACATCAAAAGGCTTAAAATCTAGTGGACCTAGCATTGCTTGGAAGCCGACTTCCTCTTCAATATATTTATCTACATGATCTGGATATAACCTAGCAGAAGCATGGTTGACCAATGTACTTTGGAGGTGTCTGGATCTATCAAAATCGAGAGGAAATCCGAATTCAATCAGGTCCGGAAGCTGCTGGTCAAAATAGTCGACTAAATGGTGCCTCCAACTGTTAACATTTAAGTTAGTTCGAACTGGTATCCTAAGTCCCCAAAAATTGGGGAGTCCAGATTGTCCGATGAGCTTGTGAGCAGTTAAGATATCTGGAATATCATGCCAGTATGTTGTCGGGCCCTTGTAAACATATATAGGGGCGAGAGGAACGCAGCCAAACTTGGTGCCAATCTGATCTTTACATTTTTGGTATTCTGGGATGACACAAGGATCAGCTACAGTCCTTTCCGGATCCGGTTGTACAATATTTTGCTGAATACCGGGGTCAGTTTGTAACTGTTTGCAAACATAACTATCTACAATCTGAGAGTAGCCCTCAGCATTTGTATTTACCTGGACCTGGTGATTGTTATCAAGTAAGTGAAACCTATTGGTTGTAGGTATGGGGTAGCATTCGCTCACCTGTGTGCTACTAGGCCGTAGTTGTGTCCCTACACAGTCAGAATTCACCTTACAATTGACAACGTTGTCCTGGTTATCCACATGGTTATGGCCAACTTTCTGGTACTTGTGTTTGTTTATTTGATGAATACTTTCCTTGACCTTAGAAGTATTGGAATCAGTATTAACCACCAGCTGTTTAAGTGCAGTTTGGTCACCTTGTGGTGTTTGGTGTGCAGTGACGCGACCAGTGTCACTTTTATGACCATTATCATGTTTTGAAAGCAAGGCTTGTGGATATGTCCTATGATCTCTGACTTTAAAGATTGCCATGGCAGATTCAAACTTTTGCTTTATGTCAGCTTTGGACCATCGGGAAGATGTAAGGAAATCTTTGTGACAAAATCGAGAATTAAGTACAGTCCTGGCCTTCTGGACATGACTCGAACCCGGGGTCATGTCCAGGTTTACTCGTTTTCTGTATTCTTACGACATTCAGTTTGTGGATGAGGGTAAGATTTGCCATCTTTGGTCCAGCATGACATACAAACATGCTTATACAATACCCCTTTTGTTTCATGAGTTTGTTTATGAGCACAAGTACCTTTGTTATAAAAAACACAGGTGGTGACCTTTCTAGATGAAGACCTATCTTGACCTTTTTGAGCGTTATTTAGAGCAGTGGTATGTCTCTGAGCATGAGCTCTACGGACTCTATCTATCTTGTCAGTTTCTAACCAACTGTTGATCTCGCCCTGCTCCATACGGCATAGCAACACTGCATGGCTGGCCTTTGCAGAGGCCCAGGAGAAGTCAGTAGCATCATCTAATAAATCAATAACATAATCTAGCATATGGTCCCTAACAGTAATATCTGACCCCTCCCTGATGGTTCGGCAAAAGCCAGCCATCCATTGAACCGGAGACAGCTGATTATAGGTGACCCTATCTTTGTTTTGACCCGAAAGTACGAATTCGTGTGGCCATCTGACCTTATGGTTGAGGAAAACATCAACTGATCCACCCCTTTGGGACTTTAGTTTGGTCGTACCTGGTTTTGCAGTATCTGCCAAGTGTCTGAGCCTACTTTGAACCTCTTCTTGAATCCTAGCCTCCTCTCTCAACCGACTGGGTGGGGGAATAGTATAAGGAATATGAACTGAAGAGGGAGCCGCCCCAACCTCCTGGGATGGTACTTGCACGCTGGCGACCTTAGCCTTTGTTTTTGACTTTTTAATTTTTGTAACATCATTTGTCTTTCTGACTGGTTTTTTCACGGAATTTTCCATGCTATCTAGCCTGGCCCCCAACGCGCTGAGTTGGGTCAAAATTTGAGCATTAATGTGTTGTTGGTCCATAAGGCCAACATTCGAACCCAAGGCCTGTGAAGCTTGACCTTTCCTAGCTTTTTGAACACCCAGGCCAGAATGTGTGGGACTGGAGGACAAATTTTGATCGGAATGTTCAATTAATGCTGATATGTCAATATCGGATCCGGAGTCAGATAAATCAGTAACCACTTGCCCAGACTGTGAAGAGTCAGATCCCTCTCCCGACGTCGTCAAAAAGTCCACATCTGACGCCAGCTGGAGTTGAATTGGAATACGGCACTCCCCTCTGTTCCTCAGGTTGTATCTGGCCTCATTCATGTTTAAAAATAAAAAACTAAAATCATGTAAAATATCACAGTATCGATAGAAGGAAAATTTTTCATGTGTTCAGGTCACCTTCTAAATTCAAAGTGACCAATTGACCAGCTATTGGGAAGGCCACACTTCACTGGCCAATCACAGAGGTGGTATCAAATGCACGTGGGGACAAGAACCTACAATAAAAATACATTAAGGTGGCACCAGGACTGAGCCCCGAGACACCCAAATGTCTCCCAGCAAAAACATGAATTGCTTATTTGTGTAATTTTACATGAATTTCTTTTGGTTTGAATATGTACTGACACACTTTATGTACCAGAAACATCAAACCAATTAACCTGACGAAGGGCTTTCTTGGGGGGTGATAATATGGTTCACACTTAAAACTGGTACCCTTATTTGGCACATGGACAATCAACATACTACTACAAGTCATACTTGTATCATTGATTACAGTTTCTCAGACTTTGGATTTATTGCTCACCTGACAATTGTGATGATTTTAGAAAAAAAAATAAAACGATGTAAAATGATGTCAGCATTTTAAAATATTATTTCCTATCCACATCTTCACAGGAAATGAAAATATGAATTTGTGAAAAAGCTGTATATCTAGGTTTTGTGTGACACACTGCTGTAGCCTAAACATCATTCATTTGTAATACTTTAAGTGTGCTTTGTTAAAATGTATTTTTACCTTGCAGAAAAACATATTTGAGCGTTTGTTTATTTTTTAGCCAATGTGTGTGACAAATTATGACGCATATACATGTTGATACTATCATCTCGGTAAAGCTAGTTCTGGTCTGGTAGTTCTGCCAAATGTTTAGTTTAGCAAAATAATTTTGATAATCAGGATATGGAATTTCACCTTAGTATACCAGCATAAAGACCGGAAGTGCGCAGACTACAAAAAAACAATGCAGTGCGCATATTTTTGCGTACAATTATCTGAGGCAATAACTGGACAATCGCCGATAATAGAGAGTCAAACTATACAGACAAAATATAGTGCGACAACTAGGTGTGTTTAGAAACATATTTACAATAATATTTATGGATTAATAAATGAAACCGGTCTTTATAATAGAAATAAAGTCCTCAGTTTTGTGATTTATAACCCCATGTAATTCACAAATTTGTAATAATTTATATAATTCACAAATATGGGGTTATAAATCACAAAACCTCGGACTTTATTTCTACAATAAAGTGTCCTGCATTTGTATAGAAAATGTTTAGAAAATGTTTTTTAAACATTACAGCATAAACGTTCAGTTGGAACAATTAAGAAAACCATAAGATAGGGCTTCAATAGGTTTTAAAAACGTTTTGTAAACGTTTAAACCATTTTAAAACGTTTCTAATGTTTACTGGGGATAGATCTATGTGGCTGCTAAAATAACATTTATGACACATTTTCTTTAAGTGGCCATAGCCTCCTTGTTTGTTGTCCAATTTTCACCATTGTGTTCAGTTGAATGGGAAGCAAATTTTGATAACAACCTGAAATATCTTTCAGAATATGTGTTCTAACTTTCTTATGGAAGCTTAAACATATGATAGGATTCAGTCACTTCTCAAAAATAAATACAAGCCACAAATTGTATATGCAAAATGCAATTACAAGCTAAGCAGAATGAAACACTCATTCTATAAGCAATACTGTTGGGATTTTTTTATCGCAAGACACATACTGAAGCTGCATCTATGTACATAGATACAAAGACATATAGGGCCCATAGATATGCAGGTGAATGACGTCCGCGGCATTTGGATTTACAGATGACATTAGCAGGTAGATATTGAAGATAGTTTTCTACATGTATGGTGCATAGTTACATAGAAAGACATATGTGGTATGCAGGTGAATGACATCCAAGGCATTTGGGTTTACAGATGATGTTGGCAGCTAGATATTAAAGACAGTTTTCTACATGTGTGGTGTATAGTTTGAACTTTATCACATGGGTAGACCTCCTGCAATCAATAAGCCAGTTTGACTGTCAGATGCAGTCTGCGGTGGATAATAGGAAAAGTTTCTGAATGACTGTTGTTATATATATTTTTTCACATTTTTGTGTGATGTAAAACCAAGAGATTCTATGTCATTTCTGCATTGATTTTAATGTGACAATGCTCTGTAAAACACCATTCTCATGATGGAAATATGGGATTTGTAAATTACAGTTTTGATGAATTTGCACCTTTTGACAAATTTGTAAAGCTAATTGTGCATGGTAAGTGGCGCTTGGAATGAAAAATAAATATGCCCCTGTCTGTATTTGAACCTAGTTAGTCAAAATATGGTTTGTTGTGGAAAAAATTACAAAACTTTGATTTTTTAAAAAATATTTGTAAGTAAAGTTAGGACTTTGTGATGGTGCAACACAAAATGTCAATAAGCTGAATACAATAGGAAATGATGCTACATTATAAAATATTTAATGTGACAAAAACTGACGTACGGTTTGCAGAGTTATTGGGTTTCTCACTTTTCTAGTACAAATTCATATTTTATTTCCTCCTTCTGTCATCTTAAAAGTAATTATGTAAACCAGTACATATACATAATTTATGTAATATTTTTACATTCGCAGAAAAGTCACACTAGTAATAACACATAAATACTTGGGATTTTAAACAAATATAATCAGAAGAAAACCTAGCTATTTACAGTATGGTCAAATGGTAGCCTCTTTCACTATAAACAAATATAATCAAAAGAAAACCTAGCTATTTACAGTATGGTTGAATGGTAGCCTCTTTCATTATAAACTACACAAAAATTTTTTCTAAAGTTTAGTGAATCGTGAGTCTAAAAATACTTGCATTTAAAGCGACTTAAGCTTTGAGGTTAACTAAAGTCTTGGTGGTCATCAAAGTATTGAGATATAGTTAAATTAATCCGTTCAGTGATAAAGGCCACCTTAAATTTATTCCAGCCTTAAGTGCCTTTTACATATGGGGGCTATATTGTCATTCATTTGTGTGAATGTATATGAATATATGATGCATAATTTTGGTCAAAGTAAGTTTTTTTTTTACTTTCCTTTTAACAGCTAAGGTTGTTTCAGGACAGGTCCTCAGTTTCACCCACATGTTGCCATGATTCAGACCTATGTCCACTTACTTGCATACTTTCATATATTAACAAATTTTGCAAGGATAAATAACACCCACATTGTGATATTATTGAATTCCCATTTGTATAGTTGATGAATCAGAAATATTAAGACATTAAAATTGTACGCATTGACTTGAATTCTTAAAGCCCTGAAATTTATCTGTTTCAAGCCCTGAAATTTATCTGTTTCAAATCAGATGTTTTTATTAATACCGAACAAAGATTCGGAATTAAACTTTGAGGCCTTGTATTACGTGTGATATGCATTCAGATATATAGTGTTCGAAAGGAACTATGAAATGAGGAAGATACAATTTAATATGAATTCAATTTTTTTACAGCTAATCCCTGTTGAAAAATTTTGGCTTCGCCAGTGGTTAAAGAAGTAAAGTTTATGTACTGTAACCTTATATTCCTGTACATTCATTTGTTTTTAAGTCAAGTTGTCATCAACCTATTAAAACTTATGCTTTTTTCAATACAGTGTGATGGAAACCGATGACAAACTGGAAGTGTAATTGTAATTGAATCATTTGAAAAGAATACTGGAAAAATTCTGTCTGTGTCACCTGAAACAGAATTAATTTGAAGCATATTCATTGAAAATGGCAGTTGTGCATTGGCTGTCACAAAATTTAATGACATTAAATTATTTCAAATCTATAAAAGCTAAATTTTCTGTCAATATGGCATGAAACATCCCTTGCAGTAATGATTACATCAGCACTAATCCTAGACAATGTCTCATCCAATATGTATAACACAGTCAAGACACTACATAAATTGGTCCACAGCCCGTCTCATTCACCTTGATCAGCAACAACTATCATTGAGCATAACATACAGACAGTTTGACGGACAAGCAACTCGGAATAGACTCATTAAATAAAGAATTGTTAATTAAAATGAACATTTAAAAGAAATTATAAACATCAAATGTGTAACAAGTAAACGGGTTGATAAATTATTCTAAAATGGTACACTGCGCAGTGACCTTAGACATGTCTTTTGCGCAATGCTGGATATAGAACGCAAATAAAATAACGCTGTTGAATTCTGCGTACATCGTCCCTTCGTGTACAAATGTAAACAGATGCTTGATTTTAACAAATAGCATATCGTTTTAAAGCTTACAACAAATTAAAAGCATCTACAGTGACAGCCTCTTAATATTTCACAACAAATTCTATGAAAATAGAATGACAAAAATACTTAGTTTTTACCTTAGATATCGCTATGTATGTTTCGCTGATGGAACAGCCAACATGGTGTTGGATTTGTTTTGAATTTTGTGTAAGATTTACCCCTTATTTTAAACATTATATCAATGAAACCATTTTAGAAATTCTTGTGCTTTATGATGGTTTTAAACTATTGATCTGCTGTATTAAAGCACTCGGCCCTTCGGGCTTCATGGCTTTAATGTAGAAATAAAGTCCGAGGTTTTGTGATTTATAACCCCAGATAATTCACAAATTTCCGGCGAATAACGGACGAGCGCGTTGTGAATTATCTGGGGTTATAAATCACAAAACAGAGGACTTTATTTCTATTATAAAGACCGGTTTCATTTATTAATCCATAAATATTATTGTAAATATGTTTCTGTACACACCTAGTTGTGGCACTACATTTTGTCTGTATCGTTTAGTTCTCTATTATTGGCGATCGTCCAGTTATTGCCTCAGATAATTGTACGCAGAAATATGCGCACTGCATTGTTTTTTGTAGTCTGCGCACTTCCGGTCTTTCTTATGTAGAAATAAAGTCCTCCGCGCTCGTCCATTATGCCGGAAGTTCCGTCCTTTTATAGAGGTCATAAAGTACGAACCTGAGGACTTTATTTCTATTATAAAGACCGGTTTCTTTCGTTAATCCATAAATATTATTGTAAATATGTTGTTATACACACCTATTTGTCGCACTATATTTTCTGTGTATCGTTTGGTTCTCTATTATTGGCGATCGTCCATTTATTGCCTCAGATAAATGTACGCAAAAATATGCGCACTGAATTGTTTTGTGTAGTCTGCGCACTTCCGGTCTTTATAATATTCAGCCAATCAATAATTTAAAACCATCATAAAGCACACGAATATGTCTTTTATTCCTATAATGAAAATGTGAAATATAAGTCTGAATATACATTTAGAGAGTTAAATGTGCAACCCTTAGTCAGTGAAATTATATTGTCTTTTAGCTGGTTCTTTACGGCTGCGTTGAGAGTTATATTGGCCTACCTGCTGTTCCTTTCTGATGTGATGTAGCAAGGTGCCTTGCTTATCTGTCAGATGTTTATTTCTTTGATGGTGATGTGTTTTTGACCCTGCTGAATTAACGTTGGACATATACCATGGACATTGTCTTCTTTAACTATCAGATCCAAAATTTTGTGGCAGTTTAATTTTGATATATTTTATATGGACATTTCTAAACTTTGTGAATTTTTTCAATTTTGTATCTGTTGTTGGTATTATTATGATTATCTGTTTTTAGTGTAACTCTGCATAACTTTTGTAAATATAATAGAAAAGTTGTGTATTGTTGTATGTCCTTGTGGTGTCACATGCGTTATAATTCTGCATATTGTTTAATCTTCCACCGCTCCTTATCAGAACTCTTCGACACATTGTATTGTTTTAAATTTTCATTTTATAATACTTGGATGACGATGCACTTTGGAAAATATGTGCTTTTTTCATAAAATTTGGCAGCTTTTAAATATGACTTTGTCACCACCAAGGCTATCATATTTTAAGGCTTAAGTATTTAAACTAATTGAGATGAATATTGGAAACATTATCCTCAATTAGACTTCACATATGCTGGTGCCACTATGTTCACATTTGTTCTGCCACTTGCATTCATTGTGATGAACATTAATTTTGGCTGAAAATAAAAATTAATAAATTCCCAATTCCCTCAATGTTGAGAGACAACCAATTCAAACAAGTTTCTGAGGCCCTAAAGAATGCAACTTATTCTGCAGTTGAAGCAACTGTATTCGGGAAAAATAAGAAACTTAAACTTTCTAATATGTTGTGTGAATGATGCTTAGTAGTTGTAATGAGAATAAGACTGGATATCATATAAATCATACATATACATTATCTTATGATATTGTGCTTTGTTAGGATAATTATTTAACATTCATTTAAAATAACTAAAAATTCAGGATCCTCCAAAATGATGGAACTGAATAATACCACATTTGTAACACCGAAACATATATATGATGATTCATATATAGTCTGCAAGTCATTTGCGTTTGGTATTTACATACTGGCTAGTTTAGGGATGGCTGGCAATGTAGTGACTATTATAGCTATTCATACCAAAGGCACCAAACATTCTATAAATATAATACTAAAATGGATTTGTATCATCGACTCAGGTATATTATTAGCATCAGCTTTATTTTATCACTTAAATAATTTTGCTAGTTATAAGATGTATCATATTACTTACCCTGTCCTACTTATGGTCTTGCTGTCACTTCAGATAATTTCAGCTTGGTCAGTGGTATTACTTGGTTATCAACGATACAGAGCTATTTGCTATCCATTCAATGTTATCGCGGATTACTCAAGCAAAAAGCAGAAAATCAGATTAATTATTGTTACACTCTTAGCAATACTGGCATCTGTTCCTACTTTAATACATGAAATTTACTGGCTTTGGTTTCAAACTCCAGACAGTCACTATATGTTTCTGATTTTAATATACAATGGGTTGCTGTTGTTTATGGCACCAGCTTTGCCTTTGATGTATTTCATGATTCGCATCAGCTATGTCTTGAAGTCAAACACCCATGAACAAGCAGATGCAGGGAGAGCTCAGCAAGAAAGTGACAATCAGAGTGTCACCAGACTTGTGAGGGCAATAACAGTTATGTTCCTCATAAGCCACAGTGGGCATTTTATCTGGTCAATCATGATAATGTGGAACTATTACAAACCATTTGGAATGAGTACTTGGAGTACAATCAGAAAAGCTTGGTGCATAATATCTGTACTTGTTTGCTTTAATCCCAGCAGTAATCTTTTTATCAACTATATATTCAGAGAATCCTTCAGAAAAACTGTTAATGAGTTCATTCATTGGAAGAAGTGTTGCTAAACTCCTAAAGTTGGTTTACTTAACTATGGACAAAACCTATGAACTTCTTGCAGAATGACTTAATATTAAGAGTACTGGAAAATAGAAAAAGATGGATGCCAGCTGAGGGCACTGAGTGTAAGACATTTTTCATTACCAATATTACCCATATATTGTGGTGAATATGACAAGGACAAATTTTGCTCTGAATGACATCTGCAATGGTTTGGGTTCTGCTAATCTTGATTCAATGCATAAAAAAATTCACAAAATATTAGCATGTTTACATGTGTTGATATTTTAATACTAATAATTTTATATATTGTTTACTTGAGCAATGTTTATATGGTGCATTCTTTTATCTAATGTAAACTGTATGTTGGTTAAAAGCTGTCGTGGTGGAATGGAAATTAAACTTTAGCCAGTCCATTTTATGTTGTCTGTTGACCTTGACTGCTTTAATCTGCAATAAAGGGTTCAGGTACCATCCACCATTTTGGACACTTGGCAAGCATCGATAGCAAGAAAGTAACTGGTGTTGTATTTATTGACTTGAAAAAGACATTCGACACAATAGGTCATTCTGTTCTGTTGCAAAAATTAAAATATTATGGCATGAGAGGATTACTTCATACCTGGTTGTCATCATACTTTGAAAATAGGAAAAAGTATGTGCAAATAATGTTAACTCTGATTTGCTAAAAGTAAAATGTAGTGTTTGACAAGGTTCTATTCTTAGCCCAAAACTATTCATCTTGTATATTAATGATATATGTTAATATTTAACCAGTTCTTAATGTCATTCTGATGATACAAGCCTGTTTTGCACACATGTATGTAGAATTGTCACATGTGAATTAGATAAACTAAATTTTTGGTCTGCAGTTAATAAGGTCTCATCAAACATTTTGTAATCTATTATATGATTTTCAAAAAAAATGTACATAAAAACATAGAGGTGTCATACATAAGTATAAAATTGAGTGTTCTTAAAGTTTTGGGGTGTTTTTATTATTGTAATTTTAAATTGGAAAGATCTAATTATACGTGTTAAGAAAAAAATCAAGCAGCATATGTATCATGTACAAAGTTAGATTTAAGAAAAAGAATTAGCATTTTTAACTTTATATCACACACTTATTGAAACTTATTTACAATAATGCTCTAAAATCTGGGGTGTGGCTAATAAAACTTCTGTTTTAAAAATTGTTGTTGTACAAAAAAGAACTGTAAGATTAATGTAAAGTAGATAAGTTAACCAGAACAACATGTTTATTTAAAGTTGTTAAAGTTTACAGACTTAGTAGATTACAAATTGATCTATTGATGTATAAGGTTAAATGTGGTTCTTTTCCTTCTGGTTTACAAGCCTTTTTTCAAATGAATTATGAAAAAAATATTTACCAGGCAGATAGATAAATTTCATGTAGCATTTGCCAGAACTACCCTTAAAGCAAAGTGTTGTCAATATATGGTGTGAAACTCTTGAATAGTCCTAATAAAAATTTAAGAAAATGTTCCTCGTACTCTTCTTTTAAAACACATTTAAAAAAAATGTAATATGTGGAGTAAACTATTTCATAAAAAGTGATGCATTCAATATAATCTCTGTAGAGTTATCCAGTTATAATCAATTAGTTGCATGAATAAATTTAGTTGAATATTATATCAAAATTTTTGGTTGAACACCTGCTAAAGAAGTACATAGCGGTTGGCTTTAATGCAAATAACTGGTTACTTTAGCCACCTCCTTTTCTATAAAATTCTCAAAGGTTTATTTATATATGCATGTTATGTATAGGTTAATGGCCAAGTAAGTGTCCAATATTGGAAAATAATGGACTGTTTACGAGGTCCCGAAGGGACCAAGTCAATAGTCCATTATTTTCCAATATTGGACACTTACGAGGCTATTAACCTATTTAAATTACACCTTTTCCTTAATTTATAATTTTTAAGATGTTGTTTAATATCGTTACTTTTCATTTCTATATTCCTGGTGTGTATTTTTTTTGGTTTTTATGATCATTTTAGTTGAAATAAATGTTAAAGGGTTTCTTTGGAAATGTGCTAAAAAGACTTCTATATATGGTCAGAATCACAAAGTGACCAATAGCGAAAGATAATGGACACTTTTAACAAAGGAAAAACTCTCAGGTGTAATTTAAAAATGGTTAACAAACGTTTTTAGCAAAATGTTTGTATAGAAAATGTTTATAAAACGTTTTTATACATTATAGTGTAAGCGCTTAGTTACCCAAAAGATATGGTTTTAATAGGTTTTAAAGATGTTTTAAGTGTTTAAACCATTTTAAAACGTTTTAAATATTTACTGGGTAAGCAAATAAGTTTTTCCCCAACTCCTTATTATTTATTTATTTTTGATTAATGATGCATGGATTTTGTTTCAATGAAATATTACAAAATTCTTAATGTCACATTTTTCACAAATTACATTTTTGTCTGAAATTAAGTTATATTTAATCAGATTTCCAGTCCAATTGGTGAAGCTTCATCATAGCTCTCCTTGGGCTGAAAGTATATTCACTTTTACTGTTCTTTTATTATTGTTTTTTTATAAAGTTTGATGTGAACTATGATATTACAAAGTCATATTAAAATTTGATGAAATACAGAATGAAAATATTACAAAATGTTATGTGTAGCCCTTTCTTACTACAGCAATACAAATTACACCAAATTAGGGATCTATTTCTTGCTTCAATAAAAATAAAGTTTCAATGGTGACCCTCTATTTTCACTGTTCTAGATATAAAACATCAAGATGAAGTTATTTTCAAACTTTGGTGATATTCTTAATGTTGAAAGTATTTAGTAATGATTGTCCTGAAGATGGGTAATTTGTCTTTTGTTCATTTATGTTTTTTCATTCTATATTATCAGAAACGAAATACCCATTAAATGTAACATCTGTTCTAATGTTCCACAAAATTTTGACTTCATGTGTTATGCAGCAATAAAGCCTCCCATGTTTGCTTTATAGGGGCCACTTTACAAACTCCTAGAATATTTGAAATTTTTCTCTTCTTGAATGTCACCCATCCTGCATCAAATTAGAATACATGGGTGGCAACAGGGGTTTATTTACATTTAAAATACCATTTTAAGATCAACATTTGTGATTAATAAGTAATAGTTAATTAATTTTAATTATGTGGTGTCTATTAAACTGTCATTCACAACACTTGTATATATGTTGGAGTTTCTTTTGCAGTACAACAAAAATCTTATTAGAGAGAACAAAATTACTGTAGGTTCAAGTGTGACTTTAACATATTTATTATTGATGTATCATCAGTCTTTGTATTGCCTAATAAATAATGTATTGGACTGTCACCAAGAAACATAAATGATGCTGAATTACTTGTTTTGATAGGTTCTATGTTTTAAAGATAGATAAAATATTTTAAATATTTCTAAAACTAATTTCCACATATACTGGTGTCACTACAATACTCTCTGCCAGCGTAATACAATATCAAAATTATAAACATTATTACACATTCAAGAAAAAATTCACAATTATTGCCAATGTTCAGGGGTAACTGTGTCAAACATTTGCGTAAAAGTAACATCATCAAGAACATATCTTCAGAAGAATTACAAATTATGAAAAATTGCAAGCACAAAATTTGCAATTGCTGACTGAAATATTTTAATGGGACATGTACATAATATAAACCTCCTCAATTACCTTGTCATGGATGGAATCATTGGTAAACAAAATCATAAATGAAGAATCAAAGTTCTTGTCCGTTTTGTTCAACACAGTTATTATAGTTAGGGCATGAATATTTTTGACGTATAAAGGAATTGGCTGAGTGTAATTTTATCCATATTAGTCAAATCTACACTTCCAGATACATTTCGTAAAAATCATTTGTTCATTTACTGACCAAGAAATTGTATGCAAGTGCTGCTGACAAATTAAGCTTTCAGTACCTTTCAGTCATTTGTAGAAGTACATGACTGATCAGGTTTGACAATTGAAGTAGATTGATGACCCAGTTTTGGTTTATTATTCACGTGAGACGTTTCCTGCAGGTGACACTATGGACACGACTGGACTACAGAATTTAGTGTTCAATGCAATCTGATGTAAGCAGGAAATCTGCAAGGTCATTGCCTGGAATGTCATCGATGGGGTGTTTTTCTGGAGCCAACTTCTTGGTAAGTAGGTATTTTTGAGGTCAGGGGCAATGTTTACAGAGTCAGTCAGGATTGGTTGTAGTTTCTCGGCTTGTGCAGTGGATTCGCAAAATATCACCAATGTTTGATATTTCACCGACCCTCCACGTCATTGAATCCAGACCTTGGCTCCACCCACCTGGAAACAATCCTGTTATGGATCTTTACGGCTTGTTGGTCACACTTCCTATCTTGTTCTGTACTTGTCTGGAAGAACTTCCAGGACACCACCTTCTGACAGGCCATACACACAAACTGACCTTACTTGAAAGGAAACCGGCCAGTTATAAACATTACCAACCTGACTTGGAAACCTCCTGTCAGGATGGGAAGTCTCCCAGTCTTCAACCATAGAGGCAGTAACATATTCTGAAATATCAACAAGATAAACTGTTGCCCAGTGTCTAGTTTTAACTCCCACAGGCGTGAAAGGCTCTGTGGTTGCTGATTTCACCCATGCTGTCCAGCTGGGTGGGTAGGGGGCAAAAAATATCTGGTCTTGGCTGTATTACAGAAACTGTGAGGTATAAGAAGTTCTTACTTTTTAGAGGCATTAATTGGTTGGGGGTGTAGCCGTGCATCGCTATGGTATGACTTTGATTTGATCTATGACCTTGCCATAGTCACCCTGACCTGGCTATATATCAGAAACTTTAAGGTGCAAGAAAGTGACATTTATCAGGGACATTGGTTGGAGGTGTCGGTATGTATGTATATGATGTGACCTTTATTTGACCTTTAGCCTGCCATCGTGAACCCGACCTTTAAAATCTTGGCTATATCTTTTTTTATTTAAACTTTTATTGTGTACTTATTAGAAACAACGAAAAACACACACACCCCCCACACACAAAAAAACCTTCATTTTTAAAATTTGAATTTTAAACCAACCTTTATTGCATATCAAAGTGGTACATTAAAAAGTTACAATAATGATACAAGACCATTCCATTTATCCATGTGTTTACTTATTTTTCTATAATTGTATAAAACAACACAATTTTCTAGGTCATAGTAATGTTTTACCACTCCCTTGAATCTATTAACACACAAATGGCTCCCACTGGATTTTGTCATGAAGACAAACTTTTTTATCTAGGTAAATAGAAAATTTAAGTTTTTATGTGTTAAACTGCTGGTATAGCCTAGTAAGAAATCCACTGCACCAATCCTGTTGTTTTATTTCACAAGGAACATTTATTTTATCCATAATAGTAAAAACAAAGTTTCTTACAACAAGGCATGACCAGAAAAGGTGTTCAATTGTTTCTGCATGCATTTGGCAGAAAAAAAAATTTTTTTCTGTATTTACTAGATTACATCTAAAGAGATGTTTATTGGTTGGTATTGTTCGAAGTAAAATATTATATTGGAATGCCCTTAAAGAGGACTCAATGGAGCTTTCAAAATTAATACTGTATATTTTCTTCCATTTACTTTCCTCTATATCCACATCTAAAACCAGTTCCAACTTAGTTTCATGACCTCTATTAATTTTGACCTGTTCAACCAGATTTTGATATACAAATTTACAAACTTTAGGAGCAAGTATAACCTTCTCTAGGATATTCTGTTTCACTTCTAATGGTTTTAATTTTGCAGATGTACTAAGATCCCATTGTCTGGGGATACTGTGCATCAAACTGTAAAAATCCAGGAAATTTATATGACGTTTATACTTTTGTTTAAAATCATTGTATCTGTAAAAGCCACTATTTTCCATTATAAGGTCATTTATATGTAAGGCGCTGCAATCTTGAAGTATTTTTACCACATTGTCCAAATTTTTGGGATTGTCATTTACTAAAACTTGTATCGGGAGAGTTGTAGGGTCAACATCATCTGACATTTTTAATTTATAGTTTTCCCAGCTTTCTATCACATTTTTCCAGAATGGATTTTTTATACCCAATTTAAACCTATGTAATGATGTATTGTCTAACTCCCAAATATTTTTTTTGTGTTTACAGATGTGTTCCTCAAATATATATTGCCAGCTACCTGTGGTGATAATAATCTTTTAATCTAAGTCAATTTTACTGACTTATTAAAGGCATTGAGATTAATTAGTTTTAGACCTCCATCTTCAATGTTTTTTTCAAGCTGCTTGTCAGTGATTTTAGTCTGTCCACCTTCCCATAAAAACTCTTTAAAAATACTTTTTATTTTGTCCATTATTTGTATGCTTGGATTTGGTAAAACGGAAAAAGGTACACTTGTTTTGGCACTGCCATAGTTTTTAGGACATTCACCTTCCCAATAATACTTAATTTAAAATCTCCTAAAGTGGTTGACAACCCTGTCAATCTCATGTATTTTTCTCTCATAATTTTTCATTACCATAGCTTAGGGGTCTGTATCAAACAATATACCTAGTAGGTCAAAATTTTTAACCCATTGCATTGATTTTTCTTCAATTAACTTGGGTTTAGCTTTGATATTCCCTAACCAAACCACTTTAGTTTTACCCAAATTTGTTTTCAGCCCTGAGCATTTGTGAAAAGACTAAAAATTCTAGGCTTTCTTTCAGCGAGTTTTCGGTACCATTGAGAAATAGTAAAGTATCGTCTGCATACATACTATTATGTATCTCTGTTCGATTTAGACGTAAGCCATGTATTGAGTCACTATTCCTTATTGCTGCTGTCAATGGTTCCACTGCCAAAATGAATAGATAAGGGCTTAAGGGGTCACCTTGTCTGCATGATCTACTTATATCGAAAAAATTTGTGAAGAAACCATTGTTAATAACTGAACTGTTGCTATTTGCATATAGAGTTGAAACCCCAGATATAAATTCAGGTCCAAAATTGTAGGCTGTCAAAATCAACTGTAAATAATCCCATTCAAGGGAATCGAAGGCCTTTTCAAAGTCTATAAGAGGTAACATACCCAAACTTTTTGTATCTTTTAAATATTCAACCCCATCAAAAACTGTTCTGATGTTTTCACCAATGTACCTGTCCTTAATGAATCCCTTTTGGTCATTACTGATTAATTTTGGAAGCACTTTTTTAAATTTGATTTGCAAAAACATTGGATAAGAGCTTGTATTCTACATTCAAAAGAGTTATAGGATGCCAATTTTGTATTAAATCTCTCAGTTTATTATTTTTTGGAATCAGCATAATTATGCCTTGTTTTGTGTGATTGATAACTCCCTTTTTACCAAAGCTTCATTTAAACTTTCCAGTAATATTTGTCCTATATCACCCCTAAATAATTCTACTGTGAAACCATCTGTCCCAGGTGTCTTTCTATTTTTCATATCCTTTAATACCTGTCCTAATTCTGTATATGTTACCATCCTTTCACATTGATTTCACTCTGTTTCTGATAGATGTTCCATGTTAGACTCATTTATAAATAATGTTCTTTTTCTAAGCGGATAACTTGCTCATTTACTTTGAAGGAGGTTTGAATAGAAGTGCTTTGTTATATCTAGAATTTCTTGTTGATTTGTAATAACTCTGTCTTTATGTTTTAATTTATGGATTACCTTGTTTGTGTAATTGCGTTTTTCAAGGTTACAAAAATACCTAGTCGGCTTTTCAAAGTTAAAGTAGGCTTCTGCCTTGGCTCTAATCATTGCTCCCTTTAACTTTGCCTCCCTAATACTCATTAAATCTTCTTTTGAAATTTCAATTTGCTTTTTTAATTGGCAATTGATTTCCGGATTAGTTTGCAGCTGTGCTTGTAATTCTTCGATTTTTTGTTCAATATATATTTCATTTTCGATTCCCAACTTTTTTTTCTTGAGGAATAAGGAATAGTGGCTGCTCTTACCTTTAATTTAATCATTTCCAGTGTCATTTGCTTATTATGTAACAATTTTCCATACTCTTCTTTTACATCTTCAATTATTTGTTTAACTAATTTAACATACTCGTTATCATGGAGGAAAGACTGGTTGAATTTCCAAAAACCTCTTCCACGTACTATCCCATGTACATCAAGTTCTATTTCTATTAGGGAGTGTTCGATTCTATAACCATGACTTATGTTACAACCAATAATTTTTGCATAAATGTCTGGGGTGGCAAGGAAAAAATCTAGCCTAGCCATCTTTAATGGCCGCTTCCCACTAACCCAGGTATATTTTTTAACCTCTGGAGTGCGTGCTCTCCATATGTCAATTAGGTCAAGACTTTGAATCATTTTCATTACCTCACTTTTTGCATTAATATTATTTTCTCAAACATAAGCATGTGTATCCTTTTTAAAATCCAAAACTAAGTTCCAGTCACCACAACAGATTATGGGGCCCCCATTGGTCTGTAGCAATCTATTTTTCAAATTGCTATAAAAGGTTGGTGTGTCAGTATTTGGCCCGTAAATGACTGCTAAGAAAAAAGTAAAATTAAAAAGTATTAGTAACACTTTAATATAATTTATCATTTGCACATACCTATCATTATTGGCTATAACAACTGACCTGAGCACCTTTGCAATCATATATTGATATGCTACTAGTGCTAACATAATATCTGTCACTGAATCATTTTTTTTTGTTTGAACATTAATAGCCAGTTATAAGAATAAGTTACACTTACCTGTGAAAAAAATCCATAAAGAGAAAAAAAGACAAAAACACATACACACTCACAATGGAAAAACAAAAATAACGGAGAGAAAAAAAGCAGAGGAAAAAGAAAAACAACAACAAAAAAACAAAACACCATTTGAAAGAAAAACTTCATCTATGCCAGGATATCATAACAGTCATTTTTTGCATAACTTTAGACACCAATGTAACCATTCAGTTTATGTTTAATACACATATTAAACAGTTGGAAAGTGTTATTACAGCTGGATATTTTTCCTAATTTATCATCTTAAAAAAGCTGAAAATTTTATCATGTCATAACTAATCCAAAAGCAGGTGAATAATATGTAAACAAAATATTCTGAACACAAAGGTTTTCAAGATACAACTGATTTACTGAAAGGTGTTAACCTAAAAGTATCTAGTTCTCAGCTGTGCAATTAGCCACAATTTTGCAATTTCATGTTATAGCTAACTGAAAGCAGGTGAGTCACATATTTGAAATACTGTAAAATACAAGTGTTTTTAAATTACAACTCATTTACTCTACAGTGAGAACCTGAAAGTAGCTATTGCTCGTCTATGCCATCTTCAAATTAACCATTTTATAGCATTTTATAGGTGGATAACATATTTACAAAAAAAAGAAATTGCTGTAAATACAATAGTCCTCAAGTTACAACTGATTTACTCAAGAATAAGAACCTGAAAGTAGCCTTTGCTCATCTGCTACAGGTGTGTAATGCACTTTTACTATGTTTTTAGCTGACCCATAAGTTAGTAGATAGCTGGTTTTTTTAAAAACATAATAGTGTGCAATAGTTTTCAAATTACAACTGATTTACTCAACAGTGATAACCTGAAAGTATCTACTTCTCAGCTATGCAATGAGCCACAAGCCTGCAATTTCTGCAATTTCACTATGTTATAGTAACTGAAAAGCCTGTGATAATATCATATTTAAAAAACTATAAATACAATAACTTTCAAGTTATAACCGATTTAATCAACAGTGAGAACCTCAAAGTAGCTATTGTTCATCTATGCCATCTACAAATTAGCCATTTTATAACTGACCCAAAAGCAGGTGAACAACATATGTAAAAACAAAACATTCCAAATGCAATAGTTTTCAAGATATAACTGACTTACTCAACAGTAATAACCTGAAAGTATCTAGTTCTCAGCTATGCATTGAGCCACAAATCTGCCATTTCACTATGTCACAGCTAAACTGAAAAGCAGGCAAATAGCATATTTAAAAACAAAAAAGAAGAAAAAAAACTGTAAAAGTAATAGTTTTCAAGTTACAATTCATCTACTCAACATTAAGAACTGAAAGTAGCTGTTGCACATCTATGCCATCTGCTACAAGTATGCACTTTTACTATGTTTTAGTGTTTTAGCTGACCCATTAGTTGGTGAATAACATACTTTAAAACATATTCTAAAAGCTGCAACTTCCAAGATACATCCGACCTACCCAACAGTGACAACCTGAAAGTTTCTAGTTCTCAAGCTATGCAATGAGCCACAAGTCTGCAGTTTTACTATGTTATAGCTAACTGGAAAAGCAGGGGAATAGCACATTTAAAGTGAATACTGTAAATACAACAATTTTCAAATTACAAACGTTTTTCTCCATAATGAGAACCTGAAAGTAGCTATTGCACATCTATGCCATCTGCTACAATAATTTTAAAGTTACAACTGATTTACTCAACATTAGGAACTCAAAGTACCTATTGCTCATCTATGCCATCTGCTACATCTGTCCAATTTTACCATGCTTTAGCTGACCCATAAGTTGGTGAATAACATACTTTTAAAAACATGTTTTAATTGCAGGTGAAGAACATATGTAAACAAAACACTCCAAATGCAATAGTTTTCTAGATACAACTAACTTACTCAACAGTGACAACCTGAAAGTATCTAGTTCTTGTTTATGTAATAAGCCACAAACCTGCTGTTTCACTATGTTACCGCTAAACTGAAAAGCTGGTGAATAACCTACTTTAAAAACTGTAAATGTAATACTTTTCAAGTTACAACTCATTTACTCAATATTAAGAACTGAAAATAACTATTGCTCATCTATGCCATCTGCTACAAGTATGCTCTTATACTATATTAGCTGACATATAAGTTGGCGAATAACATTGTTTAAAAACATTTTTTTTTTATTCATAGCTATAATGATTTACAATATAGTATATAGTATAACAATGGAAAAAAAATTAATATGTACGTATTAATTTCACATACAAAAAAATAGACATATTATTATTGTTTTCATACACGCAACTTGCCACAAAAAAAAGACGATGCACACACACACAAAAAGGGGACGCTACACACACACTCTGATGCATTGTGACAAGTTTGTATACAGGAATGCACTCACAATAATCCATACAAAGTGCAAAAATGTGTCTCTGATGTATTCAACTCGTTTTTCTTATTGTATATATTGTGTAGAACATGTAGCTTAGACTTTAAAATTATTAAAAATTCCGTAAAGTTAATTTCCTTTTTGCAATTTTTAACTTTGTTTATGTACCATTTACCTATAAGTATGAGGTAGTTGATACAGTAAAATAGGGGGTCTTGGTATAAATTTAGCCCCAACATAATTTCACAAACAGTAAAATGTATATTAATATCAAACGTGTCTTTTATTTTTTGGGACATTGTTTCCCAGAAAACTTTACTACTGCTACAGTAATATAAATGGTGTTCTAGTGTGTCTATTGACATGCAATAGTCACACTTTAGCCTATCAGTTAGTTTCCACTTGTGTAAGTTTTCTTTGCAGTTTATAATTCTGTGAATTACTTTATACGGAAAACTTTGATAATATGGCTCACTAATAACTTTGAATGGTAGGGTGTAAGTGTCTTCCCATGAATGATTTTCCAGGAATGTAAATAGATTTGACCATGTATTTTGGGATGTTGGTTGTTTGACAGTTCTACTAATTAATTCTTGATATATCTGTTGCGGCTTTATTTCTGTTATTTCTTGCAATTTTGTTCTCACTCGTCCATATATTTTGTCTGGTAGTCTATTACTTTCACCAATCGTAGTTTGATCTTGATGTGTAATTTTAGTCAAAAATGTTGAAGTGTTCACAATATTTCTTAATCTTAGATATTGTAAAAAGTTTAAATTCCGATCCAATTTAGTATTTAAATTGGTATTGTCTAGTGTTTTTCCTGTTGCCATATTTATAATATCAATTATCTTTGTGCCATAATTTTTAGTGGTATTACACAGACCAAACATCTTCGGTGTCAAACTGCTTCCATCTGTTTGTATGAAAGCAGAGTTAAAAATATATTCATTAAGAACTTCACATTTTGAGCTTGGTTCAACATTTTTAAAGTATATCCAGTTTTCTAGCACCTGTTTATGAAAGGCAGATTTACAATTCTTTGTTTGATTTAATGGTAGCTTATGGTTTAGGTTTGAAAATTTCAAGTTCAACAAATCTAACATTAAGGTTTTCCACTTATTTTGTCTCATATCTGAGAGTCTTTTTATCCAAGATATCTTAGCTGTTTTATGAACAGAAATTATGTCAGGCATTTTCAAGCCTCCATCACTTATGTTACCTATGATCGTGTCCTTTTTAATTTTTGCTGTTTTGTTACCCCACAAAAATGAAAATAAAATTTTATTGATCTCATTTAATATTTGGTCTGGTGTGAACAGAACAGAAAATAAAAAAGACACTTGTGGTAAAATTAAGGATTTTGTAATCGTTACTTTGCCTTTTAATGACAAATTTCTTGAAGACCATATATTAGTTAGCACTTTCATTTTATTGAGTCTTTCTTGATAATTTAATTTTACAGATTCATTTTTATTATATGAGAACCAAATACCCAAGGTTTTAAATGGGCCTTTGTTGTATTTAAGTATATCATGTCCCCAGTTAGAATCAGTTGTTGAAGTTAAACCAATTGGAATGATTTCAGATTTCTCTAAATTTACTTTTAAGCCAGAGACTAAGGAGAATCTTTCAAAAAGGGAGATAGATCGTTGGACTGACTGAAGATCTGCCAAAAAGAGGGTAGTATCATCTGCCAGTTGAGCTGTCTTGAACTCTCTTTTCATTAGACTGATGCCCTTTATATCTGTATTACTTCGAATACTTATGGCAACAAGTTCGGCTACTAGTATGAATAATAAGGCAGATATGGGACATCCTTGTCTGACAGACCTTGATACATCAAATGATTCTGTGTAATAGCCATTGTTTCCAACACAAGATTTTATATTTTGATATAGTATTTTGATCCAAGTGATGAATTTTTCTCCAAAATTGAAGTGGGTGAGACACTGCCACAATAAAGACCATTCTATGCTATCAAATGCTTTCTCAAAATCAATCAAAGTAATATAGCCTGTAATATTGTTCATTTTTGATGCAGACATTACATCTTCAATAGTTCTTATTGCTTCACCAATGTATCTACCTTTGATATATCCTACTTGGTCTTCATTAACTATTGTACCTATAACTTTTTGTAGTTTCTGAGCTAGTGCTTTGGTCAATATTTTATAATCTGTATTAAGCAGACTAACCGGTCTCCAATTCTTTAAATAACGAATATCCTTGTCCTTTTTTGGAATCAAGTTAATAACTGCTAATCGTTGATCTTGACTTAGCTGGCCATTTAGAAAACAATAATTGTAGCATTCAACAAGTAGCTCTTTAATGTCGTTCCAGAAAAATTTATAAAAATTTGTGGTTAGCCCATCACTACCTGGAGATTTATCATTTGATAACTTTTTTAAAGCATTTAAATAATCCTCAGTAGATAGTTTTTCCTCACAGGATTGTTTATCTTCTTCTGACAGTTTTGGAATATTACTGTTTAAAAAGAATGTGTCTATATTGTTTGAAGTTGAGCTATTTAATTTTGAGGTATACAGTTCTTGATAAAAGTTCCTCTGTTCTTTTAATATTTCATTTGGTTTTGTTATTTCCATTTTTGTACCTGTAATAAGTTTTTTTATATATTTGACATCATGATTTCGTATTTCAAGGTTTAAGAAGTATTTGCTATTTTTTTCTCCCTCTTCAACCCATTTAACTTTTGACCGTATAATTGACCCTTGAAGCTTAATTTTTTGGCAATTTTCCCATTCTTCTTTTACTGTTAAATATTCATTGTAGTTGTCCTTATTATAATGCAGTGAATTTTCCAAGTGTATTAACCTATTTGCCAGTTCGGTTTCTTTTTGTTTGTTTTCTCTTGATTTTCTAATGGAATAGTCTATTGTTTCACTTCTTACTTTACATTTAACAAAATCCCATAACATTGCCTTATTATCCATTTTGACATATTTTTTTAAATTAGCAATTGTTTCTTTAATACATTTTACGAAATTCAAATCATGAAGTAAACTATTGTTGAATTTCCAGAATCCTTTACCTCTTTTTTGAGTATCTAGACATTCCATTTCTATCATTACTAAACTATGATCTGAACTATTACCTGGTTTAATAGAAGATCTTTTTATTTGATACTGTAAAGCTGTTGAAATAAGCCAAAAGTCTATACGAGATTGAACTAATCCTGATTTAGACATCTCTCTTCTGCTGTATTGTAATTTTAGAGGATTTTAGATCTGCCAGATATCTATCAATTCCATTTCATTCATAAAATTATTAAGTTCTTTATTATATTTGGATCCACTTTCTTTTGAGGGACTTTTTTTGTCAATATTGAAATTGAGGCATGTATTAAAATCACCTCCAATGATAATATTGTGACCACTGTAATTCATGAGTAATTGTCTAATGTATTCTAAGAGCATTACTTGTTCATTTGGTTTATCTTTAGTTGGAAAGTACACCGTTACAATTATGCATGAAGTGTTTTGTATCTCACATTCCATTAAAATTAATCTACCATGATTGTCTTTTATAATATTTTTAACACTTATAGTTGAAGCCAGTTTATCAGGAATTAAAATAGCAACACCACGACTGTTACTTGTGCCATGTGAAAAATACATTTTCCCACCCCATTCATTTTCCCACAAAGATTCAACGCTTTCATCAGAATGTGTTTCTTGGAGCATAGTTAATCCAAAGTGTTGATTTTTTAACCAGTTAAATATACTTTTTCTCTTTTGGCTATTCCTAATGCCTCTACAATTAAAAGAGTTAAGAGTTATATGTTCATAATCCATCGGTATTTGCAGAAAGAATGGACATCTACTAGTCTGGCATACATGGTCTGACACATTGGCATCCAGAGAATAGTCAACAAGCCTTGTTCACAATGCATGTACACAACAAGAACGGACAAGATACAACAGAAAAACAAAAATAAACATGTAAATATCATTGCTATTCACAGGCTTTAACAATGGAAGATAGTGGAAATTAAGAAGATTTGCTAGGTACTCTGTTAGGAGGATGTTTTTTCACTTGGGTTCTTTTACTACTTGGCAACCATCATTTGTAACTTACAGTTACTCTAACTAAAAGTTAAACAATTACATTAGGTAAGTATGGTAAATATTTCTAGTGCTTCAACTTTAAGACACTCATCTGCAAACCTTAAGTGATAAAATAACTTTTGAGTGTTTCGATACATAAGTTTGGATAAATAACCATCTTCAGAGAGTCTATGTTTAAAGTTACAAGTCAGAAGATTAGCAGTTGACATGTTAGACATCAGTATGTTCAAGTGTTGGATTATTTACCAATTTGTCATCTTTCTGAGCAATGCAACACATGAGTACTAATGTGGAAATCAATCGTATATAAGAAGGTTACATTTAAATTAGTCATTTTGAAATTCAGGGATTAGTACACTCGACATCATATAAGTACAATTGTTAAACTATTTACCAAGTTGTCATGTAAATACCAGTTAATAACCAGGTAGAATCAAACAATGGACATCAGGTAAGTGAAGTTATTAAACTAGTTCTCAATTCGTGTGCATTATTATCTGACTGAATATCCAACTCTTTTTAATTTTTTTTTTTTCAATTAATTTAAAAATTAAGGGTATGTTTCTGATGGCTATATTCTTTCACAAATAAGTACAAATATTACATCATTTACAAATTTTTGAGCAGAAGTTGGAACACATACACAACATAATCTATGAGAACATATGAAAAATTACTTACCAATTTATCAACAATAGAGAAACAGGGTAACTATTAATGACATTTCTACTTACTATAAACATAAAGCAAGTTTTAAGTGGTGCAATATATAAGTTTTAATAGGTACCCATGTTCAGTGAATATATGCTTAAGGTTACAAGACAAACGACTAGCAATTAATCAATTGGACTTTGTTGAGTCCAAGTGTTAGATTATTCACCAATTTATTGTTATTTTGAGCAATGCACACATATGAACACTTACTAAGAAATCGATTGTGTATAGTAAGTCTACATTCAAATTAATCATTCAGAAGTTTGAAATTAATACCCTCACATCGTATAAGTACAATTTTTAAACTATTTACTGATTTGTCCGGTAAATACCAACATAAACATGTGGACTACATCTAAATTCAAATTTACCCCTTACAAATTAAAAAGAAATGGGAACAAGGGACATCCTATAAGTGTAATTATTAAAATACTTAACAGTTTATCCGCATTATTATCTAGTTGATTATCCACATCTTTTACAATTAACTTAAAAATTATGGGTATATTTCTGCTAGCTATATTCTTTTATAAATGAATACAAATATAACATCATTTACAAATTGTTTAGCATAAGTTGGATCACATACACAGCACGATCTACATAGACATACCAATAATTACTTGCTGATTTATCATTGTAATTGAAAGTGATACATTACATAAGTTTTAATAATAATCAGTGAATCTATGCTTAAAGTTACAAGACAGAGTAGCAATTAACTTGTTGAACTTCGATGAATTCAAGTGTTGGATTATTTACTAATTTGTCATCATTTTGAGAGATACAACACAATTGTGTACAGATCAAGAAACCAATATGTGCAGTAAATCCACATTCAAATTAATCATTTAGAAATTGATACACCTGACATCAGGTAAGTACATTTGTTAAACTATTAAATTTATTTGTCATATTAATACCAAATGATAAAGATGTGGGTTAAGTCTGAATCAACTTTACCACTTAGCAATATAAGAATCAAACAATGGACATCACGTAAGTGCAATTATTAAATCATTTACCAAATTAATTTGTCTGTATTTTTATCTGGCGTAATATCCAATTCTTTTTCAATTAATTTAAAATTATTATTTTTGTGATAATTATATTCTTTAACAAATGAACACCAATATTACATCACTTACAAATTTTTAGCAGAAATTGAAACACCTACACAACATAATCTACAAGGACATACCAAAAGTTACTTGCCGATTTATAATCCATAGAGAAAGAGTTACTATTAATGACGTCTTTTAACATGCACTAAACAAAAATACAGAGTTACTAAGTTAATCCCAGTGATTTTAAGTTCGTTTTTAATATAACATGAATGCGCAAACAGGCTATTATCTGTCTATAACATTCGCACATTTCAAAGTATCAATGGCAATTTTCTAATAGAAAAGCATAGCACTTTAAAAGATTAAATTAGCTTATCAAATAAAACAAATAGTTAGAAAATTCATTAACCTTTAGAAAATTTGATTAGCGTTTCAAAGCAATGTGATTTACTGTTGGTACACGTCAACTAAATAGCTTTTGACTCAGTTGCTACTGATAGTTTGGTTTGACCTGCATTTAACAGTTCAGAGAACCTTACAATCTATATTCAGTGTAGTTCCTATCAATAGAGCTCATAATAGTTATTATAAATGTCAAGCAAATAAACAAAGTTTTGAGTGATGCAACACAAAAGTGTTAATAACTGACTGTGTTCAGTAGGTTTATGCTTAAATTTATGCGTCAGGAAATTAGCAATGAATACATTGGGTTTCAGGTAAGTCCAAGTGTTAGAATTTACTAACTTGTCATCATTCTAAGTGATGCGACACATAAGTACTGATTAAAACCATATACAAAAAAGAAAAAATAATAGCTATGTAATAGTATGTCTACATTTAAATTTGCAACTTAGAAACTTAGGACTTAGAACTGGTCATCAGGTAAGTACAATTATATACCAATTTGTGAACATTATTTCATTTGTAAACCTATTACTTAACACATGAATATGAATGTTATCTCTTGTACAAACTTTTGAGCAAATATTGAAACACACACACAATATAACATTCAAGGATATACAGAAAGTTACTTGACAAGTTTATCATTGTTTAAAAACATATCCTAAAAACAAATCCTAGTTTTCAAGAAACAACTGTTTTACTCCACTGATAACCCGAAAGTATCTATTTCTCAGCTATGCAATGATACACAAGTCTGCAGTCTCACTATGTAACAACTAATTGAAAAGCAGGTGAATAACATATTTAAAAAAATAATGTAAAATACAATATTTTTCAATTTATAAACCAATTTTACTCAACAATGAGAACCTGAAAGTAGCTATTACTCATGTTTACCATTTACAATTTAACCATTTTATAGCTGACCCAAAAGAAAGGTGAACAACACATGTGAACCAAAACACTACAAGGGGTAATAGTTTTCAAGATACAACTGCCTTACTCAACAGTGATAACCTGAAATTGTATAGTTCTCTGCTATGCAATAAGCCACAAGTTTTCAATTTTACTATGCTTTCAATCAGGCAGACATAAGTGGTTGTAGATCTGAACTAGCAAATCTTAGAGATCAGATAAAGGAGTTAAAAATAGAAGTTGGTCAAACAAACATATTAAAAATCAAGAATCGAGAACTTTCACAAAAAGTTCTGGACTTGGAAACCTATTCCAGGAGAAACAATCTGCTGTTCTATGGGATTAAGGAGAATATCAATGAAGATTTGTTACATAAGCATATGCTCTTTCTTGGAGGAAGTGATGAAGATCAAGCTGGACAAAGGGAGTAGACCAATTCAGTCAGCCCATAGGTTGGGTCCAAAACAGATTGGGACAAATCGACCAATTATTGTGAGATTCACCAATGTCTCGGAGGCTAATGACATTTTTCGGAAAAGATTGTGCTTGAGAACTTCAGATTCTAAGTACCCCGGTGCAGCAACACCCAATTATTACATCTTGCAGGATTATCCAGAGCGTATTAACCAGATTAGGCAGCAGCTGAAACATGTTCTAGTAGAAGCCAAGAAGGTGGATAGGCAAGCCTATTTGAGGCGAGATAAACTATGCTTTCAAAATAAGTTTTATGACTTGGGTGACTGTTACTCAATTTCAAATCTAGATGTCACCAAGATAGGCACAAGACATCAAATGGATGCAGTACTCTTTCATGGAAGATTCTCACCATTAAGCAACTTCTACCCCAGCAGATTTGAAGTGGATGGTATTGTTTTTACTTGTGTTGAGCAATACTACAGTTATAGCTATGCAAAGTTCCATGGAAAGGATTCAATCGTCGCACATGTACTACAGGAAGATGACCCAGTGGATATGAAACACTTGGTAAACAAACTGGACAAGGATCCGTGGCATGCAACTAAGGCATGTGATGTTATGAAGGTGGGATTACAGGCAAAATTTGGACAGAACCCTAAATTGGCAGAAACTCTAAAAGTTACAGGAAATAAACTGTTAATTGAATGCAACAGACATGACAATTTCTGGGGGAATGGGGTTGGTCTGGCACAGAAAGAAGCCAGAACAGGAAAAGGATTAAATAGACTTGGACAACTACTTATGGAGGTCAGAGACTCTATGTAAAAATGGTTGGTGGCAGACTTTCAGTTTTTTTTCATTGGAGACAAGTTTAAATTTATGATAAAAATTAAAATTTTATTAGCTACAAATATTACAAGCAAATTATTGCTGAATTAGTTACAAGGGACTGTATTCTGATTTAGATGTTGTGACATTTAATCAATACATATAAGGAAAAAAGAATTGTATTTGTTTGTGACTTTATATATTGTGATTTTGTTACTTCTTAGCTAGAGTGTTCATTACAAATGCAAATTTGAATATCATTTCAGAAAATATTTTGAGTTTCATTCACTGTGTGTAACCATCAGTATAAAATTTAATCCGACTCAGAAACAGGATAAATATGATTATAGGTAAAATGGAAAATGAATTTATTAAAAAGTCTACCTTTCCATTTTATTAGAAGTAATCACTGTATGAAGTTAAACCTAATATCAGTAAGTTAACTAAAACTGGATTAGTTATAAAGGAAATAACCTACTGGGGATATGCTTTAGTAAAAATTTGTACAGTGAAAACATGAGTCACAATCCCAGGACTTTGTTTTATTGGGAAAATGTTGAAAAGGTTGTAAATACAATAGCTGTATCATGAATATGTATCAGTACAGGTATACATCAGACTTATGTAGTTTTAGACAGTATGAATAAGAATAGTGTCTATTTACTAGATTCTAAAGTTTTTGGACTTTATATATTGTGATTTTGTTACTTCCTAGCTAGAGTGTTCATTACAAATGCAATTTTGAATTTCATTTCAGAAAATAACTCGAGTTTCATCCACTGTATGTAATCATCAGTATAAAATTTAATCCGACTAAGAAACAGGATAAATATGATTATAGGTAATATGGAAAATGCAGTTAAAACTTTGAATGCTTTGATCATATGAGAGCAAGTAAGTTTTAGTTTATTAAAAATACTTACAGCATAATTATGTAGAATCTATATACAAGTATAATTTTTTTTCCAAGTAATTGTGCATTTTGTAGTTTGTTTTCTAGAATAAAAACAGTGAACTATGGCGGACGATGAGGAAGTTTTTGACTAAACTATATTGAAAAGTCTACCTTTTCATTTTATTAGAAGTATTCACTGTATGAAGTTAAACCTAATATCAGTAAGTTAAATAACACTGGATTTATTATAAAGGAAATAACTTACTGGAGGAATGCTTTGGTAAAAATTTGCATAGTGAAAACATGAGCCACAGTCCCAGGACTTTGTTCATTGGGAAAATGTTGAAAATGTTGCAATTACAATAGGTGCATCATGAATAAGTATCAGTACAGATACACATCAGACCTATGTAGTTTTAGACGGTATGAATAAGAATAGTGTCTATTTACTATATTCAGCCTAGAGTGCATATTTTTATTTAACATTCAAGTCAGTGGAACATCTGTATTAAAATCTTACTGCAAATGTAAAGTGCCACTGAGCAAACAATCCTTAAATAATCCAAAATTAATGAAAACTAGTTATAAGTCTAGTGTGGTAGACTTATGTCACCTTACAACCTTTTTTTCCTTTTTTGGCTATGTTTCTTATTTTTTTTGTTCTTTCTTCTTTTCTCTTCTTTGCGTTTGCATAATGAAAAATGCCATTCCTTATTGTATGTAAGATTGTTAGTGGTTAGTATATATTGTATGTATTTGCTAGTATATGCCATTTTTGAATACACGAGTATTAGTATACTTGATAAAGAAGTTGCAGTAGCTGGTACACAGTCCATAATTCTTCAGAAAAGAGCCTCCCCTAAATTATAACATGACCAATCTACAGATAGGATTTATGAATGTGAGAGGTTTGGCAGATAGAAAAAAGCGTGCTGATGTGTTCGCATGGCTTAGAAACAAACATTGTGATATTATTTGTTTGGCAGATATACATTCAAATCAGGTAACAGAAAATACCTTTAAAGAAGACTGGGGATATGACTGTTACATAAATTCTTTTACAAGCTCCAGTAGGGGTACAGCAGTGTTAATAAGGGGAAAACTCCCAATCTCAGTTTTAGAAATAGATAAAGATACATATGGTAATCTTTTGATTCTAGTAATTAGATATTCAGACATAACTATGACCCTTGTTGTGGTATATGGACCAAATGAAGATAGTCCAGAATTCTATTTGAACCTTTTAGATAAACTTAAGACAAAGGACCAAGGCCTTTTGATCTTGTGTGGGGACTGGAATTTGGTATTAAATTTCAAGCTTGATACGTTTGGGTATATTCGAGAAAATAATGTTAAGGCACGGGAAAAAGTGAAAGAATTGATGGACAGTTTTAATTTGATTGACGGTTGGCGGAGTAATAATGAATCCTCTGAAAAATATACATGGTTTAGTTCTAAATCTCCCATCAAAATGGCCAGATTAGATTTTTTTCTGTTATCACCAGATATGTTTGCAAGATCAGTTGATTTCAATATGTCATTTGGCTATAGGACTGACCATTCATTTATAACAGCAAAAATCAGTATACATAACTCACAACATGGAAAAGGTTTTTGGAAACTGAATACGTCTCTCCTATATGATAAAGATTATGTCACACTTATAAAAGATACAATAAAAAACACATTAAAAACTTATGCAAGGCATGATTCAGAACCAGATGAAAATTCTCTTTTAACAATTAGTCATCAGATGTTTTTGGAAATGCTAAAACTAAATATTAGAGGGAACACAATCAGTTTTGCCTCCTATAAGTCAAAATCAATTAAAATGCGGCAAAATAATCTGGAAAAGACAATAGAAACCTTAAATGTTCAAATTTGTAACACAAGTAATTTAATTAATTCCTTAGAAAGGAAGAAATATTGAATGAAATAGATGCTCTTCGAGAAGAGCTTCAACAACTGCGGGAACCTACGATTAGAGCTTCTATGGCAAGGGCTAGGGTACAAAGTTATGAGGAAGGTGAAAAGCCTTCAAAATACTTTTGTAATTTAGAAAAAAGAAATGCAGTCAATAAGATTATATCATGCTTAGACATAAAGGGGGAAATGGTTACGGATCATAAAAAGATTTTAGCAGCACAGCAAAGTTATTACCAAAATTTATATACAAAATGCCCACACTTAGAAGATTCCCAGACATACAAATTTTTAAAGACTTCAAATGTAAGAAAGTTAAATGACTCCCCCAAAAAATGTGAAGGCCCAATATTAGAAGAGGAAGTAAAGGTTGCAATTAAATTCATGAAAAATAATAAAACACCAGGCACTGATGGTTTACCTTGTGAATTTTACAAAAAATTTTGGAACGACTTGAAAGTATTTCTTTTAAAAAGCTACAATGAAGCTTTTGAAAATGTTAAATTATCTATATCTCAAACCCAAGGGATTATTACTTGCTTACCCAAAGGTCAAAAACCAAGACAACATCTACAAAATTGGAGACCAATAACATTATTAAATGTCGATTATAAAATTTTGTCGACTGTTATTGCAAATAGACTGAAAAAGGTCTTACCTGAAATTATAAGCGATAGTCAGAAAGGTTTCCTCAAAGGTAGATATATTGGAGAAAATATTCGGACCATTTATGACTTAAAGGTAATACTTGAAAGCACTCATAAGAAAGCACTTTTACTTTTAGTGGATTTTGAAAAGGCGTTTGATTCGATTGAATGGTCTTATATGAGAAAGGTATTAGAAGCATATAATTTTGGGACTGACATATTGACTTGGTTTGATATTTTATACAAGGACCCTAAGAGCTGTGTTTTGAATAATGGTAACTTTTCTGAATTTTTTAATCTTAGTAAGTCTTGTAGACAGGGGGACCCTTTGAGTCCTTACCTGTTTATTTTGTCTATAGAGCCTTTAAGTATGGAGATAAAGGGAAACAAAAATGTAAAAGGAATTAAACTAGGGAATATCACACTGAAGATAGGTCAGTACGCAGATGATACTTTTGTTATATTAGATGGTTCTGAATCATCATTACAGAGGTGTATTGACATTTTTGATAGTTTTAAAAGGTGCTCAGGCTTAAAAATGAATGTAGAAAAAACACAAGCAATATGGCTTGGGATAAAGGATACAAACCCCCCAAATTGTGCCCAGATATTAACTTAAAATGGAGTCAAAACTTTTCACTCCTTGGCATAATTTTTACTGATAATTTGCAAGAGACTATTGAAATAAATTATGATCCTAAATTAAAAGAGATAGAAAATGTTCTAAAAGCCTATAGTAAAAGATATTTGTCCTTAATTGGAAAGATCAATGTCATTAAAACTCTAGTTATACCAAAATTAGTCTACCTCCTTTCAGTTCTACCTTGGCCAGGGTCACACTTCATTCAAACAGTAGAAGACATGTTTCGTAAGTTTATATGGAATAATGGCAAAGCACGTATATCATTAATTCAACTACAAAAGGATATACCGGATGGGGGATTGAAATTGACTGATCTGGTTACTTTCAATCTTGCTTTAAAAATATCCTGGATAAAGAGATTGATCAAAGGTATTGGAAATTGGCAAGACATTTTTGAATTCACAACAGGATTAAATAAAACTTTAGTTTGGGACTTAGACTGTTTATCTTTGGAAAAAACATCAGAGAATATTAAAAATTGATTTTGGAAAGAAGTTTTTGTAGCATGGATGAAATACAAACAAATTTATATGAAGGATATAGATGTTAGGAGTTATCCAGTCTGGGACACTTATTTCATTACAAATTCTAATTTGTTGCAAATGAAAAATGTATTGACCAATAAAGGTCTTGTCTATATCAACGATATCCTATCGGATTCTGGAAACATGTATGGTTATGAGCAATTTTGTCAGAAATTCCAAGTTAATTTAACATTTATTGATTTCTACAGTTTAACACATTCAATTCCAAGAAGTTGGAAAGGAACAATTTTGAATGAAAATATAAAATTAGACAGTGAGAGTTTATTGCAAAAGTGTATGTTTAACATTCTTAATATGAGGTCAGTTTGTCGGGGTGTGTATTGGTCTTTTAGCAACTCAAAGATATACAAAAATAAATGTATAAGTAGTTGGAATAAAGTTTTATCAATGGAAATTCAAAGTAACCTATGGCAGGAGCTTTTTTCAGTGAATTTTAGAGCTACTATTGAAAGTAAATTGCGGGCTTTTCAATACAAAATTTTGACTCGAACTTTAGTAACAAATAGGTGGTTATTTAAATGTAAAATAATTGACAATGATTTGTGCTATTTTTGTAAGCTAGAACCGGAAACGATTGAACATTTGTTTTGGAAATGCATATATATATATATGCAAACCTATTGACATTTATAAAGAATAAGTTCTCGTCCTATGTAGCCTGGCAAAACCTTTTTACATGTAGCAACTTTATTTTGGGCACAATAGAAGGTGATACAGTACTTCTTACTAATCATGTATTCATGATAATAAAACGATACATTTATATAACTAGATGCAGAGAGGGTAGTTTGAACAAAGAGGCGCTGTTGGACTATATCCGTTATCACTTTGACTTAGAACGTAACTTTTTGGTTCACAAAAAAGGAAGCATAAATATTTTTGAAAATAAATGGAATCCACTAAATGTACTTTTGGGCAGTCTTTGTACAACTTAAATTTGAGTTTGAATGATAATTATGTAAACATATCATGCATCAGCATTCAGTAGAAAATCAAAAAGTAACACTGTGAAACAGACATTTTGGGACTTTTGTGCTGGCACTGCAACTGCTATGAACAGTTATACCATAAATGACCTATTTAGCGCACAGTGCACTAAGCAAAGTCTATTTTTATTCAATATTTGTTGGGAAAAAATGTCCCTTTTAGTGCACCCATCATGAAACACTTTCCAGTATGAAGTATAGGTCAATCCGGTAGAAAAACGGGAAAAAGAGGTAGGGTGCGGTTACAAGGGCGGATGCGCTGAATGGGTTATTTACGGTAGTTAATTTGTGAAATGTGGTATTATAAAAAAATCATTAGGCAGTTAGTAATTTGGTGTTTGAAAGTTAGAACAATACTACTGCAGTTTTCTTTTTCTGATGGTTCTTTTTTTGTAACTGTGTCAAAATATCATTATAATTGAAATATTTGTTATTTTGGAAAGGCAAATAAAAAAAAAAAAATCTAAATAATAAATGCTCCTCTCAGAATTGATTCCACTTCAACCTGTTTGCTTTTTTATATTTTTATTGCTGTAATAACAGAAACTGTAAAAAAAAAAAAAAATTTTACTATGCTACCACTGAACTGAAAAGCAGGTGAATAACATATTTAAACCAAAAATACTGTAAATGCAATTGTTTTCAGGTTACAAACTGATATACTCGACATTAAAAACTGAAAGTAGCTATTGCTCATCTATACCATCTGCTACAAGTATGCACTTTTATCATGCTTAGCTGACCCATAAGTTGGTGAATAACATACTTTTGGAAATATATTCTGACAGCAATAGTTTCCAAGATACAACTGATTTTCTCAACAGTGATAACCTGGAAGTATCTAGTTCTCCACTATGCAGAAAGCCACAATTCTGGAGTTTCATTATGTTCTAGCTAACTGAAAAGCAGTTCACTGACACATTTGAAGAGGATACAGTATATACAAACATTTTTCAAGTTATAACTGATTTACTCAATATTGAGACCTGAAAGTAACGATAGCTCATATATGCCATCTGCTAGAATAGTTTTCAAGTTACAAATGATTTACTCGATAGTGAGCGTCTAAAAGTAGCTATTGCTCATTTATGCCCTCCCCTACAAGTATGCAGTTTTACTATATTTTAGCTTACCCTTGAGTTGGTGAATAACATATTTTAAAAAACAATGTTCTCTAAATGCAATATTTTTGAGTTACAACTGAATGAGCTACAGATCTGCAATTTTACAACAGTATAATTGACCCAAAGGTAGGTGAATAAAAACACCTGAACAAAAAACTGTAAATACAATAGACATTAAGTTACAACTGGTTTACCCAAAAAGTGTTGACCCGAGAGCAGCCATTGTCAAGACATGCAATGAGCTACAGATCTACAATTCACTATGTTATAGCAGACTGAACAGTAGGTGAATGACATATTTAGAGAAAATACTGTAAATGCATTAGTGATGATCTACTTAACCGTGAGAACCTAAAATTGACCATAGCTCAGCTATGCCATGAGCAACAGATCTGCAATTTTACCATGTTATAGCTGACCTAAAAGTTAATGAATAACATCTTTATAAACAAATTCTCTAGAACTAATTAGTTTTCAAGTTAAACAAGTGGTTTGCTGAGATAAAAACAGTGCTCACCAATATCATCTTAAATACCATACAAATATTATTTTGACCACCATTTTTAACCAAGAACAACCCTTAATTTTTTTAAACCTAAGTCAAATTTAAACAGACTTTATACTGCAAACCTTTATATTATATCAGTAGAAACTAATCAGTAGTTTAATTTATGCATTATTGTCAGTTTATTATTGTCAGTTTAACTTTGCCTCACCTCATCCCTGATTTTCATAAGTAACCTCCCCAATAGGTTTTTTCCTCTCCAGTTTGACTTGTCCCAGACTTTATTGTCAAACACTGATATACCACATGACCACACTACATCATGGTGATTAGCTTCGATTAGAGTTTTGCTTTCTGTTTTCAGAAGAAAGTCTTTTAAGTCAGCATTTTGTAGAAACTTGGCTTTTAGGGCATTTTCCATCACATTCTCCATCTTTTTTTCCACACTTCCTTTTTGAAGCCTGTTATCTTGGATCCCAGTTGCTTTTGCTCAACAGGGTCAGACGTTGCCATTATTTGTTATGCTTGTGCCTCATCACTGAAAGCACATGCCTTGGCCAACATAAAATATTGTTCACTGCAGGAGAATTTGAGACCCTCTATCTGTATTGAGGATGGGTGGTGATTACTAAGCGGCGAGTGGCTTGAAAAGAAAGCAACTTTATCCCCATGTACTCTAGTGAAGACCTTTCTTGGGTGTAACTCTTCCGGTAATAGGTACAGGTTTTCTAATGCATATGTTTGGCCATTAATTTGCAATGAGTCATCCTTCCACCTTATATTGTATCTGTTCTCTGGGTGCAACTTTCACTGTCTTTTGGCTTCAAAAGCAACCGGTTTAAGTACATTTGTATATATCCATCGGTAGGTCATCCTCTAGTCTAATGTTGGCTAAATCTTGGAAACTGTAAGGTGTAGAAGTTGACATCTGGCAGGGACATTGGTTGGGGTTTAGGTGTGCACCACCAAGGTTCAACCTTTATTTAACCTTGCCATAGTGACCTTGGCTTGTAAGGTCATATATGGGCTCTATCTCAGAGACTGTAAGATGTAGGGTTGTGATACCTGGTAGGGATATTGCTTTAGTTGTAGGAGTGCAACTCTGTACTGTGTCGTTGATTTAACGTTGTTGTAGTGACCTTAACTTTTAAAATCTTGTTCAGGTTTTACCTTGGAAACCATATGCTGTACAAACATAATTTTTGGCTTACTTTTTACTTTGACCTTGTATCTACCAGAATGTTTTCTACAGCTACATTTGGGACACCCCCCATCACAAAACCTACAGGGATAGGTGCAACTAAATTGTGCTACCTCCATTGTCAGCTATACTTCAACTAATAAATAGATCAATTGATAAATTTTGCTGCTTCATTTTTTTACTTTACAAAGAAATGCTGTCAGTTCCCATAAAGTTTATCGAACATTTATAAAAAAACTCAAGAAACTAGGTCTGACTCGAAACGTTTTTAAACATTTATAAAATAGCTGAAGAAATAAAGGTTATCCTGGAAACATTCATCATGCAATGTTTGTTAAACAGTTTTCATAAAATGTTTGAACAACATTTATTGACAATGTTTTGTAAATATTTGCTCTGAAAACATTTTATCACAAATGTCTAATAGCAAGTGGTTTTCATACCCATCATTTTAAAAAGTTTTTAAAATGTTTTTTTATAAATGTTTTGAAAACATTCTATCACAAACATTTTTGTGCCTTTTTCATAATGCTTATTAAATATTCACCTTGAAAAACTTGCAAAGATTGTGGTGAGCAAAATTAGGGATTTTAGCGGACTTTGTCCAAAATTGTCCCAAATACAATGCCTATAAGTAAGAATTGAATGGGGGCAAAATTTTTGAGCCACTATCTTTGATCACACAAACTTTTTGAGCCACTATCTTTGATCATACAAACTTTGGAAACTTGAATGTTTTGAATGTTCTCTTATGAATCTTGTATTCACACGTGAAGTACAATTCTATACTACCTGCTGAACTGAGAAGGGGAGCTAGAGATTACACAAACATGACACAACACTAAGTATACATAAATTAAGCATATGATAAACACATGGTTACATGATCTAAATATGTTAGCTTAGACACATATTATTACACTCGAATGAAAGGGACAAGAAAGGCCCCACACAGTTAAAACACTAAACCACTTATGGAAGTGAAGGTTAACCTTAGGGGTCAAATAAGCATGGACCGGGTTGGTTAGTATAGTGCAGTAAAGTAAAACACCTGACCTGTGAAAAGGTGTGGTGGAGCAACAGAGTGCTACAGAGAGGTGGGAGAGAAAGTGTTTCTTGATCAGAAGTTAAAATCACAATTGTAGAAAGTGTGGAGGGAGGTTTAACATCAATTTTATGGCGGGAAACCATGATACAAAATTACTCACTGCCAGCCCTGACATGTTTTGACAGTACTTTCTTCAATATGAAACACATCATTATATAATTAATGACAAACAGACTCAGACCAGGCCTCAACTAACAAGCTGTGCCAAGCACCAACACGCAAAATTGTAGAACATTTATTTATCAAAAACTACGGGATTGTTGATTACTGTTGACATGGTGGCATTAATACATTACCTCATGTCTCCAAATTGCTTTAATTTTTAGACATTTATTTTTGTAAATGAACATATTTTGCACGGGTAAATAACACCCACATTGTGGTCTCATTGAATTCTTAGAAGTAAAGTCGGTCAATCAGGAAATATTATGGGATGCTTAAAACCCTGACGTTTATCTGTGATTGTGAATTTGTTTTACATGTATTCAAACTACTTGTTTTTATTGATGCTGAACAAAGATTTTGGAAATAATGTTGATGTCTTTTTTCTTCTGTATTCAATGCAAATACTTTGACACAATTATATTTAAACACAAGCTTTCGGTGGCAGAGTGGTAACACTCTCGCCTCCCACCTCTGAGGCCAGGGTTCGGCTCCCGGCATGGCCTCAAGTGGGAAAGCTGGTAGTTGCTTGCCGTTGGTCGGCAGTTTACAATACAGATCCCTGACGAACTGTATGTACTGGTTTCCTCTGTCCTTCCAACTACCCATCGTGATATGACCTGAACAGTGTTGAAAGTGACGTAAACCCCAAATAATAATAATAATAGTAATAGGTATTGCTGTCATTTATTCATACACAAAAAAGGGACGACTGGCTTGGTTTGAATTACTTACTCAAGTAAATGTATTGCATTTTCCAAATTATTCTTCACATGGCAACATAATTCTACTGTTTACTGGATGATAATAAACTTTGTAAAACTGCAAACAGGTTGCCTTAGGTCTTTAGCTTACTGCAGTAAAATGTTACAGGGCTCTATGCTTTGGCGATACCCACCAACAAACTTACTTTGATTTCAGTGTCAATCAAAATAAGCGAGCTTCTTTCATTTATTACCCATTTTAAGCGATAGCTCTAGTGAGGCTCGAGCTTATAAAGATTACTTTTTTCGTTTATTTGTCTCTTGACTTGGACAAGTGACCGTCAGACATCAAACTGCACTACTCGTGTCTCTGATGGCCTTTTTGCTTGTGCATGTAGACTGAAAGACTTTTTGGCCTTGTTTATATTAAGCACTTCAAATATACAATATTTTTGTGTTTGTTTAATTATTAAAAGTATTTGATTAAAAATATGAAAGCAATAAATTGACTTTAAATGGAGTAATGATAATAAATAATCTCACTCAATCAAACAAAAAATATAAACTCTATAACATTTTATTTAAAATTAACATATAAACACAACCTGACAAAACTAGTAACGCTTAGCCATTATATTATACATATATATATTGTATTGTTTCACATTTTCATTCAATAATACTTAGATAATGATGCACTTTGAAAAATTTGTTCTTTTTTTTATAAAATTTGCCAGCTTTATATATATTTGTGTCACCATCAAAGCTGCCATATTTATATGACTATACTAAAGTATTTAAAAGAATTGAGAGGAAATGTTGTGAACATTCCTCAATTAGTTTACACACATCCTGATGCCACTATGTTCATATCTGTACTATCATTTGCATTCAATGTGATGAATACTACTTTTGGCTGAAAATAAATATTCATAAATTCCATCAGTGTTGAGAGGCAGCTGTTTCAGACAAGTTCTGAAGTTCTAAAAAATTGAACACTTTTTGCAGCTGAAGAAAAAGTAGTTGGACAAAATAAGAAACTCTTACTTTGTTAAATTTTTTGTAAATGACAATTATTTGGTAGTTGTAATGGAAGTAACACAGGATGCCATAAACATGAATTATCTTATGATAATGTACCTCGTAAGGATAATAATATAACATTCATTTAAAATAAATCAAATTTCAGGATCCTGAAAAACAAGATGGAGTGCAATAATACCACAAATGAAACATTGAAATACATGCTAGATGATTCACATGTAATGGTGTGTGGGTCATTTGCAGTTGCTATTTATATTCTGGCAAGTTTAGGGATTGCTGGCAATGTAATAACTTTTATAGCTATTCATACCAAAGGTATCAAGCATTCTACAAATGTATTACTGAAATGGATATGCATTATCGACTCATGTACATTATTGGCATCAGCTTTATTTTACTACTTAAATAATTTTGCTAGTTATAAACTTTATCATAATATTTACCCAGTCCTACTTATGGTATTGCTGTCACTTCAGGTGATTTCAGCTTGGTCAGTTGTATTACTAGGGTATCAGAGATACAGAGCTGTTTGCTATCCATTCAATGTTCTTGGGGATTACTCAAGCAAAAAGCAGAAAATCAAATTGCTTATTGTTACACTCTTATCAATGATGGCATCCATTCCTTCTGTAATAAATGCAATTTGTCGGCTCTGGTTTCAATTTTCCATTGGATACTATAGTTATGTGACTTTAATATACAATGGGTTGCTGTTGTTTATGGCACCTGCTCTGCCTTTGATGTATTTTATGATTCGCATTAGCTATGCCTTGAAGTCAAACACCCCTGAACAAGCAGACACGGTAAGAGCACAGCAAGAAAATGACAATCAGAGTGTCACCAGACTTGTGAGGGCAATAATAGTTATGTTCCTCATAAGCCACAGTGGGCATTTTATCTGGTCAATCATGATAATATGGGATTATTACAAACCATTTGGAATGAATATTTGGAATACAAACAGAACAGTTTGGTGCATAATGTCTGTACTAATTTGCTCTAATCCCAGCAGTAATCTTTTTATCAACTATATATTCAGAGAATCCTTCAGAAAAACTATTAATGAGTTCACTCACTGGAAAAAGTGTTGCTAAGAATCCTCAAGTTGGTTGATCTACCTAACTATGAACAAAACCTATGAACTCCTTCGTGCAGAATGACTGAAAATTAAGTGTAGTGATAAACAGAAAAGAAGGATGCTAGCCCAGCGCACTAAAACTTTACCAATTATTTAGTCAAAGAAAAAATTCATTACTGATATTGCCCATACATTGTGATGGGTATGATATAAAGTGAAAAGGATCAAATCAGTACTTTTTTTTTTTAAAAAAAAAGACCAATGTATTTACAGATTCACAAAACAAGACCAACATACATGACGAAAAGATGGTACAAGACATTGAAAACAAGTACAGCATACATCCTACACCCAAACGTGTGTGTCAGTCTAAAAGGTAAAAATATTTGATAATCTTAGGTTCAGTTGCTACTATCTAACATTTGATAAAAATGTAATTTTGTGTCATTTTGGTTCAGAGTTTCTGTTGCATTTTGTCCAATTTTAATAATACCTTTTAATTTTTCCTTAATGTATACATAAATTCAATAATTGAAAGCTCCTTAGAACAGCTTCTTTTATTGTTAATGAATTGTTTGGTAAGAATTATGACAAAATTTAATATCTCCAGGAGAGGGTCACCACTGAGAGGTAAACCAAAGATAATTTCACAGGAAGCAAAATGTAATTTTACCTTAATGTTTTGTTCAGCCACTCTTCAAAGTTTTTCCAGAAGTTTACACACTCAACACATTCATAGAAATGGTGTGATACTGTATCCACATTTGTGCAAAAGACAAACAGTGGGGTTTCTTTAATACTCAATTTGTAAAGATTATAATTACAATTAACAATTCTATTTACTATTTTGTATTGAAAACTTTGCAAATGTGTTTCTGTCAGGACTTTATATGGGAGAGTAAATGTATCACTCCAGTTAAATTTTTCCAAGGAGGGGTATATGTCAATCCATGCATTAATTGAAGTCGGTGGTTTGGCCAATCTTTTTATTAAAATTTCATATATTTATTTTGAAGTAGTTTTCCTTAAGGGAATCAATTTACCATTTTCTTTTATATATTTATTTCATCTGTGCCATGACTTCCTTCAACAATTTGATTGTGTTTTAGTTGTTTTTTCCATGCTTTGGGTACAGAACTTACAATGGAGTTGTAAAACATGTCGCTTAAATGCATATCAAGTTTCTGATTTAGTTGAGCTCTTTTCAAAATATTTCTCCTATTGTCTAGTATATCAATTAGTTCAATGTTATAGCCATATCTGTTTGGAAGCTGATGTAATGTAATGGCCTTTTTTCCAATTGTAATTTTAGTATGTATTCATTTAACATTTCCATATTTGTTTCAGGTTTAATACAGAATACTTTCATCCAGCTTTCCAGAACCTGCCCATGAAAGTGAGAGAGACATTTTTTGTACACTCAGAATTTAACTTTTTGTTTAACATATTTTTATTTACTGACAACATTTTGAAAAATAAAGCTTTCCAACTTTCATTTTTGTTTGAGATTAGCCTTTTTATCCAGCTACATTTAGCTACAACATGCATATTACACACGTCTACCATTTTTAATCCACTATCTTCAAGCTGTGCAATAATGGTTCTTTCTTTATTTTTGCTGGTTTATTTTTCCAGAGAAATGTTAAAAAGTGGTTACATATTTGGTCAAGTATATCTTGTGACACATACACCAGATTGAATAAAAATAAAATCTGTGGCAGTACAAGTGACTTAATGATAGTTATTCTCCCTTTCAATGATAAGGTCCTAGAGATCCAAATAAAAAGTAACTATTTCATATTTTTTTGAAAACCAGACACCTAGAGTTTTAAAAGGGCCATTTCTTATTTTAGTTTTTGACAGTGAATCAGGCTATCTATTGTGTTTGGATGTGTTGCTGCCAATAGGGATTATTTTTGTTTTTTTTCAAGGTTAATCTGCAGCCCTGCATATTTTGCAAAACATTGAAATTCTTGAATAGCTACTTCTACTGAAGCCATATCTTTAAGTATGAGACTGGTGTCATCTACCAGCATATTTACTTTAAATGTAATTCCATTTATGGCTATCCCTTCAATATTGTCATTTTGCCTAAAGTTTATTGCAATTATTTCTGCTACTAATAGAAAAAGAAGGGCTAATATTGGACAGTCTTGTCTGATACCCCATGTTAATTTGAAATGCCTAGAGTAAAAGCCATTATTTCCTACACATGAAGATATATAATTATACAGAATTTTAATCCTAGTAATAAATTGAGGGCCAAAATTAAATCTTTCCAAGGCTTTAAAGAGAAAATTCCATTCTTTCTGAAGTGAATTAGTGCAAAGTATCCTGCAATTTTTATTTTCCTGGTGTAGGTCATGAGATCTTCCAATGTCCTAATATTCTCACCTATATACCTTCCAGGTATACATCCAACTTTTTCTGAGCTGATAATTTTTGGTAATACCTTTTGTAATCTTATTGCTAAGCCTTTGGTTAAAATTTTATAGACTGTCTGTAAAAGGCTCACTGGCCTCCAGTTAGATAGATATCTTAAGTCTTTTCCATCTTTTGGAATAAGGTTGAGAACTCCTCTTCTTTGTTCCTCACTTAAGGTTGTGTTTTCAAAAGAGTACTTAAAGTTCTGAAACAGTAGTTCTTTAAGATCAAAAATTTGTGCTGAAACCGTCAGATCCAGGAGACTTATTATTTTTTTAAAGTTTCAAGGCCTTTTTGCATTCCTCAACTGTTAACGGCTTTTCACATAATGTTTATCCACCTCACTAAGTTTTGGAATCTGTAGTTCATTTAAAAAAGGTTTTCAACATCTGGTTTGTCTTTAAAGTTTCTTTTACTTGTATATAAACCTTTATAAAATTGCCTTTCCTCCTCAATAATATCTTCTAAATTTGTTAGTTTCTTATTGTCATCTGATATTAATTTCTTAATATATTTATTGTTATAGTTTCTTTTTTCCAAATTCAAAAAAAAATTGTATTTTTTTTCTCCCTCTTCTACCTATTTTGCTTTTGATCGTAATATTATGGCAACATTTTTCTTTTTAATTAAAGTTTCCCATTCCTGTTTGACTTGAACATAGTTCAGATACTCATCACTATTTTCATTTGGTATGTTTTGTTCCAATATATTTAAATTTTTTAACATTTCCATTTCATGTTCCCTCATTTATTTTGCCTTTTTATTTGCAAAATTTATAGTTTGGCTTCTAATTTCACATTTAACATAATCCCAGGAAGTATTTTTGTTTTCAAAATTGACTGTATCCTTAATTTGTCTAATTACACCTTTTATTAAATGTACATATGCATGATCATTCAGGAGGTCATTGTTAAATTTCCACAGCCCTTTGTCCCCTTTATGGCTTCTAATAAGTTCAAGTTCTAAAGATATTAAACTGTGGTAAGAACATTTACCAGGTGCAACCCTGACACATTTCACTTGGTATTCAAGCTGAACTGAAATAAGCCAAAAATCAAATCTAGCCTAAACAAGTCCAAGTTTTGTCTTCTTGTAAACCCAGGTTTATTTTTATGCCTTAGCCTCCAGAAGTCCACAAGAGACAAATAGCAAAAACCCAGAATAGACTCACTGTATTCAGATTGTTGTTCTGATATACCTCCCTTTTTGTCAATGGAAACATTCAGCTATATATTTAAATCATCCCCTATGATCAATGCTTTATCAAAGTATCTGTCCAATAAATTCTGGAGATTTTTCAGGAAAGATAATTGTTGGTGTGGTTTATCTTTCATAGGAGCATATACATTAATTATTACACAACTGCTACTTTCCATATTACATTCAACCAATAGTATGCGTCCCTGAGAATCTGTTTGGGTTGATAATTTCAATACCCCTGTCTTTAGGAAAAAGAATTGCTACCCCTCTACTATTAGCTAGACCATGTGATATTAAATCATTACCTTATAGGGGTGTTCTATTGGAGCCAACTTGTCGGTAACTATGAATTTTTTGAGGGTCGGGAGCAATGATTACAGGGTCAGTTAGGTTTGGTTGTAGTTTCCCGGCTTTTCATGGTAGTGCAACAAAATATCAAACATGTTTGATATTTCACTAACCCACCCCAACTCTGTATCCAGACTTTGGCTCCGTCCACCTGGAAACCGTCCTATCATGAGTCTCTATGGTTTGTCAGACACACTTCGCATGTTGTCCTATACTATAACTGTCTTGACTAGAAGAACTTCCTTGCCTGTCGTGGTTAAGTCTCTGAATACCATCTCTCGACAGGCCTTACAGACAAACCGACTGTCATAAACATAACCGACCTAACTTACAGGAAACCGGCCTGAAATAAACATAACCGACCTAACTTGGACATTTCCTCCCAAGATGGGAAGTCTCCCAGTATTCTCCTGGTATCCTGGGACATAAGTGTGTATTAAGTCAGCCAGTAGGTTGCTGTAGCATCCTTTTTCTTGTGTTTATTGTATCCAGGGCATGACCCAGGGGTTTGGTGGCTTTCTTCTTATCCTGGGGGCTGGCTGGGGCTGTGGATTTGGTACTGGTCCTGGTTCAGATGTGTAATTTTCTGTCTGCAAATCATAATGAAAATCAAAATATAAAACTCGATAAAATAAAAGTACCGTAGGCTTCTGTAGAAAATCTCTCTGATGTAGAGTTGGTATCTTTGCAGTGACACATGAAGAATTATGACAGTCAGAGGGGGTTTATATAGAGTGGGTTCGATCCTGACTCTTGATCCCGACTCCAGGAATTAATCAGTCCAGTAGGGGTGGGTTTGGAAAATGCTCAAGTCCTGTCTGTTTGTGAGTATGGCTTGTTGGGGTTGATACAGCTTGTCTGTTAGGGGTTTATAGCTTGTTCTGGTATTTTCCTGTCTTGTCATGGAGCAGATCATCCTGATGGGATGTTCTTTGTTCTGTTGGGGAGATGAAACCAACCCCAAATTTTCTCATGCTTTTTTCTGGATTTTTTCACAACTTTTGCAAATGACCCTAGAGTTGTAGAGTCAGTTATAGGGTTGACTCTAGTGGAACACCCCATAAGATAACCTACACCATATATGGCGGTTTTATATATGATTAAACAATCTTTGCTTTAAGCTGATATTCTGAAGTTATCTTTTCTAAGTTCAATATTTTTGGGTTTTCTGTATGTTTATTACATCACATCGAAAAGACAGTGAAAGTAACCCCTGAGATATTTTATAACTTGCACTGTCAAAAAGCCAAACACATTATTTTTCGATGAAGTAATCTCACTGGTCCATACCTTTTCATCTTGAAACATGCCATTTATGTTAATTATAAATTATAATATTGTTTACTTGAACAATGTCCATATAGTGCATCTTTATCTAATATAAACTATGCCTCAGTCAAAACTGTTGAGGTGGAATGGCAATTAAAAAGTGTAGCTAGTGCATTTCATGTGATTGAGTTTAGCGTAGTTCAAGTTCGAGACATTTTACCAGTGGACATTTGGTAATAAGACAAATTTGGCATGAGGATACCTCAGCAGTAATGTGACAATGATTATTGTATGGCACCCCTAAAATGAGTACCAGAAGATGCTATGTATATCTATGGTTGTTTTGCATGGTATTTATAAATTTAAGCCTCTTGCGCCTTTGTTTCTATGGTATCCGCAGTAGTGGCAATGTTGCACTGTAAAAGTTTGATTTGAATTTATGTCTTGAATATATATTGTGCATGAATAAAGGGAATTAAGTAAACATCTGAAATATGTAAAATGATCCAACACTGGGTTGATGAAAAAGGGTGCATCTCCCTTCATATTCAGAATATAAATCTGTTTCTACTCAGTAATTTACTAATGTTGGTATTAAAGTTGCACAATGCATCATATCGTGAGCATCTGTCAAATATCCTGCAGTAGTTTCCACTCCACTGAAACAGCACTGTGCAAAATTAAAGATGCCATGTCTCTTACACTTGACAATGACAAAGTTGTTTGTGTCAGTCTTCTTGTGTCAGTTATCTGTTGACACCACTGGCATGCCATGCTAAAGGCTTAGTATGGGATTCAAAGTATGATTCCCAAGTGTATTTTACGTCACATATGCTACAGTCATTTCTTTATTTCAAATCACTCATCATTTTTGCACTTTTGATACATAAATTTATCTTAATCTTTTTAGGGATACTATTTGTATCAAACTAGAAAATATCAAAACTCTAACTCTGTGGATGTTGTCCAAATATGGCTGTCTACCACAAACCTAGGACTTAGCCAAGACAAAATTGGGGTTGTCATTATGAGCAACAAGAAAGCCAGAAATGAACTTGAAATCTTTTTTTCCAGTCACTGTACTTAGTTATAATTTGGTACGGGTTAACAAGGGCAAGAATATAGAAATTACTTTTGCTAAAGATCATACTTAAGTTAGTAATAGCATTGGTTCCAATTTATGTTTGATTTAGACAAGTTCAGACGTATCCTTGCATTATTGTTTTATCGTTTTTCATGTGAAAACTAAACTGACACCATTCCTTTCTTAAAGAAACTCTCTTGACTGCTTCTTGACAGCACAACCTTCATTGATTAATGTAATTAAACTCAATTCTATCTTCAGTGTTTGAAAAAACTAATTGGAAGTAGAAGTGACACAATTTTATTAGAAAAGATATCTGCCTGCTGTCAGATCAAACTCAATATTTATTTCAGAAAAAAACAAACAAAATATACCCTTTCACACGTAACTTCCCATCACCATAAGCTGTTTTGTTTTGAAATTCTTCTTTTAATTGGACATTGAATTGGTTATTATTAGTAATTATAAGATATGTGACAGTAGGGCTACAGTTGTAAACAATCATTAGTCAGTATAACCAGATCAACACATGTGAGAAATTTTTTTGTTATCAACACCTCTACAAATGACAATGCTGTGCTTGTGAATCCACTATTTTCTGTCCACCATGAACTTATTACACAAAATTAGAAAACCACAGTTAAGTGAATTTAATGAATGTGGCACTGTAATATTGTTGTCCTTTTGACGTGTCAATCAGAATTTAAATATTTTATTCAGAAATTGTATAATTTGGTTTAAAAAGAATAATGTGGTGATAAAAATACCTATATTTCGTGCTTTTCGGGAGACAAGACAATTTGTGAGTATTGATAACTATTGAAGGAAGTGTCATCAAAAACACAAAAAAAATGTGTGAATGATAATATTTTGTAATTGTTAATTCGTTTTAAACACGAAAGGAGATTGTTGTCATGTATTATATTACATAAGCAAATACATACCAGATACCTCAGTGGTTCAGAAAGAAAACTTCTGCTGTTGAGATATGTTCTAATTTAAATGTTATCAAACAATTATCATATAGATATGTACTAATTTAAATGTTATCAAACAATTATCATCAATAGTTAAAGTCTTTTTTATTTTTATGTGACAAACTTCCTTTATTGGTAAGGCATTTTGATGACCCAGTCAGAAGTTGTTGGATTTTTGTGGTGGGATTTCTAAAAGTATATAAAGGCTATAACCACTAGCACAGAAGATATGTTTTTTTTCATTAACAGTCTTCAAACAACATCTTCGGATATTTCATGTAACCTCACCCGCCAGTTTTTATCTGCATCTAGCTTTTAGCCTTTATGGATTTATGCAGACAAGTAAAATTGTTCTCCCCTTCAAATTCATTATGGAATTCTAAGGGACCATCAGAACTGTTACAAGGAAAATGGGCATGGTCACATCAATATCCTTAATTCTTGAGCAATGCCCTGCTTCGATTAATAATGCGCAAAAATTTTGCAAAGTCTGCACTCAACTCCTCTCCGAGTGCACTTAGTCTCATAAAAGTCTTAACTAACCTTTATTAAATGTGCTTTAAGTTTGGAATAATTCCCCAGGTTTAATTAAAAACTCTTATGGTGTCAATTCCAAAAAAATAAAGGTAATAATCTGAGAATACTATTGGGGCTTTATTCTACTGAGTTGCATATTCAAAATCTCTACAATGGTGTTAAACTCAGGACGAACTAACCTTCTAGAGGATAATAACCTCATCTCAAATGAATAAAATGACTTCAGAGAGAAACTGTCATGTTTAGGTAATATCTATTCCCTTAGTGAGAAAGTAGTGAGAAATCGCACAAACAGTAATAAATCAGCTTTTGCTGCCTTTATTGATTTTCGAAAAGCGTTCGATTGTGTAGACCAAACACATTTATTTCAAAAATTAAAACTAAAGGGTATCTCTGGCAGAATCTTAAAAGTTGTTATCAGTATGTATAAAAATATAATGTGTGGCATTTTGCTTGAAAATTATATGACAGATTGGTTTCTAACTAATATTGGTGTGAGACAGGGCGGTACATTGTCATCAGCTCTGTTTGCTACATTTATTGATGATTTAGTAAGGTGTTTAAATTGATTAAATAAAAGTGTACAGATTGGAGATAAAAATTTGGCAACTTTGTTAGAGTATCCTGTTATTATTGCAGAAGACCTACAAAATATGTTATGTAAACTAAATGAATGGTGTACAAAATGGAAAATGGAGATTAATGTGGGTAAATCAAAAGTACTTCATTTCTGCTGAAAATACAAACAACGTACTGAATATTGCTTCACAGTTGGTGCTAAAATACTAAACTACGAAAGCTCCTATAAATATCGTGGTGTCTGGGTTAATGAAATTTGTGATTTTTCTAAAACAGAGGAAGTACTATCTGAATCTGGTGGTTGAACTTTAAGGAAGATTATTGGCAAATTTAAAGGCATGAAAAATATGGGGTACAATACCTATGCAAAGTTATATAATGCCTGTGTTGCCACAATCTTAAATTATAGAGTAGGAGTTATGGCAGCTTAGAGTAATGGTCAAATGTCAGAAAAAATTCAGAATAGGGCAACAAGAGCCTTTCTTGGTGTACATAAATATTCAGCAAATCTAGCCATAAATATGGGTTGCTATATGGGTTGAATAAATGATCACGACAAACAGAAATTAGAAATGATAAGATTGTGGAATATAATTATCAATATGGTTAATGACAGAATTACCACTGAATCTTTAATTGGGAATATGGCTTGGAGTTGAACAACTGGACCGGTATTCACGAAGGGTCTTATACTTAGCCAGGTCTTAGGCTTAAATGTGGTCTTAAAGTTGAGACTTTTGTCTCAGCTAAGTTTTGTCTTAAAACCGTATTCACAAAGGGTGACTTAGCTAAGTCCAACATTATCAAATAACCACAGTGGTTTTTTGGGTCATGTAACCTTTCTTTTCTGTTCAACCTATGCTATTGGTGACATATATCCTTCATTTATTGCATTTTATCTAAGGAAAAGTGCTATTTTGAAATGGAAAACCTCGTTAACACATATAAACTTCCCAAAGCCTGCTTTAGTGAGGTGTTCTGTATAATTATACTTTATTTACAGCCATTTCAAATTTTAAAGTACAGAAAAGTTTATGGCGTCCATATTTAAGTCCTCTTTACAAAATTGAAGCCTACTACCAACCAGTCTTAAAGTTGAGCCCTTGGCTAAGCCTAAGACCAGTCTTAAATTCTTTGTGAATACCACTAAGCCTAAGACAAAAGTCTTAGCAGTTTTTGGACAGAAACTTGAGACAAAAGTCTCAACTTTAAACCTAAGGCCTTTCGTGAATACGGGCCCTGGTGTTATTCTGTGAAGCAGATTCTAACAACAAAATTTTAAATAAAAAACTTGTGTGACCTCAGTTTTAAAACTATCATCTATGAGTGAAACCCAGTGGAGAGACAACTTACATAAAAAGGCACAACTAATCTTCTATCAAAAAATAAAAACTCTTATTTTCCTGAAAAGTATGTCACTCAAAATCTAAGCCTTAATTTAAGACCTTGCATTACACAGTTGAGATTTGGGGTTTTGCCCCGACATGTAGAAACTGGCAGATTTAGTACAAAAATATGAGACAAACAGTATGCAAAATTTGTCACAGAGATGATGTAGAAGACAGGCTCCCTTTGCTATTTTTCTGTGAAAAAAATGATTTAAGACACATAATGTACCACAAAATAAAAAAGTAATATGCAGATTTTGAGAGTAAAGGTGAGCTTGCAAAACTTTAAATACTTGTGGATTGCCCGATACTTTGGGGAAGTTCTATTCAAAAGACTTTGTCACAGCGTCAACAGTTGCTAAATCAAAAATTACAATGTACAAAGCCCTTTAGGGTGTGTTGTTTTAAAAATATTTAACTTAAAACCACATATAAAAGTACCTCTGTTCTACCTTTAGTGACCAATAAGCCTCACAGGCTGGGGTTTTTTGGTATTACGTTTCATCTTTGTAGTATTATTGTAATCATAAAACACTTGTTACTTGAAAAATAAAATACATATGTTGTCATACTGTCCCCTGTGGCATAATGATTGGCAAGTTTGGTATCTAATCACACCTCTGTGTGTTCTACACACACAAGAGTCAGCTATAAGGACCTGTCTAAATATGATCCAGACTGTTAAATGGTAGGTTATATCGGTTTATTTAGGTTTTGTCATATTTACACAAATCTTTTCCTTCTTGGAGCCGAGTTATTAAACTATTTTGTGGCCTATTTTGGTTTAAAATATCATTTCCAGATCAACATTTGTGATGAAGCAATAGTTTCCTTAATTTTAATTAAACGGTGCCGATTGAACTGTCATTCACAAAATTTGTACATGTGTTGAAGTTCTTTTTGCAACATTCAGTATTTAACAAATCTCATTAAAGATTAAAATTACTTTGTGTGTGACCACTACTTTATATTGAAATTACCATTTTCATTATTGATGTGTCATCAGTTTTTGTATTGCCTAATAAATAAGGTATCGGACTGCTATCATGAACATAATTGTTTATAAATTGCTTGTTTTGATAGTTGCTTTGTTTGCTTTGTTAAGAGAGATAAAATAATTTTAATATTCCTAACACTAATTTCAACACATACTAATTTCCTAAAATTAATTTCCACTGGTATACTCTCTACCAAGGCAATAGCATGTCAGAATCATAAAATAGCATCAAAGATGCCCGTACCCCACAGCCTAGGGAAATATTTTCAACACCATGAGATACAGAAGTACTGTATCAGTACAAACTTCAGGATACTTTCAGAGCACTGTCAGTTATATAAAGGTCCAAACAATGTTTAAACGGAGAAATAATGTTTAAAAGAAAGATCATGCATATAAAGATGAAGTATTAAAACAAGATAATTCAATAACAAGATGACAGCATTAATCAACAAACTAAAATTCAACCCTCTTTATCTACATCTGCAAGGCCCGAATTATGGTTTAGATGGTTTGAATATTACCATGAATACAGAAGTGGTAATACATTTAATGAATGCTTATGTGTGGTGTTGGAGCAAAATCTGTGGCTCACTTGATGAAATTCTATCTCTTACAATGGGAAGTTATGTAAGTAAAATTCTTAATAAATTCTAATATGACTTTAACAGTGCTTAATCTGCATCAAAAGAGAGACCCAAAGGTGCAACAAGATTTTATAGGTCAAGGTCACTACGACAAGGTCAAAGGTCAAATTAAGGTGACACCATGATAATACACACCTATAGCCCCTAACCAATGTCCCTAGCAAGTATCAACTTCCTCAACCTTACGGTTTCCAAGATATAGCCCGGACAAGATTTTATAGGTCAAGGTCACTACGCCAAGGTCAAAGGTCAAAGCAAGGTCAGATCATGACGTTGCACAACTACATCCCCTAACCAATGTCCCTACCAAGTATCAACTTCCTACACCTTACGGTTTCCGAGATATAGCCCGGACAAGATTTTCAAACTCAAGGTCACTACGGCAAGGTCAAAGGTCAAATCCTGGTCAGACCATGACGTTTGCACACCTACACATCCTAACCAATGTCCCTACCAAGTACCAACTTCCTACACCTTATGGTTTCTGAGATATAGCCCGGACAACATTTTATAGGTCAAGGTCACTACGGCAAGGTCAAAGGTCAAATCAAGGTCAGACCATGACATTGCACACCTACACCCCCTAACCAATATCCCTACCAAGTATCAACTTCCTACACCTTACGGTTTCTGAGATATAGCCCGGACAAGATTTTATAGGTTAAGGCCACTACGACAAGGTCAAAGGTCAAATCAAGGTCAGACCATGACACTGCACACCTACACCCCCTAGCAAATGTCCCTGCCAAATATCAACTTCCTACACCTTACAGTTTCCGAGATATAGCCTGGACAAGATTTTATAGGTCAAGGTCACTACGACAAGGTCAAAGGTCAAATCAAGGTCAGACCATGACGTTGCACACCTACACCCCCTAACCAATGTCCCTACCAAGTATCAACTTCCTACACCTTACGGTTTCTGAGATATAGCCCAGACAAGATTTTATAGGTCGAGGTCACTACGCCAAGGTCAAAGGTCAAATCAAGGTCAGACCATGACGTTGCACAACTACACCCCCTAACCAATGTCCCTACCAAGTATCAACTTCCTACACCTTACGGTTTCCGAGATACAGCCCGGACAAGATTTTCAAACTCAAGGTCACTACGGCAAGGTCAAAGGTCAAATCAAGGTCAGACCATGACGGTGCACACCTACACCCCCTAACCAATGTCCCTACCAAGTATCAACTTCCTACACCTTATGGTTTCTGAGATACAGCCCGGACAAACTATTTCCCGCTGACCGCCCACCCACCCACCCATCCGGACACCATGGGTGAAAACAATACCCCGACAGACCTTAAGGGCTGTGGGGTAAAAAACTATTGCATATTCAACGAAAAATCACAAATACTGGCAATGTTTAGAGGTAACTTTGTCAGACAATTGTAATTCAAAATTATCAAAAATTGCGAGTACAATGTTTGCAATTGTTGATTGAAATACTTTTGTATGTACACAATATGAACCTTCTAGGTAACCTTTCACTCATTTGACTGTAAGGTGACCTTAACTCAAATTAAGTTCACCCTAAGTACATATAGCAAAGTGAGGCCACCTTATCATAGTAAATGTAAATATTTGTGTAAATGTTGTTCTGTTTAAGTAAGTTAAGGAAGTCTCTATGATCATTTATGGTTATAATCTTAAGTGTATATAAATTGTAGTTAGAAAAATAAAATATATATTCCCAGTTGCATCTTTTATCTTGGCCTTGAGGTAATGTGAACGTTCTGAGTAACCTTTGTCTAGGTGGAATCATTGATAAACAAAATAATAAATGAAGAATCCAAGTTATTGACCGTTTTGTTTAACACAGTTATAATAGCCAGAAGAATCTTGTTCATTTACTGGCGGAGAAATGGTATACAAGTGCTGTTGACCAATCAAGCTTTCAGTACCTAAGTCACTTGCAGAAGTACATAACTGACTAGGATTGAATGTTGAAGTAGATAGATGACCTAGTTGTGGTTTTGTTTACACTTAGGAGTTGCTTCCTGCACTTGTCACTTTGAACAAGGCTGGACGACAACATTTAACCTTCAACACTATCTGCAGGAAATCTGCAAGGTCATCGCCTGGAATGTCATTGAACAATACTTGAACACAATATTTTTGTGACAAAACGCTGGATACACTTCAGTTTTGGATTAATAATTTTAATACAGTTTATTGATCTAGTGGGGGTAATGATCTTTTAGTTCTAGTAGACTCTACCATAAATTTTCTGATATTGTTCGTTATGACTGTTTGACGTAGAAGAAACATGGAAACGCCTAATGTTTTAACATTGGAAGAAACCCTCCTACAATAACCCGTGCCTCATTTTTAGCTTACTGGCCAACGGCCGTAAGCTAATGGCATTGCCTGGCGTCGTCTTCATTGTTGTTGTTGTTGTCGTCAACAATTTTTTCCAGCCTCTTCTCCTCAGAAACTACTGCACCGATTTCTTTGAAATTTGGTATGGAGCTTCCTTGGGTAGAGGACTATCATTTTTCCTCATTGCATGTTTTTCAACCAATCGGAGAAGGTCACATGACCAAAAACATGTTTTTCAAAAGGGTGTGCTTGTCTGGATGATAACTTAAAAAGTGCTTCACCTATTCACATGAAATTTTGTAAGTAGGTTCGTTATATACATGTCTGGAAATCAATAACTTTTCGAAGTGATCCAATACAAAATGGCAGACTTATTAATAATTTACTAAATGTCTCGATTTTTCTTAACGCTGAAAAAACAAAAACATGTTTATCTCAGAAACGGTGCGAGATTTTCGAATTTTTGCCAAAAACGGCAAAACACAAAATTCCTTCTATCTCCTTAACCGTGCAAGATAGAGCGATTTCGTCAAAATTTTCGACCCCCAGGGTTTCTAAAGAGCGTACTCTTTGGAATTTTCAAAAAATTTTCCCCTCCTCAAAAATGGCGGCCATTTTGAATTTTCGAAATTGCTTGTATCTCCTTAACCGTGCGAGAGAGAGCGATTTCGTCGAAATTTTCGACCCACAGGGTATCTTAGGAATGTCTTCTTGCCAATTTTCAAAAAATTTTCCCCTCCCCAAAAGTGGCGGCCATTTTGAATTTTTGCCAAAAATGGCAAAACACAAAATTGCTTCTATCTCCTTAACCGTGCGAGATAGAGCGATTTTGTCGAAATTTTCGAACCACAGGGTATTAAACAGTGTACTCTTGCCAATTTTGAAAAAATTTTCCCCTCCTCAAAAATGGCGGCCATTTTGAATTTTTGCCAAAAATGGAAAAACACAAAATTGCTTCTATCTCCTTAACCGTGCCAGATAGAGTGATTTTGTCGAAATTTTTGAGCCACAGGGTATCTAAGAAATGTACTTTTGGCAATTTTCAAAAAATTTTCCCCTCTCCAAAAATGGCGGCCATTTTGAATTTTCGAATTTTTGCCAAAAACGGCAAAACACAAAATTCCTTCTATCTCCTTAACCGTGCAAGATGGAGCGATTTCGTCGAAATATTCGACCCACAGGGTATCTAAGAAATGTACTCTTGCCAATTTTCAAAAAATTTTCCCCTTTCCAAAAATGGCGGCCATTTTGAATTTTCGAATTTTTGCCAAAAATGGAAAAACACAAAATTCCTTCTATCTCCTTAACTGTGCGAGATAGAGCGATTTTGTCAAAATTTTCGACCCACAGGGTATCTAAGAAATGTACTTGTGACAATTTTCAAAAAATTTTCCCCTCCCCAAAAATGGCGGCCATTTTGAATTTTTGCCAAAAATGGCAAAACACAAAATTGCTTCTATCTCCTTAACCGTGCGAGATAGAGCGATTTCGTCAAAATTTTCGACCCACAGGGTATCTAAGAAATGTAGTCTTGCCAATTTTCAAAAAATTTTCCCCTTCCCAAAAATGGCGGCCATTTTGAATTTTCGAATTTTTGCCAAAAATGGAAAAACACAAAATTGCTTCTATCTCCTAAACCGTGCGAGATAGAGTGATTTCGTCGGAATATTCGACCCACAGAGTATCTAAGGAATGTACTCTTGCAATTTTCAAAAAAATTTCCCCTCCCCAAAAATGGCGGCCTTTTTTAATTTTTGCCAAAAATGGCAAAACACAAAATTGCTTCTATCTCCTTAACCGTGCGAGATAGAGTGATTTCGTCAAAATTTTCGACCCACAGGGTATCTAAGGAATGTAGTCTTGCCAATTTTCCAAAAAATTTCCCCTTCCCAAAAATGGCGGCCATTTTGAATTTTCGAATTTTTGCCAACATACAGTCAAACCTATGTATAAAGACCGCCCAAGGGAAATGCTAAAAATGGTCTTTCGTAGGGGTCGGTCTTTATATGAAACCATTGTATGAATTCCTTTCCTGTCACTGGGTTTCTCTCTCCATTTAGTAAGCATTACAATCCACAATCTGTTTGACATTAGCATGTTAGAGATCAATCCCAATGTAGCAATTAAGAGAATAGTAGTCAAAGTTACTGTCTTTATAGAATCATGTCAATTGGTGTAAAATGATTATTTAACAAAATACAAAATGTACAAAGTACATGTAACAGTTGGCAAAAATTTTGTATTGAAAAATGGCCATGACTACTTCTGTTTAAATCTCTCCCTCATTTTTAATACCCATTCAGAGCTGGTTTGTTTGCTTTTCTTATTTAACACAGACCATATAGTAAATAGTCACTTACAAAGCTTAGCCAGTTCAGCTTTCCATTCATCCACAGAGCACTGATCTACACACACCCCTTTTGCTTCCCAGCTATGCATATGTCACACTATCTTTAAAAGGATTATAGAAATCCCTTGTTTTAATGATAAAGAAAAGAGGCAGGCATTTTAAACCTGTGTCTATTGTTAGGGTCTTAATTGAACATGTATGTGGAAATGGACAATGGGAGACAATTCACAACAGATATGGCTCATCCACTGATTATCAGTGCCCATGTTAGGCTCTAGTCTCCATTGTGTGGTCTCTTGTATAGAGGTTTTTCGTGTTCTTGGGAATGATTTTAGCGGTCTCTGGTCACAACTAAGGAGTGGTCTCTATTCGGGGTATTTTTCATATCTAAATTTCTTTGGGGGGAATAAAAGCGGTCTTAACTAGCAAGTGGTCTCTGTTTGAGAGTGGTCACATGTACAGGTTTGACTGTATATTAATTGCTGCACATTTATAGCATGAAAAAAGTATTTGGGTGGCACAACCACAACATGCGGGTCGCCAGTAAGCAGCAGGCCTTGGCCTATTTTTACTTCCAATATAGGATTTTTCAACCTCTGCATAAGATTAAGAATCAACCACTTTTTGGCTGATTTGTAAATTAACCACCCATTGAGTCCATGTGCTCCCTACTAACATATTTGTCTTGAAATAAAATCCTAAGATTTGACATTGCAGGGAAAATTTTTGGGCAAGAATTTGACATGAACACGAGAGCATGGCTGAGATGGCATGACTGAGACGCCTCATTTTCCTGTTTTTCTTCCTACATTGTGACTCAGGCTGATGGAAACTCCTATCCCTTCTGGAAACGCATGGAGAACACACATCTAAAGATCATGCCACATGTTTCATGAGATTCTTGATTAAAGAAAGTGCAGGGAATGGACTTAATTGTTTGACTGACTTTAGGTTACATTACCATTTAGCTTTTGACCACCAGGTATATGTTTATGACCACTAGCTCTTTGGATCTGATCAGTCTTGTCAGCAACTATGAAATCAGAAACTTCACTTTGCTCTATGTCTAAAGCCTCTTTTACATCCTGTCGTACGTGTATGCACACGTAAGTGTGCTGCAAATATTGTTGAAAAATACGAACGTAGCCTGGTAGTGGGATAGCAGAGAATTGCACTTGAAAAGAAGGTGAATCCTCCCAACAAGAGTGTCACTACTTAAATATCAATGAACACACTGCGTGCACGCAGAGAAAATGTGCATGTCAATTTCCATTGCGGGGTCTGTGCGACTTTGAGATTCTGTAATAAAATCGCAAGTGTGCCTTGAGGGTCCCTTGCAAATCAGCCGATTTTTCTCTGTAACCAGGACGTACATGCACGTACGGTGGGATGTAAGAGAGGCTTAAAGTTTCTCTTACATCCCATCATACGTGTACACACACGTAAGTGGGCTACAAATATTGTTGAAAAATATGAGTGTAGCCTGGTAGTAGAGATTTGCACATGCAAACAACGTGTATTCTCACAACAACAGTGTTTGTAGCCATACTGCGTGCACACAGAGAATAATTTTCATTACAAGGTCTCTGCGACCTTGAAATTCTGTTATAAAATCGCATGTGTAGCTTTAAGCTTTTCTTACATCCTATTGTACGTTTATACACACGTAAGTGTGCTGCAAATATTGTTGAAAAATTTGAACGTAGCCTAGTAGTGGGGTAGTAGAGATTTGCACGTGCAAACCAGGTGTATTCTGCCAACAACAGTGTTACAACTTGAAGGGAATCAGAGGGTATGGTGGTGCCTGGAGAGGAGTAGATCCTGTTCTGGGAGGCAGTCGAATCTTCCTGCTGAGGTAATAAACATTATTAACCCATAACACATTTATGGCTTGTTTCTGTTGAACAGAATCACAATTTACTCATGATCCACACTGTATAACAACCAAATGATTGTCAAGTCACTAAAATGTTTCCTGCAATATCATGAACATGTCAGAGTGACCAAAAATTTTAATTACAATTATATATGTCCACACAGCGAAATTAGTTCAATTCTGGCCTGTTTCTTGAATAAGATTTATTTAACATTAGCATTCTTTGTTGATATATACCCCAATACCCAGTAAACATTTTTGAGTTCTGCAAATGGTTGGTAAAGGCTATGAAATATTTGGTATGGGTATGAAACTCATTTATAACAGGTTATCAAATGTTTTATTAATACTGTTTATTAAACGTTAATAACAAATGTTCAAAAAACATTACAATGTCTCAAAAATATTACTTTGGCATTGTATTAACCTTAATTGTGGTCAGATTTCAAATTCAGCATGTTTTAGGTAGAACACCAATAAAAATGTTATTTTTATATCTAAAATTGTAAGATAATAGCTAAAAATTGTGCCGCGATTCCATTCTTACTTGAATGGGGGCATGTATTTTGTTTGTTAATGTAGAAATAAACTACGTATGCACGGACTTTATTGGCGATTCAATCACAAAAATAACCTCAAAGAAAGGACGAGGGCCGAATTTCTATTATAAAACGATTATTGATGTTTTATCCAATGTTCACCGATTTTGTTTGTTTTTAATTTTAATTTTGAGATTATGTTGCACAACCATGTTTGTATATTGGAACAGCGTACATTAGTTTATCTATTAAGTACTCTCACGAGACACATATTCGTCGACTGCGCAGGTGTCCGTTTTATAATAATGTATTAGTATTGGATCCTGTGTATTTTTCGGGATATGTACATAACTTATGTGGGTGTTCCACCACACGACTAAGGCTCCCGATTAAGGGTTTTGGGGGGGTCGGTTTGAAATATTTCGGTTGTGGTCGGTTGGGGCCGTGTGAAAAATCAAACATGTTTGATATTTCACACGACTACAACCGATGCATATTTCCCGCCCTCAACAAAATGTCCAGTCCCAGGCATCCTCAGGCCTCCTCAGACCCAAATTTACACAGTCGTGTGTTGTCCCAGGCCGCCTGCGACCCTTAGTCCCAGACCTCCCTAGCTTAGTCCCAGGAGGCCGGTTGTTAATCCCTCTCACGAGACACATATTCGTCGACTGCGCAGGTGTCCGTTTTATAATAATGTATTAGTATTGGATCCTGTGTATTTTTCGGGATATGTACATAACTTATGTGGGTGTTCCACCACACGACTAAGGCTCCCGATTAAGGGTTTTGGGGGGGTCGGTTTGAAATATTTCGGTTGTGGTCGGTTGGGGCCGTGTGAAAAATCAAACATGTTTGATATTTCACACGACTACAACCGATGCATATTTCCCGCCCTCAACAAAATGTCCAGTCCCAGGCATCCTCAGGCCTCCTCAGACCCAAATTTACACAGTCGTGTGTTGTCCCAGGCCGCCTGCGACCCTTAGTCCCAGACCTCCCTAGCTTAGTCCCAGGAGGCCGGTTGTTAATCCCAGACTCAAATATGATGCGTATGAATTTCATGCATCTGAAAGTGGGTCGGTTGCATTAGTCCCCGGAAGCCTCAGACCGTCTGCGGTGTCCTGGGACCCAAAAATCAAGGTCTGGGACTAAGAACCGACTAAGGGTAACCGACCCTAACCGATCCAAACCGGCCTCCCCAGGACGCCTGGGACCACACATTTTCAGTCTGCGGCAGCCTGAGGACGCCCCAGGCGGCCTGGGACTAACAACCGATTAAGAACCGACTGTTTTCCGCGCGTCGGAAATTAAAACAAGGCAATGAGGGGGTCTGGGACTATATAAGCGACCGCGCACACTTTGTCGTTGTTACTGACTGTTTGGCTACTGAGAGACGTGTGTCACTGATTTGTAGGGGTTTTCAGTTTTTATTTTACATTTTATATACTTGAGCTTAGGGCAAATTTCACAGTTAGGAGACACATTTTACTATTTTTTTATTATTTTGTCGACTGGATTATGAGGAAAGAGAAAGGAGGGAAGAGAGGAAGGAAAAAGATGGATGAGAGGGAGAAGGAAAGTCAAGTAGAGGAGAGGAGTGAGGTTATTACAGAAGAAGGAAGTGAGAGGAGAGAGGAGGAGGAGATTCAGGAAGATCCAGCTATTGGGGAAGCTGTGGCAGAAGAAGAAGAGAGGTGTGAGGAAGATCCGGAGTGCCATTCTTCAGCCAAGAGAGCCAGGGTGTGTGCCACTTTTACAGACAGCCAGGAAGTTTCCATTGTGGAATTTGTAAAGCTGCACCCTGAACTGTATGACAAGGAACATTCACGTTTCCACGACAGGACCAGAAGAGAGGCTCTCTGGGCAGAAATATCTGCAGAACTCAAGCTCCAGCCCTTTGATGTGAGAAGATGGTTCGAGTCCCAGCGAACCCGTTATGGGAAGCTGTCTAAGCTCCAATCTGGCCAAGCCCCGAGGGAGATGACCAAGAGACAGTCCTGGGTGTACCAACAGATGGGTTTTCTTAAAACCCACATCAGAAGAAAGGGGGCCAATAGAAGTTCAGGTTTTGAGGCCAGTCCAAATACCAGCAGGCAGGACGAATCACGTGGCTCAACTACTGATACAGAACACCTCGAGTCCAGTGTCCTGAGGGAGAGGAGTCAGTCCATCATTACATCAACGCCCGTTTCAACTACAGACTCCAAGATTCTCGAACACTTTGAGCAGATGAGGACACTTATCTCTGGTTTTCTGCATCAGAAGTCAGACAGGCAGCCCTTCTTTGACTACGTGGCATCAGAGGCCGAGAAGATGACTCAAGAAGAATTTGAAGAATTAAAGGGCAAGATTTTTAGAGACATCGAAACTATTAAGAGTAACCGCAGACGTCAGCCATTGCCCAGAAGATCAGCCACTGTTACCACAGAGTCCCAGAGGGTCGGCCTACTGCCAACAACCGCTCCACAGGCGTCTAGTTCCACTCAAGCAGCAGCTAGCAGCAGTTTTGTGTACTATACACCAAGCCCCATTGGCTTCAGCAACCCGACATCTGTCCTAACTGTACAGGACGAAGGGAGCAGACACAATCTGAGTGGAATCTTAAGCCAGCTACCAGATCTGACATCAACACAGATCGTCGAGCAGCCTCAGCAGCAGCAGCAACAACCGCAGCAGCAGCTCTTTACTATCACCGCTTCAGCACCGCCTCAACAGCAGCAGCAGCCTCATCAGTAGCCATCCAGTCAGGGCAGGTCTTTGACCTGCCAGGCCCTTTTCAGGGCCACCAAATCTTCCAAAAACAATTATTCAGCTACGTGTTCTTCCAATTCTCCTCCCAAAACAAAAAAGTTCAGTACAAATACTTATCACAAGAAAGAAAAATTCAAGTCCAACACCTACACCACCCCAAACATGAAACAAATAACCCATGGTACCACACATAACAAAAAAGGCCACATAAAAAAATTAAAAATAACTCCCAATATGGCCATTAATCAGCCCATTTTTAGATTAAAATCCATGGGATAGTTTAAAATCTGTAATTGAAAAGTCCAACACTTACACCTTCCCTAGAGTTAAAAGGCATTATCACATACTTACCAACCCACAAACAGACAAACCCAACACCAAACATAACCCCCAAATAACAAACCCAGTACCAAACCTAAAACCCAACTACCAAAAATAAACCCAACCCCAGTAACCACCAACCAACAAACACACAAACCCAAAAGTAAATAGAACCCATGCCAACAAACTGACAAACTATTTTGCAAACACAATCCCCCATTATTGAAAGCAAAACTAGTTCCATGGTTATATTTTCCCCATTTTTGTGATTATAAGTGAAGATTTAAAATTGAAGATTTCCATGAAAACCTTTGTGCTACAAATAAATTTGCAAGCCATTAACAAGAAAAATTGGTGAAATTATGATGTGGATTTCAAAATATATAAAAAAAAAATCAATTTCAGATATTATGTGTGACTTTGTGTTTGGCTTTTGTTTAACAGTGGGTTTGTCTGTTTGTTGGGAGAGTAAGTTGTGTTTGTCTGTTTGTCCGTCTGTACAAGTTATGTTTGGCATGGGGTTTGTCTGTTTGTCCGTCTCAACAAGTTATGTTTGGCATGGGGTTTGTCTGTTTGTCCGTCTCAACAAGTTATGTCTGGCATGGGGTTTGTCCGTCTGTAGCAAACATAGCTGATTAATTGTTTTTGGAATAATTGGTAGTCCTGAAAAGGACTGTTATAGTTAGGCCTGAAAAGGACTGTTTACTGCAGCAGGACTTATATTCTGCCATCTTGCCAGGCGACTGCTCCCTCATTGTTGAAGTAGTCCTTCAGGTAATCCCTCTGTCTCTTGGCTTCTCTGGCAGGGTTTCTGTCTTGGCCACCAGCAGCAGCACCACCAATCAATCCACAATCATCAGGTACATCATCATCATCGTCCTCCCCCGGCTGCTGACCACCAGGTTGACCTTGATACTGGCTTCTCAGTATGTTGTGTAGAACAACACAGGTCAAGACCACTTCCCTGACTGTTGCTGGGGGTAGTTCAATGGTTGTCCTCATCACCCTGAATCTTGACACAAGGATGCCAAAAGCATTCTCCACCACTCTTCTGCCCCTTGAAATTCTATAATTGGCAATCCTTTCCTCTCTTGTTAACATCCTTCTGCCATAGGGTTTCATGAGCCAGGTCTTCAGGGCAAAAGCATCATCTGCCAGGATGAAGTAGGGGACATCTCTCCCACCCTGGGTTATAGGAGCTGGGTCAGGGAAGCCTATCCTGCCATCCTCAATCCTCCTCTTCAGCTGAGAGGCATTAAATATCTGGCCATCCGAGCAGGATCCTTCAGTACCCACATCCACCCATCTAAACTTGTACTGTCCATCTACCAGGGCCAACATCACAATGGAAAAGAACCCCTTATAGTTGTGGTAGAGGGCTCCAGTGTTCTTGGGCTTCTTCAGGGCCACATGCTTCCCATCCAGAGCTCCCAGGGCATGTGGAACATTCCATCTGATCCTGAATTCCCTCTCCAGTTCTGTCCACTCATCTGGGGTTGTAGGACACTTCAGGTACTCCCTGGTGAACTCATCCTGGATGGCCCTGCAGACCTCTGGTATAAACTTGCAGATGGTGGATCTTCCAACCCTGAACTGACAGGACAATGATGTGTAGGACTCTCCAGTGGCCAGATATCTGATGGTGAGGGCTAACTTCTCACCAACACTGATTGGTGCTCTGTAGTTGGTGGCCTGCCTGGCTAGGTGTGGTTCCAGTCTGGTCTTAATCATTTCAAAAAATTCTGGGATCATCCTCATGTAGTTGGTGAATCCTGGAATATCTGTGGCATAAAGATCAGCCATAATGTTGTGGTAGGCCCCCCTCTCCTCTCTCTGTAGCAGCCATGGCCTGACCCACATGTTGTGCCTTCTTCTAGGTCTCTGTATGGGTGCTGGTGGTGCTGGTGGTGGTTGCTGTGGTCGACGTAAAAAATGGAAATACATGATTATTTGTAACTGAATAAAAACCAAAAAAGCCCTAAGTTGTTGTTGAATCTGTCTTCCATTAAAAGGTGGCATCCTGCTGTGTTCCTAGAAAAGCAATGATGATTAGATCGCGAATTTTATATATATATACCCAGAAAATCCAGCAACTTTGCAAAACAATAATCGGGGATCCTGGTCTGGGGAAGACTGAGGAGACCTGAGGACGCCTGAGGACGCCGGTAGTTAATCGTGGGTTAGTCGGGGCTTAGTCCCAGGAGGCCTGAGGCGTCCTGGGACCCAGTCGGTATGTGTACGACAGGATCGTGGTGGAAACCGACCTGAAAACTGGCTTAGTCGGTTCTTAGTCCCAGACCAGTCGGGGACTGTCTGCGGCCGCCTGAGGCGTCCTGAGGCATCCTGGGGACGATCTGTTCTTAATCCCAGACTTCAGTACCGACCCAGTATTCCCGCCCATTTTTGTTATTTTCCCACCAACTGTCCACGATTAAGGGTCGCCGACAGGATCGGGGCTTAATCTTTTGGTGGAACAGGGGCATAAGTGGTAAAAGTATTGTTTGTTAATAGTGTATCAGCATTGGATCTTGTGTATTATTTGGGATATGCACATAACTTAGTAGTATTATCAAGTGAGACATTGTTAATATATTAATAAATTTTTTGCTACCCTCTGACTGGTTTACAATTGTCTTGGGGCCTATCTGGGGGATTTTCTTTCTGAGTGTACAGGCACTCGGGGGTCAGTCCCTTTGGCCCTACATTAAGCATGCTGTCAGTGACCAGACTAGGGGAGTGCCTTCAGAAGAGGATCTCTTAGTAACCATGGACTAGTTTGACCCGATTGGTATGAGGGTAGCGCCTTCATGAATATTCATGAGGGAAAATATTTCTTAGAAATAGCATTGGTGGGGCTCAAGAGCCTTGGTTTAAAATTAGGGCCAGTTTAACATTATGTAAGAAAAGCCAGCACTGTGAACATTAACTGGAAATTTGTCCAAAACCCATCCTCCCCTTGGTCTAGCTACCATCTGCTTCTCCAAATGTATCACTAGTTATAGTCAGTCGACGCATCATTAAGGTTTTGTTCTGTTGTGATTCCTTAACTTCAAATTTATTATCAAGCATGCCAGTGTTAAGCGTTGATCAGTGGAGAGACAATTTTGCTTTTAAATGGCGTGTTTTTAATAAGTCTGATAATGTTTTTATATTATTATTTATTATTTTTGGTATATTTGATATATTTGTATTCATAGTGTTAGACTCGTGATTGTAATCATACTGTTAAATTCTGAGATGAAAATATGTCATTTGTCTCAGTCACACTGATGAGGAAGTCGTCATAATGTACTTGTATAGTCTTTTAATATCGTTTTCTTATAGGTTTGATACATTGGGGTAAATTGTGTCTGAAGGCAAGGTAATACCATCCTTTTGACAAAGTGGTACCATGTTTCTAACAATGCCACTTGATTGTCATACAAACATTGTGGTACATTTCCGAGTACATTTCCTGTTATTGCTCACAACCATCTTTACAAACATTTGAAGGCTAACATTTAATAAGCATTCTGAAAATATTGGTATAAAAAACGTTTGCGATAGAATGTTTTGGAAAACATTTTATGCAAAACATTTCAAAAACATTTCAAAATGGGTATGAAAACCAGTTGCTATTAAATGTTTAAAGGATGACATCAGCGTTTTTTACATACATATTTTTAAAGTGTAAATTCAAGCTTTATATATTATAAATATACTGACAAACTTTTATGTGTCAAAGTTGCCTATATCTGCTGTAATTTGCATTTAAAAGTACAGAAGCACTGCCTTATTTGGGTAGTCACATGTTCCCTCCCGAAAATTGCCGAGTGCACATGAAGTAAAAAACATGTGTGGGTGACGTCATTTGTGTTCACTTGCTTTGGTTTTAGCTTAGAACTGTTCTGATATATACTGCTTTTTACATTACATTATCTGTTATAAAATGGAGCATTTCAAGGACATAGTAAAAGTAACAATGTTCTAACTGTAGTTTGAGCCAATAAAACTTACAAAATGTGTGAGTTTATAGAACAAAAGATAAATATAACACGATCCACTATGGGGGGTGAACTGCCGACACTAATACTGAGAACAAGAACTGTTTATATTCTTTGCTGTGAACAGTGTATATTTATAACATTCCCTTCTTTTATCAACTATAAGATGTGAAATGAGATGAGTTTCTGGTAAATGTTTCATGGTGAAAGTATACACTGCAGTATCAAGCAGCTAGCCTTTTTGTGTCTAAAAAGGTATATCAATTCAGAAAAGCTTCAGTTAACATTTGTTTTACTGTGTAAACTTATTAAGTTTGGAAATCTAAAATTTAGTTCATTTGTGTGAATATTTAATTGTAGCATATTATTTAACTATTCAAATAACATATAAAGAAATAGCCCAGAAGGCAAATAAATGTTATATTATTTGCTGGTATTTACAAATATATAATCTCAAGCCTTCAACAGGGGTGTATTTTGTAATTGCTGAATTATACACTACAGGTTTAAGTTTTCTTCTGTTTTAATGTTGCTTTGAACACTGTATAATAGGTCATATCACGACAGGTAGTTTATGGGCAGAGGAAACCAGTACATACACCTGTCCTGTAAACTGCCAACCATCAGTAAGAAACTACCATCTTTCCCATATAGGGTTCTGGGTTTGAACCGCCTACATCAGAGATGTAACTATTATAATTAAGGTAATTCAACTCCAGACTATTGACTGACTATTACTATGTTCTGTTCCCCCACCCTTCCAATTTTCCATCTATCAGATCAGAGAAATATTAATTCACAGTATTAGATCATTTATGTGCATTTTAATGAGGTTTTTTGCAACACAAGTGCTGTCCACCAGTTCTGTCCAAAACAAATGTGTCTAGAGGTTTCAATAAATGATCCAACATAAAAACTATGTGACGAGAACAAAGAAAATGATCAGTCACAATAGTATGTAAATAGTTGGTTATAATTTAGTTTTTACTTACAGTGCAGAAGTTTTTACTTGAGGATATCAAAAGCACTTCTAAAATCACATGGAAATATTAACTTGACTCTTATTGGATATATTAACTTTTTAAAAAAAATTACTTAACTCTGGTTTCATTATTTTCTGTAAACCTCCAGACTTTCATCTCTGTGGTAGTGGATTTAAATATATGATACAATTGAATACATGATGATCCCTTGTTGCAATGTAACCTTATAATTATGATAAAAGTGATATAAACACTCAACGTGGAGCCAACTTTTTGAAAATTTACATCTCTCTCCTTTTAGCTATTGATTTGCCTTGACCAAGGTTGTAAAATTGAATAACTGACTATTTTTGAACAGCATCATTATCTAAATTTACTAGCCTCAGTATCTAGATATTAAAATTCAGCTGAGATCATGTACAGATGACCTTTGTGTCTGAGATAAATGTGGATAAATTGAAGAGAAGAGAATAGTATGAGAGAAAAATATAGGTTATGTTTGATCATTTTGAAAAATCAGAAAAAAATCTTTTCTAGTTTCCTTTTGCTACTTATATAATTCTTAATTTTATCCTTCAATAACTATATACAATTTTCCATGTTAAACTGACAATTGCAAAAATAAATTGAGGAGACAAAAACAGATATACTGTACACATAGCACTGTTTTTATCCCTGCATACACAGCCCATGAACACATATGATGCAAACACACCACGTGACTGGTGAAAAGAGCCGAAGGAGGCAGTTGTAAATTTGAAATTTATCTCCTGTTATAAAAGCTTGTTTATTAAGTAAACAGACTACTTTGGGTACTAATAGTATCAGATATATGTTTTAAATAGGCAAGAGTATCATATCCTGCATTTAATTCAGAAGTGAAAAAAACCCACTGAAGTCATCCTTTAAAGACCACAGTGCATGAAAAAAATTTTTCATCCCTGTGCAGATTATGTGTGTAAAAACACACCTGCCAAGCCCCATCTTCAAACTCCCACTAGAAAGCACATTAAAAGCCAGTTAAATCTGACACTTGGGAAAAACAGATCCCTCTCTGAAACTGTGCCACCTCATACAAGGTGATTTAGAACTCTGATCTCAATGTTTACAATACAAAATAGTATAAAATGAAGTGAAATTAGTGTTTTATAAACTGTCGTGGCAAGGGTCAGCTTCAGTCCAAAAAATAATTTTTTTTCCAATACAGAGTGGAAAGATTCTTCTATCAAATGAACTTGAAATATATTCTGGTCACACACAAATAATAGTCTTATAATTAATAATTAACACTACAATTTGACTGTAACTTGTGTCCAAAATAGTGAATAAGTGTGTAGTTTTATAGTGTAACAATGCAGCTTTTGATAGTGTGTCAGTTTTTAAATGTATTGATAAGCATGTTCTTTACCCAGTTCTTTTCCACATTTTCTCAAAGTGGAATCAATTTTACGGCATTCATGATTATCCAAACTCCTTATTATCAGAACAGCAAAAGTTAGCCAAAGGTTCAACAGTAAATGGTACATTGTATTATTTTTGAATGAACAGATTAATATTGCTTACTAGCTCTAGTTGACCATTAAGAACTGACAATGACAATATATAAAACCATCTGGTCATTATATTGGGCTACACGGCTGCCAATATTGAAAGTAAGCAGTCTGAAATGGTTCAGTACCAGGATATAGAGTTTAATACACTGGAGATATTTTATTGACAACAGTGTGTCATTCATACATCTACTTTTAATAACTGTAGGCATCAGATTGTAATGATCATGTAAATTTGCACCTGAAAGTTTGGATTTTTAAATGTATAAAATTCTTGTAGTCATAGAGAAGAGTAGCGTACTTTGTTGATTATAAAACATTTTAATGTAAGTTGTTGGAATTATATGCAAGAAATAACCAAGTTAAAGATTATACTTAAAAATTTCATTAAAAGTTTTGCAACCCAAGCCAAAAGAAAAGAAAAACTAACAATTTACTAACAATGATTGATACACATTCATATATGTATGACTGTAACCAAACCATCTCTTAGAATCACATTACTTATGGTTAATATTTGAAATGTTATCTCTAAAGAATCCTCACTTTCACACACTCTATATTCCTCTCTGTCACTGACAATTTTAGATGGAGTCTGATTGACAGCTTTCATATTAAAGAATAAATGCCAATTATCGAGTTAAATTACACAAACTTTTCAAACAAAATTATCCTTATTCATTTAGAGTTAAACTTAAAAAAAAATCACTTCAAAATACAATTTAATCAGCTACATATTTAATTACATCCAATCCTTCCCAATACATTTATAACAGAAACCATTTCAAATGTGCAGTTGTGTATCTTTTATTTCATCACAACACCTCCACACATGTTTTCAGGAATGTTATTCTATATACCACTTTGAGAGGCTGTATCTCAGTGGGGGATGCTCTGATTGATGTCTGGTTTTCTTAACTGGGATTGTCTTACTCTCTGGCACACACATACAAAGTTTTAAAGAAACTTTTTTATGCACTGTGGACTTTAAAAACAATTTCAAAGCCAAAATTTAGAATATATTGTCGACAAATGTTGTTTAAACATTTTATGAAAACTGGTTATCAAACATTTCATGATGAATGTTTGAAAAACATTTCCAGCATAACCTTCATTTCTTCAGCTGTTTAAAAAAACGTTTCCAGTCAAATCTAGTTTCTTTAGGTATTTTATAAATGTTTAATAAAAGTTGTCAGCAGAAACATTTGTATGAAGAATCTTTATAAAAAGTTTGTTAAACATTAGAGTATAAATGTTTAATTGCAAACATTTAGTAAACCAAAAGATATGGTTAACACAGGGTTTTAAAACGTTTTAAAATGTTTAAATTTTTATCAGTGTTGTTAAAGTTTCCATCATTGTTGGTGAAGTTTCCATCATTGGTGACATTTCCATCATTGTTGGTGAAATTTCCATCATTGTTGGGGAAGTTTCCGTCATTGTTAGTGAAATATTCCATCATTGTTAGTGAAGTTTCCATCATTGTTGGTGAAGATTCCATAATTGATGGTGAAGTTTCCACGTGTTGGTGAAGTATCTGTCATTGATGGTGAATTTTCCATCATTGCTGGCAAGATGTTGATGATTTTGTCATTGTTGGTGAAGATTCCATAATTGATGGTGAAGTTTCCACGTGTTGGTGAAGTATCTGTCATTGATGGTGAATTTTCCATCATTGCTGGCAAGATGTTGATGATTTTGTCATTGTTGGTGAAGTTTCCATCATAATTGGTGAAGTTTCTGTCATTATTGGTAAAGGTTTCAGCACTGTTGTTTAAGTTTCCATCGTTGTTGAAATTTGTGGTGTTAGAACTTCAACACTAACCTATGACATTTTAAAACATGACAATGTGGTGCAAATACTATTTCGTATGAAAGTAATCAGAAACACAGGTAGTGAACAAGAGGAGTGCATAATTGATGAAAGTCCAGAGGCAAAAAGAAGAAAAGAATTATCTCTAGTAGTGTGAGCTTTGGAGACTTGCTGGCAAATTTGTGAAGTATACTTTAGAAGAATAGTCCTCACACTATAGCGCTTAACCAATCAGATTGCAGTATTTAGTGGGGAGTGGGCGGGGCTTAGTGACGTCATCAGTCACATGACCGATGATTGACAGGTAGAGGGTGGGTGACTTGGAAAAAGGAGATTTGGTTTTGGGGCTTTTTGGGTTGAAAAAAAGTATGAATCGGGACTTTTCACCTTGAAAAAAGCGTTGCTAGGGAACCAGCGTAACCATAGCAGATGACGTCACGATGACATCACAGGCCAAATGGACCAATCAGAAGAGAGCAAATGATGTCACATCATGGGCACTATATAAGGAGCTGCGCAGCAGCTCCCGCCTCATTTGCCACTTGACGTCGAAGAGTGCACACCTCTGTTTTGAGCAGAAGCGACGATATGACCACTATGATTGGAGACCCGACTGTGTCTAGCACCACACCTGTGTATAACCCATCTCCAGTGACCCATGCCCCTCAAGGTCAGCCAGTGACCCCTTCTCCATAAGGTCAGCAGATGACCCCTGCGCCTCATCAAGGTCAGCAGATGACCAGCACCCGCCAGTCAGCAGCATCATTGGGAAGTGGAGGAGACCTGTTTAGCCGTGTAAGTATCACATCTGACCAAGTAGCCGTTAATGGGGATAAATGCATGTTTACCTTAAGTCCTGGCCGATTTGCAGCAATGTCCAAGTACAGGGGGAGGGTTCTGATACATGTGAGGGACTACGTCATCGATGCACTATCTGGTAAAATGTATCCATAAGTGTGCACTTACAAGAGAAAAATTTTTTAAAAATAAAAGTGACATTGCCAAGCTGTTAAAAAACCACACAGAAGAATGTGATGTACATGGATGTGTTTTTGTGTATTGTATAATTCCAGTTGAACTACATAGATGAGGTGGAAAACTCTGTGATCCAGGCCATGCTGGTGCTCAATTTTAAGAAAATCTATGCCATGCACATGGTGAGTGCAGTAAAAGAGGCCATCTGGCGTTATTGTGAAGGATGCCAGCTGGAGCTGCCCAGCCAGCTGGATCATACGTGTTTGGGAGAAAATGTCCTGACCCATTTGAACACCTACTGGGCTGAGGCGTTGGAGATACTTTGCCACGGCAGTGTAGTTTTTGAATTTTTCACGTGGTGCCAGGCAGAAGGGCTACCTGCTGACCAGCTGTCCATCACCAAGGCATTCTATGATGCGGGAGGTGTTTGGACCCAAGACATTAAGGGACTGGCAGCCAGCTATTTTGCAAACAATAATAATAATAGTAACAACAGCAGTACTTTGTGAGAAATAAGTTGTGTTTTTTTGTGTTTTTTTAAATTTAAAGTCTTTTCTTATCAGTGTGGGAGGGAAGGGGGAAATAAAATGATACAGAGACACACACACAGTAAATATAGATATTTGTGTGTGTATATATATAGAAAAAAAGACATTTTTGTGTATACAGACATTAGCTTGCTTGCTTTTTTTGTTTGTTTTGTTTTCGTAGTTGTTACCATTTTTTTTTTGTATATTATTATTATTATTATTATTGGTATTATTATTATAAATAAAATAAGATATTTCATCATTTTTTATTTTTTTCAGCACAAAACACTTATGACTAAAACAGACAACAACAACAACAAAATTTATCTTATGTTTTATATCAAGAGAGAGAGAAAAAAGCAAACAACAGTCATATATAACAACAGCAAAAAAAATAACAATAACAATGCATTAAAGCAACAACAACAACAATGTCATATCATGGAACCAAAGTGACACTCGATAAATTGCTTAACTAGAAAATCACTGTACATTGGTTCTGGTTCTAAACTTTTGATGATATCTTCACTGGAAACTCCTCTGGCTCAAAGTAACAGGAAATAAAGGCAATAGTGACCACACGTAGATGACCAAGGTTCTTGTAGTCTCCTTTGGTTGTAGAATAATTTGGCGTTTTTCTTTGACACAACACTTGTCATCCACTTTCTAAACTTTGGATCCAGACTGCCTGGGGGATGGCCATAGGAATCAAAGAAGTCTCCTTCCCTCTTGGATAAAAGGTAGAATGAAACCCAGTGTTCACCCTCCTGATCACTTGGTTGGGTATTGGCAATAAGGGCTGCTGGAAACTTAATGGCTATGGGTAAACGGTCTATAGGATAAACACCTCGAAACAGTTTAGAAGTGTATGGATCTGACCTCAAGACTTTCTCTAACTGCCAGTCGTACATATTGGTTTCATTATTATTATTATCATTCAAGAGTAATCAAACAGGATGTTTCTATCTTTATCGATTTCAATGACATTGTCAAACTGAGATAGGATCAGGATATTTATAGCCTGAGTGATTTGGAGAACTCCAACTCTAATTTGACTTTACCGTGGTCCACCAGAGAGTAGTGGTCACCATGGTTAAAGTCAGGTGTGAGATCAAATGCCAGCAAGGCATATCCCCTGGACCAGTCTTCCCTTTTAATGATACTTCCGCTCTCCTGCTCCAATTTATGCAGCCCATAAAACAGGGTCTGGTAACATATAGCTGTATTTCCATCTTCGATTTTAAGTGGAGTTCCAGGTACAGCAACTCCATTGGCGCTTAAGATAATAGATCTGAGGTCGAAACTTTTGAAATTGTAGGGATTTTTGGTGCACAAATCAGTGAATGCATCATCCTCCACCATTCCAATGACTATGGTTTTAGGTAACTGAAATAGGTATAAGTTATCCTCATTGTGAGTGGAATGGCCTGCTGATACGGATATGACACTGCAAGTGGTTCTGGTTACAGGGAATTTGGCATTGTCCTTCATGAGGGCCTTAGCATGACCCAGCAAAACTCCTAGACTGGGGGTAATTTTTCTAATGTATAGATTCACACTCATCAGCTCTATTTTGAAATTATCTAGTGCAGACATTAAAACAAAGGGATGTCTTTGCTTTTCAAACCTCAACTTCATTTTCATGCCATTGGGTATATATCTCACTTGTTCAAAAATGTCCAATCCAATTGGTCCTACCAACTCAGTCACAGCACTCTCCTTTGTGTAAAGGTATCTCTTGTGTAGCCTGTTGTTGCCTATATTATTAGCATCGGCAGGAATTACACTCCCATCTCCATCCTTTCTGGTCCAGCCGGGAATCGCACTCATTGTATTGGGTAGAATAGGATTAGTCCAATTTAATCTGCCAGGAGTATCTTTGAAAAACAACTGGTTTGTCTTTTGGGATGTTACTGACTCTTCTGTGCTGAACAGCAGAGTCTTTAGCATGGTGATATACCCATGACAGTTATTAGACTGGGATACCAGACGGTCATTCAGAAACAATTCTACATTTTTCCACAGGCCATTAAAGATGTCATTGATAGGTGGCCACATGGTCATCTATTCCACACTGAGTGCCATCTTTGTTCATGATGCGAAATTTTATCCTCATGTAGCTGTTCTTAAGGTCCATATACTCATTTACCTCGGGTTACACATAAAATTCCACCAGAGCACTATCATGCAAAAGGGAACCTATGGGTAGGTATTCCTCTCCACGTACTTTTAGCAATGCTTGTCTGGGTGGGTAAAACATCAAACCATTCCAAGGAACTGGTAGAACATTCACAAGAAGCTTCGTCTACGAGAACCCCCATTATGGCTTTCCACTCTCTTTCTTTTTTTTTTGTTTCGTTCTTATTATTTTCCTTTGTAGAAAAAAAACAAAATATATCTGATGTGTCTCGTTTGGGCTTTTTCATCGAAATGGTCTCCTTTGTTATAATTTTTCTCTTTATACCTTTTTGTTTCCTCGGTCTTGGCATGGGTGCCATTGCAGAGCCACCCAGTAACTATCCCACCAGCTCTTTCTATACCCTTGGCAGCCTTCAACACATGTGGTGCTGCCATTTTTGGCCCTTTTGACAAGAGAGGAAGGGCCACCCTTTTGAAGATACTACCCAAACCGTTTCCATACTGCATACAAGAGCCCTTAAACCTGGCCATTCCTTGACCATAGTAATGTTTGTGTAAGGAGTGATTGGGAACGTATGATTTAGAAACCATAATTATTATTATTGTTACTATTTTGTGATATTTTCAAAATAGACTCGGCTGTTTTAGTCTGATATGGAGTTTACAGATCACTTTCCCAGATGTAAATGATATAATATTTCCAGTGTCATCGCTTATATTGATTTCAATGACATTGATGTATTTCTTTCTCAGTGGAACTAAATGTGGTTGGCCATAAAATTTTACAATGTGTTGTCCATCCCTTCCCTTGCTGTCAACAATTCTCAAAAGTGGAGCCAGGGTGTCTCTCACAATCTGGGGTTTGCATAAATCGCAGTTCAAATACAAGGCACTGAATGCGGTGCTGTCATTGTCTAGCAGCCCCAGTATCTGTGTCAAGCCTTCTTGCAGTCTGAGTGCATAGTTTGCCTTGATATACACCTTGACTCATCAGGTGATGGAATTGTATTGAAGTATAATTCTATCGTCTCCATTCTTATTGATGGCCTTATCAATCTGGTTTATGACTGCTTTGATGTTTGGGTAATACCCTTGATCAATGCAAGCCTCCCTGAACCCAGTCCCGTCATTGTGTACCACACTTTATTGCAGGATGCATTCAAAGTGTCCCATGTTCTTGGATACTGTATTTCACTCAAAGCAACTTAGTAGTCGTATTTCAGTTGAATCGGTCTTGCCAGACGTACCTTGTATTCACCAGCACTATTTGATGGGTACTCACTTTTGCAAGCATTGCTTGGCAATGTGATATAGAAAGACGACGATGTGGACTCCATGATGACTAAATGATGAATGACTTTTCATTCCGATGTCTTAGAGCTTTTTTATATCTTTAGCAGGAACCCAAGCATTGAACTTCTCTGGATAGCCTTTGCACTTGACCAGGTAGAATTTCTGTCTCCCCTCTGTTTTCTGATCTATAATTTTTTCAATCTTGAAGTACGTGTCCATGGGTTTGATCACCCGTTGCAACTCAGAGGAGTAAAATGTGCTATCGAGTGTCTCCCCTGCGACATCCTTTAACTTGTACACAGGTGGCACCCTTCCCACACATTGCACCACTACAAAGACCTCGTCACTCCAGTTCTGTAAAAAGCCTTGCTCGAACCGACCTTTGGCTCTGGGAATGTGAACCTGGTCACCCACCTGAAACTGAAACCTGTCACTGGTGGGGTAATGACCACCGTACAACTTTTCCCAGACTTCTTTCTGGTTCTGGTCAGTGACATCAGCTGGTGCCATACCTATAGAGCTATGAACTGATATATTGTAAGATCTCACTAAATGCTGCAAGACATCTATATATCGATTCATCGATTTTGCAGTAAAATATCGATACATTCTGGTTTTTAGGGTCCTGTTAAATCTTTCCACAACACTACATTTGATTTCCTTGTTCCCCGAGCTGAAATGCTCAATGTCGTACTGTTTAAGCATGGCTCTAAACTTACTGTTGTAAAATTCCTTCCCCTCGTCTGTGTGCAGTTTCTGGCAGTATTTTCCAGATGAAGTGAGAATCGACTGAAAAGCTTTAGCCACATCCTCACCACTCTTATTTTTAAGAGGGACAACCCAGGCATATTTTGACAAAACGTCTATACAGGTGAGTAGATACCTGTATCCATCATTATATATGCTCAGGTGACTCATGTCTACCAGATCCGCTTCGAATTGCTGGTCTTTATATGTTACATAAACTCTATTTCTGGGAAATTTCCTTCTCACTGGCTTGTGCTGGGTGTAGGCTTCCTCTCCTTCTAACCACTTTTCCACGTCTTTCCTGTTCACCACTCGCTTTTTCTTTGATGGGAGATTCTGAAATTTCTCCTGGGTTGCCTTTAGAAGCCTTGTCACTCCTCCATAACTTCCTGCTTCTTTTGGGTTGTAATACTGCTTCTTTAGAAAGGCACGCAGCTGTTATTCCTTGCTCTGCCTTCAATTCCCTACCTTCTTCTTCTTCTGCTTCTTTTGGGCTCCCATTTGTAATGTCTTGTATGGTGCCTCCACAACAAGCACAAAAGCAATGCAGATTTCTCAAAAACTTGGATAATTTGAGTGGACAGTCTGACATGGTGTTGCATAATGAACAAAAACTCATGAGTCTATTGATCTATATAGCAATAATAATAAGAATAATAATGTTAATGATTACTCTATAGTCAGCCAGTCGGGTACTGGGCCATGATATGGTGATCCTCTGGTTCTTCATCTCTGGGCTGACCATAGGTTCCTGGATGGCATTTCATTTGTTGGGACTCCTGCAGTTGCCTGAGGGTCTTCTTCTTTCCAAAGAGTGATCTAGGGACATTGGCTTCTCTCAGCGTTTGCAGAAATTCTCCCCAACCCGATGGTTCACCATAGTTCTGTTTATCCTACGAGACCCTACCAGGGCCTCTCTGACTAAATCTATAGCATTAGACCCAGGTATCACATCCCCAGATCTTGAAATAAGCTCTCCCTTATTAGACCAGTTAGCGCCTCAATTTCTTAGATGGTGAAGCAAAAGTCTACCTTTTGCTTTATACATGTCGGGTAAATGTCCCAAAACCATGCTAGAATAAGAAGAAGGGGCTGATGCTTTCTCAGAAGCAGCTGGCATATCAGGAGGTGCAGCTTCTAGGGCTGGCCTAGATTGTGTGAAACCGGGTATTGTATCATGGTTGCAATAATGCATGTAATCTCAAAACAGTCTTTCAAATTCTTTGGCCTTTGTGTGATTCTTGGGTGCAGAGGCGTTATCTAGTAACTGAGATATGTGGTCATCTAACTGGACAGACTTTTTTACAGCAAGTGGGATATCATGCACCTGAGCTTTCAGTAGCAAATTGCATTGATCTTCGGGGACCAGAACCATCTTTTGACAGCATTTCACTTCAACGAGAGTTTTGACAAGAGAGGTATAGCCACCCGCTTTTTAACCCTGAGTGGAATTTTTGAATTGGCTAGCACCTTAATTGTATTGCTGTTCCTTTTAAGTTTCCTGAAATTGTTGTCACTGAGGGGGATATTTCCTTTGAGAATATTCAAGCAGATTTTACAAAGCCCTTTCAGCTCTTCGTGCGTGGCCTGATTCAGCAGTGCCTTCCTCCTCTTTGGACCACTTTTAGCTAAAAGTTGAATATAATGTTCACTGTTTTTCAGTGCTTTAGACATGTTGTATCTTGCCAAGTTAATTTAGAAATGACACGTTTTATTGGAGCACCAAAGCTTTTATATAGGAATATAGGCATGCTGGAGCTGCTGCGGTAAAATGTTTGTTCGAACCCTGTATGGTTCAGGAGTGCAGAGTTTCAAGTCCAGGAACAAGTAACCATAGGGAGCAGATGTTGCATCTTCAAAGGCCTCCATAAAGAATTTTGTTTTGCTTGGGTACATCTACCTTGCCAGAACCCTAACCTGTTGGTTATCCCTGGGATTTTTAAAAACGATCAGATAGTGGGTATTTAGGCTATTTCTTTTCTTGTTTCTTTATCCTGATTAAAGAGATTTTGGACCAGATAGAAGATACTCAAATTTTTATGTTGGCTTCCAAAGCTAAAGAGTTTAGTTACCCTGTCGTCATCCTTACAAGCAGTCATCATATCGTCCAAAACCAATACATTATTTCTATCAATATTGAAATATCCCTCCTCATTAATATTTTCTGGTATGCCGTACACAAATTCAATACATGGTATGGACTCTTTTAGTTCATGATACACATGTTGATCTTGAGCATAGATCCATACAATCCTGTCTGGTGGAGGAAAAATTGACTGATGCATAAATTGCAAAATCTGTTTCACGAGATACGTTTTTCCACTTCCAGTCATCCCAGAGACCATACAAGTAAAAGGGTGTTGCAATCAACAATCCATTCTCTTTTATTTTTATTTAAGAATCAGTACAATACGAATAGAGAAAAAAAGATATATTTGTTTTTCATCACAAGAAATATTTATATTTTTTTCTGCACTCTATTTATAGAGATATTTCACTGTGGTATGGCTCCTGAAAAAAAACCATACCTATGTTTCAGAGACACTGTTCCTAATATATCATTGGTTATAACGTCACAAGACATCTTGTGTGACATTATAACCTATTAGACGTATTAAGGTTCACGCATCATAAAACATGATATTCTCATCATATTTGCGTCATCATCAGTACACATGGCTTTGCTTTGGCAGTAGGTCTGATAATATTTTCAGTCAAAAAAAAGAAAGTTTCTTTTTTCTTAAACCATGGAACTTTTGAAGAGTCTAGAAGAAAGCGATTTGGTGACGACTCAAGGGACAGAAACAATATCGGGTAAGTGAAATCGTGAACTATATACAAAAAAGTCAGCGGGAGGGAAAGATAAAAAAAAACTCCACATTTTTTGAAATAAAAAATTAATAATGCAAGACCTATTTAGTTGAATATATTATACTACGTTCATTAAAAAGATAACTCTGCCCCCTTTCTGTAAGGACTGTACATAATATTGAAGATATTCCCGAGGACGTTCGAGTGCTAGAATGTACACAAGGTAAAAATATGTGGTATATTTGAGATATGTCTAAAGTTATCATAATAATAATAATAAGTGTTAATAGTTATAATCATTCCATGTGTACAAGTTACATATTCTTAATATATAGATTGTAACTGGTTATATTTTTTTTGTATATATTCAGACGAAGAAATAACAAAGGTTCCAGAAACAATCGTTGATGGAACCGATGGAACTGATGGTGACCCTATGTTGAGGCTCCTAGCACTGCTCCACTTCCCGACAATGGTAGTACTGATTGTTATACCTCTGGTAGTCTTTTTCATCCTTTTTCAAAATTTTTTCACAAGATTATGCTATCTCACAAGCATGATTGATGAAGTATCCATAGAAGATGATGAAGTTCATTTACAATCAATAAGAATGGACACTTATGGGGAGTCAACTCCCTCCAGCCCTTCCAGAGTCCAAGACACCACCCAGACCTCGAGTCCTGTTGCATCTGACTTAATAAATATTGATACAAATACATACCTGTCATTAGTTGATTCTTTTCCTTCTTTGAATGAGAGCCTCAGTGATACCATTTCAGAATATAAAATTGATGAAACTTTTGTTTAAAAGTAAAATTTTTTTTTTTTTTTTTTTTTTTTTTGGTTTTTGCATTTCTTTGTTTTTACATTTTTTCTTTTCAATTTTTAAAAAAAAAAACTAAAAAAACATGTTTTTTCTCTAGACAGAGTTTTTGTGTATGTGTTTTATATCATAATACCCTGGTCAATACTAGATTATTCTGAAAATGGCATCACTTAGGGGCTCTCATTCAAAGAATAGAAAATAATTTGCACTAATTTCACAGTAAAATGTTGTTCATTATTTTTTTTTGTTCTATCAGAAGGAGTAGCTTCATGTTATAAATGATTCTATTTTAGGTAGCTTTACTATTTTCAGTAGACATAATAGTGTTAATATCTCATAATAATAATAATTTTATCTTGCATGCGGTTTGAATGTAATAGGTCATATCATGATGGATAGTTTTTGATAGGGGCAGAGGTAACCAATTGGTCAAGATTCTGCACTGTAAAACTGCCGACCACCAGTAAACTACCAATTTTAGGGTCTGGGGTTTGAATCTAGTGGGAGTCAAGTGTTACCACTGCCCTGTCATGGCCCATGTAGTGTAATAAACCAGCACTGGGTAGACATTCTGCAGAATTTACAGTCTGATTGGCAGCTTAGTGTAGCACAAAGGGCTAAACAGAATGCTTGAGTGGTACATTAAATTGTCAATTGGACTGTAATTCTGCATAGTGTCCACCCAGTGGTAGATTATTATGTTTTGAAATCTCCCTTTTTAATATTTTCAATCTTTTTTTTATGTGAGGGAATTATTGGGTGAAGTTTTTACACTTATTATTATCCCAAAAACTGGTGGAATTTTTTTATATTTATATATTATTGTGCACAAAGTAGTAGTAGTGCGTAAAGAATTTAAGTTGTGCACAGTGTCTTATAAAACAGGTTGTAATACACTTTTAGATAATTTGTAATAAACAATCACTGGGTAGACATTCTGCAGAATTTACAGTCCGATTGGCAGTTTAGTGTAGCACAAGGCTAAACAAAATGCTTGAATGGTACATTAAATTGTCAATTGGACTGTAATTCTGCATAATGTCCACCCAGTGGTGGATTATTATGCTTTGAAATCTCCCTTTTGAAATTTTTTTTTTATACGAGTGAATTATTTGGTGAAGTTTTTACACTTATAATTCCACAAAAAAGATTTCTTTTTCAAACAACCTATTAGATTCGGTCGTTATGTTAGAATTGGTGAGGTATTCTTTTTACTGCAAATGCAAAGCCAAGCCACGTGTACTGATGTCAATATTCTGTAATTTGATGTTATTGGATTATGTTAGAATTGGGAGGGATATTCTTTTACTGCCAAAGCAAAGCAAAGCCATGTGTACTGATGTCAATATTCTGTAATTTGATGTTATTGGACATTAAAAGTTTTTTGTTTGATATACACTTGTATTTTTTTATTTGTTTCCATATCTTTGTCAAAAAAAGAACCTGATTGATTTTAGGTCATTCATTTTATTTTTAAAAACATTAAATGTCCCTGGTAAAGATTAAAACAGAGGATGATTTACAGTACTTTTCAAAACTAATACTAAGCTAGGCATACATTTTTATTATTAATGCTGATTTTTTTTGATAAGATGTAGAGATAAGTGTTTTCTTTTGTTGAATATAAAACAACAAAAAGTATGAAATATCTTATTATTATTATTTTATTCTGAATAATAATGGCAATAATATAAATAACATTAATAACATATACACATGGATAACAAGCACAAAAAAAGAAAACAAAAAAAGGTAAACATATCCTGAAAATTTGGTGAAAATCCATGCAAGGGTTTAGGCTGTGGAACACCCACAAACTTTAAGACCCGAAAATCTTAAAAGTGTTGCCATGGCAACAGTTATTACTGAATACCCACCACAACCTAATCAGCTCTAGATCATCTTGGGGTAGACATATCCTGAAAATTTGGCAAAAATCTGTGCAGGGGTTTAGGCTGTGGAACACCTATAAACATTAAGACCTGGAAAATCTTAAAAGTGTTGCCATGGCAACAGTTATTACCAGATACCCCCCAAAACCTAATAAGCTGTAGATCCTCTAGGGGTTAACATTCCCTGAAAATTTGGTGAAAATCCGTGCAGGGGTTTAGGCTGTGGAACACCCACAAACTTTAAGACCTGGAAAATCTTAAAAGTGTTGCCATGGCAACAGTTATTACTGGATATCCCCCAAAACCTAATCAGCTCTAGATCCCCTTGGGATAAACACCCCCTGGAAATTTGGTGAAAATCCGTGCAGGGGTTTATGACTTATTATCTCATTATAATGTCATGATGTCATACAAGATGGCGGTGAGCAATAATAGGGGATTTTATAGAACTTTGTCAAAAAATATCTTGGGATGGGGTACCCAATACCCAGAATTAAGTGACCCCTCAATTTTTAACCCATTATTTTATCATTTTAGACATAAAACACCATTTTCAGTATAAATTCACCCTTATGGAGCTTGTAATCTGACATCATTATAATAATTATTTTTCACCATTATTATTATTGATATTCTTTATGGATACCATATTTCATAGCCGCCATTGTTATTGCTACCACTTGTCAATCATTATGATGTCACTGGTCATGTGACTAGTCAGGGATCTCCCCTTATGCTCCGCCCACTACCTGCCCATCATCCGTCTTGAGACCTGTGACATCACTGGTCATGTGACCGGTCAAGGATCCCCCCTAGGCTCCACCCACTACCTGTCCATCATCTGTCACATGACTGATGATGTCACTGGTCAAGGATTCCCCCTAGGCTCCGCCCACTACCTGCCAATCATCAGTCACGTGACTGATGATGTCACTAAGCCCTGCCCACTCCCCAGTCACGTGACCCGTTGCTACGCAACGGTCACGTGACTAAATACTGCAATCTGATTGGTTATGCGCTATAGTGTGAGGACTATTCTTCTTACTTTGTAGGGTACCAGGATTTCAATAAAAACAAACCAAAGCATACCAGTCTGCATGTTCCGTATTCAGTAGCCTTATGCTGATTTGTTTTTACTGACCCAGATAGCAAGACTCTGTAGGGCCACCGCTGGCCCACTGGCGGCATAGCTGTCGGTCCAACGTTGGCTGCAGGCGGTGGCCAGCCGTTGGCGTGACCGGCTGATAGGCAGTGGTCCACCATTGGTAGCCGACAATACGGTTTTCTGATGGACCTTCAGTGGCCCACTGTCGGCAGCCAATGATAAGCTTCTATTGGCCCACCAGTGGCCCACCTTCAGTAGCCGACAAGGTTGACTGGTGGTCCACCAGTGGCCCACTGTTGGGTGCCATCAATGGTGGTTCTCTGGTGGCGTGACCAGCTGATAGACAGTGGCCCACTGTTGGCAGCCAACAATAAGGTTTACTGGTGGCCCATCAGTGGCCCACTGTTGAGTGCCAACAGTGGTGGTTCTCTGGTGGCGTGACCAGCTGATAGACAGTGGTCCACTGTTGACAGCCAACAATAAGGTTTATTAGTGGCCCATCAGTGGCCCACTGGCTTTTTGGCCGGTGGATGTGTCGGTCTGACATTGGCAAGCCACTGGTAAAATTTTACTACCACTATAATATAGCATCAGCCAATCAGATGGCAGCATGAAGTTATGTGGCCATTGTTTAACAGAAAGCAAATAATTGACAGATTGTGGGTGGATTTTAGTTAAGGGAATCCCTGATAAGTCACATGACCAAACATAAACAATGGTGGAACAGTATCTTAGGATGATATGTTCCATAGTCAAATAATAAAATTATAATGTTCAGAAACAACTTTTCTTACTGTGAATTTCTAATGAGAATGTTATTTTTATGTCTAAAATTGTTAAATAGTTAGTTAAAAATTGTGGGCCCACTGAAATATGATTTTTAGACATACCATAATAAATAATTTTTTACTAAGTGTCTCAATATCCCCTATTATTGCTCGCCGCCATCTTGAATAAAAAGCCACCATTGGCCCACCGTTGGCCCACCCTTGGCAGCCTGAGTTTTGGTTGGCAAGCCTTCATTGGGCCAGCGTTGGCATGGGTAATTCGGCCACTGATTGGAATATATTTCAAGGGTAATTCAGCCACTAATTGGAATATGTTTCAAGTGTAATTATTCCTTTCAACTTAAGAAACTTTATATTTTATCGGACACATACATATTGCAGCCAGTGGACCAAGGGTCATCCAGTGGTGGCTACACCTCAACCCCAATTAATAGGGTTTTGATTGAATATCATATTTTTCTCCTGTACATGTTTTATGGTTTGTTTACAGGGGAAACTTTCACTTCTGTTAACTTTTCTGTGTACTTATCAGATAATTTTATTGATTAGATCTAAAATCCGGGTGGAAATTAGAAAATTCCCATCAGTGGCCCATCGATCATAGCTTATATACCACTGATATAGTTGGTGGGCTGCCAGTGGTAAATCTTGGAAGAAATTTGTGGCCCAAGAATGGGAAGAAAAGAAATATATATTAAGGCAGAGATGTGACATCTGTTATTTAAAAATGTTGGTGTCTCGGTGATATACACACACATACATAAAGTATCCAATTACTTTGCTGTCTGTGGGCCACCGGTGGGCCAACAGTATGTGTACCATGCAGACAGAAGGTGGACCACTGATGGACCACCAGTGGCAAATCTTACAATTTTTTCATGTAATAAAATTCAGAACAGCTACTTTTGGAAAGTAATTCACTTGAAACAAATGAATTTAAGCCAAGACAGCCTCTCTTTAAGATCTGTCAAAACAAATGCCGTTCAGCAGAGCTTGAGGTGTAGCCACCAGAGGACCACCATTGGTCCACCAACTAAGTATAGCTCTTACAGATGATAGTTGCATGTGTCAGACAAAAACAAATTCTGCGATAGTTTTAGGTTTCATCAAAAAACAAATTAATATCAAAAGGAAAAAATGAAAATATCTTTCTTTAACCTTCACTAAAAAAATATATATATGTGCCACCAGTGGCCCACTGGCTGCCCATCATGGGTCATGTACTACTTATGTAGTGGGTGGACCATTGATGGACCACCTGTGGCAAATATATAAGCAAGTAATATATAAAGTAATAAAGTGGAGAAAAGACTGACTGAGCAAAATGAAGGAATACAGAATAAGTTTGTTAAAAAATGACATTAACTGATGTTAAGTGAAAGAAAACACACATTTTATCTAATTTTCCCCAGGATTTTACACCAGTGGGTGTAGGCTGGTACCTGAGCTACAGCCACTGACTCTGGTAGTTGGTGGGCCAACTGTGGGCCACGCAATGTATTTATATTTTGAAATAATATGTTTTTAACATTGAATATTGTTAAATAATATGTCAGAAAACAGTATTTGAGGTTGCTTTTGAAGTTGTTTATAATGCTTTAAAATTTTGAAAAAAAAATGCAGTCAGTGGGCCACCAGTGGCTCAGTGGTGGCCCACAAGCTATATTTTGCCACCCATAGCCAACGGTGGCCCACTAGCGTCTTGCTATCTGGGGACTGAAACCTTTACACAAAGCACAAGTGGTTCAGGCAAACTACCAATACCTATGTTTTACAATTGATTTTAGGTATGTTGTTGTGAAAGACACCACTGTTTCTGAGAGGTAGCTTTTGTTTGAAACAATAATATCTCAAGAGATAATGGATATTCAGGTCAGATATGTATAATAAATTTATGTTTCTTAGTATGTAAATGTAAATCTCTTCATCCTGCATCCTGGGTTTTTGAAACTGCTTAAAACCACTTTTGGGAAATTCCAAATCAAGGCTGATGTGCTGACCTAGACCTTCTGTTGTTGATGATCCCTCTCATGGCCCCGAATATCTAAGTTTTCTGGACTCAGGTTACTGGATTTGTTACACCTGAAATCTGCAGGTTGCAGATATTGAATGCTGTAAATGCATATTGAAATTTAGAATGTTTTTACATTTATTTTCTTCTGGTTCAGCAAGGAACCAGACTCCCCACTTTTCTGGTATTGCTACAAATATATTGAGGCTGTTTAACTTATGTTGGTGATACAGAACACAGTTAGCCATGTTAATCGATTATCTTTATATAATGACAGTATTTTTGCTGATTATTAATCCCTGATTTAACTTATCATAAAAAACATGTTAGATATTACACTAAAATCTTTAGACCAGATACCTTGGAGATGTTGTAAAGAGTCACTACCAAAGATTGTGCACCAAAATTTGATTTAGAGGACTTTGATCACCAGTTCAGACCTCTGGAAACCATGTCAAATACTTAAATTTGATTGTTAAATAATATTTTCTGATTTATCAGTTACACCACTAAAATTTAAGTATATCATACGTGGGTATCATTAATCCTTGCAAAAAAATAAAAATTGTACCATGTATTAAGTCGTGCGCACAAGATCATCTCATTAGCACCACTTGTTTTCTTGATATCACAAGATCATCTGGTGCTCACCAGATGATCTTTTGCTCACTAGATAAAGTGGTGATCACCAGATAAAGTAGTTATCACAACATAATAAGTAGTGAGCACTAGTTTATGTGGTGATCACCACTTATTATGTTATCACCAGATGAAGTAGTGAGCACTACATTATCTGGTGCGAACCAGATCATTCTATTATCACTAGTTCATCTCTCTCCCCACTTCATCTAGTGATCACCAGATGATGTGGTGCTCACTACTTATTTTCTTGTTATCACCAGATGATGTGGTGAGCATGAGATGATCTGGTTATAACTAAATGATGTGGTGATCACTACTTCATCTTGTGATAACAAGAAAATAAGTAGTGAGCACCACATCAACTAGTGCTCAACACTTATTAAGTCGTTATCACCACTTCATCTGGTGATCACCACTTTATCTAGTGAGCACAAGATCATCTGGTGAGCACCAGATGATCTTGTGATATCAAGAAAACAAGTGGTGCTAATGAGATGATCTCATTATCACAAGAAAATAACTTGTTATCACAAGATGATCTTGATATCACAAGATGATCTTATTATCGCCAGATCATCTTGATATCATGAGATGACCATGTTATCATGACTTATTATCTCATTATAATGAGATAATCTCATTATCACCACTTATTTTCTCGTTGTCATGAGATCATCTTGTGCGCACGACTTAATACATGGTGCAATTTCCTCTTCATTAAAAAAGGCTTGACATCTCTAGCTCCCCCTCCAATTTGTTGCAAATCACCAATTGCTTAGATGGCCATGTTCATGTTCTGTTGCAACAGTAACCTGAGAGTTTCAGAGTGCTTTAGCCAATGGTCATATAATACACACAAACAAGACAGGCTACTTTATACTATTCATTCAGTGGCCTCAGTGCTGAGTAGCTAAGCTCTCACTTAGGTGGCTATAGGTCCAAAACAAGCTCACCTCAATATGTGAATAAAACTGAGGAAATTGTGGAATATTTATTTATTAAAAACAGGGGATTGTTGACTGCTATTGATATGGTGGCATTAATTTACTTGCTGCATCCTTATCAGTAGGTTTAGATTTTTACAGCTATCCCTGTTCAAAAGCTCTGATGAGCCAGTGGTTAAAAAGAAGCAAAATTGATGTTCTAAATAGACCTACAAATTTATATACATTAATTTAATTTATGTAAAGATGTCAACAACTAATTAAAACTGGTGTTTTTTTCAATATAGTGTATAAACTGAGTCATTTAAATGAATGTGGGAAACAATTGACAAATGTGAAGCAAATAATTTTAATCATTGGAAATGGGTGCAAAAAATGATCTGTCTCTGTCACCGGACACAGAATATGAGACATATTAAGTTAAATGATTGTTGTACATAGCCTGTTTGTGTCCCCCAACACAAAATTTAAAATCTATTGAATTTACAATTTTAAATGGGTGTTGCTAATGGCACATTGGATTATCTGCTATTCCAGTCATTTAATTGAAAAAGCAGCAAATGGTTGGTTGGTGTAACATCTCTTCTCAAACAATGGTTACTACTGTAGTGTTGCATATACTGGCACTGTCCGGTCTAGTTGGTAATGTTGTCACTCACTCAGTCATATATACAAAGGGACAGATAGTCTGGGCTGTCAGGGCTCCAAAAGGGGTGAATCATGCAGATTGGTCTACAAGCATGAAATTTGGCATAGTTACAGATTAGAATGTAGTAAACCTATTTTGTGAAGGCGCCAAAACCAATGATCAATTGTAATGGTATACTGGTCAGTTAAATATGACAACTTGTCAGTATTGAATATGAAATAAACTTAAGAGACAGGGGATTGATCTACAGGCATGATATTTGGCACAGCTGTATATAAGGGTACTGTGATTCCATTTCTTTAGGACACCAAAGCTGATGGTCATTGGTCATGGCCATGGCCGGTCAGTCATATATGGCCACAGGTCACTTTGGTACATACAATAAGCTTAATAGAAAAGCAAATATGCAAATTTATGAACAGGCATGACATTTGACAGGGAAGTATGACAGAATATTGTGTTTCTATTTCGTTAGTTTCCCAGAGCCAATGGTCATTGGTGATGGCATACCGGTCAGTCAAATATGGCCAGTGGTCAGTGCTGCAGATGATGAAAAGTTTAGCACTAAAAATCGTACAAAGGTGACATGTGCAATTTATTTTTGGTTTAATATTCTTACTTTACTCAATCCAGCTTATTAAGACATCAGTGACCCGTTAGTCAGAACATTTTACCGTGATAGATCTAAAATAATCTTGATCCTAGACCTTTTAGTTTAACATATGAAATGCTGAAGTCTTACCTTATCTATAGAGTCTACTCTAAAAAAACATCTGCATTTTTTATGCATCCCCCTTTACAATTGCATTAACTTGTGCAGTGGTGCCTGGTCTATTACATTTACAGTTGCTTGTGCTTGATATCTCACAACCACATCACACAACAATGAAACAAGCTTTGGTGGCATCTTCTTGACATGTCTAGTGTGATAGCCAGTTTTATTCCTTCCATCTACCCCACTCACTAAAGTCTGGGATGTCCTGTTGTATGGTGGTTGCTTATTTCTTTTAAATATTTTGGTTGTTATATCTTCACTATCAGACATAAGCTAAGGTAGATATTACCTTAATAAATACGTGGAAATTTTACCCCAACCAATCCATATTTATTTATTACAATGGCAATCATGTAAGCAACTATATAGCTATAACATGTAAAGTTGCTTTATTAATTACCATAGTAACATGGAATGAGTATAGTCAATCGTAAAACTTGTATTGTAATTTAAGTTTCTGTAAGTTAAATACTGACCAAATCCACACTAGTGTCCTATGTTGATGGGAGCAAACATCAATGACCATCCAAATTTTAAAAATATATATATTTTTGTCAGTACTGCGGATATTGTTACTGTGGAGGCACCATGTCCCTAGTTCCTTGTTATTCTTCACCTTTTATTATGGACTTCTGTTTTTTTAATTTTGGTTGTATGCAGAAGTTTGAGATTGTGGAAAATTGGTTTTCTGAGGTTTCTTAGATTGGAAGATTGATTCACCTTTTGTCTTTTTGTCATTTGTTGATTCATCTTTTGTCTTTTTGAAAAAATGTTCCCTCTCAAATTTTTTTTTACTGCGTTTAGAAGCCTTGGAGAAAATAAGTCTGTAAGCATGAAACCTGACCTTCTCAACCTATTGCGGTCATGTTCATGCAAATGTGGTGGCCACATTGCTTCAAATTGCACCCCTTCTGGCCAACTGGAGATTATTAATAGTGTGTTTTGACATCATGTCTGTCAGTCCCTCACTCTGGAGTAAGAATGCAACTACCTCAAGTAACACCTTGACTTGTTTACAGTGGGGCCTCCATTTAGTAAATCCCCATTTCCTAGCAACCTGTAAACAAGTTTGAACTGATTGGTTGACCTTTTGTTTAGACCCCAGTTGTAGACCTCTGTCCTTAATTTCAAAACTGCCAGCATTGAGAATGGACTGTCAAAGTATTTTCCCCTGATATAAGTTATTGAGGTCCCTGAATGAATTTTAATGTAGTTTTACAGTTTTACATGTTTACAATGATTATGGTATTTTATTCCTTATTTTACATATTTACTGGAATTATCTTGCTCTAACTATGTTTAGGTGTTGTATATGTATTCCAACTCATAAAACTCTTCAAATTCAGATTGGGTCTCCTTAGCCTACAGCAGGATTGGCTGTATAAATGGGAAATTTGACCTCTCACTTCATCTCAAGTCATTTGGGTAGAATCATGAATCTTGGTCCTACTGTGGGTTATGGTCACCTCTATCTGCTATTATCTAATTTTGTAGTACTTGTGTTATGGTAGTCTTAATTTGCTTTTACTTGCTTTAAATTGTGTTACATTATGGTGACCTTATATGTTGATGATAACCTTTGTGTAACCTCAATGGTCAAAATGTGTAAACAGATATATCTTATTGTAACTGTATTTATTTTCAGATATCTGGTCTATATATAAACTTAGGAGTATTGGATATGAAGTAAACTGTGTAGTTCATTGAACTGAGGAAGAAGTAATGATGTTATGATGTCACAATAAGCAATCATCACTGATTTCGGACCCCATAGCAATGTGATAATAATACCCTAATATAAATCTGTGCCAAATTTCATGCCTGTAAACTAATTTGCACAATACCTTCTCTATGTCCAAATGTCCAGTATGGTCCAGTGTCCACAATAGACTGACCAGTATGCCTTCACAAATGACCATTAGCTTTAGTACCCTCACAAAATGAAATCACTATATCCTTATCTACATCTGTGCCAAGTTTCATGACTGTAGACCAATTTGCACAATCCTTTCTTGGTGCTGTCCAGTGTCAACAATGGACTGACCAGTATACCATTACAAATGACCATTGGCTTCACCACCCTGAAGAAAGAAATCATAATATCCTAATGTACATCCATATCCAATACCATGCCTCTAAACTAATTTCACAATGCATTCTCTGTTCTAAGTTCAGTACTGACCACTGCCCATAATGAACTGACCGGTATGCCATTATAAATGACCATTGGCTTCAGCACCCTCAATAAAGGAATCACAATATCCTAATGTACATCTGTACCCAATACCACACCTGTAGACTAATTTAACTATGCATTCTCTCTTCCAAGTTCAGTACTGACCACTGCCCATATTGAACTGACCGGTATGCCTTTACGAAAGACTATTTTTTTAGCACCCTCATAAAATGGAATCACTATATGCAAATCTACATCTGTGCTAAATTTCATGCTTGTAGACAAATCTGCGCGATCAAGTCCCTAACATTGCGGACTAAGAAACTATGTCAATTACTTGTTCAAGTAGAGTTGTGTCATAGACAACCTCTATCTGATTACCAATTATATTTGCTTTTTACAGATTTTTTTTTTATATATGGCAGCATAATTCTGCTTTTGGTTAGATGACAAACTTTCTTGACACTCGATTGCAGTGGCTTTCAATGTCGTCTGTAGTTCTAGTGTTTACAAGAGGTACAGGGCTGTATGCTACCCTCTTCCTCTTACCCACCAACACACTTGCTTTGAATGCAGTGCCAAAAGAAGCCTGCTATTTCTGATCATAATGAGCATTGACATTTCTGGTACAGTGACCTTTTAGTATTCCTTAATGATTCAGTGATTCAGGTCAGACACTTTACAAAGTTGCAGGGGGCCACGGTGGCGGAGTGCTAACACTCTCACCTCTCACCTCTGAGGCCGGGGTTTGATCCCCAGCACGGCCTTAAGTGGGAAAGCTGGTAGGTGCTTGCCGTTGGTCGGCAGTTTACAGTACAGAACCCTAATGAACTGTATGTACTGGTTTCCTCTGCCCTTCCAACTACCCGTCGTGATATCACCTGTACAGTGTTGAAAGAGACGTAAAACCCCAAATAAATAAATAAATACAAAGTTGCAGATATGTTTTATGTAATTTATTTTACCATTTTGCATTTTATTGTTCTTGTTAATGTCATTAACTAAGTCACTGACGACTCATATAAACTGAGTATTTGTCTCAATTCAAGCTCTAACTTCTGGATTCCTTCAGAAAAAAGTTTCACACTAATGTCAAAGAATTGTTGTCAAGTGGTAAGATGTGTATATTTAAAAGAAAGTTAAGATTTTATGTTTTAATGGTGAGGCTTTTAAATTAATTTTTTTAATATTTGATATTTTTGAAACTGATATTAACAAAGGTCAAAGCTACAGTTTTACATCCTGTTAAACAGGCAGGGTCATTTTGACCCTCAGCATTGTCACTTGTGGGAGTCAAACCTATACAGAGGTGACAGCCTGTGATTAGATGCCAAGCTTGCTGACCTCTTGGCCACTAAAGACCTCGAAAACTCATTTTAAGAAATGTTTTACTTTTCTGTCATAATTCAAGAAGCAAAACAAAAAAAAATGTTTTCCAAGTAAAGATTGTGTAATACCCCATTTACATTACAGACGGTATCCCCTGCGGTAGGCCACATTTGGTAAAACGTCCCTGTCCTTGGATCACTGCCTGACATCCATTTCCAAACTTGCGAGTCAGTGGCAAACAGTCCATTACCTTGCGCATCCTATGAAAATTTTAAAATGTTTAAAAATTTCCACCTCTGAATTTGGTACTGTGAGAATGCACATGTGAGTGCAAGCATGAACAGATGAATTTCTTGCTACGGTAACTGATCCATGGTGTATATAAGGTTGTGACTCAGTCGTCTTTTGGTGTAATATGGCGACATAAATCAAGTGGAGGTACATGGACATTTTGCCCCTGTGTCACAAGCTTGTCACATGAACCTCAGACGGTAGTTGAAGGACAGGGGTATTTTGTCCAATGCCTATAATTGCAAATTACATGGACTGTAGGGTTAATTATAACCAAATCTCGGACGGAATGAGGCGTCCTTGCAGGCAGTTTAACCAAGTAAAACCTCTAATCAAGGAACGTACCACTGTAGTGTGAATGGGGCATAGGGAAGCTGGGCAGAATAAAACACAGAACTTGTCATAGATGTGGTTTATAGATGTTACTAATAAAATGCATGCTAAGTTATTTTATGAATGTTTTAAATCTTATAGAGAGGTTTATTCAATTTAACTGTTAAGTCTTGTAAACTATAAGACATTTTTATTGAAGATTATTACATTAACAAGACCTGACAAAAGTAGCCATGATTTATTATTATTATTACTAATCATAAGGCAATGTCTATCAGGCAGATTTCCTTGTATTGTACTTACTGCCTATTCTACAAATCAATGTATTTTATATATCCATTGTATTGCTTCGAATTTTATGATACTTGGATCATAGTGCATTTTAGAAAATTGATACTTTTGTTCATCAAGTTTGTCAGCTTTTATGTGTGCCTTTGTCACCATCAAGATTGTCATATTTAAATGGCTTGCATGTTATGATAGCTTCAAAATTATTCTAAATAACCAAAATGAAATATTGTGAACATTCCAAGAATTAGTTTACACGCATGCTGGTGCCCCTATGTTATATCTGTGCTGAAACATGCGCTGGGTGTGATTATTTCAAATTTTGGTAGAAACGGAAAATTCATTAAACTCGGTGTTGAAAGACAACTGCTTCAAACAAGTTGTGAAGTTCAAAAGACTCCAATATATCTTGCAGATGTAAGAACAGTATGTGGAAAGAATCAGAAGCTTGAACTTTGTGTAATATTTTATGTAAATGACACTTATTTCGTGGTTGAAATGGAAGTAACACTGGACACCAAAAATCATAATTGAAATATTATATTTTGAATTATGATAATTATTTAACATTCATTTAAAATAACTCAAAATTCCAGATCCCCCGAAACAGGATAGAAATGAATAACACAACTTTTGTAACAGTGAACACTTTTGATGAATCAGCTATAGTGTGCGAGTCATTTGCAGTTGCCATTTATATTCTGGCAAGTTTAGGGATGGCTGGCAATGTAGTGACATTTATAGCTATTCACACAAAAGGCACCAAACATTCCACAAATATATTACTGAAATGGATTTGCATCATCGACTCGTGTACATTACTAGCAGCAGCTTTTTTCAATTACTTACACATTTTTGCTAGTTATAGAATTTCTCGTGTTATTTACCCTGTGTTGCTTCTGCTCTTGATGTCACTTCAGTTTATGTCAGCTTGGTCAGTGGTATTGCTAGGATATCAGCGATACAGGGCTGTTTGCTATCCATTCAGTGTTTTCAGAGGTTACTCTACTAAAAAGCAGAAAATAAGATTACTTATTGTTTCACTCTTAGCAATTCTAGTGTCAGTTCCACCTGGGATACATGCAGTTTACCAGTATTGGCTTGAAGTTCCTGATGGACACATAATTTTTGTGATTTTATTTAACGGTATGTACAATGGATTTCTTTTATTTATGGCGCCTGCTTTGCCTCTGTCATATTTCATGATTCGCATAAGCTGTGTCTTGCAGTCAAATAACCATGAACAAGCAGATGCAGTGAGAGCACAGCAAGACAGTGACAATCAGAGTGTCACCAGACTTACAGGCGCAATTATAGTTATGTTCCTCATAAGTCACAGTGGGCATTTTATCTGGTCAATCATGACAGTGTGGGCTTATTACAAACCCTTTACTTCAGCTATTTGGAGAATAAATAGAAAAGCTTGGTGCATAATATCTGTAATTGTTTGTTTTAATGCCAGCAGTAATCTCTTTATCAACTATATATTCAGAGAATCTTTCAGAAAAAGCATAAACGAATCCAGTCAGTGCAAGAAGTGTTGGCTTCTCTGTAACAGAAGAAGAATTGCTAAGAATCCTCAAGTTGGTTTGCCTGACTATGGACATAGCCTGTGAACTCTTTCTTCCACCACCTTCTCGCAGAAGTGAATCAACATCAGTATTGTGCCCAGTGACTTAGTATTAAGTGTGCTAGCACATCACACCAAAAAGATTTGCATATTTCTAAATTCATCCTGCTTAAGATTACACAATTGGAAACAACGGTTAAATATTTTTCTCCGATGTCTGCACATTTACACCATCATAAGTGAAACACAGGAATCCCTAAGGTTTTACAACATGCACTACCAGGAAAAGGTGACACTGGGAATATGCTTATATGTATTGCACAAATCATGATTTTTAACAATGACTTCTTATAAAATATTATTCACTTGAAAAATGATGATATGGCGATAATTCTAGTCAGGCTATTTTGGGCACACACCGGTTTTTATTTTTGAACAGTGAATTACAGTGGTGAAGATGACTGTAAACAAGAGAGTTACAAAAAGTGATAGTTGAAACTTATGAAGTTTAAAAGTTTGAAAATGCCTTTGAAAAATTAAGCCTGTAATTTTTGTTGGTTTCATTTTTAATATTTCCAAAATGGACACAAAATATTTAAATTCAGGGAGTATCCAACCTATCTTATCCTAAACTGCTAAGCAATATGATTAGACAAAGTGAAATATGAGTAATCACAATTATACATAGTCTGATGACCTGAATTTTAAAAATAAGCTCAAATAAAACCAATTTAAATAAATTGTTAAAAACATTGTTAAAAAATGTAAAAATGTGACTTTTGAGATCATGTACTTATTAATTCATTTGAACCTTAAAATGAGGTGGTTTTGAGAATTTTTAGAAAGGTCAAATCTCTTTGAGGTCATACCCTGAGAATTTATTTAGAAACTTGTGGGTATACACGAATGTCAGCGATTGAATATCTAATATTCAATATATTGTTGGCAAAAAGGCTTCAAATAAAGAATTCCACAAATCACATGTTTGAACAAATTACATTTTTATAGAGCAAACATTTGCTAATCCATAACAAGCATCAACATTTTATAGTATAGAAACACCAATGTCATAAATAAAGGTTATAATCAAGGGACCATAAGCTCAAGTTAAGAACAATTAAACAGGTCAGAGATGATAAAAGTAACCGTTGCTTCACATGATATAGTTTAAGGTAATCATGCTATATGCTATAATGTTGTGCATTTCCCATTGACTTGAGTAGTCATTGTGATCTGGTAAGCCATGACTGAATGAAGTAAAACACAACACTAAGAATGGTACTATCATATCGTACTGCCCATTATAGACAGTACAGCAGTAAAATATGTGACCTTGAATGATAATTGAAAGGTCAATAAATACCAAAAGGAAATAAACTATACCTGTAAAATTTTGGAATATAGAAAATTACTGAAGGTTTGGAGGTTTGGAAGTAAGAACTAAATTTATTTAAAATTATATGGTATTTGGAATAAAACTCCAAACCTTACTAAGAGGTGACTGGTTTTGTGAATGAAAGTTTTTTTGACTAATTCAAGGTTATAAATGACACGTATATAGCTGTGATATGCCATCTAAGCAAAAGATCAGCCAAGATAATGTGTTATTTCTACCAGGGATGTGAGTGATTTTCAATTAGACACTTAAGATATTTCTTGTTTTACCTGTATTTGGAACCTGTACCAATACCTTGTAACATTGTATCATAGTCTTTTTTTAAAAAAAATTCACCATACTTAGAAAGCCACAACAATGTCATAGTTCACAAAATCCTAAAGAAGTCACATGAAGCCCGTAATCCTTAGAGGGAAATATTGAGAGCAATAACATTGTGGGAATGAAAATTGTCATAAAGACAACTCCATTTTGCCCAATTCAAATTACAGGTGGTATACCCCGTGGTTAGAGGTTTTACTCTGCGGTGAAACAGCCTTCAAGGATGCCTCATATCTTCATAAGATATGACGTACACGGCCACTGGTTGGACAGAGTAATAGTGTGTAATAGGGTGAGAGCACTACAAACGTTGGTCGTCACCATGCTTTATACTATTACTTAAATTTATTTGTTACTAGCTAAAGTTGTTGTTCTTTACCCTATCTTACTTATGTCATGTCAGCTTGATCAGTTATTTATTTATTTGGTGTTTTACGTCGCTTTCAACACTGTACAGGTCATATCACGATGTTTAGTTGGAAGGGCAGAGGAAACCAGTACATACAGTTTGTCAGGGTTCTGTACTGTAAACTGCCGACCAACAGCAAGCAACTACCAGCTTTCCCACTTGAGGCCATGCTGGCAACCGAACCCATGCCTCAGAGGTGGGAGGCGAGAGTGTTACCACTCTGCCACTGTGGCCCCTAGCTTGATCAGTGGTATTGAGTGTTTTATACTTGACTGGTAAAGCATTACATAGTTTCCTTTTGCTTGCCAAACTCACAGACTATACCTGTTAGAATCTGTCTAGTTTAAATGCTTGTTATTCCTGTTGACGAAATCTATATTTGTTGCTTGAATATGGGAAGTCCCCTACAGTCATCTGGCTGGCTTTGGTCTGGGCTTGTTGTGGTTTGAAGAGTTTATATTACACTGGGAGAAAGTCACATCTCCCTGCTAAGGTAATATATATTATTTAGTCCCCACAGACCAAACAAAAAGATATGAGATTTTATAAGTTATTATACAAGTTACTGCTAGAATGTTGTGTAAATATAACAATTATCACACAGTAATCAGACATAATTAATATAAAGAAATTACATTACTATGCACTTGGACTGTAAAATCATCAGAACTATAATGTCCTCATGCAGAATTAAATAAATAATATTATAAAATATTAAAACAAAATAATATGAAGCAATGAGGTCAAAGGTCACTGGAATGGGCTGACCCATAAATAATCCTTGTGAACAATGTAGGAACAGTGTAAAGTGTTATACTTTCTAAACTACCATACTGGTGCACAAATGAGGCTGGGGAAGAAACATCCCTGCCCAAAAATGTAAGCCTAAGCCAAGATCTGGCAGTAAGCTAGATTGAAGATAAAGGTTTAACCTAGCAGGTCAGAAGTCATAATGTCCTGTCCTAAAAGCTTCAAAAAGAAGACAGGCAAAACAAAACAAAAAATATCGGCAGGCCAACATAAGGACTGGAAGTTAGGAAGGCCAGAGGTGAACTTAAAATGATTATTTTTGATTTTGGTACCAGCCACGTCATTCCTTGGGTATGGGGTGTACTTCACCTCATTTGTGCATTGGTATCACTGCTACCATGTATTTGTTACAAGAGCTGTGATTGGTTGAGGTTTGATCCTCATTTTCAGTCGACACCAGAAATACTGTAATCTGCATTACAATCACAGCACAAGTCATATAGAAAATACCCACCTGTTTCTTACCCTCCAACCCGTCTTTTAGTAACTTTAACATTTGTCTAATGTCAGCATTTATAATATATATAATGCTGTGATAATGTTGTTACTGGTATAATGATATTTTCGAGTTGCAGACTGGCTCGGATTATGTGATGGATGAATTTGGACTTGTTAGTTTTGTTTTATTTGTAGAAATTTCATGGATTTGCTGATGTATATTATGCCATTGGTGCCAGGTGGTTCAGGCAGTGAACCTGTTGGTGACAGAGCTGTCCCTTGTGTGACACGCCTGTCTCCCTGCTGGACGCGGATTATGGGTGGTCTTTCTAGCCTCTGATTGATCGCTTTGCTATATATGTATACAATTGGAAAGTGATAATGTCAATCCATAACATAAAATCAAGAGTAACATATACATATTCGGTTGGTCACTTACGTCAATATATAATTTAACAGGGTGTTCTGTATTACTCAGCTACTTGATTGCAGATAGTCCAGTAGATTTGTAATGGTGAAGAATTTAAGTGAAACTAATTAAAATACGGGCAAAGTGCCTCAGTAAATTAACTCTCATTGGACTTAACAGTAGAAATCAATAGTCACATAACACACCGCCTCTAATAATAACCTTAACCAATCCCTGCCTGTTTGAGTTAGGCCTCTTAGAAATAAACCCAGTAATTGGTGACAATTAAGATGTGTTAGTGTACAGTGACTCGTATAAGAGCTTCAGTCTTTGAGCTGAAGAGACAGTGAATAGAGAGAGAGAATAGAAGAGAGAACATGAAATAGTATGCAGAGGGGGAGAGCTTAGTTGGCTCTCTCACTCAAGAGAATGTGTTGGATCGTAATTATGGCTTGTGTTTATTGAACTAGAATAAACTTTGAAAGAGTAATCAAGTGTTTCACTTCTGTCATTGTGGCGACCTGGACCTCTCATAAAACTATAGCCAAGTGAGTACCGACAGAAGTGGACATAGTGGAGATCTGGTAATCCACAGCTGCCTCAAGGCACTGCTGGAGTCCACCTTCAAAACACCCACAAAATAACATTTGGACATGGTGAGATTCTAAAGTGCTAGACGATGAAAATGGAAATTAGTTATAAATAAACTGTTTATACAAATGAACCATAGAAGTGTTTTTGAACTAAAATATGGACTTATGGTGTCATTATAAGATGTTTATCATGCTACACACTTGGTACTACCACCATCTTTGCTGGAGATTTCATATAAACCACTGGACATAGTGGAGATCTGGTAATCCACAGCTGCCTCACTGCTGGAGTCCACCTTCAAAACACCCCACAAACTGACATTTGGACAAGATTGCAGTTAGTCCAAAACTCACTCTGCAGGGTTGTCACCTATTCCTCTAAATACTCTCACATTACCCCTCAACTGAAAAAAACTCCATTGGCTCCCAGTCAAATATAGGGTACAATTTAAAATAGGCCTCATTACATACAAAATTCTCAACCAGGGTCAACCAGCTTACCTAAGAGAATTAATTCATCCCTACACCTCTTCCAGAAATACAAGACGAAGCACCCCCAAACTCAAGTTCCTTCATACCCCCACTTTCGACCATAAAATTCTTTCAGTCACTATGCCCTGGTTCTTTGGAACTCTTTCCCCTTCCAAACAAGAAATAGCCCTTCTGTCGCATCTTTCAGGAAACACCTCAAAACCCACCTCTTCAATTCCAGTTTCCCAACTTAGTCTCCTTCCCTCTTGGTCACACCAACAACTCTGGATTACGGACCTAGAACGCCACTTGACTCTCCTTATGATAAATGATTTTTGTTAAGCTAGCGCACTCAGTTCTCCTTTTGGAGAAGATATTGCGCCTGCTAAGCACTAGATTAGATTACTTAGAATGACTATTTTATAGTAGCTGGACCGATTTTAACAGTGACTGTGCTTGTTCATAATGATGAAACAAACATAAATTATGTGTATCTATTTGTCTATATTTTTCTGGAACTTGATGACTACCTTCATGCATCTAGGTGCACGGGGGCTCATTCCTTCTGTCACACCTTAAGAATTCAGAATTTAACTTTTATTGATTGAAGGTCCTCGGTGGCCCAGTGGTTAGCAAGTTTGGCATCTAATCACAAGCTGACACCTCTGTGGGTTTGAGTCATACAAGTGACAAATACTGAGGACCTGTCCCAAGGTGACCCTGGCTGTTGAACGGGACGTAAAACCCCAACTTTGAACTTCATTGATTTTCGACACTTTGACCCAATTCTCTGACCTTTAATTTGATTTGTCTGCTGGTCCACGTCCTTGTCACAAGCAGGCCATCCTGTCATTATGACTTTCAACTTCAGACAACACGCATCAGAAAATATTTATCCACCCATTTTTTTTTTTTTTTTTGCTGGTACCTGTTTGATCTAGTTTCAGGTGTTGCCTTGGTGTTGGTGTCAGCACTGGAGTTCCTTGGTGAGATGTCGAGTGTCGTTGTTTGTTATGTTGGACCCAGTCCAGCTGCTGTTGCTAGTTCATGAATGGAATGCCTGGATATGTGTTATCTATATTTGCACATGGTTGCACCAGGTAACAATTTGGCTTGTGTTATTTGAAGAATTAGATGTCAAATGGCACTTGGTTGCCTACTTCACCTGCTGTATGAAGAGTTTCACTATTACTGAAGAGTTTGTACCTTCAAGTGGAATTACAATGATTTTTGCCTTCGTTGCCCTGGATTACCATGGACTGGCTGTCTCTGGGCCTGCTGTTTCCTCACAAGCACTCTGTATGTTTGTATAGCTTAGAAGATGATTGCTGGTGCTCCTTAGTGGCTACTGACAATTGGTTGGCTTGTTATGGAACTTGTTGCACTTGGTTGTACATGGAACTGTCAGAAATTTGGAATGTTTGCTGTGTTTACAGTTAGACTGCCACCTGGTTGGCTGTTACTGGTGATTATGAGAACAGGACTACAAGGATGTGCACTTGGTTGTGTGTACAGTTCCTGTGATTTTGGAATGATTGATACTTGGTTGCCTGTATATGTCATTATCCTTGGAATTTCATCACTACATGGACTGCTGCTGTTAAGAGTGTACAGAGGATTCGTCTGGCGCATTAGACTACTCTACAGTCATACTTTGCACTGGAGCTTTATGCTGTATACTGGGACTTGGTTGCTTATCTTGGATGCTACATAATGACTGTGACTTTCCCACCAGGTTGCCTATTTTCTTCACTGCTTTTGTGAATCATGTAGGACTTGTGCTACATTGAAGTAACATTGATAAATTGGAATCTTCACTATTGCAATTTTCATCCTGAGTCTCATTTAACGTATTTTGGTCTGACAATTATATGACACTTGTGATACTGGCTGCAACATCATTTGTCCTCCTGGGCCTTACCCCCCAGTTTTTACTATATTATTGAATAGCTTTAGATCATTATTCATTTCCTGATCTATCTTTGATCTGATTTTAACAGAAATCACAAACTGATGTGTCAGGCAATGGCAGTTTCTTTTCTGTCTGCTTTGCCTTGTATTATCTTTCATTTAACTATCTTGGCATTAACTGGCTTAACCATAGACCTGGGTTAGTATATTTGACCTTGACGTCATACTTATCTTTGAGGTTATGTATTTTGGAATGTCCAGTAGCTATACTTTGGTATTTAGAGGTCATGCGTAAAAGAGTGAGCCCTGAGACTGGTACCTCACCTTTGTTTAAACTGGTTTTATATGTCTTCCATTGGTTCAACCCAGTTTATTCTTGCTAATATTATTTCTGGACTTTTCTTTTTATTTTCACCTTCAATGGTGACCTTTTCCTTCATTAAAGTTTACATTTTAAGCATGCAATGCCAAAAGTGTCTCTTCAGGTATTAGGTTTGTCTGTATCAACTTTACTTATTATCAGCCTACATCGTGGCTTATATGAGCCTTGACTTTTGGCTGCCCAGGGTATGGGTGACCTTCTGTTTCCCTTATTAAAGTTTATATTTAATCATACAATGTCAAAGCATTTTTTAAAATATTATGTTGGTTTGTATGCACTTTACTTATTGTCTGCCTACCTAGTGGCTTATATAACCTTTGACCTTTGGCTTGCAGGGGGAAAGGTTGCTATCAGTGTAGCCTTATTGTGATATTGAATTATGTTCAATAACTTTTGACTTTATTTTATTGCAATTATTTTATATTTTATATGTTGAAAGTCATACTTACATTGATTCATTATGTATTTGTGAGTCATATATCCTAAAAACAGTTGATTATTTATACAAATAACATAATAATCCCAATTTATATTTTCTTGGAGACGGGGGAATGTTGAGCTGTATCCTCAAATGTTTTACCTGGGAATTACTCTTGGGAATAGAGCTTGACCTGAATTAATGATGACTGAGCATTATGTTTCTTACTGGTTTGCAAACTTTTACATGCATTCTATCTTAGTCATAACGTCACCAGTCTCACTGGCAACTGGAATATTTTAACTTCACTTATGATGTGGCATCAATTCATATTTTTTATCTTGATTTCTATGTACATTTCGCTCATTTTAGTATACAATGACCTTTACATCTGTATTGTAGTTATTTCAAACTTTATGTAATATCTGAGGTGCTGGCAGACTGCATTCACATTTCCCCCACATCTCACGTTAAATTCTAGTATTTCGACAGCCTCAGACCTATTTTCCTATTTAAATTTCCTTTACTACAAATATGTTCATAAATAGCTTGGACTTCCGGCAACTTGTATGGTTATGGCAGTTATGAGCTCCTCTGTACCCCGCATTCACAAAAGAATTAGGGGGGGGGGGCCTTGGAGAATATAAGTAGCTACTTTTGATTTTGGCATTTTTAGAACGCAATATTTCGATTATTCAGAAGAGCTTCAGCCATGCTGTTACTTGGATAATGATATATTTTAAAATACCCCCACACATTACAAATGCATCACTACTCTGGTCTTTGTTTCGATATAATTAACATTATCAAATAAAAATTGCTGCTAAATTTCCATTTCAATATAATTGGGATCATTAGATCAGAATTGGTGCTAAATGTAGACCATTATACAAAACAATAATAAAGACAAACACAAGTGAAAATGATGGTGCATAAAGCTATTGTCAATAAAGTGTGTTGGCTATTTCACAACCCTGATCATTTTGAAACAGCCAAATAATTCATCTGGCCATTTGAAACCTCTAAAAAATAAGAATGTCAAGCAATTTGTGTAGATGTGTCTTAGTGTGTGTAGTCACGACAATCTTAATTTTTAGCATTTTACTAGACACCGCAATTATGTCAGCATCAGAATATTGTAGCAGAGGAATTGCTTTCGCAAGCACTGCTACCAAGCAAGAAATATTGAACACTTGCTATTGGATAAACAATATAATACGTGTGGTAAAACACTGTCCCTCATCAAGGGCAGAGGAAACCAGTACACAGAGTTCGTCAGGGATCCGTACTGTAAACTGCCGACCAACGGAAAGCAACTACCAGCTTTCTCACTTGAGGCAATGTCAGGAACCGAACCCTAGCCTCAGAGGTGGGAGGCGAGAGTGTTACCACTGACCCACTGTGGCCCCTCCTCATCATTTTAGAAAAACAACCACCAGTAACGTAGATAGCAGTAATAAACTGGGGTCCATTTCAAAACAGTTTACATGTGAACTTCAAAAGTTCACCACTCTTAATAGGGAACCATTCAGCTGAAGATATGTAATTTCACATAATTTAATTATTATCAGGATGCACCGACACAGTTAGGAAAGAAAGAGATTTTTTTTTGGATATGAAAAAAAGAAAACCATCCAAAACTTTGGAATCAGTCAAATGCTGTGATTTTACCCGACTCCTCCTCTGTAGTGTCTGGAGGAACTGACTCCTTTTTTCATTTCAAAATCTCACTTGATTTTGAAACAGCTTAGCCATTTCTAAAGTTAACTGACCACAGTACATAAATCTGATGTGTGGCTTGAAAAGATTTACGTAGTCAGTAGGCAATTATTGAAAGTGAGTAGCAGTAATTTTAATGAGTAAATCTTAAACCTGAATAATTGATGCATTAAAAAAATTGTCTCAATCTATTTATAATAATATGTAATAAATTGACTTGATGCTGAGTGGCTGTTATTATGCTAGTTTAGTCTAATGACACCTTGGGTGAAGTGGGATTTGCAACATATGCAGTTATATCCTAACTTCTTTGAAGTTTCCATTAACAAAAATAAATAAAGCGGCAGTGTATCCATTCTCAAGTTTCATTTGATAGCTTTTTAAAAACTTGAAAGCTGTGTATCTAATTGCATTTTAAAGATTGTTAAAGGCATATCTTTTAAATCAGTATTGGCCAACAGGGTTATTTGGCTAGTTTGAAAAGGCCAATGGTTTCAAGACGGCAAGTTATATAAACACCAGTGGAGATAAGCCTAATCGAGATTAATCCTAGTTTCAATTTTACTGTTCCCATCCAAATATTTCAGGGCCATGGGACGTTGGTATCAGACTCTCTTATTCTTAGCACATCCCCTAATTATTACACCAGTTAGACATTCGTGGAGTTTGCACCTGTCTCATCCTTTAAAAATTTCTACCACACATCAAAATTCATCAAGTTTATTGAAGTTTAAAACAAACTAAGGCAACATTACTTGGTGCACCACATTTCCCCAAACATAAGACGGCTCAAATTGAAGTAAACTATAGTAAACTGACCACTAAATGATGCTCCGGTATTGGTCATAACTTGCACAATAAATAATAATTTTATCTCAACACAAGTATTATTATTTTACTTGAATCCACATCAAAATGGAAAAAATAGGAGTACTGGTGCCATGGACTGTATTGTTTTCAGTAACGTTTCATTAACATTAACGTATTTTTTTTCTCTTATTTCTCAATGTTTTTACATACACGTCTGATATTCAGAAGACTTTAGCACACAAAACATATTATAAATAGAAATAATGAAGGGGGTTTCCCAATGCAGATATGTTTACTTTTTCATTCGTCTGAATATTATTACATCTTATCGTAGTTTTTCCACTATGTTTTCCCACTAGTTTTTCATTATAAATTAAAATTTGTCAAAGAAATTACGGAAGCTCTGAATAGAATAGAATAGAAACATTTATATAGCGCAAAATTGATGCAACATCCTCTAATGCGCTTGAAATCAAAAAGGGAAAGTCGAGGGACGTTCGAGGTCATGATCCAAGGTTAGCGCCCGCCAGGTAGATGTACTATGGTGGAGGATATGCTAATCTAAACAAGTAGGTCTTTAGCTGGCTACGGAAACCTGTTATTGTTTGTTGTGATCGTACTGATTGTGGGAGTCTGTTCCATTCTATGGGGGAAGCCACTGCAAAACCTCTCCTACCGATGGCCTTTTTGTGAGAGGCTGAGGAAAGAGAAAGACGATTTCCACGTGTTAGACAACTGGTTTTGATCAAGGATGATAGGTATGTGGGTTGAGAGAAATTTATAGCCTTGAAAGTAATTAGATTGTACTTAAACAATATACGGTAAGTGATGGGAAGCCAGTGTAGTTTTTGAAGAAAAGGAGTGACATGGCTAGTTCTATCAAGTCTAAAAACAATTCTACAAAGGGCATTTTGTATCTTTTGGAGTTTAGCAACATTGTACTTACTGATGCCATAAAGTAGGGAATTGCAGTAGTCAAGTCGACTACTGATCATTGAGTTTGCAAGCAAGGCTGCGGTTTCCATACTGAGGTATTTACGGATACGTCTTAGGTCCTTAAGGTGGTAGTAGCAGGCTCGACACGTATTAGTTATGTGGTTGGAAAAGGTGTTTCCAGAGTCAAAAATTACACCCAGGTTCTTGACTGTATCAGTAGGGGAAATAGAATTTCCGAGAAGTTGAGTAGGGAATTTATTTATGAGGGACTCTCTGGCTTGTCTATCACCTATTATAATAAATTCAGTTTTCTCGGGATTGAGTTTCAATTTCACGCCAGCCATCCAGTTTTGGATACATGTGAGACACTCTGTAAGCTCAGCGAAACTGGAATCAAAATTCCTATTGTCCAATGCTAGATATATTTGGGTGTCATCAGCATATAGATGGTGGGTGACATTGAAATTGGAAACGATATTACTGAGAGGGGTTGTGTAAAGGGTAAAAAGGAGGGGGCCCAGGACAGAGCCCTGAGGCACACCATACGGAAGTGAGAACACATCTGAGAAGCTATTTCCTAATTTAACCTTCTGTTTCCGGTTTGAGAGATAGGATCTGATCCACCTCAACACAGTGCCATCAACCCCAAACCAATCACTTAGGGAATTAAAAAGAATGTCATGGTCGATAGTGTCGAATGCCGCTGAGAGGTCCAGCAGTGTGAGTGCGACAGCCTTACCAGAGTCCAACGAAGCAGCAATGTCATTCTGGATTTTCAACAGCGCTGTTTCTGTGGAATGGAGTCTCCTGTAAGCGGATTGGTTGACATTGGAGAGCCCCTCGCTATCGATATAATTATTTAACTGTTTGGCAACTACTTTTTCGATCAGTTTGGATAAGAAACTAAGGTTGGATACCGGTCTATAGTTTTATAGGAGATTTCTGTCTAAGTTTGGTTTCTTGAGAAGAGGGGTGACATATGCTGTTTTGAAACAGTTTGGAAAACTCCCTTCTTTGAGTGAATAGTTTATAATATTGGTGATTGGAGTGACCAAAATGTCCGCACACTCTTTGACTAGTGCGGTAGGTATTGGGTCCAGGTCGGATGATTTGGTGTTGGATGACTTTAGGATTTTGAGGATGTCATCCTCAGATACAGGCTCAAAAGAGGTCAGGGCAGTGCTATTACTCTTCGGTATTGTGAGGGAAACAGGCACTGATGACTCTAAAGCAATCAAAAAATAAGTTCTATATTAAATCAAATAAATGACTTTATTTGGAAATTTTATTTTAAATGTAGCTTTTATGAGCTACAATGCCTACCTATTGTATTAATATGCTTTACTGGTGGTTGACCACAGGAAGATCCTGACTGGAGTAAAAGTTGAAAACTTATTACCCATGAAATTCAGATAGACTGGGCTATCCGGAACAGTAATCACGGGGAATGCTGGTGATATAGTACCAATAAGGGTAAACACACTCCTGCTGGCTTGGTCACATGACCTAGGGAACCTATCAGATTGCTTGCATGAGCTCCTCCTCCTTTTGTTAGAGCCTAAACCCCTTGGCCAGCGTAAGTCTGACACAAGCGAGGAGGATCAGGAAGGGCTTGTATTATTGTTACAATGGGTAGGTTTGTAGCTGTAAAAGCCACAGTTAAATAAAATTTCCAGTTTTATTACACTACAATAGCCCTACCTATTGTAACAATATGCTGAACCCCAGCATTTTAGATGACCTGCTGTGCTGCAATGAAGGCACCTAAGTGGAAGGAGCCCTGTTTGGTCTTGTCCGGCTAGATCTCTGAGGTAGAATTTGGAAAAGGTGTTGTGTGATTTCCAATGGCAGGCTTGCATAATTTGATCCATGGAAACTCCCCCAGAAAAGGCCTTGGAAGCTGCAAAAGATCTAACATCATGGGCCTTTACCCCTATAAGGTCCATATCTGCATTGTCTACCTTGGTGTAGCAAAATTTTATAGTGTTTTTAATCCAAGACAAGATAGTAGAGCACTGAATATCCTTGGTATGGCCCATTTTGTAAGAAATAAACAATAACTGTCTACCCACTCTGGAATCCTTGGTTCGGTCCAGATAACACTGGGGGGCCCTGACAGCTCAAAAGTAGGATATCCATGTCCTGAGAGTCTTGACTACACTTCAAGGCTGGTATAACCACTGTCAAGATAGATTGCGGTCCTTCTTTTACTAATTGTTTTTTGGCAATGAAGGAGGGAGACGGGAATACTTGGATCTGATCCCAGTCACCCAGGTATAAAAGTCCATCTAGAGTCCAGGCATGAATCTCACTATGCCTTTTTGCAGTGGCTAAGGCTCTTAGGAAAACTGTCTTCCATGTTAGGAATTTTAGAGTTGCTTCCTCTTGGGGTTCAAAAGGAAGCTGGGTGAGTCTCTGTAAGACTAGGGACGGATTCCACTTAGGAATGGACCTGGAACTCTTAGCTAGGCTTATCCCTGTAGAAGCTAGAGATTAGCCTAGCAATCTCTGAGTTGGTACTAACGTTAAGTTTAGAATCCCCATGGGTATCTGCAATGGCAGTTCTATAACCTTCAATAGTAGAAGGGCATCTGTTTAAGTCATTAAATAAATACCAGAAAAATTTGCAGATGTCCCTAATAGAGGGATTCCTGAAGTCCACCTGCTTTCTGTGCACCATCGTTGGAAAACGGTCCACTTGGAAGTGTAGATGGAACCTATTGAGAGTCTCTGCAGAGCACCAATTCTTTCTGCCACTTCTTTAGTAAAACCATGTTGGGTTGGTGTGGTTATGGCTGTTCAGTGGTTTTTTGAACAGAGTGCATATGGGTGGCAGTTGTCTTGGAATGTCCAGAGACATCTCCACTAGGTCCCAAAACCCCGGTTTTGTCGGCCAGTCTGGGGCAATCAAAATTATCCTGCACAGTCAAGATTAAACCAGCAGGGCAGTGGGAGGGAACACATAGACAACCAGGTTTTCCCATGGAATGTTGAGGGCATTTACTGCCCAAGCCTGAGGGTCTGGAATAGGAGAGACACAGAGAGGAAGTTTCTTGTTCAGGCTGGGTGCGAAGATTTGATTCTAATGATTGGATCTGGTTTCTCCTTGAGAAGCCATCCACTATCACGTTGAGTGAGCCTGGTATATGTCTTGCTCTGAGTGGAACATTGTTTTGGTGACACCAAGTGAAGATTCTCCCATTAAAGCACAGAGTTCTGCTGACTTTGTGCCACCATGTTTGTTGACATAAGTCACCATGGAGGTGTTGTTTGAGGCGATGAAGACTTGATTGTTCTTGCAATCTGTCTTGAAGAATTGCAGAGCCAGAAGTACAGGCTTCACCTCTAAAAGGTTGATGTGAAGGTGCTTTTCTGAAAGAGACCAGAGCCCTCCTGTAGAATTTTGACCTAAGTTAGCATCCCAACATGCATTTGAGGTGTTTGTAAAAATTACTTTTATATGTTCCCTGGGGTGGAAATATTTTCCTTATAGCACGTTTCAAGGGTCTAACCACCATGCCCCATGTCGTATCATCTTCTGATCCAAGGGGAGTAGTGTGTCCAGAGGCATTGGATACTTCCAGTGAGTCTTGAGATGCCATTAAAAAGGTCTCATATGCATCCTGCCCAACTTCTCAGTCCATGCAAGCAATCCAATGGTGGACATAAGAGTCCTTGCACTGATAACAGACTTTGTGGAGAGGCAATGGAACAGTTTTGTCCACCTGTCTTGTGTGGGCTTCACAAGAGACAAATCTAGTAAAAATTGGTATCCTAGAAAGTCGAACCTCTGTGAGAGATGGACTTCTAACTTCTTGAGGTTTATTATGAAGCCAAAATCTTTCTCAAGTTTTAACAATCATTGTGTGTGTTCCTTGCACTCCTGTTCTGAGGGGGTGCGGATCACATCGTCCAGGTATTGGTGGAGTCTGATTCCTGATTGTGAGTTTTCTCCCCTCCAGTGGGGACTTTACACACAGAGTCTATTGCCACCGCTTGGTGCTGCCTCCATGGCCACGTAATCTGCGACTTCCACATCCTCTTCTGCGACCACATTAGGATGGAGGTTGAAAGAAGGGCTGCTTCTTCTTGCTTGTCTGAAAGCATCCAGGTTGTTGTGAGCATGACGTAGATAATTATTTCATCTAATCAAAACCAAGTTTATGAGCGTGGAGATAAAGTTGGACACCAAGTCTGTGTAGGCCTTTGACATACTCCTACTAATGTCCAGCATAAACTGCATCTGAGCAGATTTCTATTCTGTCACTTGAGAGGTGAAGGTTATTGAGGCATGACTTGCTTACCATCCCGAAGGTGGAGAGGAAGTTTGTAGTAGTGATATTCTCCTGAGTCATATATTCCAGCTTGATTAAATCCTTTTGATGTACTGAAACTGGGGTTCCACTCCTGTAACCAGGCTTTGCAATGTTTAAAAAAGCCTGTGGAACCACCTGTGGTGTCTGAGTGAATTTTTTTGTCCAGTATACCAATTTCCACTGTGTCGTGGAATCGTGGGAGTTTGCCTATCTCAAGAGTGTTAGACATGCTGGGTTTGACTGATTCATCCTCTGCCATCTGTAGTCATGATAGGTCTGCTACCATAGGGAGTTTTATGGATTCTGGTCTATTCAACTCCTCCTGTTGTAGGAGAAGAGGATCATGTCCCAACGTTGAGCCCAGCTTGTAATCCTCTTCTGCTGCTGGGTCAGGGATAGACAAGAACTCCCTAACCTTTTTCACCAATGTGTCCTGGAAGAGAAATATCCTGAGAGACTGTCTGTGACACAGGGTTCGGTGCCTTGAAAAAGGCTGATGAATCAGAAGAAGACTGATGAACCGGAGCCAGAGTGAAAAAGGTGGCTGGGATATTATGTGCGGGTAATGGAGCTGGTAGGCTCATGAGAGGGTTGATGCCGGTAGGAGGTGCATTATTACCAGAATCTTCCGGTTCTAAATCTAGGAGATGTGTCGTCTACCCGTGAAGGTATCTTCAGAGGTAAAAACTGGTTCATTAGTTGTTTCTGGCTCTTCACAAGAATCACCCTGCGAGCCTGACTTGTGTCTGTAAGCAGACCTCTTCACGAAGTTCTCTCTAAGATGTGTCCACTGCTCCTCTGAGAGTGCTACACATGCAGAACACTGATTAGTGTCAGCTCCCCATGCACAGGGGTCTTGCCCCTTGCACTTGGCTCTACAACTAAAGCAAGAGCTGTGACCATCAAACTGGGGCATAAAATATCCACAATTGCCCCGTTTCTGGTAAGGAGGTGTCTTCATCATGTTACCACTATGATCTATAAACTGTTATACAACAATTTAAACAAAAAAATAACTGTCTACCCCACAGTTGTAAGACTGTAACAAATCACTAAAGTGAGAGTCACAAAAAGCCAACTTTACAAAATGGCTTCCAATAAAAAGAAGGAAGAGCTCATGCAAGTAATCTGATAGGTTCCATATGTCACATGGCAAAGCCAGCAGGTGTGTGTTTACCCGCACTGGTACAATATCGCCAGCATCCCCCATGACCAGTGTTCCGGATAGCCCAGTTTATCTGAATTTCACGGGTAATAAGTTTTCAACTTTTACTCCGGTCGGAAGCTTCCCATGGTCAACCACCGGTAAAGCATATTGTTACTATAGGTAGGAAAATAAAATAAATTTCGGTAGCCCAGAGCCTCCATAAAAAGACAGTGTTGCACCCTGAAACCTGTGTGAAAAGTATTTTACATACATAACTCTTCTACTCCTCCAAAGATATTGTTTCCAGCCCAACACCTCCAATAGTGTTTATGAATGAAAAAATAAAACACATTTAACAAAATGCCTGAATCCAAATCACTAACAAAAACATATTATATGTTCATAATGCCATTGCCAACATGTCCTGAAAATTTCATCAAAATGAATCAACAAATTTCTTGAGTTATTTTACGAACAAACAGACCAATAAATGCACACCACCAAAAACAACTCTCCAACTATATACATCACATGATCTCAAATAGAGAATGCTGTAATGTACAAATAAAAACTGAAAGAAAGATCCCTTCTACCACCAGTGTCACACAACATATACAGGATAATAACATTTTATCAATAAAGAGCAAAATTGACTTTCAAAACTAACCTACTATAACATAATCTTCATTGTCATCTGTTAAAACACTGTGAATAATGATCACCCCTGATGATGCTATTACGAACATAAGGTTATAGAATGTGTGTTTTGTTTTTTCAGCTTTGACAGTCCAGAATGTAATAACCAGACTAAGTTTTAGACGCTTGCTGACACTTATGTATAATCTTTTCAGCTCTAACCCAGGTGTGACTTATCTTTGTGACCATACGATTAATCTTTTATATACTACAACCCGTCTTGTATGCTGTTTTGTAAAAGTAAAGCCCTATGATTTGGTGTGACTTATCTTTATGATCATTTGATTACTCTTTTATATAGCACAGCCCGTCTTGTAAGCTCTTTTGTAAACGTGGAGCCCAGTGCTTTTTACCGTGGAGGAGATTATTTGTTTGATTATCCAATCAGGCCCCAGACAGTCCCAGAACCGATTAAGCCATTTTTCTAGTCGTAGACAAACCGACTGGGTCCCAGGACGCCTCAGGCCTCCTGGGACTAAGCCCCGACTAACCCACGATTAATTCCCGACCCTCCAAGGTGCCCTGAGGCGTTCCCAGGCTTCCCCAGACCGAGATGACCGATCCTAGTTTTGCAATGGGACTAAGGGTCGAAGGGTGCTTGGGACTAAGGCACTAAGGGTCTGGGACTAAGGGTCGGGGACTAAGGGTCGCAGGCGGCCTGGGACAACATAGGACTGTGTAAATTTGATCTGAGGAGGCCTGAGGAAGCCTGGGACTGGACATTTTGTTTATGGTAGGAAAAAATAATTGGTTGGGGTCGGGAGAAATATCAAACATGTTTGATTTTTCACACAGCCTCAGCCAACCACAACCGACCCTTACAGGACGCCTGGGACTAAGCAAATTTTTGCAACCGACCCCCCAAAACCCTTAATCGGGAGCCTTAGTTGTGTGGTGGAACACCCACATAAAAATTTCAAACATGTTTGATACTTGCCACGACTGTAGCCGATCCACTTTCGTGCCTGGCCACAACTTTCCTAGTCTAAGGCTTTCTGAGGCCTCCTCAGACCCAAAATTACACCATCCTATGTTGTCTGAGGCATCCTGCGACTCTTAATCCCAGGACTCTTATTCCCAGACATCAACAAAAATCACCCATTACTGTCTCTGTAAATTGGTTATTAGTCCCACGAGGCCTGAGGAAGCCTCAGACCACTCTGAGACCCAGTCAGTATATCTCCTACAGGATCGGGGTTGAAACAGGTCACAAACATCGCTTAATCACTTCATAGTCTTGGAACAATCAGGAATTGTCTGAGAACGTCTTGGGCTTGATCCCAGACCTGGATTAGGATTCCATTTTCCAGCCCATTTTTCTTGGGTTTTTTTCACTGACTCCCAAGGATTAAGGGTCCCAGGACGAATTGGGGGTTAATCCTTTGGTGGAACAGGGGCATTAACTTACATTAACCACAAAATCTCCAAAAAAATGTTGCTGTAGAGTAATATATTTAATTTCTATATAAAATAAATATAGAAGGGGAAATGAAAGACACAGACAAGTATACATATCTACATAAGCTTGTACAGAGTTTTACCTTTGCGTGCATATTTTTCCTCTTGAAAAGCTTGAAAACCCCGACTGGAGACAACTGGTGTGAGAACTCATGACTTAGTATATATCTATGGTAAAAAAACACTTCTATTTAATTTGGTGGCAAACACTTTACACAATGCAATAAATAAAATGTAACCATGAGATCTGATCAAATTTCTCTCTATAAATAGGACACAAAGAGGACCCTGGGTTTAAAAATGTGCTGAAAACAAAAAAAATCCTTGTTGAGAATCATTTTCCGTGGCACAAAGTACTTCGATGAAAAAGAGCATTCATCAATTTGGTATTAAAAGAAGTGTGTATTAAGTTTGTACAGAAGACTATAAGGGCCAAGTAAAAGCTATTTTGACCGTTCGTCACATAAACTTTTTAGACTAACTTTTGACGTACAATGTCATTTTAATCTGACGCTGGCTGAAAGCCAGTTTTTATGAGATTATGAGAGGCCTTTGAACCAAGTGTGTGTGGAGGGTGTGTGTGTGTCCGTTTGTCACATTTTTACATAAACTTTCCCATCTCATTCACTATGAAGATATCTTCACCAAATTTGCAGAGAATGTCTATGTGTATGAAAAAAAATGTCTGTCAAAGTTTTTTCTTTATGTTAAAAAACAAAATGGCTGTCATAACCGATTATTATAAGATGTTGCAAAACATAAAATTTTGTAGCAAGTGAAGCATGCGGTGATATCGGCAAAATTGGCGATATTACATTTTATTATTTCATTATGAAAAAGTTTGAAATTAAGGTATAATGATTGTAACTAATATTTATTTACCTTTTTGGTGTTATATAGTGTTATCCTTGTTGTATATGATTGCTGTGAATGGTTTGTTTTGTATCCTCATGTCAATGTGCAGAGAGGAAGTTGTCACTTCAAAGTCTGGGGGAATACTAAATTTTAAACCAATAGGACTCCTTGTTTCAATTTTACAGGCGCTGTTTTTGAGTTAATCTCCCATGTCTGGGGTTTTACTATAACAGCAGGGTAAATTTCTTCATTCCTTGCTGAGTTTGTACAGGTAACTCTAGACATGAGATAGAGATGTTAGGGTAAAACCTGCTATTTTCTTCTGTGGTTAGATTTTAGAGATGTCAGGGTAAAACCTGCATGGTGTTATGTTATAGTTAAGATTACAGGGAAAGTTGTAAGATGACTTTGGTAACATTTTAAAGCAGGGAGAGGAGAATGTTCTGTGTATAATTTATGTTAATTTTAGGGTAAAACCTGTTTGGGAATTTATTTTAAAGTAACATGATATTTTAACTGTTTATTTCCGGGGAAAGTTGTGTTTGTATTTAATACTTTTCTGTATGTTGTATTTGTCTAGGTTTGAATGAAGTAATAATGAAGTAGTGGCAGGGTAAAACCTGGCAAGAATTAAATGGACTGAAATGTTAAAATTGTATGCAGTTGATTGTGCATGATGTATTTGATTTCAGTCACATGATTACAGGTTTCCAGGCTGAACGCTGGTGATTTGAAGGATGTTTCATGGGGTAAAACCCATGACTTATTGAATTCATATCAATTCATTTCATTAGGTACTGAATCTACTATGGTACTTAGTAAAGGATGGGACCAGTGTTTTAACATAGAGTATGATCCAAGATCTAAGTGCTAGTAGACAGTAGGTTTCCAGTGTTATGTCTTGTTTATGTCTAATGGAGTTATTTGAAAGTATATAATATAAATGGGATTTCTGATTATTTTGGTAACTTTTGTGACTTTAGTGCTTGTACCAATTCAGCCCCAGCATTTGCTGGTAAAATACATGTTATATTTTGTAAATAAATGTTCAGTTATATGATGTAAAGCTTTCTCTTGACTTGACTCTCTCAAGACCCTTGGCGCATGGCACGTTACACAAGTTTCATCAGATTTGCACAAAATGTGTATGGCTAGAAAATCTTGCGTGAGATTATTTTTGCCCTTGTTTTGAAAACAAAATGACTGCCTTGCCACATCTTAAGCGGTTTACAATACAGAACCTTGACCAACTGTATGTACTGTTCTCCTCTGCCCATAAAACTACCCATCGTAATATGACCTGTACATTGTTGAAAGCGATATAGACCCCAAATAAATAAATAAAAACATAAATGTAGCATATATTGCAAAGGTAGATAAAGCACTGAAGTGGAGGATATCGTCATGGGGTTTCAGTTACTTACTTTATAAATAGTCCCCAGTCCTTAAGAGTATTAATTTTGTATTCTATTACTTAATTTCTTTATGATTAAAAAAACACATCTGGCGTCATGCAGAACATGTTATAAATAGAAAATAATGAAAGGGTTTCCCCATGTAGATATATTTACTTCCTCAATTGTCAAAATGTTATCCAAGGATGGCTTTTTTCATTACATGGTTTATTTCTCATTATAAATTAAACTTAGCTACAACACAGTGTTGCAGACTATTATCTAAGCCATTGTCTCAAAAAATTACTTTACAGTGGTATATTTCCTAGCTGTTGACAGTTACCTTTTATTGGCTGAAGGCGTTTATTTAGAGTGCATATCTCTATTCTGGCCCAACACCGCCAATATTGGTTATAGTGCAATGACACAAATACTTTTTTTCCAAAACTTCTGGATTCATATGACAATCAGAACTGAATCATCTGTTCCCTACGACAATTTCAACAGTTCTTTAAAAAAATTCCCCAAAATCAGTTCTTTACATTTCAAGTTTCAAAAAAACTTCTATAAAATGAAGCCTTGTGAAAACCATTTGTCAAAGTTATATAATTACAGCACAAGAGAGATGCTCTTTATGAGTAGCGATTAGAAGCAGGTCATACCGCCCATGTTTTTTTCTTCAGTTATATAACTGGAACTTTGTATTTGGGAGAAATCACATGGCTGTTTCGGCTTCCCTACCATTTTAGAAGATCAGTTGTCATTACACATGGAGTTTTATATTGGTTAATTTGGTCTTCTGATTAGCTGATATAGTGGTAAAATGGTATTTCAAATTATCTAAAAAATCTTAGTAGTAAGTTGTACACATCATACTAAAGAAATAAGTAACTGAAGTGCTATAAGTCACCAGGTAACAGATCACAAAATGTATGTGTTGTTGTGCCTTACACAATAAATTACACTATATATATTGTGTTTTGAAAGTTATTTTAAAATATTTTAACTTTCTCATCAGGGGCTAATTACGCTAACTTATTTATGGATAGGTTTGAGACAGATGCCCTGAATAACTGGCCTAAACAGTCTCTCCGATGGCTCAGATATATTGATGACATATTCATGATTTGGACACATGGGCAAAATGAACGAAATAAGTTCATTGAACACCTCAATGGCATACATCCCAAAATCAAATTCACTTCTGAAATAAGCGAAAGTTCTGTCAATTTCCTAGATACTACAGTTAAAAGTGATAGTAACAGTGTCTATACTACTCTGTAGGAAAAACCTACAGATACTCACCTTTATCTTCATTATGATTCAGCCCACCATAGCCCTTGCCACAAAAAAGGCCCACATCAACAACTCTTAAGAATTAGAAGAATCTGCTTTAAGAATCAGGACTTCATCGAAAATGGCATCAAAATGATTGAGCACTACCTAAAAAGAGGTTATCCCTTTAAGCAATTGAAGAAACATATGCTTAGAGCCTGCAAATTCAGTCAAGATGATTTGCTAGAGGTCAAAACCAAGGAGTCAGTTAGTACTCCTGTAATGACCACCAAATATAACCCACAAAATCCCAACATAAAAGGTTTTATTCATGATAATTGGAATATAATCCAACATAGTAATGACTGTGCTTCAACATTTCCAGATAAGCCAATCATTGGCTTCAAAAGATTACCTAACCTTAGAGACATACTTACCAAAGCATCCATTTCATATCCACAAAAAAGAAATGGAAGCCAAAAGCATTATGCCTATACACTGTACCAGGGGGCTGTAAATCAAAGCCTTCGTTTTGCTAACTAATTGGTTAACTCTAAGTTAACCCTAAGTTAGCAAAGTGTCGTGTAAATCAAAACCTTAGTTAGTTTACTCTTGGTTATTTTTTTCGTAAAAACCCTCAAATTTAACGATAACTCTGACCCTGTTGTTAAGTGTTAGTTGCATGAACCCTTTGTCTTTTACTTCCACATAAATATAAAGTTATGATTGTTATATAAAACAAAGTTAGTGAATATTGTGCATAAAGGTTATGTGAATATAAATGATAATTTACATTGGATTTGGTTGAGTGAGTGATGCATTTCAATGAAGATTTATGAATTGAAGGGGATCTCTACTAACATATCCTGGGTATCCCAAATCAATTTTAGATAAATATCACATTTTTTAAAGATGTTTGGTCAACTTTTCCCACATAGTACATGAATCTCACAAGTTTGAAATGCTAAGAATTTTTTAATGATTATCTTAATTTTTTGTAAGTTTTGACTATCTTTGTTTTAAGTGCAGATCTTACAATTTTACTCATCTTTTATGTTTACACCTCTTAATAGTTCATTTATACATATTTATGAATATTCATCATTTTTAATCTGCCTCTTTTGTGAACAAAACAACAATGGGATACTTATTAGATTGTTCACCACAGTATTTACTCCTTAACCCACTCTACTTAACCAGAAAATCTAAATTATGATACTATTATCATAAGTAAATGCTTAAAGTTATACATAACCTTAGCTTGGCCCAAAATCTATGTTGGTAAAGTAAAATTACTCAAAAATTGACTTCACTCTAAGTTTCAAGCTAAATGTCATCCTGTCCACTAGTTACAAAGACTTACAAAGACAAGTAATTGGGCCAAGCTACGGTATGGCCACCTTAACATAATCTATGTTGCTATCTTAGTTTATTGCAAATATATCTCAGTATACTCAATATAAAGTATGTAAAATGTTTAACCATATATTTTTATTAAGTTGGCCTTAATCTCTGTTTACACCAGTAGGTAGATGGTATTTTAGATCTATGTCAATGTTAGTGATTAAAATATGTAAACCCCACTCTTGTGTGTCTACCAAATAAGGTACTGTGGCAAAGGACACTGCTACACAAACACACAAGTAACCAAATACAAGCACACATTTAGTCTATAGTTACCAAACGAAAGCATAATGTAACGAAAACATAAAGAGTGCTTTCCATTTACCCACTGAATGCTTTAGTTAATATGTCATTATATTGTCGTTAAGTATTGATTAGTTAACTATTTTACGAATGCTTCGATTTACAGGCCCCTGATTAGGTAAACGCACTTATTGCCCTATCATCAAAAATCTTGATGAAATCACCTGCAAAATTAGTGGGAATAAATATGAACCAAAATACTTACCCAAACACATATCATGTGAATTATCTGACAGAGTACATTTAATCACATGCAAAAAAATGCAAAAAATACTATGTAGATGAGACAGGCAGAGCATTCAGAGCATGAATCTATGAACATAAACTCTCAGCCAATAAACCAAAGGATAGCAGAGTGACCCCTGTTTCCAAACATTTCACTGGAAATACGCCACAGAAGATGGCATGAACAGTGGTCGATGTGGAGTATTGGAGTAATCCATCCAATAAGCATTAATCAATTTATTTGATTTCTATGCATTTACTGGTCTTTTATTCACACTCATGAGACCAAAACCCTAACTTTGAGTTATACACATCATGTTAGTTGATAAAAGAAAAAGAAATGACAGTTCAGGGTATCCATAGAATTTTACCTGACAAATTTTCTTTTGAGATGACATCAATAAAAAGATGACAAATAAAACTGAAACACAGTAAGTTATTGTGCTTAACTGGTCTAAAGGAAAACTTTGTCATCAAATCATGTCATTTGTCATGCAATGTTTATGAGAATTATAAAACTATCAATATGACTGAAGGAATTATCATTCTGCACCTTGCATCTTATAACATTTTCTCTGAGCTCCAATTCAATATTTCTGCAACTTGACTCTTTGTAACTGAGACAATGGTGCATAAAGGTTTATTTGTTGTGCTGTATCTTCTCATACATGTAGGATATACAACATTTCAGAATTTTACTTGTGACCAAAATAAGATGCAATTGATAGAATTGAACATTTTCCACAATAAGAACCCTGATATTGCACATTTAGTACAAGATGTTACATTGGATACAGCGGGCATGCTTTGTGTGGAAGGTGCTATGTATAATAGTATTTTTCAACATCTAGAAGTTATCAAAGAAAAGGAAAATATAAAAAGGCTCCATTTTGTGGTTAATGGAAATAAAACTTCTGGTCGAACAAACAAACTGAACATTAACCACATAACAAACTTTCCATCATTGGAGGCATTGTGGTTAGTAAGCCCTGATCAGTCAAACACAGAAAATCAAAGAGAACAATTCCAAATTCTCTACAATTCTGTGAAGAAATTACACTTGAAATATTTACACATTGACAGTTTGTTATTTACTAGTTCATTTGGACAATTTTATGAGTTTATTTCAGCCTGTGAAGGACTGGAAGTTTTCCATACCACCAACACAGTGACACTTTGGCAGTGTGGATCGTATTCATCACCAAATATATTCTGGGCTTTGCAGGGAAAACCTCTGAGGACACTTGTACTGAAAAATTCCCAGTCAACACGCTGTGATTTAGATGTCAGTTTGCTGTTTGAACCCCTCCGAGGCTCTTCTGTGGAATATCTTGATTTAAGTAGAAATGAATTGCAGGTTTTATCACATGGCTTCAGTGAGATTTTTCCAAATTTAAAAACCATTGATTTGTCTTATAATATCATTATGGAAGCATACTCTTTGATACTTATGCTTGATGTGCTTCTCCACCCAAGTTTAATAGTAGTGTATCTAGGACATCAGAATGTTGCGAGTCATAAATTTTCCTATGCAACTACACCTATTGCTGGTCGTAAGCGTCAAAAGCGCTCAACTTCTCAGTCAAACTGTATAATGGAACATTTATTAAAAACAACAGACATTGACAGTAGACATAAAATAATGTGTGCATTAAAAACATGTTATAATATCTCCATTCCATGCGAAATGTTACCAGAAGTTACAGTAGATTTTTCGTGTAGATATAATGTAAGAATACCAATTGGTAGAAATTTACAAGAGGTATATATCAATGGCTTTCAATATGAAGGAGACTTTCAGCATGATCTTATTACACATGACAAAGATAGCGTATGTTTATCAGAAAAAAATAACATAAAAAAACTGTCTGTAAGAACAAACAGTTTATTTTTCAAAAGAAACAATTTTCAAGGCACATTGACAATGGTGTGGGTTGGTTTACAACATTTAACCCACATTGACATTGGTGACAATCAGTTGGACCTGCTGAATATATTTCACGCTTTTTCTCAATTTAAGAATCTTAGAACTTTGATCATGGATGGGAATAACATCATATTTACACAGAATGGTTCTATCTGTGACATATTTCCTTCTCTTGAAGTGCTAAATGTGTCAAATGGACAAATAACTCATTTCCCTGTCAAAATTTTTCGTGGTTGTAGATACCTCAAAGAAATAAGCCTTTCACATAATACTGTTGAACACATTCATCTTGATCTTACCAGGTGTGATAGTCTTGAAAAACTGGATTTTCGTTATACTAATGTGAAACAGATATCAGAATTAACACGCAAAGGCTTAGATGACATTGCAAGTCTTCATGACATAGAGTTGGATTTAACTGGACAAACATTATCCTGTCATTGTGATCATCTTGAAACAATTCATTGGCTACAACACACAAGTGTTAATGTAAAGCAAAAGTGTGATTTAATATGTGTAGATCCAAATGGTGGGTTTGAAACTAACCCTCTCTGCACATTTGATGCAAGAGAGATCTTGCTTAATCACTGCAAAAACTTGGATGTCATTATCAGCGTCATTACAACAGCAATTTTGACACTTTTGATATTAATGATTGTACTAGTCTTCTACAAATATAGATTTCACATCAAAACTAAAATACAACGAATGCGAAGACGTCTCTATAGACACATGTCTGGTGGTGTTACAGAGGAAGAATATGATGCATATGTCCATTATGCTGGCAATGACAGACACTTTGTCCACAATTCATTGATAAGTGAACTTGAAGATAAGAACAATTTTAAGCTTGTCATAAGGTTTCGAGATCATCAGTTGGGACAGTCAGTTCCTGACTTGATTGTTGGATCTATTCAGAGCAGTCGGACAAGTATCATTGTTTCAAGTAAGGATACCTTTAAAAATGAGTGGATGGAATATTCGATAAACCTTGCATTACAAATGGAAGCAACCAAAAGTAAGAAAATAATTTGGATAAAACTGAGTGAAATTCCATTAGAAGAACAGCCACTTTGTATCAGACCAATTTTGAGTAATCCAAAAGCATATGATGTAAGAGTGTAAGTGAAACAAATTTCTTTGTTCTATGAAAGGGTCATTTCAGATTTACATGATATACCTAAATATTCACTTTCTTACCTAATATGCTGCACAAGGTCCTCAGTGGCTAAGTGGTTTAGCAGATGAAGATTATCTTGAAAATTGTTATTCAAGGAAATATCTTCCACATTATTAAAAATCTAGCCTTGCTTAAGGCCTAAGTTGTTTTGTTAACAATGTGAAGTTTTCAGTTTCTAATAAAAACTTCTAACTATATACTTTGAAATTGCATAATCCTGCATTTACTGGCTAATATGTCCCACCATATGAGTTCTTTATGACAAACAAACTTTATTACATGTGGGTTGGTAACATTTTTGTACATAGTAGAGCCTGAACCAAGACTGTTGGACTTCATAAGATAAAAGTTTATGTGTAAAATCTAAATCACACATCATAACCTTAACATCTCCCTCTTCATTATAAGCACTGTAATTAATCTCTCACTAACAAAGAGCCTTGACCAGTAGCCTTTTTTATGATCGGTACTAGAATTACTGGAGATGCAATCCTTCTTCTATTTAACCTTTTCACATGCAGTTTATTTCTTTATTATATTAACATGTGATATACATAAAGAGTTTACACAGGCAAGTGATAAATTTAATTTGTTAGGGCTTATAACTATAATTCAATATATGTTGCGCAAAATTCAGCAAACACAAAGTAAAAAGTTAATTTACAATTTTTAATTTGCTGTTAAACATAGTTTATACATTTGAACCATCGATGATAACAAATACTAAACAACCGTACCTTTTTATATGTCAATCAAAATTCAGTACCAAGAATGGTATGATGGATTTGTATAATATAAAGAAATTTCTTTTCACTATCTGAATATTCAAAATTTGGCCATTTTGTACCATAATTAGCAAAGTATTTTGTTTCTCATTGTCTCAAATTTACTGCAAATCTATATAAAATAAAAGTTAGAGTCACTTAATTTTGAATTACATAAAGTGCATAATCTATTCTCCAGTGAGGTATTACTTTAACGACCTGTTTCTATGGCCAGAGGGAGTGTACAAATTCTTATATTTTGATATAAGAGATTTTTTACATCTAGTTAAATAAAAATATTCCTCTAGATCAATTTGATCCTTAAATTTTTAAATCCATGAAGCTTTGGCTTCTTAGGTATATTTACTCTCCATTTTTATTTATTAAAATATAATAAAAGATTTAACTAAATTAAAATTTGCTCAATATTGCAACCACCCATTTGTATATTTTCTGGTAAGCAAATTTTTAGTTAAAAATCTGTTTACATATAAAACTATTTACGCAGTCTATTGTAAGATCTTAACATTGCTAGCCAAAATATATATTCTGGGAAAAGCCAGTGAATATCACTGTTTAAAAGTAGGTTAGCTGTAAATTTATTAACACCCGTAAAGTACATCAAAGCACTGTTGTATCATATTACATCAATGATATAATAAATCAGTTTGATGCTGAAGCAACTAAAGCCATGAATAAGCTCGTTCCAGTAAAAGAAAAGACAGTCACGATAAGGGAAAAAAATCCATGGTACACTGAAGAAATTCGGCAACAAAAAAGAGTGTTCCGCAACAGAGAAAGAATTTGGAAAAGATATAGATCAAAAGAAACGTGGTTAGCCCTTCAAGAAGAAAGACGTAAATACAAAAAGATGCTTATTACAGCAAAACATGAAAAAATCAAAAACTTAGTTAATGAGTGTGGCAGTGATTCTAAAAGGCTCTATAAATTAGTGGATGAAATAACAGGAAAGAAATCTGAAAACAAACTTCCAGCAGATAAAAGTGATCGAGAATTGGCTGATGAATTCGCTAACTTTTTTATGGAGAAAATATTGAAGATACGTGATAGTTTAAAAGACCAACCCACATACTCTCCTCTTAGTCATGGCAGTGTTCCCTCTTTGGATTCTTTTAAAGAATTAACTGATGATGAAGTGAAAAAGATTATTTGCTCAATGGCCACAAAATCATGTGAAATTGACAGTCTCCCCACCAAATTCATTAAGGATGGCTTACACGACATACTACCAGTAATAACAAAGATAGTGAATGTTTCCTTGAAAAATGGATCATTTGCCAATGCTTGGAAAACTGCCACTGTAAGACCCCTTCTAAAGAAGCCTGACCTGGATCTAGTACCAAAGAACTACAGGCCTGTGAGCAACCTTAGCTTCATTTCAAAGGTGGTTGAAAAAGCTATGTTACAACAGTTCAATGCTCACTGTGAAGCTAATTTATTAATGCCAGACTACCAATCAGCATATAGGACTAACTACAGTTGTGAAACAGCTATAACTAGATTAGTCAATGACATACTTTGGGCGATGGAGAACCAAAATGTAGCAGCCTTGTCCGCAATTGATCTCAGTGCAGCTTTCGATACTGTAGATCACAATATACTGCTGGAAGTTTTGAAGGTAAAATTTGGCATTTCTGGCACTGCCTTAGACTGGTTCAACAATTACCTGAGACCTAGATACTGTAAAGTCAATGTGAGCTGTGAATATTCATCACCAAAAGAACTGTACTTTTCTGTCCCTCAAGGTTCCTGTGCTGGACCAGTCTTGTATCTGGTATATGCAAGTACTATGAGAGAAATAGTTCCCACCTCAATATCATTATATGGATATGCAGATGACCATGCTCTAATGAACTGTTTTAAATCTGGTGACTTATGTGCTGAACTAGAGTGCATCGATGATATTGAAAATACAATGGAAAATGTGAAAGAATGGATGGATTGTAATCGATTAAAGATGAATAGTACAAAAACTGAGTTTATTTTATTTGGAAATAAAAAACAACTTCAAAAGTGTGAAACAAAATCCATCAATGTTGCAGGAGAAATAGTTCAGAAAACATCAAAAATTAAATATCTTGGAGTCCAACTGGATGAGTCTCTTTCCATGAAGTCCCACATTGCAAATAAATGTAGAGTTGCAATGTTAAACATTCAGAGAATTAAATTTATCAGACCATCACTTTCTGTTGAAACATGCCAAACACTTGTACAAGGTTTAGTCATCTCACACCTTGATTATGCTAATGCAACCTTGGCTGGACTACCATCATATTTAATTGGCAGGGTTCAAAAAGTCCAAAATACTGCTGCCAAATTAATACTGAATAAGAACAAGTTTGATAGTTCGACTGAATGCATGAAGGAGTTACACTGGCTACCCATCAGAGCCAGAATAGAATTCAAAGTATTGATGCTAGTCTACAAATGCCTGCAAAACAAAGCACCTTTGTACCTGAGAAACCTCATAAAGAAAAAGGAGTGCAGAAGAGAGGGTCTGAGATCAAGTGAAGATGATTTGATGCTGGAAGTTCCACATACTCTCAAGAAAATCTATGCCAGTCGATCATTCAGTGTTTATGGTCCAGAGCTATGGAACAGATTGCCATACAACATTAGGAGTCAAAATACACTTCAAAAGTTCAAGAGTGACTTAAAAACTCATCTGTTTACAAGAGAATATAATGCCTAAATAATAATAACTGTGCTCAGATTGGATTTATGGTACTTTGTTGTCATAGGCTTGGAAGTATTGTAAAGCGCATTCGATATGCTTATTGTGTTTGATTTGCGCTATAGAAATGTATAATTCTAATTCTAATTCTACATCAAAGCACTGTTGTATATTTTTTTCTGTGGAACCTCTCCATTTAATAACTCCAGATGCCTGCTGCATAGCTAAACATAGAGATGATGTGTGTATACTGACAAAGATTTTGACATCTCTCCTATTAATTAATCTCTCCACAATGAACCTGTGCGCTTTCCATTTTGCTGTTCAGTTAATATATATTTATTTATAGACCTATGAAAATAGGATTGATATTTATGTAAAATGTGGGTACTCCAAATATCAATGAAAGTCGGTTAAAGCAATAAAAATAAATGGGAAGAAAAATGGGGAAATTTTTTTTTTAAATTTTGAACATTTCAAAATTTGTATTACAGTGATGCATGTTCCTATCTCAAACCGTCTCCTCATGTTAGCTTAAGTTACTTCTTAAAATCTGTAGCAAAATAAACTTTGCTATTTTTTTTTTTTTTTTTTGCTGGAAATCTACTTTCTTTTAACCTGCAGTAGATATTTGGAATACAAATAATTCGATCTATAAAGAGTTGATTTGTTGATTACAGCATATTGTTCAATTCAAACTTATTTAATATTTAAAGCTGATAGAAAAATGTGTTTGTAATTGGTGTTTCATATATTTGGATACATTACATTAGTTGATTAACTGTACATATAAAATGACAGATATTTGGGGGTGGGGCGGCTTTTATTGTGTTTTATGTTTAATCTACACGTCTTTGTATATGGATATTATTAAAAGAAATAAAGCATTTCAAACTAAATTTTGTCTTGTTTATTCTTTAACAGTGAGATAAGAGTCACTTAATTTGAAGAATTTGACGTTTTTCCTGCAATGGTTGTGATGACATGGCACACATCTCTCCTCATGTTAGTTTTTTGTATTTTATGTTTGATTAATTTATCTTTGTATTCAAAAGCATATAAGCTCACTTTCTTATTAGTAAACTGTGAACTGCAATGTCTTATTCAAAACAATTTTTACACTCTGATATCAATTCAATCAGAAACTCTGACTACTGCTCATTTTCATTTAGTTTTGGGCAATGTAATACCCCTGTTCCACCAAAGGATTAACCCCCGATTGGGTCTTGGACCCTTAATCCTTGATAGTCTGTGAAAAAAAAACATGAATAATGGGTGGGACAATGGAATCATGATACAGGTCTGGGATCAAACCCAAATTGTCCCCAGGAAGCCTCAGACCTCCTCAGATAACTCACAATCGTTCCCTAACTAAGAGCAGATTAAGCCACGATTGTGATACGATTCAACACCGATCCTGTCTGGGACATACCCACTGGGTCTCAGACTGGTCTGAGACTTCCTTAGACTTTCTGGGACTAATAACATATTTCCTCAGACAGCAATGGCCGATTTTTGTTTTTTCTTTTGCATGGTGGGTCGGGGATGTATCTGGGATTTAGCCAAGACTTCCTGGGACTAAAACAAGACCGACCTGACATTAAGAGTCACAGGAAGTCTCAGACGACATAAGATTGTGTAAATTTCGGTCTGAGGAGGTCTCAGGATGTCTGAGACTGGAAAATTTGTGGGTAGGGGCGACAGTAGATCGGTTACAGTCCTGAAAAATATCAAACATGTTTGATTTTTAAACAGACCCCAACAGATCCAAACAGATTCAAGCAGACAGTCTGGGACTCTACATTTTCAAGAAACAGATCCCCAAAACCCTTAATCGGGACCCTTAGTCTTGTGGTGGAACAGGGGTATAAGGTGTTCAACCAACAAAACAAATAGTGGGGAAAATTACTCTTACTAATATGATTTTGGAGAATATTGTCTTGTACTAAATGCAGATAGGTTATGAGGAAATGAAATTTAATTAAAGAATAGTTTCCTGTGCTAAATGTGAAAAATGCTTTCAGTTTATTCTGTTATTATTTTCTGTTTATTCCTCTGAGATCGGTGGTTCAAAGATCCAACCTTGTGTGGGACTGTTGGTTGTTGCTTATCGATGGTCGGCAGTTTACAGTACAGAAACCTTAACCAACTGCATGTCCTGGTTTCCTCTACCCACAAAACTACCCATCGTGATATGACCTGATCAGTGTTCAAAGCGATGTAAAACGTCAATAAAAAAATATATTTCATGCGTGATGGATTTCTTCCATAGAGGTCTAAGAAGGTGTTAGTACATTTTATGCCCATTTCTACTTTCTTTTATTGTGTACACTTCAAAGTTTGGTGACTTAAGCTTCACTCTACAAGGCTTTGAATCTGGATGAGCTGTTGGTACAGCAATAGGTTCAAGACAAAATGTGGTGGAATATACTCTTTGATTGCCTGTCCTGCTTTTGTCCTTGACTAAAAATGTGACATGAAACCTAAATTGGACATATTAAGATAATGTGTGCTTTTGAATGATTTGCTCATAATTAATGTTACTGGTATTTTTCTTGGAATGTTTAAAAATAAATAGCAATACATGTACAATTATCAAACCTAATTTATGTGGCAATTATGTTTAGTTAGATTTAAAGAAATTAGTTTAATGTCACCAGAAATTAACCGATCAAGTATACAAAATTACTGATGACCCTAAAATATAACCTGTTCAAATCTTGTAGTGGTTGATAGATCATACGTGAACATTGTATTTGTACAACAGAGTTTAACAGTAAAAGTTTATGAAAAAGACTCATTTTGGTAAGCTTTGTCACATATCCAATTTTAGGATTATATGGCAACCAATGAGTTAAATATAATAGCGTTTTTCTGTAGCTATTTAACTAGTTTAATCATCTAACACATTTGAATATGTACCTGTACTGGGAGGTGTTTCATTGGCAGACTTTATTGGCGACTGAACATACCGCAGCCAGTTTGAGGTCAGTCACACACATAATTTCCTGTGTGCCATAAATTTTACCAAAAAGAAGGAGTTTTAGGAAAATCAAAAGCTCATGACAAACGCTAAGCCACTCTTACATCCCATCGCACGTGTATACACACGTAGGTGTGCTGCAAATATTGTTGAAAAATATGAACCCAGCCTGGTAGTAGTGATTTTCACTTGCAAACAAGGTGTATTCTCCTAACAAGAGTTTATAGCCATACTGCCAGCACGCAGAGAAAAATGTGCATGCCAATTTTCATTGCGGGGTCTGTGCGACCTTGATATTCTGTTCTAAAATCTCAAGTGTACCTTAAGTGTCCCTTGCAAATTAGCCGATTTTTCTCTGTAACCAGGACGTACGTGCACGTACGTCCTGGTTACAGAGAAAAATCTGCTGATTTGCAAGGGACCCTAAAGGCATACTTGCAATTTTATAACAGAATCTCAAGGTCGCACAAGTGTGTTCATTGATATTTAAAGTTGTTACAAGTACATATCTCTGCTACCCCACTACCAGGCTACATTTATATTTTTCAACAATATTTGCAGCACACTTACATGTCTATACACGTACGACGGGATGTAAGAGAGGCTTTACATCCCATCGTACGTGCACGTACGTCCTGGTTAGAAAGAAAAATCGTCTGATTTGCAAGGGACCCTCAAGGCACACTTGCGATTTTAGAACAAAATATCAAGGTCGCACAGGCCCTGCAATGAAAATTGATGTGCAGATTTTCCCTGCGTGCATGCAGGATGTGTACAAATGCATCCATGCCTCAAGGGTAACTTACAAGAGACTTGCGAATGTGCATTCTCTTTGCGTTCATATTTTTCAACAAAATCTGCAGCACACTAGACTTTCACCAAGTCCTTTTGTCTGTTGTGAAATATATGAGTACTGTATGACTTTTGAAGAAACAGTCAGCCCTGACAAAAGTTTGTTTTTTTCAGAGACTATCCCCCTAACTCCAGAATGCTAGTAGTATAATGAACTCCTGTAAGTTTCCAATTTAAATTTAACTATTCAGGTTACTGATGGATACAAATACAAAGACTTGGAGCAAGTCTAGCAGCACACGTGTCTATGCACGTACGACGGGATATAAGAGAGGCATAAGAGAGGCTTTAGAGGGCTTGCGACTAGTCTTTTGGTAATGCGTGTTTAGCTCACAACTTTATAACTCACAATGGCAGTTGGCCAAGGGAAATATTGTTGATGTGACAGGCCATGAGCCATAAACATCATCTAAATTTCATTAGAATTCCCAGATCCTTACTCAAATGATTTTTCTCACCCACTTTCTTGGTTTGATTTTATTACAATTCGTTACTAAACTCAGACATTTTTACAGATATACATAAGATATTCTGTGATTCAAAAAAGATTTCCCTGTTGTCAAACAACTTGCAGTAATTATTAGGTCTCTATTCATATTACACTACTTTTTGAATAATCTTTGTCTTCTAAACTACCATTTCAGTTACAACACAGTTTTATTACTAAGTTATTATTATTTCAATACCCTCTAGTAAGCTTTCGGATAGTCATGATACATACTAAATTATCACATGTGGGAGTAGTATGGAACATTGGGGATAAGTTCGTCTGTTGAACTTAACCTTCAGTTCTGGTACCAGTCTGAAGAATTACATTGTGGTACTTCATGCTTCATTGGCGTTCACTATAAAAGCCAGCTTGTTTTCAAAATTTGCCGCCACACTCTCGGATTTGAACAATATACATGTTGAGAAATTTGAACTGAGATACCGTATTTGTCATATTTTAACTTCGCATTTTATATTTCATTGATTTTAGTCTATATTTTAATTGTATCTCTCAGTTCATCATGCCTAAAGTGTTTTATTGTTCGAAATGTGCTTTGCAGCACCCACGGCCTGTGGGAAAGAAGTGTCAATATGAAGGTGAGTCCCTCTCCGATGATGTGGAAGTGGCTGCACCCCCCTCCACGGAACCAGACAGTAATGACACGGTTTCACAGCTAATCTTGTCGCAGCTACAACAATTAGGGGAGAAAATGGATCTTATGGACAGGAGGGTGCAGCGCACGGAAGCAGCATTGGGACAGGGAACCTCACAGGCAAGTCTTTCATCTGTTACTTCCCACAGTGCCACTACTCTAAACGTACCTAACCACAGTATCGCTACAGAATGTAATGCTGAGAGTGTGGTCCCCTCACTGGGTTACCTTAGAAATAATAATTCTGTCCAAGCAGAGGTGGACAAAAGACTGGCAGAATTAACTCAGCAAAATGAATCGGCTATAAAAGGTAGAATTAAATCCCAACGTGGGGGCCCTGGGGATGTTACGGTCAAAAAAGTAGTAGACTGGCCACAGAATTTCATACTTACTGGTAGTCGTAAAGTCAGGCCCAGTTATGACGATCTTACCATGTCCCAATGGGTTTCTGGCTTCGTGAGATGCATTCAAGAGGAGAAGTCAGAGGCAGCCAAATCTTCTATGCTCGATTACTTAGGTAACCTTATGGAGGATGCCTCTGACTTCTCCTGGGAGTCAGCCAAAGCTTCACATGCAATTGTACTTACAAATATGGAGGCAGATCGTGTACAGTGGACAGAAACCGAAAAATTGGACCGTATCCGGAGAGCTCATGCTCAGAGACACAGTGCCCCAGGGTCGTCTAATGGTACAAAGTCAACATTTAATAGAAAAGTAAAAAATTTGGGGTCCAAAAATGGGGTCATTTGTCGCTTTTTTCAAGAGGGGACTTGTAAATTCTCTACCCATCACAGGACTGCTGGTCAGTTGTATAGGCATGTCTGTGAACATTGTGATGGGCCCCACGTTAGTCGCACCTGTACCAAAAAAACTGGTTAAAAATACTGAGGAACCACTGCAGTAATGCAGTGGGTGTACAATTCAGTGACAGATATTTCTATAATAGTAAGTTTGTAAATAAACAATTGCTTGATAAACAGTATACTAGGAAATTGATGTCTGTATATAAAGTAGCAAAGCCTAGTCTATTGTATTCTGATGTAGTTAGGAATAACAAAGAAACATGTACTCAACCAGTAACCAAAATGCAGGTGGTCCATAACCACTCTAGTGTTGTATTAAAAAATGATCAGGCAAAAATAAATAGAGGCAGAATTGTAGACCAAGGTGGTAAGCCTATTCAAAGTGGTATGGTTGCTAGTGTCAATACAAAGACGCATAACAAACAGTGTGCACCCCACATGTGGGGAAGTGTGTCCACTAGTATTGATAAAACAATACACGTGAATAATGTGCAGGAAAACCAGTTTGTTCATATGAATAAGTTTCAACCTCTGTCGGAGCCTGATATTGACAAAGCTGATAACTGTCATTCTTGTGAAGTTAATACTATTGTGTCTAATACTGAAGGTAAACATGCTTGTAGCACAACTGTGGCTCATGGGAATGATGTTAAAACAGTTACAAAAGGTAAGAATCTACATGTGTCTGTGAATAATGCTAGATCTCTTGCCAGGGGCCATGATACGAGTTCCAAACGCTTTGACCATACCGTCAGTAGTCGTGTTGTAACCCCTAATACTGTAACCACCAGAACTTCAACTCCAATCGTCCAAAGGGTTGTCGGTGCGTGTAATGGCACAAATTCCCTTCAAAATCATGATATGGACAAATATGCATTGGAAATTCAAAATTCTAGCAAAAGCCAAAGAATTCAGGAAGCCAAAGCAGCCGTGGGAAATAAACAGTGCATGGAACAGAATAGACCATTATTCGGCTTCATACCTATTTATGGGCTAAAAAGCCGGGTCTATGACAATGGCAATCGCTCAGCATGCACAGATATAATAGAGTTACACAAGAAATTGAGAACAGATGGTAGACCCAATTACTTGGGCTTACAAATTCCAATTATGTCAAAACTAAATTATGGCAAATGGGCTGCCTATTTACATAACTATTGGGACTGGCAGTTGCCTCTCCTAATTAAATATGGCTTTCCCTTAGATTTTGATCGAAACCAAGACATTTGTAGTAATAAAATCAATCACAAAAGTGCCATAGAGTATCCGGAGCATGTAGCAACCTATTTACGGGAGGAGATCGGAAATAAAGCCATGTTGGGACCATTTACTGACCCACCCATCGAAAATTTACACACCAGTCCTTTCATGACTCGTGATAAGTCTAGTTCTACTAACAGAAGAGTAATTATCGATCTGAGCTGGCCCTTGGGTCACTCTGTCAACTCAGGGGTGGGTAGTGACTCCTATCTGGGTACAGATTTTGTTTTAACTTATCCATCGGTCGATAATATAACTGAGGAAGTTCTCAAACTGGGCAAGGGGTGTCAAATCTTTAAAGTAGACATAAGTAGAGCTTTTCATCATGTTCCCATTGATCCTGGTGATCTGGACCTTCTTGGACTATACTGGGATAACTACTTTCTCGATTTTTTGCTGCCCTTCGGGTATAAGCACGGTTCGTCCATGTTCCAGCGAATTTCCGACGCGGTTCGGTTCATTATGAAGCAGGAGGGCCACAGTATCTGGAACTATATAAACGATTTTCTATGTGTGGCTCTACCCTCTAAAATCAATGGTATTTTCACCAGATTACAAACTCTACTCACTGAATTAGGTCTATCTATTAGTATCAAGAAATTGGTGCCACCGAGCACTAACGTAACTTGCCTCGGTATTGTCTCCATGTCTATCCCTATTGAAAAATTACAAATTATCAAAGAAATGTGTAACCAGTGGAGTGACAAAGTTGTCTGTACCAAAAAAGAACTACAATCACTGTTAGGTTCGTTATTATATGTTGCCAAATGTGTCAAGTATGCCAGATTTTTCTTGAACAGAATGTTAAACTTACTACGTGAAAACACTAAAAATAAAAGTATCAGAATAACTAAAGACTTTAAACAAGATTTAAGCTGGTTTCAACGGTTTTTGACCATTTTCAATGGGGTTTCTTTCTTTAATTATACTCCAAGTAAGTCTGTGCACTTAGATGCTTGCCCCACGGAGTTTACGCCATGGCACTACCAGCCAGTTGGTTGAGCACTAATATTGCATATACTGAAATGATAAATATACTAGTCGCCCTTAAAGTGTGGCACAAACAGTGGTCAGGTCATAAAGTACTTGTAAAGTGTGACAATCAAGCGGTGGTATCTGTCTTAAGTACTGGTAAAACTCGTGACAGTACTCTAAGTAAATATGCCAGAAATATCTTTCTATGGCTCAGTGCCTTCAATATCAATATCATGGTTGTTCATGTTCCAGGGAAACTGAATCCAGTGGCAGATCTACTTTCCAGGTGGAACATCACTGTTGATAATTTTTCTAAATTGCAGCAACTGGCCCATCCTGTCACCTGGGTTCCTGCCCCACAGGAGCTACTGTTCTGTGATGATTCTATATAATCTTTATATATTACAGACAAGCTGCCACTGGACCAGCACCTGACCCAGCTGGCCACGTCCAGACTCACCCATGCTTTCTCAGAATCAACAAAGAAGGCCTACAACACCTTGTTTAGGACCTTCTTGGCCTTTGTTGTATTCATGGCCTGGGATATATATCAGGTGACTACGTTGAATTTATTGTGTTTTCTTGAGTGCTTCCAATATAATGGAGTTAAATACACACAAATGGCCAACTACTTGTCTGCTGTCAAGACTAAGTTCCTCATCATGGGTCTGGATGTCGCCTGCTTCAATGATTGTCGTTTAAAATACTACCAAAAGGCAGTGCAATTGCAATCACCATTAAATGTTAAACTCAACAAAATCATTGATATATCCTTGCTGAAAAGTATTGTGAAGTGTTGTGATCTCACTTATATGGGTCAAATCTTCAAAGCTGTTTACTTAACTAGTTTCTTTTCATTTTTAAGATTGTCGAACTTGGTTCCTCATTCTATCAGTCAGTTTTCACCATTAAAACACTTAGCAAGGGGGGACCTAATGTTTTCTCCAGATAAAGTTGTTATACTCATCAAGTGGTCTAAGACCTTGCAATGCAACAATGATATTAAGTTACTTACCATACCTAGGATTCCAAATTCCATCCTATGTCCAGTCACTGCATTAGCCAATCTTTTGGCCCTCACACCTGAAGGTTCGAACCTTCCCCTTTTCCAAGTCAAAGTTAATCAAAATTGGGTTCCTCTGACCGACACCAAAGTCAGACGTCACTTTGCATTAATTTTAACCAAATTAAACTTGGGCCCAGGCTACACCTTCCACACCTTCCGGCGTTCAGGTGCCACCTTTGCTTTTAACAATAATGTAAGTCTTCAAAACATCCAGAAACATGGCACCTGGACATCGGACTGTGTCTGGAGGTACGTCACTGATACTGTTAATGCAGGTGAGCAGGTGGCTGACATGTTCAAACAAAAACTTACCTCTATATAATCTACTCCTAATGTTGGGCTTTGGGTGAACAAGTTGCTTTATAACCTTTTATCAGTTAAATATATTCTTATCTATTCTCACAGTAGCCTTGAATCGAACATTATATTGTCATAGGGTCACCTTTCCATAAGGCACTCTTATATAGTTTTTCTTCTGAAATGTTACCTTCTTCATGTGTATGGTTCCCCTCCTCATCTTTGTGTTAAGGTGACCTTAAATTGTGCCCAAGGTAAGGTGACCCTATGTCTTTTGCAATGTTATTGATATGTAAATACAATTAGTGTAGAACCAACTATTAATGTATTATTGTATTAATAAACTTAATTAACTGCAATGCTGTCTTGACCTTCTTCCAATTAACTCAAGGTCACTGGTCAAACTACTGGTACACGAGGAACTGAATGAATCATAGACAAATCTGCCTTTTACCAAATCGACCCTGGTCAGATTACTGTCAGCTTTAGAGTCTGTCATATAATAGCGATTAAGTCATAGAAAAATACTCATATTGCATTACTTTTTAATTTTGTTACCTGGGGGCTGATTTGCCGAGGGCCGAGGTTTTTTTTTGTTGTTGTTTGTTTGTGTTTTTTTTTTTTTTGGCTTTTTTTTTGGGGGGGGGGGGGGGTTATTTGCCGAGGGTTGATTTGTTCGGCTCACAAACATCACTATCATGTGGATAAGCATGGAGTTGAAATGCTGACTGTTTATCATCACCACCCTTCTTGGGTTGCTGTAAAGTTATGACCTTTGTTACTTTTGTTTGATATGTTAGGGCCACCTATCATCTTCATTAGTATAACACACAATTCTATGTTTCCCTGGATACTGCAATTATTAAGGCAGAACTTCCAAGATCCAACTTTGGTGGAGGGTTTGCCATACTGGGAATGTTTAGAGTTTGAATCATGCTGTGATGTAAAGGGGCCACTAGGGACCTTCCAAATATACGACATTACTAACTCAAACTGTTTTTACTTTTACGGTACTTTCTCTAACTGAGAAATTAAAAGTTCCCATTGGTTGACTGGGTTAGCAGGTTTGACATGTAACAACAGGCTGACACCTCTGTGTGGGTTCAACTCCCACAGGTGACAGTGCTGGGGACTTTTTCCAATATAACCATGATCGTTGGATGGAATTTAAAACCCCAACTTTGACTTAGAAAGGTGGGGTGTTTTTAAAATTATTTTTATTTACTTTATTCTTTTTGGAGATTATTGTTTTTATTATTTCTCTTTCACTTTTCTGGTGCAACTTCTTGATAAATGTCCCATTTTACTATGCTCGTGTAGGACTTTAGAAAGTCACTGTTGTCTGCAGTACTTGTTGCAGTGCTTGTGGTACTGGTTGCTGGTGTGGTGCTGGGACTAATGAGTAACGAGTGTGGCAGCAGAAGAGGTTAAAAAGCTACACCAGAACTTGGAACATTGTCCAGCTGGAAATTGCGGTCACTAAGGTTGGGCCTGTGACTATGTTTGCTGTGTTTGTGAAATGTCTTTGGATGCAATAACAGGTCATGTGCTATAACAGTGTCATCCACTACTGGACCAGGGTCATTACTGTCATAATACAGTGCCCTGGGAACTGTGACTGTGGCAGAGGACGGATGTGGCTGCTGTTGCAGTGAATATGGCTCTGTCAGGCCTCATTGACTTGAGGCTGTTCCTCACAATATATTATGCCTCTTTAGGTGCTTGGTCAAAAACCAAAGTTGCCCATGATCAACTGATGCCCACCAGTCGTCTCATCTGTCCCCAGACCAGACTTGGGGAGACCTTCCTGTAGACTGACCACTGCATAGAAATCTATTGCTTCAGCAGCACCAAACAATGTTTGGAAGCTGTACCCAGGTCTTCTCCCTCATGTTTGTGCTACATGATTGGGAGTCTGCCCATTTTAGTGTGAAATGATATAGGTAATCAAAGTACCTGCTACAACCTTACCCACATAGACTCCTCACTGGTTAAGGACTAGCCCGAGACATCTTTTCACTCCAGAACTGCTCTTGGAAATTATGTGTCCAGAATCTGGATGGGCCTGAGATTCATCAAGGATAACCGTGTGTACATGCAGATAATTGATTTACATGAATATTTATATATACAAGGTTAATTTTGATAAAATCTTGGGAGAACAAAAATGTCACAGTAATGTCACAGTTTTTCTCAAAAAGATATTTATATTTATTTTTATAAAGTAAAACAAGGGAAAATTAAAGACACAGACGTGTATACATCTACATAAGAAAGAGTTACAAAGTTTTACAGTACACAGTTTTTCTTGTTGAAAACTTAAAAATTCCCCTGTGCTAAGACATGGCTAATTGTACATATTTAATTTGGTGGCAAAAACTTCAAAATTAAAACAAAATCCAACAAAACAAAATCCAACAAATACAAGCTTGAGATTTGATAAAATTTCACTCTATCTATAGTATGCAAAGAAAACCCTGGGTTTAAAACTGTACGTTGAAAATAAAGTAATGCAAAATGATTTGACAAAAAAGAGCATTCTTAGTTTTATGAAGATAAAATTTCTGTAGAATTAATAGGGGAGGATTAAGTTTTTGTTATTCATTGAGAGAGTATCTCAATATTTTGAGATGATAAGTCATTTTAATGAAACTAAGTCAATTTTTAGGGATAACATTGTTTTAGTCACCAACTCCATTATTTTAATAGTTGGTTTTTAAGCACGAGTAGAGTAAGGCTGGCTCTTCTAGAGTTCTTTTTTTCTCTCCCAGCTTTCCTGACTTGTGGTGTGGCATGATGATTACCTGTCTCTTTTCACTGAAGTTAAGCGGTAATGGGCAATATTAGTACTGGAATGGGTGACTGCTTCAGTGCACTGCTTGTGTCTCTGAGGGCTTTGCGGCTGATGCTATTTGACCAAATCGCTTTTCAGTCTTGTTGAATCATGTTTTGACCCAATAGAAAAATCTCTACATATCTATAAGTATCTATGTCTAAAACTGTATTATCACTTTGACCCTCCAACCAGTCTGGACACCATAAATAACTTTTGTAGCACAAGATAAAGACTCCCCAAGATTTCTGACTTTGGACTCAGTATCTTACAAGAGTAGCTATAATATTCTGATTTCAACCAAAGATTCTGACTCTCTCCTAATATCCCCAATTTATGTGATAACCTTGAGATTTGAGTGAAGTGGTGAGGTCAAACATGAAAATACGAAGATTAGAAGAAAATATTTATTTTATCATAAGTAAATTTAATGTATATACATAAACTGACTCTACTATACTACTGAACTAAATATACAGTTGCATTATATTTGGCATCTCAGCTAACAGTTGATTTCCTTGTTTTTTTTTCTTGTTTCGAAGTATTTGACATCCCACAAGACATTTGTATAAAGGTTTAACATACACTAACGTTTTATTGTACAGTTAACTAAACATGTTACATAATCATATAGTGTTATACTCACTTATATCATATAAACTACTAAAATTATCCATGAGTATGACGTACAATCACAATATACATAACATTTAAAACTATATGTAAGTTGTTTATAATAAAAGATTACATTTTTAACATTACTGAGACAATTGTTAAAATATTACACGAGTGCATTATGCATCAACTGACAATCATTATGTTATGAGGGTGGTCACTGGAGGCAATAAAATATGAAAAAAGGGTGGTCCACTGGAGCCAATCCTAAAACCGACTATGTGACTCTGGGGTCAGTTTCAAAAACCGGAACAGAAACTAAAATCCAGAAAAATGCACACAAAAAATGTTGAGTCAGTTACATCATCCCGACAGGACCTAGAACATCCCACTTTGTCTGGATCTACCGCCCGACCTGACTTGGGAATTTTTTTTCTCTATGACAAGACATGAAACTACTGCGACAAACCATAAACCCCTAACAAATAAGCCTTCTCAAACCCCAATAAGCTGTAGTAACAAACTGACAGGACTGGAGCATTTTCCTGCCCCACCCCGACTGGACCAATTAATTTCTGGAGTCAGGATCGAGAGTCGGGATCAAACCAAAACTATATACCCCCCCCCCCCCCCCCCCGTTGTCATAAATCACCATTTGTCACTGCAAAAATGTCAGCTATACACGAAAGAGGCTTTCTACAGAAGTGTAGGGGTCTTTTTATTGAGCTTAATATTTGGATTTTCATCATGATTTGCATACAGAAAATGACACATTTGAACCCCAGAGCAGCATCTGCCCTACAGCCAACACCACAGCCATAGGAACAGTCACCACCCAGGAGTAGAAGAAAGCCACCAACTCCTGGGTCATGCCCTGGATCCTTCAAAGAAAATAAAAAGGATACTACAGCAACCTCTTGACCAACTTAATACACACTGATATTCCAGGATACCAGAATTATGTCAGGATGCCAGCTGCCTTTTTACCTTATCGAAAGAATGCATACACAACTGCATCAAGAAGCAGCACCAATTTCAGGAAACCCTTAGAAGGTGGATTGAAATTGGCAATAACACTGAGACACCTGGCAACAGGAGAAACCTACACCTCCTTGCAGTACCACCGGCTGTAAATTTGTCTCCAGGTCTGCCAAGCTACCTTTGCCCAATTCCAGGAGGAGTATTTGTGCTGGCTTTCTGACCCTGAAGACTGGGAAAAGGTAGAGGAGAAGTTCAGAACCAGATGGAATATCCCCCATACAAGTATATTGCCATGTAGAAGCCAAAGAAATCAGGGAGTGAGTATTAAAACTGCAAGGGTTCTTTTCCCTGGTGCGCCTAGCCCTGGTGGATGCAGAATACAGATTCTTCTGGTTCAAGTGGATCTTCATCAGATGCACATATTTTAACAGAAGTCATTTGAAAGAGAAGATCGAGGATAGCACCTTGGGGCTTTTAGCACCTGAACCACTGGGGGAGGGAGGGCCAAATTTGCACTATTTCTTGTCTGGTGATAATGTCTTTGAATTGATACCACGGATGGTGAAACTCTACAGCAGAAAACAACTCACAAGGGAAGAAAGAATAGCAAGCTATAGGATCTCTAAGGTAAGGAGGGTGATGGTGAATGTGTTTGGAATATTAGTGAGCAGATTCAGGGTACTGCTGTGCACCATGGAACAAAGGCCAAGGGTTGTCAGGGACATTATTTTACATGTGTGGTGTTACAAAACATGCTGAGGACACATCAGGGTGGAGCAGACAGGGCACCAACCCCAGGAAATGATATTGTACCCTACAAAATGAACAGGTGATGTATGTGCCAGATGACAACTACAGAAGTCTTTCAAGGGAGTCCAAACATTAGCAAGACCTACTGAACGATTACTTCAGCCATTTCCAACTATTTTCAAAACTATTAGAAAATAAAATCACAAGTCACCAAGACTGTTAAAAAACTTAAATCCGAGTTATGTACAAATGTCCCCCATTAAAGGTCAAAGAAAAAACTTTTTTTTTCAATTTTTGGGGAAATTCCCAATTATCGAAATTCTTGGGCTACCTCAATAGTTTCTCAAAGGTAAAAAGTCAAAAGGTTGGATCCATAGATCAAAATGCTTTCCCGGAATGTCAAAGTTTCTTAAAAGCCCCATTAAGTGTTTTCAGTGTCCTGACCTTGAACTCTAACGCATGAACAAGACAACTGGGGAATATAATTTTATTCAAATGTTATAAACACTATATCATATTTACATACTGAATTCACTTAAATATTACTGAACACAAAGTGAAACACCTAAGGCCACCTTAACCTAAGATTTACAATGATAACTTTTACTTGACCCTAAGGTCACCATAACATACAATTTAAAATACTCTGAGGTGGCCTAAATGAGATATCAAATAAGAGGTGAATGGGTCACCTTAAAATGAGATTTAGTGAAAACTTAAATTTTGTAAATACAAGTTACAGTTTGCCCTAGCAAGTACTTTGCGCTTCAAGCAAAGTCTTGCACACTTTGACAGACAGCTTGTGGCTGTTAGCGAACCTCTCCCACAGAATTCTTACCTGGCCTTGTCCTTCAAGTGTTCATGGTCCTTCGCAAAGTTCACAATTGCCTCCTAATCTGAGTCCATCAGGTAGGTATTAGTAATGTGCCCCTTCTTGTGCCTTGAGTTTCATTGAGATGTGCCCACCCCTCCTCCACCCTGTCCATTTCTGTGTCACTTTTGTCCTTGCATGCTTCTCTGCCACTCCCTCCTCTGCTGAGTGTGTAGTTTCCGCTCTCCTGGCTTCCTCCTTCTGTGCCACTTTCCCCATTTCTCTTACATCCCTCTTCTCCCTCCTCCACTACATATCTGCTACCGTGTTCCCCAACTCAAACTCTGTAGGTGTGTCTGTGGGAACTTCTATCTTCCTCACTCTTCTGCCCTTCTCAGGACCCATTTTTCTTTGTAAAAGCAGTGTTTCAAAAAAAAGTCACAAAATCCTAACCACAAGTCAACCCAACTTGTAGCTCAACAATAAATCCTAGGTAATTTGTAAAAACAGAAGCCTTTTTCTTAAACACTGTATGATGTAACTGCCAGATGCAATCCGACAGATACCAAATTCCAAATGATAAAAGCTGACTCTCCTTATATAGTTATAGATTAAGTACCAAGTCAGGTCAGCTATCTTTACGCCAGGCTGGTTTCTTTTCAAGTATGGTCACTTTATGTTTACAGCCTGTTGGGAAGTGATGTTCTGGTACCATGACAGGTTAGGAAGAGCTTCCAGACAAGATGCTTACACTATAGAACATGTCACAAAGTATGTTCAACACGCAGTAAAGATCTATGACAGGACGATTTTCAGGTGGGCAGAGCCAAAGTCAGAGTTGTGGAAGGTCTGTGAAATATCAAACATATTTGATATTATGCCGATCCACTGTAAAAAATCCATAGTTACCGACAAGATGGCCCCAGTGGAACACCCCCATTATATTAATGACTGTTATATTAGAGGTTCGTGTGTGACGTTCTTTCTTGACTGTGCTGCCAACCTGGCCGATTTACATACCATGCTCATTGCAGCATAAAAATGTTTTTAAAATAAATGTACAATACATTAAAATTAACCAACATTTTGATCTTTGTTGCTTTTTAACAAAAGGATAGGGGTTGGTAGAAAGTCCTCCTGTTTGGAGCTTGTTTTCCACATAAAGGCACCAAAGTCCAAGATTCCCCTTTATATAAGAACCCAGAGTGTCATAAGAACGTTGAGAAATAGTTCTTATCCAACATTACTTGGTGCAGGGGGTTACTTTATTGTGGTTAAGGTAGAAATCCTGGGGCCACTAACATAAGCTAATCAACATAGCCTAATAATGACCCTGAATGCCCCCCCCCCCCCCCCACTTTATAAAGTTTCATTAAAGAGCATCTAAATAAGGGATGGGTACTATGTTTATATGCTTTTTATCAAATTTGTTGGCAAATTGATACAGACATTTTGGATTGTTGCATTGTGAAATATTAAAATGATTTCAACTTATTGGATGAATAAATGAGCTTTAAAAGGAATTCTTTTTGGGCCAGGTATAAAATTTTATTTCTATTATTAAACATGGTCTTAGTAATCACAAATATTGTATTGTATTTATTAACCATTGTATAAGATGAGAAGACAGTATAATTGAGTCTCTTCAGTTGTCAAAACAATTGTATAGAATTAGAAGAAAAGCCCCCCCTGCACTCAATTGAGAAAATAAGTGCTCACTGGATAGCTAGTACAAACCGGCTGAAATGTGGTTGTTGACTGATAGTAATTTTTGCACCTTATTTGTACACATAAATTGACATGAATTATTTTTCTATTTGTCAAATTCCTATCTCAACGAATCAAAATACATATCTTGATATATGGATTTACTAACTCAATTTATGGAGATAATAAATGATTGCCTAACATAATGGAACTAAAATTTTGTGTCTGTTATCCTGATGACTAGTTAAACAAAACATACAGTGTTATTTAAAATTAACCTCAAGTACACTGACACAAACAGAAAAAAAAATCTGATTTTTACTGGTAAAAAACCAATGAAATGTACACAGGTCCACTTTTAGTTACACTCATAAGGCATTGTTTGTGGGCAGACTCATTATGTACTTAGTTGACCTTAAAGTTCCAACTGCTAAATTACATTAATCACTTGCTCCACATTCAAGACTAATTGTAAGACTTCCTAAGTTTAGAAGTCGGGAGGTGGCTATGAATGATTCGGTAGTAAAGGGATGGAAAACTAACAATACAGCTTATTTGTCTTGAAAATATAAGATAAGTCATTAAGTCAAACATCTTAAAATACACTATTTTGTGGCCTGCCCCAGCTGTTGTGAGTCGTATGGATAAGTTGTACAAAGCCCCGGTCACTCTTGGGAAGAAGAGAAGATTAATCAGAAAACTTGTACGGCTTATCTCCTTATGGGAGAAGATTACTCAGTTCCGGTCTTACAGAAAAATGTGCAGGTACAGATTGTTCACAGCACAAACACAAATTTTAAAAACCAAAAGATCATAAACAACTTATTCCCATAAAATGGTCATGAAACTCTTGACAGATATAGTCACTCAAAGCAGTTTTTAAGCCTATATAGAAATGGAACTAGCATTCTTGATTGAACCAATTCAGCTCCCGACACTTCCCAAGTGAAGAGATAACTTGTATGCCGTCCATGAAGTGTGTTCCAACTGCAAATTGGCAAGCAATATTGCACACTATAGATCAATAGATTATTTGGATAAATATCATGGGATTTTAAGGTAGTTTACATGTGTGTGGGAGCTCCAAAACTAAGCTTAGACATTTTTTAACGAATCAAATGTAGAACTGTTCAAGAAGGGAAACCCCCTCATTTAAGCCTTAAGGCTTAAATACAGTTGTGAAAGATATTGCTTGTCAGTAAAATGGATTGGTGATAAGATGGTCTTTGGTTCAATTCCTGGTCATAGAATGTCACATATAATTCCTTAGATACAATTATTGACTTATAACTGTTCAATGGATAGATGATTATAGGGCAGAGTTTATTGCATAAGCCTTAGAATCTACTTTTACAAAGATTAAGCGATATAGAATATGTTTATAATAGATTAAGAACCTTCTGCACACCATATAATGTATAAAAACCATAATTTTGTGTGCCATTCAATATTATATGTAACCAGTTTAGTAAATGTTATTTTTAAACGCATTTATCCATTTGTACATGTTTCTATCTGAAAGGAAACATGTATTCTATTTGTTTTCAACCTGTTTGCATCAAATTAAGCTTCAAGCTATGGGAACAATCACCACTTTGATGCATAGAAAGGTCGCAGCAATGTGATTTGAACTTAAGTACAGTTGTCATTATCTTGTTAAGATTGGTTGACTTGGGATCTTTTGATCATGTTAAACTCTGTTGTTCTAAGGGACTGACCATAATATTTTCTGTGGGAGTAAAAGGTTTTGAAGTTTAATTATTTTATTTATTCCATGCAGAAATAATCTTAGTTATGTGGCTTTGTAGTTAGATTATATTTCTTTAAATGTAAAGTTTCTGGAAGCATAATTTGTAATTATTGATTTTGCAAAGTTGTTGTCTTATAAACATATTTTGAAATACGCATATTATTTATCAGTAGTATCGAGCTAGGTGAATCTGAAACCAAACCTTTCCTGATTTGATTCACTATTGCACTGAGATATTAAATACTCTGTCTCTCTGTCCCTCTGAACAAATCATTTGGACACAAAGGAGGTCTTTGTTTTAAAATAAACAAGGATATTCTATCACCAAGTAAGTTTAATTGTTTTAAAAAGAAATATACCACACTGTTGTGTATATGTATCATAAATTTACTATGTTGTTGAATTACTGATTTGTCTTCTGGTTTTAATATTTTTAATCAAAATAGCTACTTTTATGTTTGGTGGTTGCCTGGCATCAGACAGGCCGAATTGATGTTGTGTCTCACCTAACACATTCAAGCAATAATGTTACTCTTTATTATCAATTCAATAATACATTTAATCCCCCAAAAAGATAAGAACTTGAGATACTTGAAGAGTTGGAGGCCAGTTAGGTTATTAGATATAGACTACGAGATCTTAACAAAGGCATAAGCAGGAAAACTTCAAAATTGTTATCAGTAAATTTGTTAATGAAGACCAAGTTGGTTATATCAAACAATACGAACAATTGATGATATAATTACACGTATACTGGCAGAAAAGGAACAAATACTTGGCTTTATTGCATTTATAGACTTTGAAAACGCATTTGATATTATAGAATGGCCCTTTTTATTTAACTGTTTAAAAAGTTTCAATTTTGGTAACAATTTTGTGTCTTGGATCAAAACATTATACACAAACATTAAGTCATGCTTCGCACTAATGGTTATTACTATGAATCTTTACCCATCTCAAGATCAGTGAGACCAGGTTGCCCCATATCAGCCCTTTTGTTCATTTTAGTGGCAGAAATTCTTGTAATTTGTATTAGACAAAATAATGACAACCAAGGTATAATATTATGTAATACAACATACAAACTTGTGTAATTAGCACACTACCTTGTTTTTCCTCCAACTTGGAGTCGGTCAGCAAAAGTATTGCACTATTCAAGTTTTTTCAGAATTTTTGGGCCTAAAACGCAATTTAGACAAAACAGAAATAATACCAATTGGTAAAAATGTCAACCAAATTATATTTCTTCCACAAGAGCTAAAAAAGCTAAGATATAAAAAAAGTTTGGTAATATGGTTTTCAGACAAGGAAAGTGAAAAATATCTTTGAACTTTGATAAGAAAATCAGAAAAATGGAAACATTTATAAACATATGGTTACAAAGAAAACTGTTTTTGTAAGGGAAAGTAACTATATTAAAATCCTCGGTCGTGTCATGTCACAAGTATCAGAATTACTTTCTGTTTTATTTGTTTCTGATTCAACCTTGCAAAAGATAGACAAATTTATATTTATCTTCTTTGGAATGGTGAAACTCCTTAAATAAGGAGGGATACAGTAATTGGCAAATCAATAAAGGTGAGACGAAAATACCATCTATTGATCTATACATTTTTTCATTCCACAAAACAAGTAAAGGAAGCTGGACTAAAAGGTTCTCTTCTGAAGGTTACCTTTAATGGAAAAAATTAATGCTTCACACACTTTCACAATAAGTGTATCCTATGACATTAAATACCAGACATCTTGATAAACAAATACAAAAGTATTTCAAGCATGTTTATTGCTTTCCAATTCACTAGACAATCTAAACTGCTCTAACCCAATAAAAATGTTCAGATTTAAAATGAGATACACATGAAGATGTCATAACAAATCAAGCTGCCTTATTATCTCCAGCCTGCGGCTGATGGCCATGGTCGGGAGATTATACGATGCCTTCCGTACGTGTGTGCCTGTGTCCGTGTGTCCGTGATTCCATCCGTTTGTCATGTTTTACACAAACCTTAATATCTCATTCATTATAAGATTATAAAACACCTTCCGTACATGCGTGCATGCGTCCGTGATTCCATGAGTCCGTCCGTTTGTCACATTTTTACACAAACCTTAATATCTCATTCATTTATAAAGATATCTTCACCAAATTTCACAAAACCTGTCTGTGCAAAATTTTAGCATTATTTTGAAAAACAAAATGGCCGCCATAGTTAATTGTTTGAAAATCATAAAGGTGCTCTAAATCTTGAAATATTCAAGCTAGTTTCATCAAATTTGCACAAAAGCTGTATGGCTAGAAAAGCTAGCCATACAGTAATTTTGGCCTAATTTAAAAACAAAATGGCCACCATATCGCATGTTTTATGTCAAATGGGGTTATCCTATTTAAAAGGCCTGATATCTCCCCTAAAATAACTCCTAGAGGTTCGGATTGCAAAACAACTTGCAGGAAGTCATGGCCTGGGAATCTTTTCCAGGTGTTAAATTTGACCTTTGACCCCAGCTTCAAGGTTAAATCGGGTCATCACTCTAAAACGTTATTTCTCCCGTTTTATTGGTGCTATGGCTTTAGAATGTAAAGATAGACCATGAAAAGTCCTGGCCTGCAAATGTTTTGTCTGAGAAAAATTTTGGCCTTATTTTGAAAAACACAATGGCCACCATAGCAAATTATTTTAAAATCATTAAGATGCTCTAAAACTTGAAATATCGCAGCTAGGTTAATCAAATTTGCACAAAATATATAAGACTAGGAAAGTTAGCCTGACAGTAATTTGGCCTAGTTTCAAAAACAAAATGGCCGCCATAACTCATGTTTAATGTTAAATGGGATTATCCCATTAAAAAGGCCTTATATCTCTCTTATCATTGCTACAATATTCATGTTCATAGCCTAGACAATCCATATCAGTCAGCTTATAATACAGGCCACTTGAATGAGACTGCTCTTCTTTCTATAAAAAATGAAGTTCATCAATCTCTGTCATGAGGCGAACCAACTGCTCTTGTACTGCTTGATCTCTCAGCAGCATTTGACACGATTGATCATTCCACCCTTCTTCATTGTCTACAAACCTGGTTTGGTATTGGCGGTTCTGTTCTTAAATGGTTCACCTCCTACCTATCTGAGTGCTATCAGTCAGTAAAAATTGGTTCTACTCTCTCCGATCTTTGTAAACTCCTGTTTGGTGTGCCCTAAGGCTCTGTCTTGGGTCCTTTGTTATTTTCTTTGTCTACAACCCCCTTTAGTCTGGTTATTGGTAAACACAAAGGAGTAAAGTTTCATTGTTACGCAGATGACATGCAAGTCTATATCCATTTATCCCAGAAGAATTCATCTGCTGCCTTTGAAAAGTTGAACAGGTGCCTGGATGATATAAAAGGGTGGATGTCAGCCAGCAAACTCAGACTTAATCCAGACAAAACTGAGTTTATTGTATTTGGTTCAAAAAGGCAGAGGGACAAATTGAAAGTATATTTTCCATCTACCATCTTGGGTAGTCCTCTTTGCCCTGTTGAGTGGGTCAAGAATCTGGGTGTGTGGTTCGATTCCAATTTTTCCTTGTCCAAACATGTCCAGAATGTCTGCAAAAGTTGTTTTGCCCAACTCCGTGATTTTAGACATGTCAGGGGGTTTCTTACTCATGATGCTTCTGTACTTGTGGCAAATGCTCTTGTAAGCAGTCAGTTGGATTACTGTAACTCACTTTTCAGGAGTCTCTCTAAGTTCAATTTTCGTAAATTGCAGTCCATCCAAAACAGTGCTGCCAGAATCGTATCAAATGCCAGTAGATAAACTAGTATAACCCCTATTCTTAAGAATCTGCATTGGCTAGCTGTTGAACATTGCTCAGTCTTTAAAACTGCTGCCCTTGTCTATAAGTTTCTCCACACTGGTTATTTTGCTCCATACATCTCTTCCTGCAGCAGCTCCTACAGTACCAGTCAGAGTGCTGGTAATTTCCTTGTCATTCCCAAGTTTCAACCCTCAGTTCATAAATCTGTCAAACAGTTTGGTCATAGTTTTACCTTCGATGCTCCCACTGTCTGGAACGCTCTTCCCGAGGAGATTCGTGCATCCCCCTCTCTTGCCTCCTTCAGAAAACGGCTCAAAACCCACCTTTACACCAAGGCATACCCTCCTTAGTTTCACTCACCCTGGCATTCTCCATGGTGCTGAACTTTTTTCTGTCCCTGGACATTGAGATTGGTTGACTGTTTTTGTTTTGTTGTGCCTTAGAGTTCCTTCCTATTGGGGAGATTAAGCGCTATAAAAGTGCAATTACAATTAGAATTACAAGGATTCCAAATTTAAAAATAACTTAAAGAAAGTCATGGTCTGAGAGTTTTTCAACTGCTGACTTTTACCTTTGACCCCTTTTTCAATGTCAAGTGGGGTTATCTTACTACAAAGGCCTTATATTTTTCCTTTAGTTCTCCATTATTACTGATTCTAAGGTGAGAGATAACCGCTGCGGCAGTGGCCTTGTTTTGTATAAGTTAATCCTCCAGTTGCTTGGCATTAACAATACTGGGGTCAGATATTGTATCCCCTAAAAGAACAAGGCCAAAAGGTGTTTTGGTCACCTAGCACGAGCGCAAAGCCATCAGAGACATGGGTAGTGCAGTAGAATTTACGAAAGTTTGCTTACACCAAGAAATTCCAACTAAAACACACCCCACAGCAAGAGAGGTAACTTCAGAATTCACAGGTGTTGTAAAGGTCATCAAACTCCGGAGAGAAAGGACATATGTATGGGGAAATGCTGAAAGGACATGTGTCCTTTTAACTACTGCAGTGTTGTCATGTCATGAAAGTGTGGAGACAGAAGGACATGTATATGAAGAAATCAAAAGGACATGCATCCTTGTAGCTACTGGAGAGCAAAAGGGGTAAATTCAGAGTACAGAGGTAACTTTCATCAAAGTCCGGAGACAAAAAAAAGTGATCTGTAGAAGCCCGAGCTCTATCGAGGCTTGAGCTTAGTAAAGAGTGGAGACAGAATATGATATGGATACAAGATCTGGCTGTACACCACCTATGAAATAATGTGGCTGTAGTATGCAGAGTTACACACGTGTTTGACTTGTGTTGTAAAGGAATTCCCTTTTTGCTTTATACATCTCCCAACGAATTAACTGATTGCTGTTTTCTGAACAGGGCACTGACTGGGACAGGGAAGTGGCTGATATTGTTTGAATGTACTAGATCTTTGTTTTAGATATGATGATATTAACATCATACAAGGTACCTATATACTTAAAACGTGGATGTGACATTGGCATAGTTTTGGTGCCGTAAATCACCAGGAGACATAACCTTTGTTGGTCCCAGAACTGCTGTGTCTCCTGTTTGTATGAGTTTGTATACTAGTCTAGATCATTCCTGTTTCCAGACTTCAGGCCATGCTTTGGGGGAAACTTACATGGTCATATTTCATTAATTAATTGTAGACAATAATGTTATATCACACAGAGGCTGTCAGGATGGCCAGTTAGACAGGAATATAAGACACTATGATAGAGTCGTCTAAAACTATAATAAAACAACAAAAATATATCATAAATGAAGAAGATAGCATTATACAGGTGTGTGGCACGAGTAGTGTATTGTGAATATTCTTTAGTTATATATTGGTTTCACATATGTCTAATGAGGGATGCTGTACCTTTGTTATCCACTATTTTACAAAGTTGTACAATTATTACTGCAAATCAGCACTTGCTGATGAATTGGTGAAGCTTATTCAGAATACTAAGTGGCACTGGGAATACAAAAATATGTGTCCCCATATGGAAATACAAGAACTATCTACCAGAATTGTTGTGAAAACGAATGCAAAAACATATGAAACCATCTCCAACAATTGTACGAATGATCAACTCTAAAAATAGGTTAACTAGCATCTCTGAATTTTTTTGCCAAAGTTTTTTTTTCAGAAACAGATACAATAAATTGCTACATGTAGACTTTTTTGATGCCAGATGTAAAGGACTCGTGGGAAAAGCCATTTTAGCTTGGTGACTGATCTTGAGTTTATCATCACAAGCATGGATGTTCTTTCCAATGAGGATTATGCTGATGCAGCAGGAGCCTCTGTCCCAGATAAAGTGGCCAATAAAGGTAAAAATAATCAAAAACTTAAAAAAAATGTACAATTGTCAATTCCACGATGTAAGAATAGTTCCAAGAAAATATGTTACAGCTGCCTCAGGTCCCTATATTTGAGGAAACCAAAAAGTATAGTGTCACAATAGGTTAAAAACCTCTGTTTAAAAGGAAATATAAAACACATTCAATAAAACATTGGTCATCATGATGACTTGAGCTGGAAATATTATTTACCACTGGAAGTAATTGAAAGAGCCATAGCAAATGCTAACACACTAACCTATCAAAGGTTGTGATGGTTTGTGAAAAATGTTTGATTGCTATACCAAGTTTTGTCTTTGTGGTTATGGTGATTAAGTGGCTTTTCAATCTTTTCACCCCAATCAGTAGTTGTCAGTATAATTATTTAAGACTATACTATCAACCTATTTTTTCTCATTAGTTGTTCAGCTAAAGCTTCCTTTATAATCCAAGAGATTTTGATTTTTGTAACTATCTTGTTATTAACATTTCTGTTATTGCAGGAAACTCTCAACCAATTGCAATAAACGTAACCAGTGCTGATAATGCAGATTCACACACAGAAGATGTATCCACAGATAAACACAGTGAGGCAGTGATCAACTCTCCACATGACATTAAACATGACAGTGGTAAGCTTTAGTAACCCAAAGTTGATGAACACTTGAGGGATAACAATGTTCTTTCTTATGGTTCAGGTATATAATAACTTTATCAATTACAGCATATTTTAATGATAACATATATATTTAACATCTTCTAAAGAAAAGTCAGGGGCAATGTGATTTTCAATGCCTTGTATATCTATATATATACTCTGCATATTGTATATCATATATATAAATCGATATTAATAATTCAGTAAATATTTCATTCAAATGATCAGTACACCACTAGAAGAGATCAGACACAAATAAATTTCTCACTCTTTCATATGAGCAATCTAATCTACAAGACAAACCAATGGAAAAAAATGTGCATGTAAAAGAAATAAGAGTTAAACTTTCTTGCTTTGATTGAAACCAAGTGTTTCTTCTTTTGCCGCTACAGAATACTAGTTTTGGAATCTTAGTTAAATGGCTTCACACAAAACTCTATAGCTTTTTACGCCTAAAGCTGTTACCTTGATCAATTAACCTATTGGATAGTTGTATGTCATAATATTGGATAGTTATACATTACAAGAATTTTTAAAAAACTCTCAAATAAACCTGTAATTTTTGTAGTGTTAAATGAAACTGTGGGTTTCAACCTTTTCAGTGACAATGTTAATATAATCAATGAGTGCAAGAAAAATAATATGTTGTCTGACAATACATAGACATCAGAACATTTCACAGCTGGTTTGCTTTCTATTTTCTCTTCTATTTTTGTTGTCCTAAATTGTTAGTGACTACTGATCAAAGAAATGCTTTAAATAACTGTCACAAATGGGCAAAGCAATAGAAAGTAATGAAGTTGTGTAATTCATATTTGTTATGATTATTTTTGGTAATTCCATGTCTTAAAATTATTTTCACTTCTCATAAATCAGTCTATAACTTCTAGATGTCTGTCCACCAATTTCAATCAATGTGGCGAGTGTTGATACAGAAGCCTCGCCCACAGATGATGTTTCCATGGGTAAACACAGTGAGGAAGTGATAAGCTCTCCATATGAAGCTGAACAAGACAGCGGCAAGTTTTAAAGTTGCTAAATACTTGAACATTACTATTCAGTTAAAATATAGCTTTATAAGTTATGGCATCTTTGGCATGGTAATGGGAATATTTGTCATCTTGCAAAGAAGATTTTTGTATATACAGAACATGATATAGATTATGTGGGTGTTCCACCACACGACTAAGGCTCCTGATTAAGGGTTTTTGGTTGTTAGTTTCAAATATTTGCTTAATCCCAGACCTTCTGTAAGGGTCGGTTGTGGTCGGTTGAGGTTGTGTGAAAAATCAAACATGTTTGATATTTCTCACAACTCAAACCGATTCATATTTCCCGCCCTCAACAAAATGTCCAGTCCCAGGCTTCCTCAGGCCCAATATTATACAGTCATGTGTTGTCACAGGCCGCCTGCGACCCTTAGTCCCAGACCTCCCTAGCTTAGTCCCAGGAGGCCGGTTGTTAGTCCCCGACTCATATAAGATGTGTATGAATTTCATGCGTGTGAAAGTGAATCAGTTCCATTAGTCCCCGGAAGCCTCAGACCATCTGTGGTGTCCTGGGACTCAAAAATCAAGGTCTGGGACTAATCCCCGACTAAGAGCAGCCGACCCTAACTGATCCAAAAAGGCTTCCCCAGGACACCTGGGACCACGCAAATTTAGTCTGCGATGATCTGAGGACGCCCCAGGAGGCCTGGGACTAACAACCAATTAAGAACCGACTCTTTTCCGCATGTCTGACATTAAAACGAGGCAATGAGGGGGTCTGGGACTATATAAGCGACCGTGCACACATTCTTGTTGTTACTGACTTTTTGGCTACTGAGAGACGTGTGTCACTGTTTTGTAGGTGTTTTCAGTTTTTTTAAATATCATATAATACTTGAGCTTAAGGCAAATTTCACAGTCAGGAGACACCTTTTACTATTTTTTTATTATTTTGTGATTGACTGGATTATGAAGAAAGAGAAAGGAGGGAAGAGAGGAAGGAAGAAGATGGATGAGAGGCAAGAGGAGAGGGAGAAGGAAGGTGAAGTACAGGAAAAGATGGAGGAAGTTACAGAGGAAGGGATTGAGGAGATTGAGGAATGTCCAGAAGCTATTGAGGAAGCTGTCGAAGAAGAAGAGAGGTGTGAAGAAGATTCAGAGTGCCATTCATCAGCCAAGAGAGCCAGGGTGTGTGCAACTTTTATTGACAGTCAGGAAATTTCCATTGTGGTAAAGCAGCACCCAGAACTGTATGACAAGGAACATCCACGTTTCCACGACAGAAACAGAAGAGAGGCTCTCTGGGCAGAAATATCTGCAGAACTGAAGCTCCAGCCCTTTGATGTCAGAAGATGGTTTGAATCCCAGAGGATGCGTTATGGCAAGCTCTCCAAGCTCCAATCTGGCCAAGCCCCGAGGAAGATGACCAAGAGACAGTCCTGGGTTTACCAGCAGATGGGTTTCCTTAAACCCCACATCAGACGAAAGGGGGCCAACAGAAGTTCAGGGTTTGAGGGCAGTTCCAACACCAGCAAGCAGGACGAATCTCATGGATCTACTACTAATACAGAACACCTAGAGTCCATTGTCCTGAGGGAGAGGAGTCAGTCCATCCTTACATCTACACCCGCTTCAACAGACTCCAAGATTCTCGAGCACTTTGACCAGATGAGGACATTGATCTCAGGTTTTCTGCAGCAGAAGTCAGACAGGCAGCCCTTCTTTGACTATGTGGCATCAGAGGCTGAAAAGATTACCCAAGAAGAGTTTGAAGACCTAAAGGGCGGGATATTTAGAGACATTGAAAGTATTAAGAGCAACCGTAGACATCAGCCACTGCCCAGAAGATCAGCCACTATCACCACGGAGTCCCAGAGGGTCAGGCTACTGCCAACAACCACTCAATAGGCATCTACTTCCACTCAAGCAGCAGCTAGCAGCAATTTTGTGTACTTTACACCAAGCCCCAATTGGCTTCGGTAACCCTACATCAGTCCTAACTGTACAGGAGCAGACACAACCTAAGTGGAATATTAAGCCAGCTACCAGATCTAACATCAACACAGATCATTGAGCAGCCTCAGCAGCAGCAACCACAGCAGCAGCTCTTTACTATCACCACTTCAGCACCGCCTCAACAGCAGCAGCAGCCTCCTCAGTAGCCATCCAGTCAGGATGGGTCTTTGACCTGCCAGGCCCTTTTCAGGGCCACCAAATCTTCCAAAAACTACTTATTAAGCTACATGTTACACTTAACAACATAAGGCCACATAAAAAATATTGATAAATGAACTCCAATTATGGCCAATAATATGCCCTTTTGTAACTTAAAATCCATGGGATTGTTTTAACTTTGTAAAAAAAGTCCAACACTGACACCATCCCTAGAGTTAAAGATTTCTGGCTATCACATAGCCACAAACCCAAAAGCAGACAAACCCACTAGTGAACATAACCCCCAACCAAGGAACTGACAAACTAATTTGCAAACACAACTATCCCACCCCCCAAAAAATCCACAAACACATAAACTTTACCCTGAGCACAACCATTTGGGTGATGATATTTTATAATTTTTCTGAAGCAAGGAATCAGATTTTATTGGGATATTTGTAACAGTTTAAAAGATATTATATAAATTAACTCTTAGTTTCAGTTATTTGTCTATAATTGAATCAAAATTTAAGGCAAATTTGGGTGTAGTTTATAAAGATTTGGGAGTTATGTTTGGCATTGGGTTTGTCTGTTTGTCTGTCTGTACAAGTTATGTTTGGCATTGGGTTTGTCTGTTTGTCTGTCTGTTTTGGAATAGTTGGTAGTCCTGAAAAGGACTGTTTGTTAGTCGTGAAAAGGACTGGTTACTGCAGCAGGACTTATATTCTGCCATCTTGCCAGGCCACTGCTCCCTCATTATTGAAGTAGTCCTTCAGGTAATCCCTCTGTCTTTTGGCTTCTTTCACAGGGTTTCTGTCTGGGCCACCACCAGCAGCACCACCAATCAAGCCACAATCACCAGGCACATCATCATCATCCTCCCCAGGCTGTTGACCACCATGTTGACCTTGATACTGGCTTCTCAATATGTTGTGCAGAACCACACAGGTGAATACCACTTCCCTGACTGTTTCTGGGGGTAGTTCAATAGTGGTCCTCATCACTCTAAATCTTGAGACCAGGATGCCAAGAGCATTCTCAACAACTCTCCTGCCCCTTGATATTCTGTAGTTGGAAATCCTTTCCTCTCTTGTTAACATCCTTCTGCCATAGGGTTTCATTAGCCAGGTCTTCAGGGCAACCACATCATCTGCTAGGATGAAGTAGGGGACATCTCTACCACCCTGGGTTATAGGTGCTGGGCCAGGGAAGCCTATGGTGCCATTATCAATCCTCCTCTTCAGCCGACTTGCATTAAATATCTGGGCATCTGAGCAAGATCCAGCTGTACCCACATCCACCCATCTAAACTTGTACTGTCCATCTACCAAGGCCAACATTACTATGGAAAAGAATCCCTTATAGTTGTGGTACAGGGCTCCAGTGTTCTTGGGTTTCTTCAGGGCCACATGCTTTCCATCAAGGGCTCCCAGGGCATGTGGAACATTCCATCTGATCCTGAATTCCCTCTCCAGTTCTTTCCACTCATCTGGAGTA